>JBBBVM010000321.1:342500-1009970 GCA_037355625.1 Petunia x hybrida | reverse complement strand
TGATGAACTTAAATGGAAAAACATGGTAAGTGAGGATTCATATAGCCGACCCCAACTTGTCTGTAACTGTAGCGTAGAGGGATACTATCCTATGCTAGTGGAAGAGACTTTTCGAAGATGACATTTTCTGGATGTGGGTTATGAGTCTGCTTTCAGCTATTTAGTTGTTGTATAGAGATTCTGGTTAGTTGTATTTGTTGGATGGAAGAATTGAAGTGGATGGGTATTTTATTTCCTTCCGTTAGACAGTGGAATCATTCATGTGATGGTTTTCATCTGAAAACGAACTCCAGATCAAAATAATAAAGATGGTATGTTGGAATCTTCCCACTTTGCTTAGTGCTTTAATCTTATTCCTTTTCTCACTCATGTGAACCTCTTCCAGGACAAGTGATCACAAGAGACTTACTATCTATTGATATTCTTTGTTGTGCTCTGGGGAGGAGGGTTTGGGGAATAAGCTTGAAAAGATGATAATGTAGATGTTCCTGCTGTGCGTCTTTGGCCTTTGTTTTGCTTTGTATGTGGGAAACGTGGGGGGAGACAGAATATCTTCAAGTATTTAGGCCTCCTGTGGCAATGTGGTATCAGTATGCTTTTTCTCCGCTGCACTGAAACAGAAGCGAAAGAGTAACTTGCATGCTTAGTTTTGTTCATCTTTTAAAAAACAAAACTGTGGTAACATCAACTTATCCAGAAAAATAAGTCATGCTAGCTTGAGGCAACTATGTTGTTATTTAATCGAGACTGTATAGGCATCAGAAGACAGAATTGCTGCTTCTGAATCATTGCTCTTGAGCAATTTATTTCGCTGAAAAATATAGCTGGGAAAATTGTCTCTTAGTTATTTTGATCTTATATTTGAGATACTATTTCAATTGCTCTCAGTGCCCAGTGGAAGACTTGGAAGATGCTTCAAAGGCTTATTTTTCTTCTTGGTTGGAGTTAGCAACTACTCCATATGGTTCATCATTGGATATAGCAAAAATGTTTTGGCCAGTAGCTCTTCCCCGTAAAAGTCACTTCAAAGCAGCTGCAAAGATGAGATCTGTGAAATCAGAAAGTGATTCATTTAAAAGCATATACTCTGATTTAGGTGAAAACACTACAGTGCTGGAGAAAAGCGGCGAGGCTTCCACCAGCAGCGTAAAGATTGTGGTTGGTGCTGATGTCGACATGTCTGTTACGTATACACGCGTCGTTACTGCCACAGTCTTGGGCATTTTAGCTTCTAGGTTGCGTGAAGGTTCTTTGCAGTTTGTTGTTGACCCCTTACGGAAGGCGCTTACCTCTCTATCTGGAGTTCAACGCCAGGTACATAATCTTACGCAAGTGTTAAGCAGTGATGTTATGTCTTTCCTTTATAATCTTTAAACTGGAGTTTGATTATGAATCAGGTAGCTTCGATGGTGCTTATTTCTTGGTTTAAAGAACTGAAAACCAGGAATATTTTGGATATGGATGGGGTCATTGCTGGCATCTCGAGTAATTTTAGGAGCTGGTTGTTGGATTTGTTAGCTTGCAGTAACCCTGCTTTTCCTACGAAAGATTCATTTCTTCCTTACATTGAACTCTCAAGAACATATGACAAAATGCGTAATGAAGCTCGTCAGCTATACCATGCGACCGAGGCATCTGGCATGTTTAAAGATTTGTTGTCGTCCTTCCAGGTCGACCTGGAAAATCTCAGCGCAGATGATGCAATAAATTTTGCATCTAAACTTCAATTTTTAAGTAATAATACGACAGGGGGAGAATCTGCAGAGCGGGACAGTTTGGATGAATTAGAAACATTTAAGCAGAGGCTTTTGACCACTTCTGGGTATTTGAAATGCGTCCAGGTACATTTTGAGAGTAAAACTCTAAACCTGGTGTCCAATGAACTGGATAAGTGTATTAGCTTTAGTCATCTGCTGATTTATTACATCATTTTCCAACTTCCAGTTTTTTTCCTTTGACAACTTGCAGAATAATTTGCATGTTACTGTCTCTTCCTTAATGGCTGCTGCTGTTGTCTGGATGAATGAACTTCCTGTGAAACTGAATCCAATTATTTTACCTTTGATGGCTTCTATTAAGAGAGAACAGGTAAGTGTTCGATGTTTGAATTTTCTGAACAGAGGGTCTCTTGTTTTTTGCGTGGCAGCTCATAATTGTTCTCTTTGAAGGAGGAGATATTACAAAGTAAGGCGGCTGAGGCTCTTGCCGAACTTATCTTTCATTGTATGGGACGGAAGCCTGGACCAAATGATAAGTTAATTAAGAACCTTTGTAGTTTGACATGCATGGATCCTTGTGAGACGCCTCAAGCTGGAGTTCTTAATTCTGTTGAAGTAATTGAAGAACAAGATCTTCTATACTCAGGAAGCAGCAGTAATAGACAGAAATCAAAGGTTCAGATGCTCTCCCCTGGTGAAGACCGTTCAAAGGCTGAGGGCTTCATCAGTAGACGTGGATCTGAACTTGCTTTGAAGTTCTTATGTGAAAAATTGGGTGGATCTTTGTTTGAAAAGCTTCCCAAGATATGGGATTGCTTAGTGGAAGTTCTTAAGCCTAGTAGTATTGAAGGCATGACTGCAGAAGATGAAAATCTTATTACTCAAGCTATTGAGTCGGTTAAGGATCCTCAGAACTTGATTAACAATATCCAGGTCAGTGCCAATGGTTGTAATTCTTCGTTTCTTGCTGTTTTTGATAAGTACATGTTTAGCAAATGCAACCAAAAAGGGAATAAATCTGGTATACAAGAAGTATGCACAAAGATAGGCAAAAATGGATTTCCATGAAAATTGTTGTCATCCATTTGGGTGAATTGGTTGCTGATCTGACGTTCTGGGTGCTGTGGAAAAAATACAGGCAATTTCTTTCTTTCCAATGATAATCAAGTGGCAATGGAGCCACTTCCCATGCTCTATTTCCTTCTTTTATTCTCTATCACTGAAGGTCGTTAATGGGAGAAAGAGGGGACACTTCTGATATTTTTTTACTTTTATAGTATGTTCTCTTTGTGAAGCAGCATTTATTCTGATCTCAGTCCACTATGCCTTCTGGTAGGTTATAATGCCATGATGAGTTCTCTTCTCCTCTTCGTGAAAAAAGATTAACACCCTTTTGTTGATGTTAATACCTATAGTAAGAAGTTAATTGTTACGTATCATAAAAAAGTCTAATCACTTATTCCTTCCGGGAGTTTCTCCTTTTTAGCAAGATTATTGTGGGTGTAACTCACAATTATTTTATTTGGGGGGTACAATTTTGTTAAAAATGTTGGGCTTCAATAACCAAAGAAAATTTCATTCAACTGGGATTTCTAGGCACATTTTAGATTCTCTGTGTTGATTCTTATATGTATCGTTCATTTCCACTTTTTCAATTCCTAGTATATTTATTTTAATAGGCCATATAACAACCGGCATTGAGGTCTTCACTGAAAAAAAAACCCCATCATTGAGGTATAGAAAGGAGAATGTTGGAAGTAATAAGGGAGGAGAGTTCTCTTAAAAATAAAGTTATTGTATATCCAAAAAAGAAGCTCCTTTATACATTCACTGATCCTTGAAGGCCCGACTCTTCCTCATTTGTTTGTCCTGCCTACTATTTGAAGAACCATCGAGCTTCCTCTGATCACAGCTCCACTGTATGTTGCGGACTTGCGATAGTACTTTCACGTACCTTCTGAACTTATTCTTATTCAAAGTTGTTAGATGTTTGAACCTACTCAAAAAATGCTTATTTTATTTGGGAAAATTGCATGCCTGTCGATCAGTATTCTATATGATGTGGTGTTGCTAGTTTCATCTGCTAGTAAGCTGCTCATGTCATTATTTTTGGGATGGGGCGAGTGCAAGTTGCTCATATACATAGTAGCAGAGGTGTAGCAAGTCTATCCCTTAAGGTGGAGCAGTTTGAATCACATGCTTACTGAAGCAAATTTACGAGTGCTGTAGCTTAACTGGATATTGGCTAGGGTGTTTTCTTGGTAACGAAGCAAACTGAAAGGCCAATGAACAGTGCACCTAAGACATTATATATTTTGTTTCCTCTGGGAAGCAACAACAAGAAGGTTTAGCATGAAATAAATTCATTAGAAATGTATATGACAGTTAGCATTTGCCACCGTTTTGCTTGTTATTGTTTCATAAAGTATTCAGCAAGACATGATAGTTTCAGTGCTTTAGTTCAGTTGGATGTGCTCTTGTTTCCTTGACTCCTTGACTTAAGCATTGTCTTTGTTTTCTTACTCTTTTTTGTTCGAGTGGCAGGTGGTCCGTTCCATTGCACCGATGCTGGATGAGACATTAAGACCGCAACTCCTCACTCTTCTTCCATGCATTTTCAAATGTGTTCGTCATTCACATATTGCTGTGAGATTAGCTGCATCTAGATGTATCACAACCATGGCCAAGTCAATGCCATTGGATGTGATGGGTTCTGTAATTGAAAATGTTGTGCCTATGTTAGGTGATATTACATCTGTACATTCTAAACAAGGAGCTGGCATGCTTGTCAGTTTGCTTGTCCAGGGACTTGGTATCGAGCTGGTTCCTTATGCTCCCCTTTTGGTAGTTCCCCTTCTAAGGTGTATGAGTGATTCAGATCATTCTGTCAGACAGAGTGTGACACATAGTTTTGCGACCCTTGTGCCACTACTTCCATTAGCCCGTGGTGTTTCTCCTCCAGCTGGTCTTAGTGAACATCTAACAAGGAGTCAAGAAGATGTTAAATTTCTGGAGCAGCTAGTCGACAACTCTCACATTGATGATTACAAGCTCTCAACTGAACTAAAGGTGACATTGAGAAGGTAACTCCAAAGCCACTGATTTTCCTCGTGTCTGCATTGTGATGCCTACATCCCTGTGCTAGCTGATTTCTTTTAACTAATTTCTCGGTCACTCTCTGACCTAACCACATTTTTCTATCACATATGTTCCTTTTCTCCAACCCTTCGTTTTACTTGTTGCGGTTTCTCTCCATCCATATAATGTGGGATGATGGACCAAAATAGCCATCTATCGTCATGCTTTAAGGTGCATTTCTTTCGAGACGAGAAGAATGTGCCAAAAGAATTACTCCCTCCGTCCCACTCTTTTGTCATAGTTTGACTTGTCACAAAGTTTAATAAAGAAAGACTTTTGAAACTTGTGGTCTAAAACAAGCCATAGATATTTGTGTGGCTATAAATCATTTTATTAAGGGTATTGTTTCCAAATTAGAAATATGCCATTCTTTTTGGGACGGACTAATATGGAAAGTACGATAAACAAAGTGGGACAGAGGGAGTAGTTGAAAAGTACGTCATGAGCATGAATATTGGCGACATACAGTATGAGGAAGGGGTAGGGTGTCAGGAGTCTGTCTTAAGATCTGTCAATCAGCTTAAGCTGCTGCAACCACATGAAAAGTATGCCATGAACAAACAGTTCTCTTCTCTATCATTTGCCTGGACCCTGGACTTTATGTTCAGGGTTCAAACTAACAGTTGCGGCAATCACGGTTTAACGTTGTTGATCTTTCTTATTTGGTTTGCCTCTGAAAAGAAAGTGAGGAAGAAAATTTCTTTATTGGACCCTGTTGGTATGGAAATAGAAGTGGCTTCCTCCTTCTCTTTAAAACTCAAGCGGATGGAGAAGAGATTTTCCTAGTTCAGCTCAATTTCACTTTATTTTCGTAAGTCTCCTCGTGGGACAGTCATTTAACCTTGGGTGCACTTTTTGAAATGCATTGAGTATTCTTTGAGCTAACCCCCCCTTCCCCTGACCAAAAAATGAGGGGAAAAGTACAGAGAGGGGATATGCCCATGAAAAGCATTTAAGATTTGCTTTTTGGTCTAAGATAATCTTTCTTATGCTTTCAGGTACCAACAAGAAGGTATAAACTGGTTGGCATTTTTGAAGCGCTTTAATCTTCACGGGATTCTATGTGATGACATGGGCCTTGGTAAAACCCTTCAAGCATCGGCAATTGTGGCATCTGATGTAGCTGAGCACATTGCTCTAAATAGTTCCCAGGATCTACCTCCATCCTTGATAATATGCCCTTCAACTCTTGTTGGCCACTGGGTTTATGAAATAGAGAAGTTCATTGATGGTTTCTTTGCTTACCACCCTCCAGTATGTTGGTTCTGCCCAAGAACGCATTTCACTACGGTCTCAGTTTAATCAGCATAATGTTATTGTGACATCATATGATGTTATCCGCAAGGATGTTGATTGTCTTAGACAGCTGTCTTGGAACTATTGCATTCTAGACGAGGGACATATCATAAAAAATTGTAAGTCGAAAATAACAGTCGCTGTTAAACAATTGAAGGCACAACACCGACTCATATTGAGTGGAACACCAATACAGGTGTGTTATAGTGTTAGTAGTTCAACCACGATTGAATATTTATAACAATTCAAGGGGTGCTTAACAATTGATCTGACTCAAATTGCAGAATAATGTGTTGGATTTGTGGTCACTTTTTGACTTCCTTATGCCAGGGTTTCTTGGAACTGAAAGACAAGTGAGTTACACACCATTTTATTTTTCTTATCTGTTCATTTGGTTGGTTTCTGCGTAGTTGACAATTCACTTTTTCTGTGGTTATGCTGTTCTATGTGCCTAATAGTTAAATGCTTAATTCCATTTTGCCCCCTAATAGTTGGCTTTTGGGTGGAAGGTATGCGAAAAAAGGAAGCTGTATTGCTTCTTCCGTTCCTTTAGGTCATGAACTAACCTGCCTTCACCTTTCCATCAAATTATTTTGGTTTTACGAAACTGAATTTAGAATAACTGGCTTCGATTTCTTTAGTCCTTTAGGGGAGCCGTTGTGCATAAATGTCTGGATTTTGCAGGGTGAAAGCTCCATTCATGTTACTGCCTGTGTCTTGTCAAGCTCTAGACACTTCTAAAAGCTTGATTTATGTCTGTTTGAAGAGTTCATTAGTAGACTGCAACATTCAATCCCACGAGTGTGAATGATACGTGGAAGCAGCCAATAATTATTAAATTTGCGATGTTTCTAGGATGGCTCTTTGTGAATGAAATACTGGAATTGTTAGCAAAAAGGCCACAACAGAACTAATGAAAAGAAGATGATTGTTTTACCTTATTAAAAAAAGGAAGATAGATTTCAAGTAGGGTATTCCCCAGGAACTGCTGTTCAATTTTCATTATTATCATATGAAGCATTTTATTCTTTACATTTTGATACTGTGAACGGAATCCCTTTCATGTTGATTGTGCACATCATGAGTTTCTTTAAGCATCTAATGTCGATGCTTTAGTGAAACTTAGTTGTTTAGTTACAAATTGCTCTTTGATCATAAGTTGTTACTTGACACTTCATTTATTTGTTAATGTAACAGTTTCAGGCTGCCTATGGTAAACCGCTACTAGCTGGTAGGGATCCCAAATGTTCAGCCAAGGATGCTGAAGCAGGTGTGCTTGCTATGGAAGCATTGCACAAGCAGGTGGGTTCATTCTACTTGCATCTGCCTTCTCAGTTCTTGTCACTACTCATCATAGATTCAAACTGAAAGGTTTTCCTTGATAGGTGATGCCTTTTCTCCTTCGCCGGACTAAAGATGAAGTCTTATCTGATCTGCCAGAGAAAATTATTCAGGATAGATACTGTGACCTGAGTCCTGTCCAGCTGAAACTCTACGAACAATTTTCTGGTTCACATGTAAGACAAGAGATCTCCAGCATTGTGAAGCACAATGAATCAGATGGAAGCCAAAAGAATGAATTGCCAAAAGCATCTTCTCATGTATTCCAGGTAAGTTGAGAATAGTCCTGATTATATTTTTTGCGGTTGTGGTCTAATATCTCTCTTGTTTCAGGCACTTCAGTACTTGCTTAAACTTTGTAGTCATCCTTTGCTCGTGTTTGGGGAAAGAGTTTCAGAATCCCTCTCATCTGTTCTGTCAGAGCTCTTCCCTCCTGGCTCTGACATTGTTTCAGAACTCCATCAACTGCAGCACTCTCCCAAATTAGTTGCCTTGCAGGAGATCCTTTCGGAGTGTGGAATTGGTGTTGAGTCAGGTTCTGAAGGCACCCTATGTGTGGGACAGCACAGAGTCCTGATATTTGCACAGCATAAGGTAATGCCTTGAAGTTGATGTAGGTTCTCTATCTTTTGTATACGGCCCCCTTCATTATTCATAATATTATTTATCTTATAAAAAAAAGGTAATGCCTTGAACTTCTCAAGTTACTTTGTGATTGATTCTGTTACTGCGTTTAGCCTAGAATTTAACTCGAGTTGTACAGGCCCTTTTGGACATCATTGAGAGAGACCCTGTTTCAAGCTCATATGAAGAAGTAAGGATTGTTTTTTTTTATAATTTCTTTTGTTTCAAATTTACTTTGAAGTAAACTGAATAACCCGCCTACAGTTGCCTTGTCATTTAGGGATCATACTTTATTTGGAGGTTTAGGCATCTAATGTATTTGTTGGGTTATTGTGTGGACAGACTCTTAGTTGACAAGACTAGGTTTTGGATATTAAGAGCTAGTGTGTCGTCAACTATGTATTTACAACAATCTATAGTGGTGGTCTTAGTTTTACACAAACAGATAGGATAGATATTGACTAAACCTCTTTCTTTGAAAACCAAGACATAAGAAATTTCCCTTTGGAGTTCCCCTGTTTGTATGGTACCTATTTTGTCCTGTTTAGCTGCACGCATGATCTCGGAAGGAGCATAAATGAGAGGCAAGAATGTTGTTTTCATTCTATAGTTTTTTAACATTTCATCTTTTAGAAATGGTATTCAGTTGGATGTACATAGAGCTATTCTTTGTTTTACATTAATAGTTGGAACTTATAATCTAGCAGTTCTCTAATTTTTAGACCACAAATTATCAAACTACAGGGCCACATAATACTTGCAATATTTTGAGTCTACTAGTTGTATATGTTTTAAACTGTTTACTAGTCCCAGAAGGTTAGGATGCACAATATTTGAATGGCTAGAGTAGCATGTTGAGTATTTCATGCACTTCTAATCTGTTTCTGGAGATAGGTGACATTGTCTCTAGCTTGAGCTTTTTAAAATTTTGAAATGAAAATGTTTGCATGTTGTATTATCTTCATAACTTCAACTTATTTGGTATCACTTGGGTGATGCCGGGTACTTTGATAGAGGAATGTTTAGTTGGAATTATGGTAGACGGAGTAAGAGACACATGGCTTGGAGTGTGGCACCATTAGCACTTATGTGGATAGTTTGGAGAGAAAGGAATAGGAGAGCTCTTGAAGGTGTAGAGATGAATTTTGTTGCTTTGAGAAGTATTTTTTCTCTTATTTCTTTTTGGTGCACCCATGAAATTCCTGTTTGTATAGAAGATTGGGTGTCATTCGTTGAAAACTGTATCTTTTTGTAGGTTTTCTACTTTTTTTGTATACCGCTTGTATACGGGGTTTTGTGGCCCTTTATTAATAAATTTATTTACTCTATCAAAAAAAAATATCTTCATAACTTTTTCACATTTTCTCAATCTTTATTCACTGAAAACATCCGTTGCAGTTGTTAGGTAAGTTGACCAAGTTGCTCTTTGTTAGAGTGTCCTGCATTGGTAGACGGAACCAGTTATTTCTCTTTATTATATGGTCTTGGGCATTTATGACCTCGTGAGCGAGCTTCCGGGGTTGAGTTAGGCCCAATTTCAATTTTTCTTAATATGATACCAAAGCTGGTTCCATCTCTATTCTTGGTTTACCCAAGGTTGAGCTCCCATGTTACGTTGTCCATGCTCCACATATCCAACTCTCAGCGTTTGGGTTGGGGTGTGTGTGTGAGAAAATCCTAAATTTGTGAGGAAATGGGTGTCTGTGAGCTAGCTTTTGAGTTAGACCCAGTTACCATTTTCTTAACACACTTTTAGATAAACTATCATTTAGGAATCTTGCTTTTTGCCTGACATTACATTTGAGAGTAATATATTTTTTCTTGATGTATTTGAGCTTTAAGGGTATTGTTTGTGCTTTCGCTGTCTTGTTGAGTTTGGGTGGTATTGCCATAAATTCTATTGTTTACTTGAAGTTTTCTTATGTATTTGATTTTTGCTGGTTAGGAGTAATGACTGTGTTCATCAGCATGAGCTGCTGTCCACTTATTTTGATCTTATTTCAGTCAAATATCGTACAAGTTCTACCATGTTACTTTGTTAAACCTGGAAAGTTCTAAGCTTCACGTAGGCCATTTCTATGCTTTAGCGGGTTCCTAACTTATATGCATTGCACCTGCAACTTCCAGTTATTTTTGGTGTTAGAGATTGACAAGGTTTATAAATTTGTATGCCAAATCTCGACTTTCGGAATTTATAGTTTTGCTAGTTCACATGCCACTGGAAAAAAAGGATGGTAGAGGATCTGTAATACACCTACTTTAATCAAATGGCTGTCTTGAAGTATTTGTCAGTTGCTTTGCTTTGACATTCAGTAGCTAACGAGATTTAACTCCTTTTGGAGCAGTGTTACTTACTTGAGGCTGGATGGATCAGTTGAACCAGAAAAGCGGTTTGACATTGTGAAAGCCTTCAATTCGGATCCTACTATAGACGTTTTACTGCTTACTACACATGGTATGATTTTACATTTTGGCATGGTTTTTTTAAAGTTGAAGACGTGTGCTCATGTACAAATACTTCTTGCAGTTGGTGGGCTTGGTTTGAACCTGACATCAGCTGATACCCTTGTGTTTATGGAGCATGACTGGAATCCAATGCGAGATCACCAGGTATATAGAATTAGTCTTTCTTCCCGCAGGTTTTTTCTGAATGTGATCCATAAGTCACATAATTGTTACTGGCTCATTTGTAGCCCTGTAGATGGTAAACTGCACTGATAACTTTGGGTTTTTAGTTGCCCTTTGTGGGTGTGGGTAGGGGGGTGGGGGAAACATCTCTCCCCCTCTCTCTATCTCTCTGATAGATTACAAGTTAATTTCAACGTTACAGCCAGGTTATATGATTCTCACATCTTGCTTGACTTTGTTTTAACCCTTAACTGGTCAACGATTTTCCTCGATGATTGGGGGGAGGGGAGAGTTCGTTTAAGTTCTTATTTGTTTAGGTGTTTTGCTTCTTAGTAGGCAGGACTATATCTGCGATAAAGAATGAAGAGGGATGTTTATTTGACAATCTGCCGATATTCTTCCATGCCATAACAATGACTTATGGAGCATACTTTAATATCTACCAAATCTTGGGCATATTGTTGTTTGCCATAAAGTTGTCTTCGTGTGTTTAATCACACTATTGTAAAAAGATTAATGGAATAAGTGATAAACCAAAGGAAGACTTTTTAACCTTTACACACTTTAGTGGGCAGTATAAGATGTTTCATTTGTAGATAATGTGAAATTAGATTTAAATGACGCTTATTTTGGTGTTACTTTTGAGGATCTAGAACATGTAAATTCTGAATTTGAGACAGTATGGACAGTTTTGCCAAGTGTGTGGTTATTTTGGGTATTTCGATATATACTACTTGCAGATCATACTTATCTGTGCTGGGCTGTTAGTAGTGGAGTCTTAACATTCTTGTTAAATTGTCTCATGTTCTGATTTCTCAAGATGGTATGGAAAAGCAAGATAACTTCTTCATGTCCTTTTGTAGGCTATGGATCGAGCTCACAGGTTGGGCCAGCGAAAAGTTGTAAATGTTCATCGTCTCATTATGCGAGGAACCTTGGAAGAAAAAGTAATGAGTCTCCAAAGGTTTAAAGTGTCAGTTGCCAATGCAGTGATCAATGCGGAGAATGCAAGTTTGAAAACGATGAATACAGACCAGTTACTTGATCTATTTACTTCTGCAGAAAGCAAAAAGGTGATTTAACTCTCAGCTTTGAATATATAGCCTCTCTTGATTTCTCAAGAAAATAGAGATTGCATATATGTCGTCTAACCTACAAATGCTGTTGATTACTCACAGGGAGCTAGCAGATCCAGAAGAACTGATGAAAAATCCGAAGTGGAATCAATCTTGCCACGTAGCGGGAAGGGATTGAAAGCCATTCTTGGGGGATTGGAGGAGCTTTGGGATCAGTCACAATACACGGAGGAGTATAACCTAAGCCAGTTCTTAGCAAAGCTTAATGGTTAACTATCTACGCTACCTGCACGCTGCTATATGTATCGGATGCCAAAATGCAGCAGAGCGGTGAAGGGATGAGATGCAGCAGTGCATTCCCTGTACAAAGTGTACATTCTTGAGTCGCCTAAAATTTTGACAATTAGAGGTAGTTCTTCTTTCATCTATATTTTGTTTCATTTTCTTTCTCGTGATAATTCCAGACAGGCAATTGCATTTTTGGACTCCATTAACATAGAATAGTTTATAGCGGAGCACAATTGAGGGTTGGCGCGGATGACGCCCCATTAGGAAAGCTGAGATAATGTAAATTTTGAATGATGTATAGACGTTCAACTTTCTAAATTAATGCAATCGAAATGAGTATTTATTCATTATGACCCGTGCTTTCTTCAATTCTGCTGTTAATCTCATTTGTGAGAACTTGTTACTTATCAAACATTTCTATTGCCGTTTCAACTTCATAGTTGATCACCAACTGCTATTTTGAAGTTAATGTTCAAGTGGAAGTAGGTTATCAAACAACTCCTTAGATTCAGTCTTAAAACTTTGATCTTGTGCAACAGCTACTTTCCTACATTGATATATAAGCGTGTACCGTAAAACGCCAATTTCAGGTTTGCTTAGTCCAATTAGCCGACTAATAGCGTACTAGTATCATGGAGCTACCGATTTTTGAATTGGTACAACAAAACGAGAGTCCATCTAATATGAATCAAATACAAGCATTATAATAAATATGATTTATGAATCGAAAGGAAAGAAAAAAAAAGAAACACACAGGACATGTAACATGAATGATTTTTCACTGGCATCAACCATAAATTAGTACTACTTACATATAACCGTGGAGGCAGAGGAGCTTCCGTCGTCCTGCATGCTTGTTTTGGATTGTTACTTGAAAAAATATCCACTACTTGGATTAAATTGCCATCCAAGTAGCTACGTTTAGGTTCTAACCAGCCGCTTTTTTGGCTTATTAGGTGAAGTCTGTCCATATCTGCTAAAAAAAGAAATCTGCTGAAGACTATTTTGTCCTTTTGTTCATATCCTAGAGCCTTTGTACGTGGCATTAGAGAAAACATATAAAGAATTAATTTTTGTGTTACTGAGTTGTAAAAGCAGCCACTTTTTGACTAGCTTGTCAACTAAGTAGCTACTTACAAGTAGCCAATTTAGGGTTATTAATCGAAATATAATCAGTTTTCGGAAGTAAATGAAAAATTGTCACTGCTTCAAAATACGCAAAATAGTTGGACATGAACTTCAGAAACTTTGTCAAGCGTTTTGTTTGTACAAGCTCGAACTCCCGGACTACTATAAATGCGATCGAACAACTGCATGAGGTTGTCTTCTTTGCCGAGACTATTATTAATACTAGGAATACAAACTCTTGAAGGAGAAAGACCTTGATAATATCTTTTAGCGACTAGGCTGAGAATGCTAGAAATATTATACAAATCATTCAATAATTATGATGAACTTTTAAAATAAAAGAGTATGAGCTAGAAAGTGATAAAATAATAAAAACATTTGGTAAATTTACAGTATGAGTTTGGGCCGCGCGTCACTAGTAGGAAAAGAAAGATTGTTCATTCAAGTGATCATCTTTAACCACAATATCTTGGGACAGTCCAAGTTTGTGGCTTTGACATCCTTTCATCACTTGGCAAAGCCATAAACTTTGACCAATCATCAAGTGCCATTTTTAAATCATGTATTTTGGCACCAACGTCTACACAACAATTTGCATGCATTGTACAAACAAGATTGAGATCTTTGCTAGGTTCACAAAATCCCCCATAAAAAGCAGTGTCCAAGAACCTCATTTTCAATCCAACATCTCTAAAGAAAGGGTTGAATTTTATCTTGCTGAGCACGTCCTGATCATGTGCTCCTGGATGAGCCTCTCGTGCATCATACCAAAACTTGTAAAATTGGATGGTACGATAATTTGATTTCACATAGGTGAACCCTCCATTTGGTGAGTTGTTTAAGTCCATAGAGTCATTCAAATAATGGTCACAAGCAATTTGGAAATCAGCATCAGGATAAAAATGCGCAAATGGTTGCCGAAACCACATTATATCAGCATCCTAGTGGACACAACAAAAATATTCTTTTAGTTAGATAGGGTCAGGAGTTCTAAGTTCCCAACGACAGACTTAAAAAAAGGGCTCAAGTACACTTGGCAGGTGCTTTATTTTTGAATTCAACTCTATACACTGTCATTATATAAACAAATTTTATACTATCAGATCACTAGAAAGATAATTATAAAATTTATAGGTACCGGCCAATAACAAGTGAAATTATTGACCTATAATTAAGACATGTTACCTATAAGTTACAACACATTGATAGGGGCGAAACTAAGTATTGTAAGAGGATTCAATTGAATTTTCTTCTCTAGAAAATTTGAGTGTGCAATAGACAAAAATAATCTTTTTTTTTAACTATAAATAGACTATTGAATCCCCTTGATCTGGACACAAGAAAATATTCTAGTTTAATGGCAACACGAGTTCATAAATTACTCAGGTTCAAATCCAAAGGATGACACTCTAGCATTTTTTGAAACACGGATACCCAAATATAAAATTTTAACTTTTCAATGTGTATTAACTTTTTCAATAATGCTGATGATTAAGTGAAGGAATTAAGAGACAATACCGTGAAAATGAAGTTATATCCCAACTCAAGGACAGTACGTAGAAAATCAATCCTTCTCCACATCATCCTCAAATAATCCTGACTCATAAAATGTGCCTCACCAGAGAAGTCAACATCTTTTGTAGTGAGAGCATAGCAGTGAAGATGTTTTTCCAAGCAACGAGAATATGCAGTTCTGTCTAAAGCTGCAACAATTACATGCTTCAGGAGAGGTTTTGTTTGGTTCCCAATTCTAAAGCTTTTCAAGAAAAGATCAAATATGGAGTTTGGAGCTGTCCATGCTGCATTTAGGGTTGTTATTATCACTGTTTTGTCTCTCATGGCTGCTTTTTCTAACACATCCTCTAACTTGCTTTTCTTCTTCTTGTCCTGAAAATTTAAGTGAAAATTTCGTTATAGTTTTACAACCATAATTAAAAAATAAGAGTTTAAGTTCTGCATGCCGACACTAACATTGTTACATGCTTTACACAAACTAACATTGCATGTAAGTTAAATCCGCTAAGTGACGGTAGAATGATTAGAAAGTGTAATTAAGTTTTCTTGTACGTTACCAATTAATGCCATTAGATAATGGTCTCAATCTTTATGATACTATTAATAACCGATTCCATGCCTAAATATGATCAGCAAAGTGAATGCATGCACAGTGCTTTGATTATTGTTGAAGGAAAATTTCGACTCCAACGGTCTCAATTTAATTGACACACGTTCTTTTCGGAGGCTCAAGAATATTTGACTATCATTGCATGTATAATAGTAGTATAATTTTTGTACAACTATCACACTGCCATTCTTTTTTTTTTTTTTTTTTTTTTTGTTTTGAATTCTAGGCAATACAATGAACAATCCCCTACTCTCTTTGAATCATGTCCAAGTCAAGTTTGATATATGTATTTTCCTTTAGTTTTTAATAACATGTCAAAGTCAACTTGAAGTATTCGCTTCCTAAGTTTCTATTTTTCTTTTAAAAGGTATTGAAGGCTGTTTGGGCGCACTTAACTATTATGTATTAGGTAACTCCATCCAACCAACTTTAGCTAAATGGAACAAATCACTTAAAATTTTTCTCCTCTAACTAATTTGAACCTTTGATCTCCTACTCCTACGCCCTTTACAACTTTATTGGCTATTAAACCACACTTTTCTACGTGGCATAGCTTCCTTTTCTTTTAAAATTTTCCCAAGCAGGAGTAGTAATAATTTTTTTTTTTAAATTTAAATTGACTAAGGCATATGAAAGAATGATAAATCAAACGCATTTATGTACAATTTCTATCTCTCCGTCTCTCCCACGCACATGCATATATGAGGAATAGGAGACGGCCATTCTATCTTCTATTTTTGTTTCTCATTTTTCACTATTATTTGCCTTGACGTTGGTTGTTTCTTACTTTTTACCGACAGTGACCTTCCATTTTCCACTTTCTTCTTTTATTTCCTATATTTTCTTTTCTTCTTCTTTTCTCAAATTTCTTTCATTCTTGCGCGCTCCAACTCTCTCCATCTCTCGCTAAAAGAGTATCCTACTTCACTCATGTCGTGAAATGAATCATACTAGCTAGTACTTCTTAATTTTTTGATTTCCCATTCAATTCAAAATTTGTTAATTGTCCGTTTTGAAGCTCGATTAATTTAAATTTACATAGGACAGCTCCTATTCCTGGATTAAAACTCTATCAACTTTATAAAGACGACTCTTCATTCATAGGGCTCGCACTCGCGGAATCTCTAATTAAGGATGAATGGGCATTTAGCTCCCCGTCACAACCTTTGTGTGGTGTATAAAAGTTAACTTATAATAGAAAATTGAAAAAAAAAAATCAAATTGAAATTATTTGGATAGAATGATTTGTCTACATAAATAGAATAAACTAAAGAAAGTAAAAGAAAACGAATTGCAAAAAAGAACTAGAAAAATGAATAACTAGACACATCAAGGTTAATGTATATATATGCATGCGAAATAGTAATGAAGTGGAAAGAAACAGAACTTACAGTTGAAGGTAATAGGGTTCCTTGTGATGAAACATTCAGTTGATCAGTTTTGTAGTCAGTAGTCGATGAAGGAGTATTTGTGCTTCCATGTTTCGGGCCATTACTAGACGATGAGGAAGTGAGATTACAGGTGTTAGGAAAAAACTGAAGAGGGTAATTATAAGAAGAATCATAAAGAAGGAGACATGTAACAACTGCTGCGTATAAGAAAAGAATTTTAACAACGTCATTGTTGGTGGAAACCTTGGAGGCCATTTGTGATACTGGTTAATGTCATCTTCCGTTTCTTTTTATAGTGTATTCTCTCTTTAAATCATGTCAAAGTCAATTTCAAGTTATTCCCTTCATAATTAAGTAAAGCCTTGGCCTCCCCCCACACCTGTCCTTTTAGGATAATTTTTCTATATCAACTTACACATATCTCACATAACTTTGTATACTCGACTAATTTACTGGACACCACATTTTCCGTGTAAGTTGTCCTTATAAAACTAACAATTACTCTTATTAATTGGAGAATTAGATACAGTACTGACCAATATAAGTACATGTACACAGTCACTGTCATTTCCATTAAAACAAAGTTGTTCAATGTGTTACAATACGATATTTCCCAGATCTGCACGGAAAGCAAGATAAAAAAACTATAATTAGGAAGCATTTGTTTGACTTCTCAAAGCTTAAATTTGCATCAATCGTTTGAATTAAGCTCTGCACACACATCGGAAGTAGTAGTGCAATTAATATCCAGAGATTCATTCAGGGGCGGCCAAATGTAATGAGGGGCCGAAAGCCAAAATTAAAAAGGTAAGTTTACATAAATATTCGCCCATAAACAAATACTCCCTCTGTCCCATTTTAGTTGTCGTTTTAGGTTTGTGCACGCCCATTAAAAAATCAATAAATAGGGTATGTCTTTTACTATTTTACCCCAAATTAATGAACTGGATTGACTTTTTCTAGGAAATACTCTTTTATTAAATATGGGCATAGTTGAAAAAAATTGGTAAAAAATGTTTTGAAATGCTAAAGTGACAACTAATTTGGGACAAATGAAACTTGCTAAAACGACAACTAAAATGGGACGGAGGGAGTATTTACTTTCGGTTGTCCATAATTTTTTCTATCCAAAAACTTAGTACATAAATACTATATATCTGAAATATTTAAAATATATTAAATATATATTCGAAATATATATTAAATATATATCCGAAATACATAATATTAAATATATATTCAAAATATTTAAAATATATTTTAAAAAAGAAAACTGGTTATGGAAAGAAAGAAACAACAAAAGGTGCACAAAAACAGTAATTATTCTTTCACAACGGTTATGTGGCGTAATTTTTCCACTTAAAAAAGAGGCCCTAAAGCAATCATTTAAGATTTTGAGGGCCTTAAATATTTGGTGACTGAACATTTTAAGGTTACAAATATACAAGAAAACTAATTTTGGGGCCTTAAATATTTAGGGGCCTAAAGCAAGTGTTTTACTTAACCTTATGATTGGGCCGCCCTTGAATTCATTATTGTAGCTAAAAATAGTCACCTCAATAAAAATGATTGATCTAACACCATGGATTTACGATTTCCAATTCTTGCTGCAGTCCAAAAAGGTCTTTATAGTCATTTAAATTTTATTAGATTTAAATTCAAAAAATAATTTGATTATATATTAGTCCAAACAAAAAAAAGTTGAATTAATTATCTAAGTCCAATATATATGGTTTTAATAATGCCCATATCCCTATCTTTAATTGGCAATTCAAATTTTTTTTGGATTAACTATAATTATTTTCTATAATTAAGAGATAAATATGTAATGGTTAATAATTTATAAAATAAGCTGAATGGCTAGAGAAAGAAAAGGAGGGAAAAGTGGATTTAGGAACAGTAAATAAGTAATACCACTGTGCTTATGGGTAGGGGTTTTCATGGGTCGGGTTGGGTCGGTTTTCCTCTAAAAGATAACCAAAATAATTAATTCGGGTTTTCAAATACTTAAACCAAAAGCAAACCAATTAAGTCGGGTTTTCACTTGTTCGGTTTTTGTCGGTTATGTCGGTTATTTCGGGTTATTCGGTTTTTTATCGATTTCTTTCACTAAATTTGTAACATACACTTCCAAGAATCAAGCACATATTCGAGCGACTTTACTCCATCATGACACATCCAAACCAAGTACTCTCTAGAAAAAAAATAACTATATATGTAATCAAGAGCTACATATATGTAGCTTCATCCAAATATCGATTGTACAAGTATGTAACCATTTCAATTAACTTAATCAAACTTCTTACAATAATTTTTTTCGTGTTTGAAAAATTGAAGAGACATCATATGCCAAGATATCTTGATGATATTGAATTAGCCGACAATGGAAGACTACAAGACAAGCTATTTTTAACATACAATAGATTGTTTGACTTATCAAAATAAAGACTAGAATGCAACCTAAAATACAAAAGCAAAAACTATATATAAAAAGGTGAGGGACTAAACTACAATTCAAAAGAGCAAAAAATATAATAATAATAACAACAAATGGTGTTAATTCATAAAATACACATAATTGTATGTGTAATTTTAATTTTTAAATAATATTTATATAGTAGGTTTGGTTCGGTTTTTTTCGGTTATTTTTTGTTTAAAACCAAAACCAAACCAAATTATATCGGTTTTTTTAAATTAAAAACCAAAACCAACCCAAACCTAAAGAATGTCGGTTTTTTCTTTCGGTTTGGGTCGATTTTCGGTTTGGTGCGGTTTTTCGGTTTCACGTGAACACTCCTACTTATGGGGTTATTTTCCCTTTAATAGAAGTTCAAGTTTATTGGGTTGAGTTATTTAATTGGACTACTAATGATGAAGGGAACTTTTTAGAAATAGCACTCCAAACAAAGAAAATTACAAATGAGGGGCCATATTTTTTTCTTACATGCATAACACATTCCATATTTTACAAATTTAGACACTCATACAAAATAAAAAATCCTAGCTGCCAATTTCCCCTCTCCTGCCACTGACCCGCCGGCAAACACCCTCCCCTATTGGCGGTTCAGTGGCAGGGGAGGGGAATTGGTAACTTGGGTTGATTTTGTCTATATCATTACTTTGGATAAGTTTATGCACACAAATCTATATAAAAGAAATAAGTAAATTATACATGAATATATATATAGATAAATGCGTTGGCAAGGTGAGTAGTACAAAAATATGCACAAAAAAAAAACTGAAACTTTATATAAATATCCATAATAGTACTGCATAAATCTGAAGATTTATACAACTTTATTCATTTGTACATACATAATTATACAAAATTTATATACACTTGTCTAAACTAGCATCATGCTGCTATTTTGCGTAATTGCTGCCAACTCGGGTAAGAATCCTAAATAGGGGCCATTATTGATTATTTTCGTGTGTTGCTTGTCTCCTAGTATAAAAATTCCAGTGATGAACCTAATGTCCAATGGATGTCAACTTACCTTAAATGCCCAAACCTATGCCACATGACAAATGATGTGGTACACCAAGTCAAGTTAAAGAGTCAATATGATCTTACCCATGTCAAATGACGTGAAAATCTAAGCCAAATTCGAAGGGCAACGAAAATGTGCCATGTATATAAGTGACATGTTTTATCCAATCAAATATGGTTTTATCACTACTTGAATATATTAGTGATTCAAGTCAAGAAATCAAATCAAAGCAAATAAGTTGACTTCATTACAACTCCTATCTTATACAACAACAAATAGAGCCTCATGATTATGTGGAAAGCTAAATTTTTATAACAAAAAGCACGAGGAAGCTTATATATCAAAGTCTACAGGTAATTTCTACAAAGAGACCAAACATTCAAATATTTCTCTACTAGTACTAAAGATTCAAATATCAAGTCGGAAATTCAAGATTAGGCTCAAAAAATATTGGATTAAAATATAAACTCAAAATCAAGCTCGATTTAGTTCTTAGCTTGAACAAACAACATCAAGTTCAAGAACAAACTCCAAAACCTTGAATTTATATTTGAAAAGAAAAAATATAGGATTCGTAGAAATTATAATATTTATGATATTGAAATGAAATACTATAGTTGTTATAATATTTTTCCGGTCATGATATTTATTTTCTTTACGTGAATTATTTGCTTCAAATTTTGGCATTCCAAGTAGACAATATCTACTTCTCCTCTCAACTTTTCAATTCTCAACATTCAATAACATCAAGATGGCTCCCAACAAGAACATCAATATAAAATCTAGAGTTGCACTGTTGACTTCAAGTTCTTCTCTGATATTGGAAGCAAAATGCTATTACGGGAAGTGTTTGACCTGTTACAAGCTAAGAAGGATAGCAAGCTTGTTGGGACAACAAGTACTCTAAGTGTGTCGTTCGCATCTGATTGAACCCGATCCACGACTAGATCCTTCACAAGAAGCCAAGAAAGAGAGTTACATCAAGTATTGTGGCCATAATATATAGAAAATTTTCGTTCATCATGAAGAAAATATGAAGCTTGGAGGATGTGTCACGAAATCTTGCATTATGGTATAGTAGGTAGAAAAACCGTCTCCTCCTCTAGCTTCTTTCTCTTTTCAAGTATTGTTTGCACTACAAGATTTGTTAGGAAATACAGGAGAATTGAATATATTAATACATGCTTTTATTTAAAATATTTATTTTTATATAAGAAATAACATGAATAAATTATATTCATCAATATACCCTCAGTATTCCAAATATTTAACAAATATAGCTGATTATCATTAATCATATATTCACAAATTTGTATATGCATAAAATATAAGCTGAATACATAGATGACCCCTTTAAGTTGTACCCAATTCCCATATTGACACCTCAACTTATCTTGTTACAAACTAGACGCCTTTAATTGGCAGAAGTGTATTTTTGAGCACTTAAGTCTGATGTGGTAAACCGTGTGATTTTTCCTCAAATTTGAACGTGTGGGCCTCCAAAAATTATGATTTTTATCCAACTTATTTCTTACCAAATGAAAAAAATAGAACAAAGAACTTAGTCAACATAAAATTACACGTCAACTACCGTCCCATCCCTGTCCGACCATCCATGGCCAGAATTCTTTATTCATCTTTCATCAAGTATATATGGTGGAGGATTTTTTCACCATAATTAAATTGATTTTTTAAGTGGGCCCCACTTTACTACCTTCCCCGCCATCAAACCCACCGTCAACCGCCGCATTAACGTCGCCATAACCAGTCTTCAATCCTTCAGATTACTTTGAGCCTTAAATTTTTGTAAGGAACTCAATCAGTTTACCTTCCAATTCATGAGAAAAGTACTGAAGTTTCCAACATTGTTAAAGAAATCTAATTCGTTGAGAACTAAGAAAGAAGTACTAGTTTGTTGTGTACTTCACTTACGACAATGCTATGAAGAAGGTGAAGTTGAAGGGCAATAGTTGTGAGATGAGCCTAAAAATGGAGCCAAATTTGGGTTCTTTTAGGTGGTGGCTATGAAAGAATAGGTGGGAGATTTACTTCGATCTAATGATTTATTAATGGAGACGAGATGGAGGATTTGAAGATAGGTCCTTTTAGATGGTGTCCATGGAGAAATGGGAGAGTGAAATTGAGGAAGAAAGGGGAGGAGGGGAAGGGGAAAGGGTAGCATGTGCAATGAAGAGGGGCGGGGCTAGGGGATTTTCACGAAGAAGATGAAATTTGGGGAAATATCTTTTGATTTAATTAACTTTTGGTTATTTATCTTTTCTTGTTTAGTTATAGGTTGACTTTAAAAAAAAACTAATTACACATGGCATGATTTGATTTGTTAACATTCCACGTCATCTGCGAGTGATACTCATGCGTAAGGTTTGCTTGGTGCAAGTGTCCATTAAATACATATCTGTTGACTAGAGGTGTCTAGTTGATCACTGGGTAAATTGAGGTATTTATGTAGAAATTGGGTACAATTTAAAGGGGTCATCTATGTATTCTGCCTAAAATATTCCATGAGTATTATGAATATGCACATAATAGTCCAGATTTATAAATTAAACAACAAAAATACACATTCAATATGCATTCCGTATTCATATAAATTTCAATATAGATTGAAGAGAAACATAATTGGATGATTAATATTAGCAATCTCATCTTTGATCCATGAAATAATTGTTTAACCTAGATCCGATTTTAGGTCAATTAACAATTAAATTTGTATTTGCGGAGTCACGATCAATAGTTTATATTAAGAGTTTAAAGTGAAGAACTGCGTAGGTCACCTTTACTCACAAAATATATTCGTAAATGAATAAAAATAAAGAGCAAATGGAATAAATAGAAGTAACCGTGCCGGATCACTTGATCCCGATGAGACTTCTTCCTTCATGATTGCACTTAGAGACTAAAGAGTAGAGTATGCAAGCCAAGAACAGTATAAGAGAATAGTATTATTGATATTGTAGATAGTGAGTAAAAAGATGATGTTACAATGATATAAAATGAGTGCTATTTATAGGCCTGATAGGCGTCCGCTGGGGTTTTGTAACCGCCGGGCACGCATCCGTCGGATGTGTAACCGCTGGGTCGTAATTATTGCCTTTATGACCATTTATTGTCTGATCGCACATGATTAGGTTAATAACTCCTCATTTATATCGTGTTGACTGATGGAGCGTTACATAGTTGCTTGGGATCTGCTCACGGTAAGCGTCTGGCTAGTTGTCTGCTCGTAAGATGTCTGCTCGGAGTAACCTCTGCCCGTGCCACGTGGCAAACACGTGTCCTTTTCAGGTGACGTCAGATTTTATCCAATACAGATAGTCCCCGCACTTCTCGGGCAGGGTATCTGCTCGAGGAGTGGATATGAATTTTGGCGCGAATTTCTGCTTTATAAACTCCTTCCTTTTCGTGACGAAGCTTAGTGACGCAGGTATCTTATCAGCTACGTGACAAACCCTTATGACGTGCGCATTAAATGCGCCGTATGAAAAAGTAACTGCAGCTGGCATGCCTGTGCATTTGCAGTCCATTCTGAAGTGACTACTGCGTGTTCCGAGGGTAAAAGTAATGATTTTAACCGCCTCAATCACGTGCACACGTCGCCTGTTGATCGCGAGGTGACTGCTGCACTTCAGGGTAATGATGACACTTATAAAAATTGGCGATACTTATTCCTTCTTTTGACGGTCAGATCTAATTGTAGTTTCTTGGATAACCTCCACGTGTTTCGAAGGAACTTGATGGGCCGAATTCTCACTCCTATAAATAGGGGTTTGTTGAATGAGAAACCTTTTACTTGCTTCCATTTTCTTTCTGCTAACTCTTGAAAATCTTCGAGCAGCTTCTAGTTTTTCTTGCGAATTTCTTAATCTTTTCTGAAATCATGTCTTCCAGAACTAGAAAGAATCAAAACGTTGACGCGGCTGGTAGTTCCTCAGCAGCCACTCCTAGGCCCAGGGCTACTCAGGCTACTATTGCGGAGATTATCCCCAAGAAGTGGGGTGAGTTAGAGGCGGACTGTAACATCAAGGCCTTTAATAATCATTATGGGGATACGCGCAACTGGCCGGTGTATAGATTTAAATCTGGGATCACATCAGAGCTGATCCCATGAGTGAGGATGGAATGCCACTGGGATGATAGGGTTCCCCTCTTGCCGGTTTATGCGGAGGAGAATATTACTTCCCACAGGGCTGGGTGGACAGCTATGTGCACCTACCCTTTTACAGTGGGATGTAGACTACCCCTGCATCCTGTGCTGGAAAGGCTCTGCAGGGAGTATTTGCTCTGCCCGGGGCAACTGTGCCCCAGTATATATAGGATAGTTACACTTTTGTACTGGTTTGCGACGGAAACCGACCAATCTTTTGGATATGAACATTTTATTTCTTTGTACAGCGTACAAATTTTCAAGGATGGCTATGTGAATGCCAGGATGCGCAGGAGCAAGGGCTTGGGGCGCAGTTCTGAAGACACAGGTGACCGAGGTTGGTTGCATCAGTTTGTGTTTGTGCGCTCCTCGGCCTTGACTTTCGACTCTAAGACTTATCTTCCCGAAGTTTGGAACAAGAAGCGTAAGTCCCCGAGTATTTTTGAGATTTTTCATGTTCTTCCTTTCCTTCCCATCTGCTTACTTCGTTCAATTTCTTTTGTAGCGGCCAAGCGACCCTACGACGGGCTCATATCTGTTGACGAGCTGACGGCGTGGGTTGAGGCAATTTTGAAGGAGTTTGCTCCTGAGAGGAGAGAATGGGCGCATTTTGCTGCGCATAAGAGTTTGACTGTGAAAACTCATGGTGAGAATATTTCCGCTTTTGTGACTGTTCCTTTCCTTTGTAACTTCTCCGTGTCTGACCGTACCTTTTGCAGGTCTGGGTACTCAAGGAGATTTCTTTCCTGCCCCTCCCTAGGACGTGCCTTCCGAGCCTGTCGCTGACCCAGATTCTGAGGCCGCAACTATACTAGCTTCGGTGGAAGCACTGCGCGGCAGGGAGGGTGGCGAGGAACTCTTGTCTGGTGGTCTTGGCTCTTTGAAAAGAAAGAAGAAGAACCAGGATGAGGGCGGAGCACGGAAAAGGTCTGTTCGTAAGACTTCCGTTGCTGCCGGGCAAACCTCAACTGCTGGGGGGTGAATCTTCATCTAGAGCCAGTGTACCAGAGTCCGCAGAGGAGAATGTTAAGACCACTGTTGAAGTCCCCGAGTCTGCACGGGGAGAAGGTTTAGACAAGGAGGTTATCAATCTTTCAGATACTGAGATCGAAACCGATGAGCCCCTTGCACGAAAACCCTATCTTCGAAGTGACAAGAGGAAGGTAGAGGAGGAGGCTGCCCGTACTCCGGAGAGGAGTCCTCGAGTTGATGACGAGGTGAAGGCGGATCCTTCCCATGTGGACAAAGGGAAAAGAAAAATAGGTGAAGAAGAAGAAGAAGAAGAAGAGGTAAGGGGAGAAGTTCCCCAAGAGGGTGGCCGGGGTCCTCGCGTTTTTCGCTTCGAGGACCTGTAGAATGTAGCCACTGAGGGGGCGACGCCTGTCGTTCTTCGCGAGTGTGACACAATATATTCTGGAGTGGAATTTGACTCTAGTTTGTCAGCAACAAGGCTTATTTGGCGGTCAGTCATCGACGGCCAAACCGAATTGAAGGACATCAGGGGTGTGCATTATAAGTTCGGGCCAAACTACCCTTCTGAACAGGCTCGGGAACCCAAGTACTGTGAGAGGAAGCATACCCTGAAACTCTCTCCTGATGTTAACTTCATATCCGGCCCAGGCAGTTTAGCCAAGGCTATCTCTTCACTCATCGGCCCCCGGGAAGAATGGGTGCTGAGGGAGCTGAGTGATGAAGAGCTAGCTTTTCAGATTGCTGCTGATTCTGCCAGGGTAAGTTTTTACCGCTTTGTGTTGGAAATAACTTCGTCCTCAGATTCCTAACTTTCGCTTTACTTTTTCAGTTAAGTATGCTGGCTGCTGAGCTCATGTTCCGCTCCAGGATCAATAACGTCGATCAAGTACTCGAGGTAAAGAAAGAGTTGCTGGATGCTCTGAAGGAGAACAAGACTTTGACAGAGCAGTGTGGTCTCCTAGGGAGTGAAGTTAATCGACTAATTGATGTTAGCAATGAATGACTTGAGCAGATTAACGAACTCACCAAGGAGAAGGACCTTCTTCTTAGAGAAAAAGAAGGGTTCGCACGCTCTGTCCAGAGTCTAGAGAGCTTATTCGAAGAATGTAAAGCTTCATTGAACAGTGCTGCCGATGATCGCGCGACTCTCGAGATGAATCTGCAAAGGGCCAACGAGGAATCCGTTAGGGCTAGAGCTGAGCTTCAGGCGGCCAAGGATCAGGTTGCTCAGTCGATGAGTGCTCAGGCCGCACTATCCAAAGACTTGGCAAACATACGCGATCAATCTGAGATTAAGGCCAAGCTTGCTGCGCTCGAAGCTAAACGTTCATTGCTTGGGCAGATTCAAGCTAAGCAGATTAATGTTGAAGAGATGCTGCAGATGACGAAAAGCGCTGTTCGCATAATAAAGCAAGCACTGAACCTTTCTCTTGAGGAGTCTGAAGGTGAAGATGATGATGAAGACGAAGACGAGGGTGAGGATTTGGGAGATGATGGCAGAACCGATGGAGCTGGTGCGTCGGGTTCTGATCGTAGTCCCAAGAGCTGATGCCCTTCCCCAATCTTTGAGTTTGTTCATCTGGCGAGAGCCGGATTTTAATTGTTTGTGGACAGAGGTTTTGTAAAGACTCTCTGGTCCCTGTATGGCCGGTTCCATTTGGCCTTTGATCACTCTGTAAACTTCTGTCAGCCGCTTTCGGCATCTTATCATTTTACAGGATTATGTATATATGCTTTTAGATCTATTCAATGACTATATTTAGCCTGAATTTTTGATCTTTTGTTTGTATGTGTGGTGGCCTTCGTGCCTTATGTTTGGGAGTTTTCTGAAGTTTGAACTTTATTAAGTTCTGGTCTCCAAAAAGTCTGCCCGAAATATTTTTAACTTAGCCTTTCTTTAGAAAGAGGTCGTAAGTTGTGAATAATCTGCGCAAATATTTTTATTCTGACCGAATCGTGCTCGTTAGACTTTTGGCCGAATCGTTGCCCTTTGCGCATAACTTTGCTTATCGTTTCGATAGTTTGAAAGTTGTTGCATGACTTTGTAGATTGGCTCTGGCCGAGTCGCTGGCCTTGTGAACGACTTCTCTTATTTTCGTGGAAGTTTGTCACGTAAAAAGTTTTGAAAAACATTTTAAAAAACTCGCTTTTTGGCAAAGTCTTCAAAAGCTCGCCTTTTTGGCAAGGTCTTTCGCCTTTATGAAGGTCTTATATGGCCTATAGGGCCTCTCACCACCCTCCTTGTTTTTATGTTGGAACACGGAAAGTGATAACATAAAGAGAGTTGAGGTAAGCTGCATATAGAAGAACACATATAACCAAACGAGGAGTGTGTCCGTTGTGGGATTCGAACCCACAGCCGCGAAGTTGAAGAACTTCGAGCTCTACCAGTTGAGCTAAATAGATCTGACCTTGTTCAGGTCGTTAGTACCATTTAGAAGAAATATAATAAAAATGACAATCGTCATAAAAGTAAGAGGCAAGAACAAAAGTAACTGACCGTTTGTACCGCTCAGAAGTGGTACCTTTTGAGGTGAATTGCGTTCCAGCTGTTCGGGACAATGGAACCGTCGGGTCGTGCTAGGCGATAAGAACCCTTACCGACTGAAGCGATTACCTTGTAGGAGCCTTCCCAATTAGGGCCTAGTTTCCCTGAATTGGCTACCTGTGTGCTCTGGGATACTTTTCTTAGTACAAAGTCTCCAACCTGGAAGCTTCGTACGCGCAGTACCCGATTGTAATATTGTTCAATTCGTTCTTTTTGGGCGACTACCCGCACAAGGGCTAGTTCCCTTCGTTCTTCAAGGAAATCCAGCTCTTCAGAGAGGTTGACTGAGTTCGACTCTTCAGTGGTATGTGCATACCATAGGCTGGGCTCTCAGATTTCGACTGGGATTAATGCATCCGCGCCATATACTAATGAATAAGGTGTCTCACCCGTACTCATTTTTACTGTTGTCCGATAAGCCCATAGCACACCAGGCAGTTCTTCCACCCAACACCCCTTTGCCCCTTCAAGGCGCTTCTTGAGTGAATCAACGATGATCTTGTTCGTCGACTCTGCTTGTCCATTAGCAACTGGGTGATAGGGAGAAGACGTGATCCTTTTGATGTGCAAACCGTCGAGGAACCTAGTCACTTTCTGGCCGATAAATTGCGGGCCGTTGTCCATGACTATTTCCTTGGGTGCTCCAAAGCGACATACAACGAAACGCCAAAGGAAATCGATGACTTCCGTTTGTCGTATCTTCGCATATGCTGCTGCTTCTACCCATTTGGTGAAGTAATCGATGATGATCAACAAGAAACGTACTCCTCTTGGCGCCGTGGGGAGAGGTCCTACTATGTCCATCCCCCATTTCATGAATGGCCACGGGGAGATTATTGAGTGTAACGGTTCTTCCGGCTGATGAAGAAGATGCGCGAACCTCTGGCACTTGTCGCATTTCTTGACAAATTCATTCGTGTCCTTCTCCATCCTATCCCAATAGTATCCTGCACGAATCAATTTTCGTGCGAATGCTTTGCCCCCGGAATGATTACCACAACAGCCTTCATGAACCTCTCGCATCACGTAGTTGATTTGGTTTGGCCCAAGGCATTTTGCGAGGGGTCCAGCAAATGTTCTGCGGTAGAGTTCTCCGTTGAGGATGGTATATCGAGCAGCTTTATCTTGAGCTTGCGTGCAGCTTTGGTGTCAACGGGCAGAGTTCCATGAACAATATAATTCATAATTTCATTCCGCCAGTCCCAAGTCGTGTTTATGGCATTAACTTCAATCTTCTCCCGATCCACGGTTGTGTAGAGGAGGTGAACGACAGCTGAAGAGCTGGTCGCTCCCATTTCTGCTACTGATCCGAGATTGGCGAGAGCATCGGCTTCATGGTTTTCTTCTCGTGGTATTTGGAGTGCTTCCCATTTATCAAATTGTGTTAGGAGATCTTTCACGCGGGCGAGGTATACTTGCATTCTGGATTCTCGTGCAATGAAGCCTCCGTTTATCTGGTTGACCACCAGCTGAGAATCACTCTTGAGTTTGACAATGTTTACTCTGTAGCTCCGAGCTAGCTCCAATCCTGCAATTACGGCCTCATATTCGGCCTCATTGTTAGTAATAAACGGGCATTTGATGGCTTGCCTGATGGTTTCCCCGGATGGAGTAACAAGGACTAATCCAAGGCCGGATCCTTTGACGCTTGAAGAGCCATCAGTATACAATGTCCATGCGCCGGGAGTCTGCTCGGTATTTAGGACAGCGTCCCTTTCTGCTTCAGAGTAGATATTAGCACTAAAATCTGCTACAAAATCTGCTAGAGCTTGTGATTTTATAGGCATTCTAGGTTGATAAGTGATATCAAATTCACTTAATTCTATAGCCCATTTTACCAACCTTCCCGAAAATTCAGGTTTGTGTAAAACATTTCGTAGAGGAAAAGTTGTTACCACAGCTACTGAATGACTTTGAAAATAAGGGCGTAACTTACGAGCAGCAGTTACTAACGCTAATGCCAACTTTTCCAAAGGTTGATAGCGTGTTTCCGCGTCGATTAGAGCTTTACTAATATAATAAATAGGAAGTTGTTTACCTTTTTCTTCACGAACAAGAACCGCACTTACCGAGGATTCTGATACTGCCAGATAGATCAGCAACTGCTCCCCGGGCAGGGGTGTCGAGAGCAGTGGTGGATTGGACAGATACTTCTTCAGATCCTTCAGTGCTTGTTGGCATTCGGGAGTCCATTCGAATTCTTTGTTCTGCTTTAATACATCGAAAAAGCTTTTGCACCGATCTGAGGAGCGGGATATGAACCTCCGCAGAGCCGCTACCCGTCCAGTCAATTTCATGACATCCTTCCGGTCGTGGAGAATGTCTGGAATTGATTCGATAGCTTTGATCTGAGTGGGATTGACTTTAATTCCACGCTGAGAAACAATGAAACCCAGGAATTTTCCTGATCCGACTCCGAATGCGCACTTTTCTGGGTTCAGCTTCATGTTGTACTGATCGAGAATTCGAAAAGCTTCCTTTAGATGCGCTAGATGATCTTCTGCTCGCTTGGATTTGACCAGCATGTCATCGATGTATACTTCCATAGTCTTACCGATATGGTCATGGAACATTCGATTGACTAGGCGCTGATACGTTGCACCTGCATTTTTCAACCCAAACGGCATAACTTTATAACAATATGTACCTCTGCAAGTTATGAATGCTGTCTTCTCCTGGTCCTCAGGGTCCATGAGTATCTGATTGTATCCAGAGTATGCATCGAGGAATGTGAGCACTTCATGCCCGGCCGTTGCATCAATCAACTGATCTATCCTGGGAAGGGGATATGAGTCCTTCGGACAGGCTTTGTTTAGATCTGTGAAGTCGATGTAGACTCGCCACTTGCCATTCTTTTTTGGCACAACGACCACGTTGGCTAGCCAGTCCGGGTACTTGACTTCTCGTACGGATCCAATCTTCAACAGCCGGTCAACTTCGTCGTTGATGATCTGATTCCGGAAAGCTCCTTGCTGTCGCGTCTTCTGCTTTACTGGGCGGTGGTACGGATCTATGTTCAACCTGTGAGAAATAATATCTGGAGAAATACCTGTCATATCTGCATGAGACCAGGCGAACGTTGTGTGCCGCTCCCTGAGGAACCGGAGGATATCTCCTCGTAAGCGTTCGCTTAGTTCGGTTCCTAGGTAGACTTTCCGCTCTGGCTTGTCTGCGAACAGTTCTTCGGGCTCCAAAGCTTCCACGGTCGGCATGTGTTTTTCCCGCTCGTCTAGCTTTGTGATGAATTCCGGGACCTCGTACTTTGCTTCTCTGTTTGGCATGTCTGATCCCGGTTGCTGTAATTGCTATTTGTTTTCTTTGGGCAGTTTGAGGGCCACCGAGTAGCAATCTCGGGTAGAGCGTTGCTCTCCACGAACCTCGCGCACTCCCCATTCAGATGGGAACTTCAACACCTGATGATAAGTAGAAGGATCGGCTTGCATATCATGGATCCAGGGTCTTCCCAGGATGATGTTGTAAGCTAGGTCTGCATCGACGACATGAAATGTCGTCTCCTTTGCTACCCCTTCAGCAAGTGTCGTCAGGGTAACTTCGCCAAGGGTCTTTTCACTCGAATTGTTAAAGCCGGAAAGAACCCGAGATACTGGCACGATCTTATCTGCTAGCTGCCTCTCTATTACAACTCGTGACTGAATGATGTTCACAGAACTGCCTGCATCAATGAGCACTCTCCTGACATCGAACTCCGCCACACGCAGCGTTATGACTAACGTGTCGGTGTGTGGGAACTGCAATCCATCTGTGTCTGAGTCTTCAAATATTATGGTCTCCTCTGGTCGTGGACGTTTAGTCTTGGTGATGGAGACTTTTGCATACTTTTTTGCCGTGAAGGTGACGGAATCTACCTCGATCCCACCTGAAATAACATTGACTGTCCGCTTCGGGGAGGATGCTCGTGGAGGTCCAGATTTGTTCTGCTGAGCCTTCACGTGAGTTTGCTTTCCCTTTTCGGTCAGGAACTCCTTCAAGAATCCCTGTTTCAACAAATGAGCAATTTCATACCTTAAAGCTTTGCAGTCTTCGGTGGTGTGACCGTGGTCGCGATGGAATTCGCAATATAGATCTTGGTTTCGCTTGCTGGGATCAGTCTTCATGTCTTTTGGCCACTTGACTTTTTCTCCCATATCTTTGAGTACCGCCATGACTTCGGCCATTTCGACATTGAAGCTTAGCAGGCTTGGGGCTCCACGGAGATTCGATTCAGAATCCTCTCTTCGGGATAGCCCTTTGTTGTTGTTGCGACCACGTCCTTTGGAACTGTTGCGTGACTGGTCAGGGTACGGCTCGTAACGTGCGTGTGACCTCTCCGTCTCCGCTTTCCCGCCGGGGCCGCCGCTGCGCGATTGAGTCCTTCCTCGGGTACCTGTTCCAATCAATTTATCTTCATCGATACGTACCTTTGAGTTGTAGCGGTTGTAGACGTCCGACCAGCTGGCTGCTGGGAATTCGCGGAGGGATTCGTATAGCCTGTACGTTGCCTCTAAGCTCCTGATATCCAAACTGTTGGTGAACGCGATGGCTGCCCACATGTCCGGTACTTTGGGTAGCATCATACGTTCCCGATGGAAGCGGTCCACATACTTACGGAGAGATTCGTCGGGCCTTTGCTTGATCTCGAAAATATCCTCCACGCGGGTCTCCGTCTTCTGGGCACCGGCGTGTGCCTTTACGAATAGTTCAGCCATCTCTGCGAAGGACCCAATAGAGTTTGGCGGCAACATTGAATACCATCGCAGAGCTCCATCTGCCAGTGTTTCTACAAATTTTTTCAACTGAACTGACTCGATCTCCTCATCGATGAGTTCGCTTGCCTTTATGAAGTTTCTGAACATCATGAGATGATCGTTGGGGTCAGATGTCCCCCGATATCTCGGAATATTTGGCATTTTGAACGTCTTCGGTATCGGTTTTGGGGCTGCTTCTTTCTTCCAAGGCCGCTGGGAGTAACGTTGGACATCGACTTTCTTCAGTGTGGGTGGAGCGCCCGGTATCTGATCGATTCTCTCGTGGAGAGACTTCTGAAGCGCTTCCTGGCTTTCCTTGAACTGCTTGGTGAGAGCCTCCACGATGACGCTCATTTCAGTGGACGCCCGGGACCCTCCATTTTTGGTCGCATTTCATTCCCCATCCTGCCTTGAAGTGTGTGAAGAATGAGCATCTCGGCCTGGTGCTGCAGGCTCAGCCCTTGTGACCGGAGGAGCTTGTCCTCGCAGAGAATTGATCGCCTCCCTTATTCCTCGGTTGACCTTTGCCTGTTCCTGCATAAACGCATAGAGGGTTTCCTAGATGTTCCCTTGGCCAGGGGAGAGACTCCTGTGGCGTCTTCTCCTAGGCGGAGTGGCGCTCTGAGAGTGCCTATGCCTATTTCGCTGCCTGTCCGTTCCTTGGGGAGACTGCTGCTGCCCATCGGATGAATAATTGGGAGAATAATTAGGAGAACGATCCGGTGAAGGAGTGCGTACCTGTTCTCCTCCCACGATAGTTCGTTGTGAACTGCTCTCTGCCATGTTAGTGGTAAAAGCAAAAGATTGACAAGAAAGGAATAAATTATATCAAGTCAACTATTAAACTATAGAGGCTATTGACCAGCTCCCACTGTGGTCGCCAAATTGTTTAACCTAGATCCGATTTTAGGCCAATTAACAATTAAATTTGTATTTGCGGAGTCACGATCAATAGTTTAGATTAAGAGTTTAAAGTGAAGAACTGCGTAGGTCACCTTTACTCACAAAATATATTCGTAAATGAATAAAGATAAAGAGCAAATGGAATAAATAGAAGTAACCGTGCCGGATCACTTGATCCCGATGAGACTTCTTCCTTCCTGATTGCACTTAGAGACTAAAGAGTAAAGTATGCAAGCCAAGAACAGTATAAGAGAATAGTATTATTGATATTGTAGATAGTGAGTAAAAAGATGATATTACAATGATATAGAATGAGTGCTATTTATAGGCCTGATAGGCGTCCGTTGGGGTTTTGTAACCGCCGGGCACGCATCCGTCGGATGTGTAACCGCTGGGTCGTAATTTTTGCCTTTATGACCATTTATTGTCTGATCGCACATGATTAGATTAATAACTCCTCATTTATATCGTGTTGACTGATGGGGCGTTACATAGTTGCTTGGGATCTGCTCACGGTAAGCGTCTGGCTAGTTGTCTGCTCGTAAGATGTCTGCCTGGAGTAACCTCTGCCCGTGCCACGTGGCAAACACGTATCCTTTTCAGGTGACGTCAGATTTTATCCAATACAATAATATATATATATATATATATATATATATATATATATATATATATATATATATATATATATATATATATATGCAAATAACAACGCATTATAGGGATAAATTGTACAATAGATGCATACTCTTTGCATAACATAAAAAAATGAGTGGTAACTCCAATAATCACGAAATTGGATGTTTTTTGTAGCTCACATTTTCGTAAAGATGTGACGGGATAAGCTTCTTAAATATGGTCATAAATCACTTTAGGATAATGAGAGATTTGGAAGTTTGTTAAGGTGTTATCTAATTTTTTTATTTTTAAAATCACTCATTAAAAGACAAAATTCCATGATTTTAACTAACATATAGATAGCTTTTAAATGGATTCTCATTTATTTTGTATGCTATAATACGGCTAGCATTTGTTGAATATTCTTCGTGACTAATTGAGAGCAAGGCCAATAGACTTTATGACTATATATATGTTGTTTTCTCGTCAAATTTCAAACTTACCCGCCCTACCGATAGCTCGTATTGACAGCTCCACAAACGATTTATTCATTTCTAAGATATTATTAACTATTAAGAGTACGATTTATTGAATTAAATAATGCTGAGGGACTAGGGTGGGGGTGCGGGACTATGGAAATACGTGCTGTTTTTGTTTGTTGCAGCAAGGAAAACAGTTTTGAAAAAGTGTTCAGCAAAGGGAATTCGAACCCCTTTTGCTACTGGCATCATGTGACGTAGTTGACAAAGGGTGCACCTTTAGTACTTGTAATATAAAAATAAATAAATATAAATAAATATAAATACACATATATACCAGCCGAAACTAGCTGGTGTTGTGACACCTACGTAGATCCGTCTCTGATGATTACACTGCCTCCTGGGGTTAAAGCAAGGAGCATATATAGATGTTGAGATCTGTCTTTCACCTGAGACTTTTGGAAGCATTAGAAATGATAAAGAGTTTATCGAGGCCGTTCTATTTAGAAGAGGAATATTTAGTTTACTGCACATTAATATATGGCTTGAACAAGCTTCTCCTATTTATAAAAATGATGTATGACTCGAACGGAAATAAAAAGAAAAACACACAGAAAACGTGACATGAATGAGTATTCACTTCCATCAACCGTAAATAGCAAAAAAAAAAAAAAAGAAAAAAAAGATGGTTCTTTTAATCTATCAACTTCAACCGCAGATTCTTGGGACAGTCCAAGTTTGTGGCTTTGACATCCTTTCATCACCAGGCAAAGCCATAAACTTTTTCCAATCATCAAGCGCCATTTTCAGGTCATGTATTTTATTATCAATGCCTATACAACAATTTGCATGCATTGTACAAACAAAATTGAGATCTTTGCTAGGTTCACAAAATCCTCCAAAAAAGGCAGTATCCAAGAACCTTATTTTCAATCCAATATCTTGGATAAAAGGGTTGAATTTGATCATGTTGAGCACGTCCTGATCATGTTTTCCTGGATGAGCCTCTCTTGCATCATACCAAAACTTGTAAAATTGAATGGTGCGATAATTTGATTTAACATAGTTGAACCCTCCATTTGGTGAATTGTGTAAGTCCAAAGAGTCATACCAATAGTGGTCACAAGCAATTTGAAAATCAGCGTCAGGATAAAAATGTGCAAATGGTTGGCGAAACCACATTATATCAGCATCCTAATGGACACAGCAAAAATACTTTTAATAGCCAGTGACAAAGTAAAAAACTCCAACAAAATGAATTAAATAAAAGAAGAAGAAAAAAGAACAGAACAAAAGCCATAGAATAGTTGAGCTAGAAGGGGGATAACCGGTCGAACTATCAAAGAGGTCCGCTACCAAAGAATTAGGAGTTATGACATTCATAAAAGAAAGAAAAATACACCTTCGTGTAATACTACAAATAGGCGGATGCTTTATTTTTTGAGTAACTTTTATATACTATCATAATTGTAAAAGAATTCTATAATATTATGCAACTTAAAAGTAAATTATAGGATTTATAGGTACCCGCCAATAATAAGTGTGATTAATAACATATAATATAAGGTATGTTGTCTACTATAACATGTTAAGATATGCTCTTGCAGGGCTAGCATATTGATCAAGTAATTAAAATTCTAATTTTTGCCAGGTAACCAGCTAATTATATATTCCACTGATTATATGTGTATCTTTATGTGATCGAATAGTGTAAACATTCTCTTACATTGCCAATACATAGAGGTTAAATAACTTATCAGACTCTCAATAAAATGTTTATGATAAAGTGAAGGAAGTAATTAGAATAATACCGTGAAAATGAAGTTATATCCCAGCTCAAGAACAGTATGCAGAAAATCAATCCTTCTCCACATCATCTTCAAATAATCCTCACTCATAAAATGTGCCTCACCAGAGAAATCAACATCTTTGGTAGTGAGAGCATAGCAGTGAATAAGGTTTTTTTTCAAGCAACGAGAATAAGCAGTTTTGTCTAAAGCTGCAACTAAAACATGTTTCAAGAGAGGTTTTGTTTGGTTCCCAATTCTAAAACTTTTCAAGAAAAGATCAAATATGGAGTTTGGAGCTGTCCATGCTGCGTTTAGGGTTGTTATTATCACTGTTTTGTCTCTCATGGCTGCTTTTTCTAACACTTCCTCTAACTTGCTTCTCTTCTTCTTGTCCTGAAACTTTATGAAAAGTTTGGTAATCATTTAAAAACCATACAAAAAAAGAGTGTAATTTTTATACGCACACACTGTAGATTGTAGAACACTAACTGTAGGTCATGTTCATGAAAGAGTAATAATTAACCTGACAAACTTAATTAGACGTGTTACCTGCTTCACACAGACTGGTGTTTTATATAAGTTACTAAGTAGGCGTTTGGCCATAGTGAAAAAAAAAGTTGTGTTCGAAAAATATATTTGGAAGTTGAAATAGTGTTGGACATGAATTTTTACTTAAGAAAAGTTGAAGTTTTGAGTATGGAAACTTAATAAAGTGGTCAAAAGTACTTTTTGATTTTTCACAAATTACTTTTGAAAAAAAGATATTTTCATGGCCAAATATATTTTTTAAAAACTTTTGTATTCATGGCCAAACCGGTTCTAATTAATATTTTAAGAGATGATAGAATTAATCAAAAGAAAGAGTACGTAGTTAATTTAATTAAGTTCTATATATAAGTTAATGATCCTAATCTTTATGATACTTCTAAGAACTGATGCCATGCCGCAATATGATCGGTACGCATTGTGCTTTGACATTTGTTTAAGGAATCTTTTTACTCCCACTGTTTCAAATTTTTAGATTTTTTTTTTTTGGTTGGAAATTCAAGTATATTCGTCATTACTTTTGTACATCTTTCACAAGGAATTCATAACTATTTACTATTCCAACAATCATTTTAAGAACAATTACATTGGTAATTTCCGCTACTACTATTATAATATAATATACAACTCAAAATAAAAGCTTCAGCTCGGTGTCTAATTAAGCATAATCATGTAAAAGAAAAAGAGTATTTCTTTGTCTAATAAGGTATACGCTTTCGGAAAGGAAAAAAAGTTTTTTAAGGTAAGGGGTTTCCGGTAAAATGAGATGGGAAGGTTGGAGCTAGGTTGTTTTTTATTAACTACTCCTAATAAGATATACGCTTTATCTTTATACAATTGATACTTTCTTCTGACCTGTGAAATTATTGTGTGAGAGCTGACTCTTTGATATGAATAGATTTTGAAAGGAGGAGCGGTGGAGATCGTTTCATTTTTTATTTCTCGCAAGCAGGAATCGAACCTGTGCCAGCAGATCAACTCACAAGCTTATAGAGCAACAAGGATAAAAAACTTTTTATTACTTTATACTAGTAGTAAACTACCAGGGGCTTTCTGAAAAGATTCAGTAATTACGCGAATTATTAGATAATAAATAATTATGGACATAATTAAGCATTGAGCCATACTATATCAACAAGATGGTTTCATGAGGAATCACTTATAATTAATCACATGAGGAAATTTACATAAATTTAAAATTAAATAATTGCACAACCATATATGTATGGTTGCGCATGCATATAGAAGCACTTCTCTTCACGATATAGATTTGTTGTGTGTTAGGGACAAGATGACAAGAGTTAAGTTGTACTTGAAAATGAGACAAATTGAATAAATCTAGTTAGGACCACCTAAATTTCTGTTATTTGTCCAAATTGTTCTTATTAATCAATTTTGGCATGAAAGTTCTTCCGCTACTTCTTTTGGGCGTAGTTTTGCACTTTTCGTCAATGTTGGTCCTCCCATGATCAGTGAGCATATTCAATATTTAAAATGAAATAGAATATTCCAATATAATATGAGTTTAAAAGTGTATTAGACCTACATATATTTTTTTTCTTTCCTCTAATTTATTGACAAACCTTGCACATAATTAATTAATTTGGCGCCTTATATATCTGTATATGTTCCTCCAGCTAGAATATTTAATAACAACTAATTGTGCCACATACATTGAAAGTCTACCTATTATTTTTTCCTACATTCTTCTTCTTAGGGAATGCGCGAAGGATTATCATTCATAGTTGATATTAACAGATGTCATATTCATACTTAAACTATTTGTCTATTTGCATTCAAAGTCACACTTTTTGAAACGTCTGATTTCGACAGATTACATTCACTTTTACAGATTACAATAATAAATAAATCTTCTAGAAACAGAGGGACATTTTCAACCATATATATAAGAATAGTTTATATCTGTACATTGTGAAGAATTTTGCCAAAGTTAGGACAGCTCCAATACTTCATTGGGATTTAGCACGTTCTTCAATTCGATATCTAATTAGAGAAGCCGTTCGTTTTAGAGAAATTTTTAAAGTTGTAATTTTTCTCCTTCTCGAAACTCACTGTTATATGAGAGTTTTTCCCGAATTTTGAAGTACAGTAGTTCTTTCAGGAAAACGTTTTTCCATTGAACGAGTATTTGAAGGGTATTAATCATTGGGAAATTCTTCATTCATGACTCACAAATATATAAAAACTCAAAAATCTCTGACGTGTATATACAACTATTCAAACACTAATTATTTTCCACAAACCTAGTTCTTTTTTCTTTGGATTTTTCTAAACACCATTTTCAAAATCTTTTCCAAATGTTGTTCGAAAATTATTAAAAAAAATTTGTGAAGTAAAACCAAAAACAAAAAGATCAAAAGAATGAATTCACATAAAAAAACTAGGTACATTCATGCGCATGGGAAATTATACTAGTGAAGTGAAGAGAAACATGTAACTTACTTTTGAAGGTAGAGATCTTTGTGTCGAAACAGAAACATTCGCAGTACTATTTTTGTCATCAAACATATTTCCAGCCATGGAGCCATTATATGTCGATGAAGGAATTGTGTATGCTCCTTTTTTCGAGTTGAAAGACGATGAGGAAATTGCAGGTAATTTGTAGGAGTTAGGAAAAAATTGGAGAGGGTAATAATAAGAAGAGTGATAAAGCACTAGACATGAAAGAGCAACTACTGTGAATAATAGGAGAATTTTAACAACTTTACGAGAAAAAAGTTGTTGATATTGATGGAGGTTATCGGAAGTTAACAACTTTTCTTCATCGCCTACTTTGTTATTGTTGCTTTCCCTAAGTACTTCTGCCATTCTTTTTGGAATGTCAATTCTTTGGCAATACAATGAAATGTCCCCTTCTCTCTTTAAATCATGTCTAAGGTGAGCTAAGTATGTATTTCCTTTAGTTTCTATTTAACATGTCAAAGTCAACTTCAACAAATTCCCTTAATTTCTAACATTTTTTTTCTTAAATGTCGTCTGTGCGTTTGCGTCCAAGTTATATATTGGACACATACTACTTCTCGTCGATCAATACATATACATATATGCCTGGGGTAATGTATAAATCAAACCGGCGAAACAAATCAAACCGATAAATCAAATCAAATCGAGAAAAAAACCGAGTAGTGGTTTGGTTTGGTGTTGACAAAAAATAAACCGAAATATTTGGTTTGGTTTGGTGTTAACTAATAAAAAACCAAACCGATACCAAACCAACATTGCGTATATATTATTTTTAAATATTTTATACACACAAAAAAAAGGAAATTAACATAAAACACCATCTCTAAACTACTTCCTTTTTATTATATCATAACAATCTAAAAATTCTCACTAACACCATTATTTAAAATTTAATACCGTATTTTTAAAATTCTCAAAATTATTGCTTTCATATATAATCCAATAAAATCTTCTAAATGAATGTATTTTAAATATTTCTCTCTTGAAGTTCTTATTTTCAGTCTCATTAAAATGTGAATTCTAGTAAATAACCTACCAATTATCCTCAGAAAATCATTCAAATTTCATAAAGAACACCTCCCTCAAGTCTTCCTCTTTTTAATTTTACATTTAGAGTAAAATTATGTATACATATAATATAATCAATATGTTACTGTTAAGATATTATGTTAATGTTATATATTTAGTAAAATATTTGTGCACAATTGGAATATGTTGCATATACTACCTTTAATTTATTAGTAAATGTAATTTTTATACCGCTAAATATTTTTGTTGTGTTATTTTCTTGATAAAGCGCCAAGTAATTGTTGCTTACCAAGAAAAAAAGAAAAAAAAAATGAATAAACCCAAAATACCTAAAAAAAAAAACCGTGAAAAATTGAGATAAAAAAATTGACTTTATTAATTGGTTTATAGATTTAAAAAACAGACATATTTGATTTGATTTGATATATAAATGAAAAAATCAAACCAAACCAAACCAACGTATGTTCACTCCTACATATATCAATAACTCCATTCTACTAAAATATAAGTTAAATGAAATAACACTACCAGAAATGACTTGTCGGAACGGATTTCAACAAGCCATTTCTGTACGAATATCAAATTGAAATTTTCTGGCAGCGAAATCACCTCATATTTTTTCTTCTCTGATTAAATTTGAATCTCGACTTCTTGGGGCCTTTTCAAGTTTTCTAACCGTGAGAGCACACTTTTGTGTGGAGCTTAATTTTCCTTTCTTTTGAAATTTCCCAAATAGTAATTTCTTTTAATTGACTATTTCAACCAATTAAGCAAAACGCATGGTAAAGAAAGTACAAATTGTATGGGAGATCTGAATCCACCTGTCTAGCTAGCTAGCGCCGTATCATTTCAATGTACATATGTTTATCTATGTACATAAATATAAAATGATTAAACTAATATCAATGGATGATTATTGAGGTTAATTGGGTTTGTGGCCTCTTACATACTCTATTTTCTTTAAGTTTTATGTCGAATCTATTAAAAATCTTTCTTTTTACACATAAAAGTCTAAAAAATAACACATACGAGAATATTACAAAGTCATTTCATTTTATAAAAGATACTCGCAAATTTACAACAAGAAGCTATCCCCAAACGCATTAAACAAAGGAGGGGGAGACTTTTTATAGTCAACATTAACTATTCTGCAATATATCCAATGGGGGTATATATGTTTGGTAATTTTCTATAATTTTTTTAATATATTTATCAACACTAGTTTTAGTGACCAATTGCACACATTTTGAGGTCATTTTCGAGTTCGTAACGAAGCCGCCCCACCGCCCGCCACCCCCCCCCCCCCCCACCACAAAAAAAAAAAAAAAGCACATGAAACCTTCCAAGTAAACGCCTCATTTTAGTCTAGCAGTATAGACGCATAAGAAGTTCTCTAATACATTTAGTACTTAAAACATATTTTCATTTCGTTTGTGTTTTTCAACATTTCCAGGTTCTATTTCTTGATTACGAATGGTTTAAGCTTGAGGTTCATAGAATATTTCATATTGGCCGCCAGTTATAGTATAAACTTTTGTATCCTTTTTTCTTTTGTATTATTGATAGGATAGTGCAATTCAGTATTAATTGCAAATTGCTTGTAAAATGTATAATACAATTTCCTTATAATAGAAAAATTGAATCGAAAATATCAAACTAACATATTTGGTTGGAAGATAATCGTATAAAGACAAAGAAAATTATGAATTGGAGAAAAGAAAAAAAAGGAAAACAGGCAGGGACATTCATATGCATGAGAAATAGTGAAAAAGAAACTTACAGTTGAAGATAAGGTCCTTTGTGACGAAACATTCTCATCAGTTTTGTACTCATCAAACACATTGTCAGACATGGAGCCATATGTCGATGAAGGAGCTGTGTATGATCCTTTTTTCGAGTGGTAAGACGAGTAAACAGGCAATTCGTCCGAATTAGGAAAGTATTGGAGAGGGTAATAAGAAGAATGATAAAGAAGCTGGATACATGAAAGAGCAACTGTTGAGAATAAGAAAAGAATTTTGATGACATTGTTGATGGAGAGATTGGAGGCCATTTGTGATACTGGTACTTGGCTTCTTCCATTCTTTTTGAATGTCAATTCCCCGCATATTCTCTTTAAGTCATGTCTAAGTCAAGCTGATGTATCTTCCTTTAATAATTTCTAGCATGTTAAAGCTTTAAGTTATTCGCTTCCTAAGTAAAGCTATAGTTAACTTCCCTTTCTTCCCCTTTGCCTTTTAGGGTGGTTGTGTATAGATTAGATTACGGGTAATTAATTGCCCATGATTTTGTAGCCTCTTACAAATTGTTTATAGTTTTATCATATCTTTTAATAGATTTTTATTTTCATATGTAAAAAGTTTAAAAATTAACACATAGTAAGAACTTTTACCTGATTATATTCTTCTATTCAAATTGTAAAGGCAATAATGAGCCATTCCTCATCAAGTTACATACGCCTTGGACTAATCAACCGAATACCTACCATTTTACTCCAACAAGACAAGTAACGTTAACGAGTGTCCAACTTCAATCATCCAGTGTCTCACTAGTACTTATTTGATGCTAGAATGGTGTGATTCACAATTAATTTTACTGCTTGTAAATATAGTACTCCACTACTCTGTTATACTTTATGCACCTCCTAGGGACACTAGAATGGGGGTTGAATAGTGTCTCTCGATTTTTATACAAGAACCTTGTTCTTCTATCGTAGAACAGAGTTCTTTTGCTTTCTTTTTACTGCCTCCTAATCTAAAGCACACAACAACACATACGCCAAGGACACAAGAATTTTACGTGGAAAACTCCTTGCTCAAGGGAGAAAAACCACGACCCACACTTTGGGATTTTAAAACTGAATCCACTAACACAAGAGCAACGTTTTTGATTACACACTCTGTAACCAAGGGGCTACACTCTAGACCCTAATCACTAATCAAAGCTACACTCTAGCTTTTCTAGTAATCACAAAAGAATTCACCTAATACATATGCTTCTAAGATAAGCGAATAGGTAAAACAATGAAAGCTCAGTACGATGACAACTTACAACTCGATGAACCTAGACAAGAAATCTAGACTCAATACTCTGCATGGAATTTAGTTGTCTTCTCCAGTTTACTCACGTAGACAGTTCTCAGATCGCCTTTGTATGCTCTCAACTCTCTCTTTGTGAATAACTGCGTTTCGGCTGTCTCCTCTACTTGCATTTATACGAGTCTTGTAACCCTAGTTGAGTCCTACAGGGAATCCTCTTAATTATGGTAAATTAGGATTCGTAGTAACTCTTTTCCATGTTGAAGTCTAACTCTTGTTCACACTTCGAAGGCACAGCCTGGGCACCGCCTCTTTTAGTCTGACTAGGATGTGTATACAACCACGCGCCACTACTCCTAGTTCCGCAGGGATTTGCAACCCGTAATCTTTTCGATCAAGCGTGCCCTTTATTTCAAGGACTAGGTTCTTTGCACGAACCTCGGAGTCCTTCCTGTTTGTCATGCTTCAAAACCAGCTCTCAACAAATTCCCCCTTTTTGATGATGACAAACAAATGTTGCCCAAGAACCTGAATAGACATAAACCAAAAACAAAAAAAACAAAAGTAACAGAACAATGAAGACAGATGAGTTAGGTCACAAACACCCCAACATTTCCTTCTTCCCCCTTTTGGCATCATCGAAAAGATTCAAAGACCTGCAGGAACCTGTCAATTTAATCCAGTCTAAAGCACAAGGCAACTCGTCAATAATAAGAACACAGGCATACAGAAATAAGGGCCCAATCAAGAACCAGATTACTTAAGCAGAAACCAGTCATAAGCATAAGAAATTTAAAATCAACATCCAGATTGTGACATCAGCACAACCCTGTTAATAGTTACACAACCAAATTTAAATTGTCTTAAACATCCATAACATGCAATCACAGGAGAATGGGAAGGGGTAGATATCAGGAAGAGGTAGGAGGACAGGACTGGAAGAATCAAAGCTTAAGGTTGAAGTGTTTGACAAGCGCCTCAAGTTGCTTCGTATTTTTGGCCCTCTCCATCACTAGCTCGGCCTCATACTTGTGGCAGTCTATCTTCAAACGATCAATCTCTTAATCCTTCACCTTCAGCTATCTGTGGAGCTCCGCATTTTCAGCATTAACCTCAAGGACAATTGTCTCCAGCTCCTTCACAGCATCAACGGCCTCATTAGGTCCACATTCTTCACTGTCCACTGCTTGCTCTTGCTTTACCTGCATTGGCCTTTTGGAAGCTCTGCTTTCTTTGAAGAAGTCACAATTTTTAAGCACATTATGCCCAAACATCTGATGAATGGTTGGCTTCTTCCCAGCTTCTAAAGGAACCCCAAAATGCTCAAGTACCTGCTGGAGGATGTAAGAGTGCACAAGAGAATGTGGCTTTTGGTCTGTATCAGCAATCCTCTTTACGTGCCTAATTATCAGCCCAGGCAAATTAATCTTCACCCCCCTATCCAGCAGATCCATATATGTCAGGTCCAAAGCACTAGCCTCGCAGTTCCTCTCTCCTCTAGGCAGAAGAAACCTATGCACAAATTCAAATCGCAACTGATGTGCAGGTTCCATCTCCTTCTTCTCTACCTTTCTCTCCTTCCTCAACTTGGGTTTTCCTGAGAACTTCCTAACAACATCCAGAGGAGTGACTCCATCTGTTCTTTTTGGCCATTTCAGTTTAACATACCTGCAATAACCTTCAGCAGGTATGTCCAGAATCACTCCAAGTTCAGATCTCCCAAATTCTATCTCCACTCCTCTCACTGTGGTGTACACCCTCCTGGCTGTTACTCTGCAATTTGTGTAGAATTCTCTGACCTCATTCACAAACAACTTCCTGTCCTTGTTGGCAAACAACCCAAGCCAATCCTGATCACCTACCATCCTCAGCAATGACCTCATATGGAACTCCTTTTCATCATGCAAGATGCTGCCTGACAACACCTGATGTCTAGAGAAAAAGGCTTCCCTATCCACTTCTTCTTCATTCCCTTTTCTTCTTTTCCTATTCTCCATCTCACTATCTGTGTCAGAATCACTTGGTTCTACATAGCTCCCAGTCTCACTCTCCTCCTCTGCTTCAACAGCTCTCCTTTCTTCTTCTTCCCTCTTCTTTGCCTCTCTGTCTCTCACATTGGTCACTGTCCTTCCCAATTTCTCAACTTTCTCCAGCTGCTGCTTTAATGCAGACCTGGTACCAACTCTTCTGACAACAGGCTCACTAGCCAACTTGTCATCACCTTCTTCACTAGCTTCATCAACCAGTCTTGTCTTCAGCACTGGCTTTCCACCTTTCACTAACCTTCTTCTTTTTTCAGGCTCCACTAAGTTTTCTTTCACAAACACCACTTCCTCTTCTTCTTCCTCAACAGTCACTTTTTCATCCTCTTCTCCAAACTTCCTTTTTCTTTTTGATTTTTTGACTTTCTTGCCAATCTCTTCCTTCTCTAAAACGACCTCCTTATTTCCTTCCTCCTCAGATTCTGTCCAACTAAATTCTGCATCATCAGCCCCAGTAGGATTTGGACAAGCAACAGGCTCTTAAACCAAATTCCCTGAGGCTTCAGCAATAGCAAGTCCACCACCTGCCGGACTTACAGGCACAGATTTTTTCACACATTCGACAGTTCCACTCACTTCTTTACTCGGCTCTAATGCATCTTCCCTCAGGATTTCCACATTATCTTGTTCCCTAAACTGTTCTTCTACTCTTTCTGCGATATTTAACTTGTCTCCAGACTCACCAACTACAGGACCCTGCACATCTTCCCTAAGTTCATTCTTTTTACTATCTTGTTCCCCCTCACATAAGTTCCCCCTATCTATTCTGTCTTTTTCCTCATCACCCATTATTTTGTCTAGTTCTGCAACTAGGGTTTCAGTTTCTACAATTCCAGGGCTGGTTATATTTACTGAACCAACATGTGTAGATAAAATAGGGTCAGGGGTTACCTCATGCAATACTTGTGATGAACTTTGCGCAGTGGATGTCGAGAGAACAGCTCTTGACCTTATCTTCTTCACCAGTTTCTTATCCCCTTTTTGGAGAAATTTGGTGCGAGCCCTTGCGATTCGTTGAGCGAGAGTGGATGGAGGTGCTCTTTCAGACATCTTGAAGAATTTATGAAGGATTTCTGAAAATTCTAGAGAATTTTCTGTTTTTAGGGTTTGAGAGAGAATTTTGGTGTTTAGCAGAAGAAGTGGGTGAATTGTGAAGGATTGAGAGAGTGTTGTTGAAGGGGAAAGGGTTTTGGTGATTTGACAGTGTCTAGGGAAGGCAAGAAGTAATGAGTAGAATAGAAAAGCAGCTTTTTGAATTTTTTGAGAACCGGGAAGAGTTAAAGATTTGACGGTTATGAACTCAATTAATGAACCCTTTTCAAGTAGTGGGGTCCAAACAATTCAATTAGAAGTCTATCCTAAAAAGGAATGTGTTCCTATAATTTAGGACGGTTATGAGAACCTGGAGGATCCCCCATGACACACGTATGATTAACAATTTTAATTTCAGTTGTGATTTCTATCATGCAGAGTAGTGTGAATGTACCTGGACACGATTCCTCATGTTCTAACTGGTTCCTTCTCAGTACATAGTAGGTTCTTTCATGGGATCACATTATTTGTACCTGGTGCTCAAACAAACTGAACAAGTGTACTTATTCAAGTACGAGGTTAGACTAGACAGTAATGCAAAGTTTCAAGCAAACACATTGAATACTTAACTAGCCAATCCCACAGGGATTACCTGCTGGGTCATCCGTGTATTTTGGTCATCCCTAACTCCAACCTGTTCCTCTCGAACTGTACCTTGTTCAATGCTTTGGTGAATATGTCAGCAATTTGATCTTCAGTCCTGCATGAATTCATAGTAATCAGACCTTTTTCCACATTGTCTCTCAGGAAATGATGTCTAATATCAATGTGTTTGGTTCTTTTATGTTGGACTGGGTTCTTGGAAATATTCACTGCACTAGTATTGTCACAGAAAATTGGCACTGCCCCACACTTGATACCAAAATCCTCCAGTTGTTGCTTGATCCATAGCAATTGTGAACAGCATGAAGCAGCTGTCACATACTCAGCTTCAGCAGTTGATAAGGCAACTGAGTTTTATTTCTTTGTAGCCCATGATACCAAGCAAGGACCTAGGAAATGTGCCATTCCTGAAGTGCTTTTCCTGTCCACCAAATGACCTGCATAATCTGCATCAGCAAAACCAATGAGTTCAAAAGTTCCTCCTCTGGGATACCAAAGGCATAAATCCTGAGTCCCTTTCAAGTATCTCAGGATTCTCTTCACAGCTGTCAAATGTGATTCCTTAGGCTTTGACTGAAATCTGGCACACAGTCCTACACTGTATACTATGTCAGGTCGGCTTGCTGTGAGATAGAGAAGTGAGCCAATGATTCCTCTATATTTCGTCTCATTTGTCGAAGGACCGAGTTCGTCCATATCCAGCTTTGTTCCAGGTGCAATAGGGATAGTCATTTCCTTCGCTCCTTCCATGTCAAATTTCTTCAGCAGTTCCTTGACATATTTTTGCTGGTGAATCATAGTTCCTTCTTGTGTCTGCTTTATCTGCAACCCAAGGAAGAAATTCAATTCACCCATCATGCTCATTTCAAACTCACTTCCCATCAAGTCGGCAAAACCTTTGCTCAGCTCCTCATCAGTTGCTCCAAAGATGATGTCATCGACATACACTTGAACTACCAGTAGATCTTTTCCTTTCTTCTTGAGAAATAGTGTGTTGTCAATTTTACCCCTTGAAAAGCCATTTTTCATCAGGAAACCGGAGAGTCTTTCATACCAGGCTCTAGGAGCTTGCTTCAAGCCATATAAAGCCTTGTCCAGTTTGTAAACATGATCAGGGAATTCATTGCTCACAAAACCTGGAGGCTGCACCACATAAACTTCCTCATTCAGGTAGCCATTTAGAAAGGCACTCTTTACATCCATCTGATACAGTGTGAATTCCATGTATGTGGCAAAAGCAATCAACATCCTAATAGCCTCCATCCTTGCAACTGGTGCAAAGGTTTCATCATAATCTATTCCTTCTTCTTGACTGTACCCTTGAACAACCAGCCTTGCCTTGTTTCTTGTAACTATGCCATGTTCATCCAACTTATTTCTGAACACCCATTTTGTTCCAATTATGGATCTGTCCTTCGGCTTGGGAACTAGGTGCCACACCTTGCTTCTTTCAAATTGATGAAGTTCCTCCTGCATAGCCAGAATCCAGTCTGGATCTTCTAGAGCTTCTTTTACATTCTTTGGTTCCAAAGATGAGAGGAAGGCAAAGAATGCACAGAAGTTCTTCAATGCTGACCTGGTCATAATTCCTGTGTCCAGTTCAGATAGGACATTCTCCAAGGGGTGAGAGCTTTGATGTTTCCATGGCTTGAGCTGAATCTGACTGGAAGGACCTGCAGCATTGTCTCGGACAGATTCTTCCTGACTTTCTGGATTGTCAGCTTCATCAGAAGTTCCCCCTGTCAAGTTGACTCCTTCATCTGATGTGACTGGATTCTCTTTTTCGTCTGAGTCTTCCAGTTCATCTATGCTTTCTTCTCTCCTTAAGCCAATCACTTGATCATCTGCATCAGTTTCTTCCATTGCCTTATCTGATTCATCAAATACAACATGCATACTTTCTTCTACTAATTGTGTTCTTCTGTTAAGCACCTTGTATGCTTTACTTTGAGTAGAATATCCCAAAAATATTGCCTCATCACTCCTAGCATCAAACTTTCCCAAGGGTTCCTTGCCATTGTTGTGAACGAAGCATTTACAACCAAAGGGCCTTAGGTGAGCAATATTTGGCTTTCTACCTCTGAGTAGCTCATATGGAGTTTTGTCAAGAATTGCTCTGATGGAACACCTGTTCAGCAAGTAACATGCAGTGTTTACAGCTTCAGCCCAAAAGTTTCTTGCTAGTCCACTTGATAGCAACATAGTTCTAGCCATATCTTCCAACGACCTGTTCTTCCTCTCGACCACCCCGTTTTGTTGGGGAGTTCTTGGTGCAGAGAAGTTGTGATCTATGCTGTTCCTTGCACAATACTCAGAAAATTTTGAGTTTTCAAACTCAGTTCCATGATCAGATCTAATACTGATGAGTTCAAGACTTAGTTTTTTTTTAACTACACCAGCCCAATCTTTAAAACTCTCAAAAGCTTCATCCTTAGAGGCCAAAAACAAGGTCCATGTGTACCTTGAGTAGTCGTCAACAATCACGAACACAAACCTCTTTCCTCCTCTGCTCCTGACTCTCATAGGTCCACGCAGATCCATATGTACCAGCTCCAGTGGCTTTGTTGTGCTGACCACTTTCTTTGATTTGAACGACGTTCTCACATGCTTTCCCTTTACACAGGCATCACACATTTTTATGTTTTCAAATTTCTTGCTTGGCAATCCGCGAACCAGTTCCTTCGAGGCCAGTTTATTTAACTGTGAGAGGCTTGCATGACCCAGTCTTTTGTGCCACAGCTGAGAGTCACTTTCTTGCACATTCAAGCATGCCAGATTGTTTTCAGGTAAGGACTTCAGTGATGCCTTGTATACATTGTTCACCCTTTTTCCTTCCATAACAACTTCTCCACTCTGTAGGTTCTTTACGATGCAGCCTACAGATGAGAAGCTCACTTCGTTGCCTCTGTCACACAGTTGGGAGATACTTAGTAAATTGTGTCTGAGACCATCAACACAGTAAACATTTTCAATTGCATGCTCCAGAGATCTCCCAATCTTTCCAATGCCTACTATCTGACCACTTTTTCCTCCTCCGAAGGCCACACTGCCTCCTTGAAATGCTGCGAGTGAGAGAAAGTTTCTTCTATCTCCTGTCATGTGCCTAGAACAACCGCTATCAAGAATCCAGCTTGAGTTGTTCTCGCTCACTCCAGCCTGCAAGACAAATTAGAGGTTAACTTTAGGAACCCAGACAAGCTTGGGTCCCTTCTTATGAGAGAATGGATAAATCAGATCTTGTTTGGCCTATTTGGGTAAAACACATCTTTTATTTTTGGCCTTTGCCTTGCTGATGTTAACACACTTTTGTTTAACATGACCAGTTTCACCACAAAAAGTGCATAACATGTTACAAGGTAGCCCCACATATTTGCTTTTAGGATTATATGGAGGCAAGGGTTTCTTGAATCCTAATCCTTGTTTTCCTTTGTTTTGATTTTCAAAAACCCAGTTCATTGCCTCTGAAGATTTGTTCCATTTTGTTAGTCTGGTAAGTTCAAGTTTTGAGTTTTCAACCTTTTGATTTAAAATCCTGTTTTTTTCAATTTCCTGATACAGAATTTCATTTGCTCTTTTCAATTCGTCTTCCAGAAAGGTTTGAACTTCACTCATAACTTGCTTACCATTCTTACTCTCTCTTAACTGGTTACACTCCAATTCCAGCTCAGTAATCTTAGAGTTTGACACAAGAGTCTGCCCTTTTAAGATGGCATTTGTTTCTTCAAGTTCAATATTCTGTTCCAAGAGACTCTTGTGCTTAGTTCTAAGATTACTCAGTTCTTCAGTTAATTTATCTTTTTCAAGCTTTTCTTTTTCATACCCTTCAATCAAGGTGGCTGTGATTAGAATTAAATTTTCAGAAGAGTATGTATGTAAAGTTTCCTTTAGATCAGATAAGCATACCTCTGCTGAACAGCCAGCTTCCTCTCCATCAGTTGCCATGAGAGCGGAGTCCTTCTTGGAGTCCTTCTTAGTGTTGTCAGCTATGTACAACTCCTTCAGTTTCTTCCAGATTTCCTTGGCAGACTTACATTCCAATATCCGTGCAAGCACATCATCTGTAAGTCCTCTCCTTAGGTACCCCTCAGCCTTGGAATTTGCTTGTAACCAATCTAGATCTTGAGGATCCAGTTCTTCCACTTTCTTTGGCACCAGGACTCCATTTACTGCTCTCTTCACAGGAACATGAGGTCCTCTTTTCACAATCAGCCACAAGCTGTAATCAGTTGCCTGCAGGTAATTTTTCATCTGTTTCTTCCAGTGGTTGTAATGAGTCCCGTTGAACACTGGTGGTCTTGATGGATCTCTTCCTCCTCTGAATTCTCGAAGATCTTCTTCATCAGAACTAATGTCTGTCATACCTGCTAGTGCTAGTGGTGAGTCATCCTCAGCCTCCTTTTCATGATCAGACTCACTATCGGTTGGTCCCCATGTGGCATAGAAGGCTTCCTTCCTTTTCCTTCGTTCTGCTCTGAAGTTTGGAGGCCGTCTTGACTTCTTTCTGTCTGCATCATATTCCTTTGTGGTTTCCTTATCCTTTTTCTTAGCAGCTCTGTTCTTCATCCACTCTATTTCCCACATCGGGCAATCCATGACAGCATGATCCTTCTTGAAGCATTTGAAGCATCCAAAGTAGTCAGGACTGTCAACTATGTTCTTCCTGCTAGAGCTCTCCTTGTTCCCTCGTTTGAATCCTTTAAACCTTCCCAGATTGAGTTTTTGTCTTAAGGCACTTACCATTGCAGCTTCCACTGATTGAAGATCAACATATTCATCAGCTTCCTCTGTTGCTTCCAATGCAAGGGTCTTTTCCTTCTTTACTGCTGGTTTAGCCTTTGAGTCCTTCATCATCTCATGCGTCTTCAAACTTCCAACCAGTTCTTCAAGCTTGATGGATTTCAAAGGTTTGGATTCAATGATGGCAGTCATCTTTGGTTCCCATGCTTCAGGCAACACATTCAGGATTTTATCGACCATCTCTATTTCAGGCAATTCCATCTCCAAGGATCTCATTTCATTTGTGATCATGGTCAACCTGGTCATCATATCCTGAATCGACTCCTTTTCGCCCATAGTAAACAGCTCAAATTGTCTCTTCAACATTCTCCTTTTTGAGTCCTTTACTTCTGTGGTTCCTTCATGTGCAACTTGTAGAGCATCCCATATTTCCTTAGCCGTCTTATACGATGATACCCGATTGAACTCTTCCGGACCAAGACCACATATGACCAAACGCTTGGCCTTGTGATTCTTTTCGATCATCTTATAATCCGTCTCATCAAACTCTTCTTTCAGCTTAGGTTCTTTTGTGGCAGTGGTTCTTTCACCAACTATTTTGGTGGGAATCAGATTTCCTTCAGAGACTATCAGCCAGAGTTGATAGTCTTCAGCACATATGTAATTCTCCATCCTGTTCTTCCACCATGCGTAGTATTGCCCATTAAACTGTGGAGGCCTCAGAACCGACTGTCATTCAGTAATAGTAGGCGGTGCACTCATTCTGATCCTTCTCAAGGTGTTAGCCTCACAAGAGAAGACCTGCTCTGATACCACTTGTTATACTTTATGCACCTCCTAGGGACACTAGAAGGGGGGGGGGGGTTGAATAGTGTCTCTCGATTTTTATACAAGAACCTTGTTCTTCTATCGTAGAATAAAGTTCTTTTGCTTTCTTTTTACTGCCTCCTAATCTAGAGCACACAACAACACATACGCCAAGGACACAAGGATTTTACGTGGAAAGCTCCTTGCTCAAGGGAGAAAAACCACGACCCACACTCTGGGATTTTAAAACTGAATCCACTAACACAAGAGCAACGTTTTTGATTACACACTCTGTAACCAAGGGGCTACACTCTAGACCCTAATCACTAATCAAAGCTATACTCTAGCTTTTCTAGTAATCACAAAAGAATTCACCTAATACATATGCTTCTAAGATAAGCGAATAGGTAAAACAATGAAAGCTCAGTACGATGACAACTTACAACTCGATGAACCTAGACAAGAAATTTAGACTCAATACTCTGCATGCAATTTAGTTGTCTTCTCCAGTTTACTCACGTAGACAGTTCTCAGATCGCCTTTGTATGCTCTCAACTCTCTCTTTGTGAATAACTGCGTTTCGACTGTCTCCTCTACTTGCATTTATACGAGTCTTGTAACCCTAGTTGAGTCCTACAGGGAATCCTCTTAATTATGGTAAGTTAGGATTCGTAGTAACTCTTTTCCATGTTGAAGTCTAACTCTTGTTCACACTTCGAAGACACAGCCTGGGCACCGCCTCTTTTAATCTGACTAGGATGTGTATACAACCACGCGCCACTACTCCTAGTTCCGCAGGGATTTGCAACCCGTAATCTTTTCGATCAAGCGTGCCCTTCATTTCAAGGACTAGGTTCTTTGCACGAACCTCGGAGTCCTTCCTGTTTGTCATGCTTCAAAACCAGCTCTCAACATACTCCCTCCCTCATTTTATATGATGGTTTAATTTTCGCTTCAATGAAAAGAAGCGGTCTTATAAGATGAAGGTAGTCCTTAATTTCGAAGCCCGAGTCACTAGATCATCTTATTATTAACTCAGGATTTTATGATCATATGAGGGACATGGTATTGTTCACTCTTTGTGATCATCATTTCTCATATAATCACAAAGAGCAAGCAATAGAGTGATTGTTGAGGATAGTCCCCATTGATAGGGAGCCTTTCTTAAAATTTTAAAATTTGGATTTAAGTTGAATGGTTGAGGAAGAGAAATGATCCAGATAAAGCGATGCTAGGGTGTCCCAAGCATGTTTAGATATCTCCCAAGCATAGTTCAAAAGTGTATCAAAAGTTGTTGGAAAATAGTATTGCGTTATTCCAACTTAATGTAATAGCATCACACTGAACCTACAACTTAAAATATTTGTAATTATATGAGGGACATGTTATTATTCCATCCAAAAGAGATAGGGGTTTCTGACTTGTAAGAACAATTTTCTTCTTAGTTAGGTAATTGACATATGTCAATTCAATAGGGACAAAACCCTTGATATTGGAAACTGTTGTATGAGGGATAGGAAGACCAAGAGAAAATTGATTCATGATTGTTTCATCAAAGGAGGAGGAAATTTCATAAGCCATCGAAGGAGATCGTCATTAAAGCTCTGATACAAAGCTGAATGATAAAGGTTGGGGGACTAAACGCGAGTCTTGCGCTCTTGGAAACTTTTGTTTATAAGTGGATGTTACAAGATATGTGTAAATGAAGAATAATAACAAGAATAAATCAAACAAATTCCTACTACAACTGTTATAGGAAGAGATAACTACAACACTCAGAGAGTCAACTAATTCTTCTTTAAGTGTAATTTTTTTTTTATAGTTTTTAAATATTTTAAATTGTTAGCTTTTGTGTTTTATTGTATTTTTATGTAATATCTAAATGTATAAAATATATTTTTAAAAAATAATGGTTATATTTATGAATTCATGGTAAAAAAGAGAAGAAGTTTGACTCTTAGGGAACAAAAACCTTCACATAAAATGAGGAGGAGTGGACAATGCTCTTCTTATAATATAGATAATTTGCACCCAAAAAATCAAACTGCACTTATTTTGTTTGAAAGATCTATTTGTCTATAGAAATCTAATAACCTAAACTAACCTAAAATCAATTGAAGACGGGAGTAAATTAATGCAAAATCGATGAACCTACAGCTGACAATTGCCTTTAATTATAATATAGTAGTATTTGTGTAAAGAGAGGAATAAATATAACAAGTATCTAAAGACATATTGCAAGAATATATTGCGAAATGGAAGTAGAAGTTTATCTTATTCTCTTTAAAGTATTCAAGTAAGTTTTCTAAAGAGAAAATGGGCTCTATTTATAGGACACAAATACATAATGAGGAATTAAGTGGAGAAGCTAGATACGGAATTAAGGGTGACTATAAGGAGAATTTAAGTGGTTGTAAAATGGTCATCCACATTTACACATATCTTTGGTTTATAATGCTTCCCCTTAGATGACTATTTGGAAGATAATGTGCCACATTAAAAACTTACTAATAGAAACCCAATAAAAAAAAGCCTAGTAAAAGAAAAAGAGTATACACTTTCTGTAGTACACTTTGAAAATTATCTCATTAAAAACCTTACAAGGAAAACCTAATTAGGACAAACCTTGTTAAGGAAAAAAGAGTACACCATGTATTTTACTCTCGTGATAAAAATATTAATTGCTATCTCAGAGATAACACATTTCAATCTTGTATATTAGTTTCTCGAATATTGAGATCGCAATGACTTAGTGAACAAACTCACCAAATTGTCACTGGAACAAATTTTCAACATTAATTATACCATTTTTTTAAGATCACGATTGAAAGTGAGTTTTGCTAAATTTATATTAGCTTCATTCTGTCTCCTCTAGTCGTATCTTCATTTATCTAGATTGTCCATGTAAATTATCTTCATATAATATTGTTGGAATCTTCTTCTTCAAAGAAAGACCACATAATTGTTGAACATGTTGAATCATTAATCTCAATTATACATATTTTCGGCTAGCTTCATAAATGGATATATTATCTCTTCATGATTGAATGTGTAGTAGCTATAGTTTGATTTGTTGAACACAATATATATCGTTGTACCCCTACAAATACACAGACCGCCTATTGAGATTGGGCTTTGTATGAATCAATCAAATATCTTGTATCCTTCCTTCGTCTTTGCATTAGGAAAGAATTAAAACTTTCCAATAAGCTTATAACAAAAGTAATACATGGTCGAATATCATTGGCAAATGCACCAATTTCATTAAGATATATAAGTTATCTCAATCAAGAAATTTGCTTAGGCGATTATGTCACATACGGTCGGATTTTTGTAATCCGCATAAGAATTTTGGAAGCTTCAATGGACAAGTTTTTCTTGTAACCTTTATATGCTTCAGAAATTTTTATATATATATTTCATTGCCCAATAAGCCATATAAATATGATGTAGCAATATCTATTAGATGCATATCAAATCTTTTATACACTGCTAGACTTACAAGATACTTGAAGGTAATTGCATCCACCATAGGAGAATATATCTCCATATGATCAATGCCAGGTCTTTGCAAAAACAAATATTGTGTCTCAAGTTGTGGTTTATGTCTTACGATTTCATTTTCTCGTTTCAGCACAAAATTTTTAATTGAACCCACTGGCATTGACCATCAAGTGTTCAGACTATAGGCCTGAATACTTCACATTTTCTAAGTGAATTCAATTTTGCTTGAATTGCGTTTTCTCAATTTTGATCAATAGTTTCATGTATTATTCCTAAGAGACTTATGCTCAAGATCCTCATAATCATATACTTCCTCTCTTTCAAAATGACGAACCTATTTCCTTTTTAGTCTGTTTAAAAAAGAATGACCTCTTTCTAAAAATAAACTTTTACTTTTACCTTTAATAAAATTATCTATAGCCACACAAACATCTATGACTTATTTTAAACCACAAGTTTCAAAAGTCTTTCCTTCTTTATTAAACTGCGTGCGAAGTCAAATTGGTTCATCCTTTTTGAAATGAAGGGAGTAGTATATTAGGCTTTGAAATATGTACAAACTATCATCGAAGATAATTTATCACTTATTTATGAGACATAACATATTGAGATCTGTTCATACTCGTAATTTTCATGTACTTGAACCTCTCCTGATAGGTTTCATGAAGTGTTATGTCGTGTGCTATTCTAGAGCATTGCCTCCTCATTTTGACAACCTTGAAACATCTGATCATTTTATTTTTTTTTACAAGAATTTTTATCTTTGGAACCAAATGGTTTACTATATGCATGCTTTAGACTCATTTGCATAAATAATTTTCCTGCCTGATACGAACCAAACTACGCGGAAGCAAGATAAAGGAACAGAAGCGATAAAGTAAACGCAACAACGAGAAAATAGGGACGGGGAAGGACAGAAATAGAAGAAAGAAAGGATATTCGATTCAAACACGATTGAATATCCAAGAGAGAGAAAGAAACTTGAACCTATCGAGGATCCATACTAGGATGATATCCACTCGGTTCCAAGTAAAGGAGTCCGTGAAGCCTCGGGCTTTCACAAGATAGGCTCGGCCTAATCTATCTCTATCCTCAATCAAAAACTAACTAATGAAATAAAAGACTAAGGGAAGCTTATATAGTTTTCCCATACACAAGTGTAAAATGACTAGAAAGCCCCTAAGCCTAATTAAACAATGATAAATTGCCTAAAATGCCCTTTCAGCCAATTCTGGAACGCTGCTTGTCAGTTCTTCATCACGATTGCGCATGGTAGGGACGCGATCGCGCAGCACACTATAATCCTTCATCGCGATCGCACAGGGCATTGCCTTTCCAGCATTCCAGCAAGCTCGCATCTCGGTCTTTTGGTCTTCTTTGACTTGAATCCTGGTTTCTAAGCTCTCTTTGAAGCGTTCTAAGTCCCGCATGTTGAGCGTAAGCTTCCCACGGCTTTGGATACCAATCCAGATTGTATCAAAAAATATCAATTCAATTTTGAGCACTAGTAGATAAAATATGATATCTAGCTTTGGATCAACAAATGTGTTTGGCAGTGACTTGAATTAGCCTTTTAAAATGAGGATTCTACCAATGATAGTTCATTAATTTTAATTTGACAATTGCTTTTTTATTTTTTTTATTTTTTATCCTCTCCCCTAATGTTAGAAAAAACTAATATTCATCCCAACCTTTTTTGGGGACCCATCTTTGTGCGTCTGTGATGGAGAAATTGATACCACACATTAAACTTATTAGATGAAATATGTTTGGTTCGTGACTCTGAACCAACTCTATGGGGAGAATGCATTTGTTGCCCTGATTGGCATAAGTATTGTTTTATGAATATATCATATTTCATATTGATTTAGATAGTTTTTTTCTTATGTGCATGGTTTAGACATTAATTGGAGACATTTAATATATGAATATGCCAAACCAACTTGCCAGCATTATAAAGATAAATTGTCTTGATTACATAATTTGAAAATGTGCTCTTAATCAAATTATTTGAGCAAATACTTAACCTTGTAAATACCATTGCAAGCTTATAATAAAAGCACATGTGACATTCTCGAAAATTGTATAGCAAATATATGGTCAACATGGCAGGTGAATGACCCATATTCATCTTTTATATGTTCCACAAATGCGGGGATTCCAGTTTTAGTTGCTCTAGTGATTAATTTATCATAGGAACAAGTAACACAAAGAGTTTTTTTTGAAGAATCCTATTCTTCAGTAAACACACATGCGAATTCTTAATTATTTTTCGCATCAAAATTTTTAAACGAGATAGTCTAGCTGGTCATGCCAACTAATAAAATTATTCATTCTAGTAAAATTCTGGTTTACTAGCATGACCTTTGTAACAATAAAATTTTAATTTATTATGGTATACATGTGATTCCACCATGCTTATATTTTTTTATGTAAAATTCAGAGGAAGATCATCAATTATTTCCTCTAGTCATTGAAACAGACGCCAATGTATTACTCAACATATTGTATAACCCCAATAATTTATTCTCACATATGCTTTGGATTGCGGGTTGTTGCTCGAGGAGATGGGACACTTGATGGTTCTTAGCTATGTGCCCAGGGATGCAAATTGCTTGGCTGATCATCTTGCCAAACGTGGGAGTTCCATAGACATGTCCAATATGTTAAAATACTTTTTATTTATGTTTGAATTCTTGCACTGCTATTTTCAACAATGAAAGACCAAGCAAAGTATATTCTTGTTCTATCCCCCTATGTATTGATCTAATCCGTTAATAATATGAATGCTTTAAGTATCCGTTAATGATATGAATGCTTTAAGTATAAAAAAAAACTTAGAGGAAGAGGCATGTAGCCCTTCATACACGTCTTTCTTGCTTGTTCTGATTGTGGATATGACTATTAAATCTTTCCATATTACTAGTCTCAATATGATAGTCGTATTGACAAATGTATTTGAAGCTTAATAAGTTTCTTTTGGAACGTACTATAATTAAATATTTGGTAATCAATTCATTTCTTCGGGTCATAATAACTTGGTCTTTCTAGAGCTCTCAATTTACTAAGATGCATTGCATGATACCATTATTAGGTGAATGACCCCTTTAAGGAGGAAATTGATACGAGACTAGATATTTTTATATTTCACATACTTTCACCTCGTGTCTATGCTCTCACTTGCGCTATGTTGTAGTACATTGAACGAATTTTCTCTCATTTGGGGTGTTTTATGTTGTAGGGATTACAATGATGATATGAGGCGTTCTTGGAGCATATTTGATTGAAATCAAGGATTTTGAAGTCTAAGTAGAAGCCCGAGGGTCATGATAATGAAGGCCGGACAAAAAGAAGGACGAAACAACAAAATTAGTAGAGCCTACACGTCGTGCCGTGTAGCACACCGTATGGCTGCACCGCGTGCAACATCTCTGAAAAATACTGAACAATGATATTCTCAGAAAACTTAGAAATAAAGAAGGCACGACATGCAGCACATCGTGCAGCACGCTGTGCACGCCCCTGAACTTTCCAGTCTGAGTTAGAGGCATATTTTAAAAAGTTGTTTTCCTACACTATAAATACGTCCTAAAACCCTCCAGGAATAACTTTTGGCCTAATTAACATCCAAAGGAGGCAAGGAAGAGAGGAGATCCGGATTCAAAGGCTTTACTTCATCCATCTATCCATTCAATTGTAGTTTTGTATGCTTATAGTTATTTCTTGTCCTACAACATGACTATTAGTAGCTAAATCTCCCATTCTAGGGTTGATTGAACCATTCCACATGCTTGTGTGATTATGAATATTATGTTATTAATGAACCTTGTCAATTCTTCCTATCTATGTTGTTTACGATTTTCTTGCTATTAATTGGTAGGATCCCCAATTAATTGTCTCCTTTATTCTTGTGCTTACTAGGACTAGATACATGAGTTAGGTTTAAACACATAACAATATTTCAATCTAAAATAGAGGCATTGCCTAGTTTCTCAAAACGGTGAATTATGACTATTGATCCTTACTTTGAACCGTAAGTGTAGTCCTCCATATCTTCATTAGTTAGTAGAAATAATTGATTCGTGAAAATTATGAGTACTTAACAAAAGTCGGCAGTTTTAAACTTGGAGCACTTGTTCAATAAGAAGACTCAATGTGAATTAATAGTTTATGCCTAAATTTGGTTGTTTAAGTAAAACAATTAAATTTTTTAGAGAGTCACAAGCAATACGGTAAATATGAAAGAAAGTACATGAAAATAAAGAGAGAAAGTAATAGACAAGAAAGTAAAGAGTATTATTCCCTGAGAATAGGCGGATTCGATGTGAATCACTTGATGTACAATACCATATAAAGAGGGGTATTTATAGCTAAGATTTATCCAGTCCTAATTATGGTAAAATCCAAATACAAATAAGGTCGCGGGCCTGTATACTCAAGGCAACAATATATACAAAACTCTAACTAGGAGACTGTAAATCCTAAGGCGGCGGGATGTATACCTTGCATCCTACGTCTGTATTGGCTGAGCGGCCATGGCTTAATGAGCAAGTGTGTATCCTAAGTTCCTGTTGACTCATAATCATAGGTGGCGTATTTTTGCCCACACAGTCAGTCCCCCCATTTGCTGAGTGCTGTCGTAAGCAGTCAGGAAGTAAAAGAGGTATGCAAAAAGGATGTGAAAAGATATCTCACTGACTCGTTGAAACTCGTTGTCTCTTTGACCGAGACTGACGCTTGATTTCTTCGGGAAGCCTATGTGTCTTCATCTGATTAGCTAATGTCGATTCCATGCACCTTTCCCATAAACGCCTTTTACTGCGCCAAGTTGTTTCATATCTCCAAGCCATAATTACATTGACTATTTCATGTTCCATTCTCACCATAAATAGGGATTCATGATAGACAAAAACCACAAACGTTTCTTCAGAAGATACAATATTTCTTCCAAATCTTCCTTATGAAAGAATAACTTCTCTTTTTAAAAAATGTTCGCCTTTGATCCTAGTTTAATATTCCCAGAATAACTCCTTCATTTAGAATGGATGGTGCATGAGAAAATTGTAAACAAAAAACTTTCACAATTTTCTTCCTCTGTTCCTCCATCCATGATTGGATAAACGGAGTCCCCCGACTCATGAAGTTTGATCGGGATCCTAATGGCGTTCTTCGAAATGTCTTCAATGTGGCATGTTCACTGATTATAATGCGCTTATTTTCTAACGCAGCGGTTACTGTAATACTCCTCTTGTCATGCGGAGCTCCTCAGTAGAAGAATGCAGTGCTTATGCATCTGCTCGTCTTTTGGCTCCATGGGACAAATCATCCATAGATAGCGCCACTTGACAAAGCAAGGTCTTTGCTATGGTATTTTCTCCTTCTCCGGGCGGTTGATGTTCAACAAATTTCTCCAAAATGTTTGCATTCAGGGTGGCCGTATAGCTCTGCCCTATTTTGTGATTAGGAGGTTGCATCCGCTTCCAATCGTTTAGAGAAGATGGGGAACATGGTGCTCCCGCAGCCAGCGATGGTTCCATGCTGGCGTCCCTCCGTGTGATTCCAGATGAAACTTTCGGTTTATGTGTTGCTCCTTCCTCCGTTCTACTAAGGGATTCCTCAGTTAGACTGGTTTTCCCACGCCTGTGGCACAACGTCACAAAGATGTTGTTGTTTGGGGTATTATGTTGGTAATGTCCTCTTCTGGGCACCGAGAGAAACTTCGATGCAAGATCTACAATCCATATGAAGATTCTCCGGCCATGCAAATTCATGGTTAGTCTTCAATTGATCAACTTGTATTTTATAAACTAAAACAACAATTCAAGCACAACTAAATAGCCCTATCAACATCCATCTCACTTTCAAGATTATTTTTCTAAGAGGTGTTGCGACGGTAAGTGATAATTTCACTTGTCTTTGAATCTCAAGCCAATATATTGCCAGCTCCACCAATTGATCCAAGAAATCACTATACGCTACTGCATAATTGCCCATCAATGGTCTATTAATTATAATAAGTAAAGTCTATCAACGACAAAATTTGTTAATGAACTGTTACAGCAGATTTGATAGTTTTAACTTTTTTAGTTTCTTAAGAACGCCCTGTAATGAACAATGTTGTATTCGAAAGAATTTAATTGTATATTGTAAGCCTACAGGAAATTGACATTCATGAAAATGGACGTTCATCAATACTTTATGCGTACTTGCGTAGTTACTTGTAGTGTAGTCAAGTAGCATAGTTTGGATGCCTTTTTGGGTGTGTGTCTTTTAAAGACGGGTGTGCGCACTGTTGTGCGTTTCATTTGCATCAGTAAATGACAGCCTTATATTGCATCTGTGGTAGGCAGCTTTTGGGCAAGGCCCGCGCCCGTAAGGTGACATATTTAGCCCGTTGTGTGTAGCGGGGCACTTTAATGGCACTATGTGGGCTGGCATCCCCACCGACATGCAGGTGCAATTTTTTGAATTGGTGATTTCAACTTACGAATAATGGCTGGTGGCTGAGCTAGAAGTGATCTAGCTTTAAGCGAGTAGTGTACTCTACTTTCTGTACCGAAAAGTGAGTGCATTACTTCAACCTAAGTTGTGCCGGGGCTATGAATATTTTGATCACAGATGGATCTGATTGTAAAACTGACTAAGTAGAATAGTAGTTTTACTGATAAAAGGGGCGCGAAGCCAAATAAAAACTTAACAAAGATGGGGCTAAGTGCCCGTATAAAATAATGAAAAAGATAAAGAGCAAGAAAGGAGAAAATACATGGCTCGAGTATATAGGCCCAATAGACCTTTCAAGAGTAGTACTTCTTAAGTCAAGAGATGTTCTAGTTATTTGGAATGGATGTTCCTTCCATGTCTTCAAGAACGTACACACCTTTTTTAGCTATACCTCGGACCCTGTAAGGTCCTTCCTAGTTTGGGCTAACTTACCAGCACCAGCTTCCTTGGTGCTTTGAGTTACCTTGCGAAGAACTAGGTCCCCTATGCTGAGGAAACGCAAGTTGGTCCGCGCGTTATGGTACTGCTCCACCCGTTGATTCTGGGCTGCCAGGCATACATCCGCTATCTCCCAGCGCTCATCCATGACATCAAGTGAGGTTGCTAGAGCCTCGTTATTTGATTCTTCATCGGCAAACGATCGTCCCAGGCTGGATTCTCATATTTCTACGGGGATCATAGCGTCCGTTCCATATGTTAATGAGAATGGTGTCTCTCCCATGCTGGCTTTTAATGTGGTGCGATAGGCCCATAGAACTCCTGGCAGTTCCTCCGGCCACGTACCTTTGGCCTCCTTGAGCTGCTTCTTCAGACTCTCTATTATGGTCTTGCTAGAAGAATCAAATTTTCCATTGGCCGCCAGATGATAAGACATCGAGGTAATCCTCTTTATCTCCCTCTCCCCCAAGAAAGCAGTGATCCTTTCTCCTATGATTTGAGGCCAGCTGTCATAAGTGATTTTCGCTGGAATGCCAAAGCGGCACATGATGTTTTTTCAGATGAACTGTATCACCTCATGCTCCCGTATTCGAGAGTAGGTTGTTGTTTCAACCCAGTTAGTGAAATAGTCCATCATGATAAGAAAAAATTTGACACCTCCGGGCGCTTTGGGCATGTCCCTACAATATTTATTCCCCATTTTATGAAAGGCCATGAGGCTAGTACTCAATATAGAAGCTACGCTAGCTGATGAAGTATATTGGAGAATCTCTGGCAACTGTCGCATGCTCGGATGAATCTGCTCGCATCGTCTTCTATTCGGGGCCAGAAATAACCCGCCATGAATAACTTTCGAGCTAAACACCTTCTGCCGGAGTGATTCCCGAATTGCCCTTTGTAGATTTCTCTTAACACATAATCAACTTGCAAGGGCCCTAAAAATTTAGCCAAATGGCCGCTAAACATTCGGCGGTACAACTTTCTGTTGATTAGGCAATAACGAGCCACTTGAACCCTCAACCTCTTGCTTTCTTTCCTGTCTTCTGGGAGTGTTCCCTTGTCCAGGTATTAGATGATCGAGCGTCACCAATCCCAGACAAGTCCCGTAATATTAACTTCGTCGCTCTTGACGTCCGCATAGGTTAACTCAATAATAGTTCTCGGGTTGTCTGCGTTCATATTCGCAGCGACCGTTAGATTGGCTAGGGCATCAACCTCTGTATTTTCTTCTCTTGGTATTTGATCGATCTTCTACCTTTGAAATTTTTTCAAGTGCTTCTCCACCCTAGCTAGGTACTCCTACATACGAGTGTCTTTGGCAGCGAAGCTCCGGTTATCTGATTGACCACTAGCTGAGAGTCGCTAAAGAGACTGATCTCCCTGACCCCCAATATATAGGCTAATTCAAGTGTTTGAATTACGGTTTCATATTCTGCTTCATTATTTATGATCGGTGGGACACTAAAGGCCTTCCGAAATATGTTCTTGGTTGGGGATTTGATCACAAAATCGAGACCGGCTCCTTTGACATTCGAGGCTCCATTGGTGTGGATTACCCATTCTCTGGGGGGTAATGCCTTCCATTATCTTATATTCGACTTCAGCCTTTGGCATCATATCAGCACTGAAGTCAGCAACAAAATCCGCAAAGACTTGTGACTTGATGGTCGTGCATGGTCGATAGATGATATCATACTCCCATAACTCTACCACCCATTTTACTAGCCTGCTTGAGAGCTCGGGTTTGTGCAAGATAGTCCGTAAAGGGAAAGAAGAGACTACGATGATCGTATGATTCTGAAAGTGCTGTTGCGACTTCCTTGTTGCCATCACTAATGCGAGCGCTAGTTTTTCCTAATGTTGATAGCGAGTTTCAGTGTCCAAGAGAGATTTGGTGACGTAGTATATTGGAGATTGCACTCCCTTCTCCTCTCGTACAAGAACAACAATCACAACTACCTCAGACAAACGAGATACAACAACAACGACTCTCCATCTCGTGGCTTGGTTAGCAGCAGAGGATTAGCCAGATACTACTTCAGCTCTCGGAGCGCCTGATTGCATTGCTCCGTCCACTCGAAGCTCTTATTCATTTTCAAAACATTGAAAAACTAGTGACACCTCTATGAAGATCGTGAGATAAACCGGCTGAGTGTGGCTATCCGACTGTTGAGTCTCTTCACCTCCACTTCACTCTTCAGCATCTCTGTTATGGTCTCTATTGGTTTAATCTTGGTGGGGTTTTCTTCTATCCCTATGTTAGAGACGATGAACCCGAGAAACATTCCAGAGGATATGCCAAAGGCGAACTTTTCTGGATTGAGCTTCATGCCAAACTTGTCCAAAATGTCGAATGCTATTTCCAAGTGACTGATGTGGTCTTTAGCAAATTTTGATTTGACCAACATGTCGTTGATGTAAACCTTCATAGTTTTGCCGATCTTCTCTTTTAATATCAGGTTCACCAATCTTTGATAAATTTCTCCTGCATTTTTCAAACCAAAAAGCATTACTCGGTAACAATAAGTCCCGCTGTCCATGATGAAAGAGGTTTTCTCTTGGCCATTCGGGTTCATGAGGATCTGATTTTATCCCGAGTACGCATCCAAAAAACTGAGGGCTTCGTGTCCCGCCGTCGAATCGATGAGTTGATCGATGTTTGGAAGCGGGAAGGAGTCCTTAGGACATTCCTTGTTCATGTCTGTGAAGTCGGTGCACATTCTCTATTTTTCATTCTTCTTCGGGACCACCACAACGTTGGACAACCAATTGGGGTATTGGACCTCGCGAATGGATCAGTTCTTTAACAGCTTCTCAACCTCTTCGTGGACTGCCAGCCCCCATTCGCGGTTGATCAGTTGTTTCTTTTGGTTGATCAGCTTGAAGTTTGGATCAATATTTAAATTGTGCGTGATGACGCTAGTTGAGATTCCAGGCATGTCGGTGTGTGTCCAGGAAAACATGCCTGACCGAGAGCGCAGGAAGTTAGCGAACTCTTGCTTGGCTTCGGCCGAGAGTTTGGCCCCCACGTAGAATTTCTTCTCTGGGAACCTCTCGTCAAAGATTACTGGGTCGAGGTTGTCGACAGTAGCCTTGGCGGTTTTCTCTTCATCATTTTTGTCTCGGGGCGTGATGGCTGGTTCTCGAGGTCCAGTTCCTTCGTGCCCTACTGACCTGAATGGTATGCTGGTGTCTAGGCAGGGGCCGAGCAATTTATCTAACATCTTCCACTGGTTCTTTACCTTCTTCTTTACCGCGCACGTCACGACAGCCACATAGCAACTTCTAGATAGCTTCCGCTCCCCTCGAATCTCTCTCACTCCCTAAGGAGTATGGTACTTAAGGACTTGATGTAGTGTAGACAATACTGTGTGTACTTCGTGAATCCAAGGTCTTCCCAAGATAATATTATACGAGAGATCGCATGTCATTATCTAGAAAGACGTTACCTTCATTACTCCGGGGAGGTGGACCAGCAGGAGCACTTCCCCAACAGACTTCTCGATGGAGCTGTTGAAGCTGGTTATCGTGTATGGGCTGGGATTATCTGGTGCTGCACCTCCATCTGGCAGACGAATTTCCGGTAGATAATCGTCGTCTATGTCCGGCATCATTGCGCCTTTTCATTCGTAGAAACCTAGAATTGCCTGGGCCGCACGGTGGGCGCCAAACTATTTAAGCCTAAATTTGGTCGTTTAGTTAAAACAATTAAATTTGTTAGAGGGTCACAAGCGATACGGTAAATATGAAGGAAAGTACAGAAAAATAAAGAGAGAAAGTAATAGACAAACAAGTAAAGAGTATTATTCCCTGAGAATAGCCGAATTCGGTGTGAATCGCTTGATGTACAATACAATGTAATGAGGAGTATTTATAGATAAGATTTACTCAGTCCTGATTATGGTAAAATACAAAAACTAATAAGGTCATGGGCTTGTATACTCAAGGCGGCGGTATATACGAAACCCTAACTAGGAGACTGTAAATCCAAAGGCGGCGGGATGTATACCTTGCATCCTATGCCCGTACCGGTTGAGCGGCCGTGGCTTAAGAAGCAAGCTTGTATCCTCTGTGCTCGGTGTCTTGTAAGCTAAGTATAGTCTCGCCAGCTGGACTAGTATTCCCGTAATCATAGGTATCGTATTTTTGCCCATACATTAATAACATAATACTTTAGCAAAAATTAGGAGTTGGGGAAATCAATCCTAGGTTTTTATCTTCTTGAATGAAGATCATCCTTTATTTACTTGTTATTTAAATTCTTGTCAAGTAGTAGATAGAACCAAACTTGAAGTTGATTGGGTAGATAATTTAGATAGATTAACGGTTAGAAGTCGTGTTTTCTATGCAATTCAACCTCGGGACTTTAAGTACAGAGATATATTTGATGCGATCACTTAGTCCTTTTATAGGACGTAGTTGGGCGTGATCAGAAAGTATATCATATTTTCGTGGTGAAATCATTATAAGCAAGAATTATTTTTTTTCTTCACCTTGTTTTTTTATTTATTATTATTATTATTATTATTATTATTATTATTATTATTATTATTATTTTTTGGATTTTATAGATTTCAAAAATTTAAGATTCTATTAATAATAATAAGTTTGACATACAATGTACGTGAACAATGACCAAATATGCCACAACAATGACATATTAACTTTTTTTTAACCCTCCTCCCTCGAGGTGAATTGTGGTATTTTATTAACCACTCATATGCATGTTCATATTCATAATTTTTATTACATATTGCTACATCCACTTTCAAGAATGAGTCCATATTAATAATATTTATTACAAATTGCCTCATTCACTTAAGAAATTGACCATTATCATTTGGACGTGCTCATACTCACATATTACTTTGATGGTATTATTATATTTTTTCTTTGAACGGTTATTTTCAGAATCTTTATTGATTTCTTATTTATTTCCTTCCATAATGACAATTGTTATCTCTTCCCTTGCCACGCACACGAACATTGCTTCTACAACGGTAATTACTTTGTCTTTTTTCAGACATAAAATTATTTGTTTGCCTTCTAATATTTGCCTCTTTTAGGTAGAAAATTATTTTTCTTTTTAGGCATATTACGACTTGCTACTACATTCACCTCAAGGAATGAAGCATGTTCTACTCTCATATAACTTAGGAATGTTATCACATTCACCTATAGGATGAGGCATATCCATATGATGGACTTCATTATTTTCTATCAAATATATATTATTTTGTCTCAATTATCATTTTATCATCAACAAGGTGCGCTATGACATGAATCCAATATTCTAAACATATAAAACTGTGTATTATGTTGTAGCGCATTGGGACCTAAAACACATACGTCTTATCATCATGGTGCATCATGACTTGAATCATGGCGCACCCAGACTTCTTAAATATATTCACATGCTAATTGATTTTGATTTGACCAGTCTAATTATCAACCAAAGCCAGCACCGGCCTTACCCTAAAGCAAGTAAAACAAGGGCTTTAGGCCCTACTTTTTGTTAGGGCCCCATTTTTCATTAGTTACTTATATAAATTAATTTTTTTTATATTTGAGTAAATGAAATAAATATTTGAGTTATCACTTAGAAATGTGAATAGCCTTTTGGTAAATTCAAATAAATTACTTCTTGCATCCAATATATGTGAAGGTGTTTGAGTATGCACAAAGTTTAAGAAATAATGTACTCAAAGACTTTTGAAAGTTGTTGTCTAAAATAAGTCGTAAAAATTTCCGTGGCTAGTAATATTCTCATTAAGGGTAAAATAAAAAAAAATTAATTGAATTATTAATAAATTTATAAAAGTGTCATTCTTTTTGGAACTAGAAAAAAAATAGAGAATCACATAAATTATATTATGGAAGAAAGATTATCTATATGTGAATCATTCCTCTAGACATTACATATATGTGTAGTAAACTTCTTTTTCTAGAATATTTTTGACAAGTGACAAGTAAAGTAACACCAAATTATTTTACTTTTCTCATTCCAATTCAGAAAACCATGTATCACAATTTAACACTCCTAATACATAGGCGTTTGGACATAAATTTGATTGAAATTTAAGAAAATGAATTTAAAATTTTTTTATTTTTAACATTTATATTATGTCTTTAATTAAATAACTTTGGATCTAAAAAAACACAAAACACATAAGTTTCAAATAAAAATATATATAGCAAGAAGTTTTTTCAAAAGCAAAAAAATTAAGGCCTTCCATCAAAGCTTGGTTTTAGGCCACAAACTTTGTTGGGCCGCCCTTGACCAAACCTTACAACATCATATCTTTTAAAACAAAACTAGTATTCTGATACACATAACACATCTGCTTATTGAAGTCATGTTTGCATCGTACCCTTCATCCAACATTTTCACAATTATAAATCTGGATGGAGTACTATTATACCATACAGTTTATGCAAAAGAAAGGAGAACATATAAAAAGCTGAAAACTTGTTACCTAAATAGTTCAGCTTCAGTATCATTGAGCCGTCTGTTCTCTCGTTTTTCCAATTGTCATATCGTTTATCGTTCAATTTTACTTTTCTAATGTGGAAATTACTGTAGCTGTATATATCATACTCTAATTTTGGATAAAGTGAGATTCAAAGCATTGAATGGCTAGTTCACAAAACACGAAACCTTTCCAAGATCGTGAACTACTTTAGCCTGAAAATTCAGGTCGAAGCATTCTATCTTCATTTGCTTGTCATATAATTTAGATGCACACATCAAAAAATTAGTAGCAGTGTCATTTTTTTTGCCAACCTAATTTTAATACTTGTAATCAGAGCAAGATTAGAATATCATGCAATAATTACTCACCTGATGCGAAGAAATGCAATTGATACTTTATCATCATCATCATCATCATTATTATTATTATTATTATTATTTTTTTTTTTTTTAAATATAAATTTTCCCCTGTTTGTGGGGGTGTTGTATTTCTTAATACTAGACCTTACCTCAAAGATACAACACAAGGATAAAACAATTATCGTTCAAAAGAAAGGGGCGACTAGACCCCTTGTAGAACAATGATACTTTATCGAGATTCAAATACCTCGATTGAAATAGACAGTGGTGCAATTTGCTGGTATCATTTATTCCTGTGGTTTTGAAAAGTGATTTACTCAAAATAAGAACAATCGTTGTATAATATGTTGTAAAATAAAGAAAATATAATAACATTGTGCAGAAATATTGCAAATATATATATATATATATATATATATATATATATATATATTGGGAGATAGAAGTAGGAGTTTATCATATTCTCTTTAAAGAGTTCTAGTAAGTCCCCCATAGAGCAAATGATGCTTTATTTATATGACACAACTACATGAGATGTTAACAAAATATTCAAAAGTTTATAAGAATTAAGAGTTAATTAATTGAAAAATTAAGCAAGAAATCTAAATGGGAAATTAAGAGTGACTAAATGGAGAATTTTAGTGGTGACTAATGGTCATACACATTCACACATGATTATAACAAGTTCTTACTAAATTATTAGGAGAAACAGATCTAGTATTGGCCAATAAGTACATACATTACAGCTCTGCAATGTCGCTACCATTAAAACAAATGAAAGTTGTCAATTTAGACTATATAGTAAAGTAATCTTCCAGATACGCATGGAAAGCAAGATAAGAAAAATAATTAAGCAGGCGGTTGTTTGACTTCATAAAGTTGAATTTGCACCGATCATTTGAAGCTTTGCACACATAGAAATGGAAGAAGCAGTGCAAGTAATATCCACAGAGTTAAATGTAGCACAAAAAGAAGTAGCCCCCTCAATCAAAAAAATTGATCTAACACCATGGAATCTACGATTTCCACTTCTTGGTAACATCCAAAAGGTCTTCTCTTTCACAAACCTACTCCTCAACAAGAACAACAAATTTGTAAATCGTCCATAACCAATAATAACTTAATTCATCACTTGAAATAATCCCTTTCTCGCACTTTACAATATTTCCTCCTCTCACTGGTCGCTTAGCCACTATAATCAACACCGATGAAAACTCCACCTCTTTTTACATTGATTGTAACAATGTTGGTGCCCAATTTGTTCATGTTGTAGCACCTAGTGTGACAATAGCTTCAACTCTTGAATCCGTCTACGTGCCTAATGTAGTTCACTCTTTTTTCCCTTTAAATGGGATAAAAATTTCGAGGGAGTTTTAACTCCATTTCTTGGTGTACAATAAACTGAACTAGCTGATGGTTATTTTATTGGGTGCACGTTAAATCATATGGTTGGTGATGGAAATTCTTTTTGGAATTTCTTCAATTCTTGATCTGAATATCTCGTGGAAATTCCTGAAATACATGGATGGTTCCCTGAAACTACAGTAATTCCTCCAATTCAGTTACCTTTAATGCTTGATGACAAGAATTTCTTTGACCAAGAGTTAAAGATCAAAAGGCCAGAATTGAAAGAAATGGTGTTTCATTTTAGTCAAGAGAAAATAGCTAGGACTCAAGGGAAAGGCCAACTCTGAATTGAGTATTACCAATATTTCCGCTCTTCAAGGTTTATTGGCTCATTTGTGGAGATCTGTGACTCGTGCTCGTGGTCTTGATGCAAAGGAAGAAGTCACCATCAGCCTCATTATAAGTACCTACTGTTGTGAATCTTGTGATATATTGTGGAAGAAGTTATCTCAAAAACAATTCTTGTTTAAGCAAAATCCTTCTTCAGACTAGTCTTCTAAGAGACTCTGAGTCTTTTCAACAACAACAACATATTTGGTGTGATCCCATGAATGGGGCCTGGGAAAAATGAAGTGTAATCAGACCTTACCTCCATATATTATGTGGGGGAGAGATTGTTTTCAATAGACCGGCTAAATAAAAACTTTTTGAACAAGTTTGACAAAAAAAATAATAAAGGTAACAAAAGTGGAAGCAACAATCAATCAATCATCAATCTATATCTATATTTATATCTATATATCTTCTAATAGAGAAACATAGAAGAGTGAGGTGTCATAGCTATATGGCAAGTATTCACCTCAATTTGCCCTTTTTCATCCATTTCTTCTTTATAGGCTTTTCCCTATCCTTCTTTATTGTTGAGGCAAATATTTTGAAGAATGACAAACAAGAAGGATCAAGTGGTTTTGGAGGAGAACCTGGTTCGTGTACAGAAGGGCACGACTGATCGAAAAGATTGAGGATTGTAAATCCTTACAGAACTAGGAAAAGTGACGTGTGTACGAGTATGCATCCTAGTCAGCTAAAAGAGGTTGTGCCGTGGCCGTGTCTTCGAAGTACGAATAAGAGTTGGAACTAAACAAGGAAAGAGTCACAGGAAATCTTGTCTTGCTATAATTATAAGGTTTCCTTGTGGAACTCAACTAGGGTTCTGAAGCCCATATAAAAGCAATTAGTCGATGCAGCTGAAAATTAGTTATTCACAAAAAGAGAGTTGAGAGCATACACAGACAATCCAGCAACTTTCAAAGTGACTTAACTGAAGAAGACAACTGTTGGAGTAAAGTTAGTTAAACCTAGATATTCTGTCTAGGTTCTTGGTTTGTAAGTTGTTTTTATTTGATGCTATCATTGTTGTTACCTATCTGCTTACGTTAGAAGCAATTGTATTAGGTGAACCTTCAAGAAATTAGTTTGTAAAGATAGAGTTTAGCTTTGTTGAGTGATTAGGGTCTAGAGTGCAGCCCCTTGGTTACAGAGTTTTGTAATCTAAAACTTGCTCTTTGTGTTAGTGGATTGGTTCGAAAATCCCAGAGTGTGGGTCGTGGTTTTTCTCCCTTGAGCAAGGAGTTTTCCACGTAAAAATACTGTGTTCCTTGAGTTTGCTATTTGTGTGTGTTGTGGTGTTCGCAGAGGAAAACTGTTGGCTCAAGAACAAGGTTCTTGACGATAAGAATCTGGTTCTGGAGAAAAATTGGTAGACACTATTCAACCCCCCCTTCTAGTGTCAATAGGAGGTGCTTAGATTATAACAATTGGTATCAGAGCCTAGAGAAAGACCCTGGCCCCGAAGCAGGAAGACTGTCTTCGGCTGGAACCCCCTTTGAGCACGTGGTCCACGGGCCACCCATGTGGGTATGGCTGGCTGTGCGGGGTGGTGTTGAAGTGTGTTATGGTGTGGGAATGTGTCCCACATCGGTGGAAAAGAGAGGGCATGATGCTCATATAAGCTTTGGACAATTCTCCACCCTTTGAGCTAGCTTTTTGGGTTGAGTTAGGCCCAAAGTCCATTTTCTTTAACATGGTATCAGAGCAGGTCTTCTCGTACTAGGTTAACACCTTGAGAAGGATCAAATTCATGAGTGCACCATCTACCATCACTGAAGGATATTCAGTTCTGAGGCCCCCACAGTTCAATGGGCAGTCCTATGCTTGGTGGAAGAATAGAATGGAAAACTACATTTGTGCTGAGGATTACCAACTCTGGCTTATAGTATCTGAAGGGAACTTAATTCCTACCAAAATAGTTAGAGAATGAGTTGCTGCAGAACCTAAGTTAAAAGAGGATTTCAATGAGGCTGACTATAAGATGATTGAAAAGAATCACAAAGCAAAATGTTTGGTAATTTGTGGTCTTGGTCCTGAGGAGTTCAATAGAGTCTCATCTTATAAGACAACCAAGGAAATCTGGGATGCCCTGGAAATCGCACATAAAGGAACCACTGAAGTGAAGGACTCCAAGAGAAGAATGCTGAAAAGATAATTTGAGTTGTTCACTATGGGAGAGAAGGAATCAATACAGGATATGATGACAAGGTTAACCATTATCACAAACAAGATGAGATCTCTGGATATGGAGCTGCCAGAAGTAGAGATGGTGGACAAGGTTCTGAATGTACTACCTGATGCTTGGGAACCCAAGATGACTGCAATCATTGAGTCCAAACCTCTCAGATCCATCAAACTTGAGGAACTGGTTGGAAGCTTGAAAACACATGAGATGATGAAGGATTCAAAAAGTAAACCAGTACCCAAGAAGGACAAGACTCTTGCACTCGAAGCAACTGATGAAGCTGAGGAATATGTTGATTTACAATCAGTTGAAGCTGCAATGGTCAGTGCTCTGAGACAGAAGTTCAATCTGGGAATGTTCAAAGGATTCAAACGAAACAACTAGGAAAGCTCTGGGAGAAAGAGCATTGTTGATAATCCAGATTACTCAGGATGCTTTAAGTGTTTCAAGAAGGACCATGCAGTTGTGGATTGTCCAATGTGGGAAGTCGAGTGGATGAAAAATAGAGCTACAAAGGAGAGGGAAAAGGAGGCAGTAAAAGAGAATGACAAAGACAAGAAGAAATCCAGTCGATCTCCAAACTTCAGAGCAGAAAGAAGAAAAAGGAAGGAAGCTTTTTATGCTGCATGGGGACCCACTGACAGTGAATCTGACCAAGAAAAGGAATCTGAGGATGAGTCTCCACTAGCACTAATGGGATTGTCAAGTTCAGACGAGGAGGATCCTCGGGAGTTCAGAGGAGGAAGGGATCCATCAAAGCCACCTGTGTTTGATGGGACAAGCTACAAGTGGTGGAAGAAACAAACGAAGGCCTTTCTTCAAGCGATGGATTATAGTCTCTGGTTGATAGTAAAACGAGGACCTCATGTTCCTGTCAAGAGAGAATCAAATGGAGTTCTGGTTCCAAAGTTGGTAGAAGAACTTGATCCTCAAGACTTAGACTAGTTGCAAGCAAATGCCAATGCTGTGTTATACTTGAGAAAAGGGCCGACGACCGATGTGCTAGCAAAGGTACTTGAATACAAGTCTGCCAAAGAAATTTGGGAGAAGCTGAAAGAGATGTTCACTGAAGATGACCAGAGGAAGGACTCAGCCCTTATTGCAAGTGATGGAGAAGAAGCCGCTCATTCAGCAGAGGTATGTCTTTCTGATCTAAATGAAAAGTTGCACACATACTCTACTGAAAAATTGATTCTAATAACTGCCACTTTAATTGAGGGTTATGAAAAGGTAAAAACTGAGAAAGATAAACTGACTGAAGACATAGGTGATCTTAGAACAAAACACAAGAGTCTTCAAGTACAAAACATTAAGCTGGAAGAAATCAATGCTGTTTTGAAAGGGCAGACTCTTGTGTCAAACTCTAAGATCTCAGAATTAGAATTGGAATTGAATCAGTTGAAGGAGAGTGTAAATGGTAAGCAAGTAGTTAGTGAAGTTTAAACCTTTCTTAAAAATGAACTTAAAAGAACAAATGAGATCCTGTATCAAGAAACTAAGAAAAACAGGATTCTAAAACAAAAGGTTGAAAAATCTGACTATGAGCTTACTAGATTAACAAAATGGAACAAATCCTCTGAGGCAATGAATTGGGTTCTTGAAAACCAGAACAAAGGAAAACAAGGGCTAGGATTCAAGAAACCACTGCCTCCATACAATCCTAAAAGCAAATATATGGGTTTGCCTTGCAACATATTATGCACCTATTGTGGTGAAACTGGACATTACAGACAAAGGTGCATAAATGCAAGCAAGGCAAAGACCAAAAATAAAAGGAGTGTTCTACCTGAATGGGCTAAGAAAGATTTGATTTATCCATTTTCTCATAAGAAGGGACCCAAGCTTGTCTGGAGTGAGAGTGAACAACCCAAGATGGATTCTTGACAGTGGTTGTTCAAGACACATGACAGGAGACAGAAGAAATTTTCTCACTCGCAGCATTCAAGGAGGCAGTGTAGCGTTTGGAGGAGGAAAAAGTAGTCAGATTGTAGGAATTGGAAACGTTGGGAGAACTCTGGATCATGCCATTGAAAATGTTTACTGTGTTGATGGTCTCAGACACAACTTGATGAGTATCTCTCAACTGTGTGATAGAGGAAATGAAGTGAGTTTCTCCTCTGTAGGGTGTATTGTGAAGAACCTACAAAGTGGAGAAATTGTTATGGAAGGAAAAGGGGTGAACAATGTATACAAAGCATCACTGAAATCACTGCCTGAAAACAACTTAACATGCCTGAATATTTAAGAAAGTGATTCTCAACTATGGCACAAAAGATTGGGACATGCTAGTCTGTCACAGCTCAACAAGCTGGTATCGAATGAGGTGGTTCGTGGATTGCCAAATAAAAAATTTAAAACAGATGAGTTAGGTCACAAACACCCCAACATTCCTTTCTTCCCCCTTTTGGCATCATCGAAAAGATTCAAAATCCTGCAAGAACAAGTTAGTACCATCCAGTCTAGAGCACAAGGCAATCAAGTCAACTGAAACAAATATACAGGAATAAGGCTAAGGGCCAGATTAGAACCAGATATTTTAAGAACGGACCCAATTCAAGCAAAAGAAATTTAAAACCAGTTATCCAGGGCGTGACAACCACACAGCCCAATTAAGTACACAACTTTAAAAAGATTATCTTAAAAACACAAATCAAGGAAGGACACATGGAGAGATAAAGGTGGAATTTTGACAAGGACAGGAAAGGAAGGCAGGTAGGACTCAGGTCTTCAAGTTGAAGTGCTTGACAAGTGCCTCAATATTCTTGGTATTCTTGGCCCTTTCCATCACCAGCTCGGCCTCATACTTGTGGCACTCGATCTTCAAGCGATCAATTTCTTGATCCTTCAACTCCAGCTTCTTCTGCAATTCAGCATTTTCTGCATTCACTTCTAGAACATGCTGCTCCAGTTCCTTCACTACTGCAATTGCTTCATCCGGTCCAAAGTTCTCGCTTTTCTCAGGCTGCTCTTGCTTGACCTGCACTGGTCTCTTAGAAGCTCTATTTTCTTTGAAGAAATCATAATTTTTCAACATATTTAGACCAAACATCTGATGAATGGTTGGCTTCTTTCCAGCTTCCAAAGGTACCCCAAAGTGCTCCAGAACCTGCTGTAGGATGTAGAAATGCACCAAAGAATGTGGCTTTTGATCAGTATCAGCAATCCTTTTTATGTGTCTAATGATCAGACCAGGTAGATTGATCCTTATTCCTCTGTCCAGCAGGTCCATGTAAGTCAAGCCAAGTGCACTGGCCTCACTGTTCCTTTCCCCCTAGGCAATAGAAACCTATGAACAAACTCAAAAAGTAACTGATGAGCCGACTTCATTTCTTTCTTATCAACTTTTCTTTCTTTTCTTAGTTTGGACTTTCCTGAGAATTTTTTCACCACACTCAGAGGTGTTACACCATCAGTCTTTTTTGGCCACTTCAGCTTGATGTACCTGCAATAACCTTCAGCAGGAACCTCAAGCATTACTCCCAGCTCTGTCCTTCCAAACTCTATCTCCACACCCTTGACAACTGAAAACAATGTTAAAGAAAATGGACTTTGGGCCTAACTCAACCCCAAAAGCTAGCTCAAAGGGTGGAGGATTGTCCAAAGCTTATATGGGCATCTTGCCCTCTCTTTTCCACCGATGTGGGACACATTCCCACACCATAACACACTTCAATACCCTCCCGCACGACCAGCCATACCCACATGGATGGCCCATGGACCCGTGCTCAAAGGTGGTTCAAACCGAAGACAGTCTTCCTGCTTTGGGGCCAGGGACTTTCCCTAGGCTCTGATACCATGTTAAAAAAAATGGACTTTGGGCCTAACTCAACCCCAAAAGCTATCTCAAATGGTGGAGGATTGTCCAAAGCTTATATGGGCATCTTGCTCTCTCTTTTCCACCGATGTGGGACACATTCTAATGGAAGCCTGACAACGCTCAACACACACCTCGACTTGAGGTGTGAACGGTCATCGCAATACAATTTACCTAACTAGGAGTCGGGGTCGAATCCATAAGGAAAAAAGTGATGCGATCAAAGTAGTGGAGGAAATATACTTATTTGACTAAGCCAAACTAGGATAACAAGGTGATGAAATGATATTAACAACTACAAACTACACTAGGAAAGCAAGTAAAGGTGTGATCAATGGCCTTCTCACAACCAAGGAAGACAAGATTGGAACCTAGGATGCAAATATAGCACGGGGTTTATATATTATGTCCGAGTCGTTCTAATATAATCCCTAGAATCTTCCCGGCCTAGAAGGGATTTACCTCAACGGCGCTTGTCAAAGCCATAGTTGAGCCTATAAAGCACTACCCATAACCCGAGGAAAGAAGACCTCTTCCGAGCGTAACTTCTTTTAGATGAGTTAGTCTATGAAATAGCATATCAACCCAAATCCTCGCTAGCTTTAATATTCTACGCTAACTAATCTCTCCCGAGTCTTTAATTAGCAAAGTAGACATGTAACTTTAGTGTCATGAGCATTAAAGTTAAGCAACCAAAGCAATAGAAGCTAGATAATCAAAACTCACATATATAAATTCCTAGTTATGAATCATTCATATAATTATATCCAAAGTTATATCGACTATCCAAATGTAGCAATACAATTCAAAGAAATAAAGAAAGGGATAAAGAATTGCTCATTAAAGTGCACCCAATCTTTAATCTCCAAGGTTTGTTGATGATTCTTGCTCCCAAAGTTTGGATAAGTAGCCAAAGATGTGTATACTATGGTAAAACTATCTATTTGTTGTCCCCAAAATAATTACAATATTTTTCCCAAAATTATCCCTAAGTTAAAACAATGAAATGGCTGAATTTTCATCCCGTAGCCACCCTGGTACCGAACATTCACCAGATAGCCACTTTTTCGCAGCTCAGCTTAGTCGCAGTTTCATGCATAGCCACTTTTATTCGGTATTTTTACAGACTAGCCACATTTCTTCTTTTTCTTCAACTTGGCTTCTTTTTGACTTGTTTCTTCCATAACTCTTCTCTAACATATTCAACCTACATAATGCAACAAAGCAATGATAAATGCACTTATTTCATCAATTTAATACAACACAAGCTCAAGTATAAGTATGTAATGTGTGTTATTTTAGCCACACATCACACCCCCAAACTTAAACTATTGCTTGTCCTCAAGCAAAGCACACACAACTAAATTCAAAATTGCATTTCAATCTATTCATGCACCTTTTTACTAAAGCCACAACAAGTCAAAAATACTTTTAAGTTCAACAACAAATGGCATCGGTTGGTATCAACAATTAAGCCAAGCCATGTGAGCATAACTTTCATATATACAAAACACCAAAGAAGGCATACATGCCATGATACAAGATTTTCAAAGTTTGTCTCTTCGTCACAAGAGTTTACCTCTTTGCTTGCTCACCTCAATTGGAAAGTGAAACACAAATCTTCAACTCAACTTCACAAGTGCCCTCACCACTCAAAAGAATATCCCAACCACAAAAATGCAATGACAACACAAATGGGACTAATGATAGGAAGAATTCATTCACTCTCTCAAAAGAAGTTCATCATGTACGCTAAAGATCTATGGCTTGCCCTTTGTGTACCTCTCCACTAATGTAGGAATGCTTGACCCGAAATCAATTAGGACTTTGTTAGGGTTGTAATGTAGGCTTTTGGTTAAAGGTGGGGTAAAATTTGGGCAAATAGTGACTACACACCTCCTTGAGCCCTATACCATACAAAAATTTAAGGCACACTTCATTTTTCTTGCACTTACACCTTGCTAAATCGTGGATTATACACTAGTCTTTCCCCTCTTTGTTCATCAATTCTCTTTTTCTTCTTTTTCTTTCTTTTCTTTCACTTACTTCTTTTTGTTTCTTTTCTCTTTCCTTTCTTTTTTTTATTCAACTCACTTTTGTTGCTCTTTCTTTTCTTTTCTTTTGATTTTCATTAACTTCCACACTTTCACCATAACTCGTGCCACCCCAAACTTAGGCTTTTGCCTAAGTTGCACGTCTTTCAATGCACTCAAGGAGGTAGGGCCAAAAAGAGGGTTAGTGCTTTAAGCACTTAGAATTGGTCCGAGTTAATAATGTGGTTGCCAAAAGAAAGGATATTAAGCTCAAAGGGGTTGACTAAGATTATAATGCAAGGGTAGGCTTTTTAGGTTACTAGCGGGCCAAAGAAAGCCTAAAATCATTTTTCAAGTCAAGCACCACCGAGGATTTCGCCTCGAAGCACACTTAGGGCAAGTTCTAGATCCAGAAGCACACACATGAACTCACCAAAACCTCACCACACATGGCACAAGTAAAGCAAGGAAAACAAGTATATTCAAGTCCCAATCAAGGCAATTAAGCATCCAAAATTTACTCATAGCCTAATGAGAGCTAATTAGTGACATAAGAGTCAAAAGTTGAACTTAAAGATCATAGCACAATTCACCAACTAAATTTGTCTATCCATTTTTCAAAACAAGCTCACATGACAAGGATTAAATAGTGGTGGAACCAAACATGCCAAAAATTGGCCAAGGGGCAAAAATCCACAACTACTACTATACTACTAGTACTACTAATTAAATCCTAAAGATGCCCGGTTCAACACCATTACTTCCTTGGAAAAGAACCATGGCAAAGAAAAATCAAGGAAGTTATTTCAAAAATTTCATACAAAAATGGTATTTACAATGAAAATGGTTGTGCGGACCCAAATGAGGCTTTCGCACCCAAGTGGGGTGCCTACGTATCACACAAAGGTGAATCAGATAAAAAGAAGCAACATCCCAAGCGTAGTTCATGGGAGTACTTTATGTTGTTTTTTTTTTAAAAAAAAAAAGCTTTTCTCATTTTTCATTATATTATTTTTTTTAAAACTAAACATGATACAATAATAATTTAAAATTCAAACAAAACAAAACTATCATTAATAAAGAGGTTTAATATTCCTAAAACAAGAAAGATTAATTCTACCAAAGTTATCAAGTCAAATAACATCATTCACAATCAAGAAATAATATCATCCCAAAAATAATTAAGCTCCTCCCCCCAACTTAAAATGTTGCCTTGCCCTCAAGGGAACTAAACATTAAAGACAAAGTTTGAGTGCTCCCTGAAAATGTATGTCTGAAAAATTCATTGCATCTGCTCCTTTAATACTATCCTGGATGACTGCCCAATTTTGTTTTGTACTTGAGATGCTTCACAGTCCAAACTCCTTCCCTTACACTGTTCCTATTCCCATCAACTCTATGCTTCTTTCATTTTCACATTTGAGCCTGTAGTGCTTACCAACTTAGTGTCCCTGCAAGCTAAGGAAGATGCAAATGACTTGGGGTACTCAGACTTTCCCCCTTTTGAATTAACAACCATCAGTAAGCTATTCATGTCCAAAAAGGCAATTAGATTGCTCTATGTATGCACAGGACAATAAAGACCTAGCAAACACTCAGGTTCTAAAGCATAACAGTGAACAACTCGTCTTACTACCAAGAATAAATTCAACAATCCTATAGGCTCACAGAACTCATCAATAGCATATCGAGAAAAACACACTGAGGTGCATGAATCAGGAAATTAGCACACATACTCATTCAACAAATAACACTCTGTTCCACTCTCCACATTTCATTCAAGCAAACTATCATAGAATAAGAAAATGAAAGGCAGGTGTAAATGTGTGACAACTCAACTATAGTATTTCGAACGAACTCAATTGAATTTCACCCTCATTACCAGTAAATACGCTCAAACAAACTCCTCAGCCCAGTTAAAACTTCAATCAAACTCAAATATATCCAACCAACTTAACAACACAGATTCTTGATTAACTCCAGTAGCACAATTAAAGAATACACAGCAATCATAAAACTTCAGTCAATCCAAATATTCTACACTTCGCAAACGATAACAAAGAGAATTAGCACATTCCCACATTCGACTAACAATTGTTAACTAGTGAATTTGAACCATCGCAACATCACACATTGTTCAAACTCCAGCAATTCAGCAACTTAGCAGTAAAAATTATCAAGATTAAGCATCTGGATCAGAATTACAGTGAAGGATAATCAAACAGTGAAGAGAGTCATTAAGGCATTTCGTAGCGCAATAAGAGCTTTCTAATTTCAAAAGACATTGGTACATCAGACTTCCCCAAATTTGCGCAACAGAGCACTCCCAAATATATCTTAACCCAAGTGCTTCCTGGAATTAAACAACAGTCCAATAGTCAGTAATCTACTCACAAGAAAGACAACCGGTGAAGCACAAAAGGACTACCACAACATTAATCCAAATTCAACCAAAAACAGCTTTCAGCTTTTCAAACACACTTAAGTACTTAACCATGAAGAATTTTCAGATTTAAGCAACTTATACCAAAGACAATTCCAATTTTAAGTTAAGACCTCCATATGTCACATAAGACTTGCCTGATAACTCAAATAATCAAAACACAAGCCAATATTCTCAATTTAGATTTAACAAGTACTTGTGCATATTTTTTTTTTAGTGAAGCAGTCATCATCCTGTTGTTAGAAAAAAATTAAAGCACCGGAAACAACTCACTTTTTCAGCTTATAACTCAGAATCATAGAGCATTTATAACACTTGAGAGTCAAAAACATTAATCACCATATTGAGTTACAGTAAAAGAACATTCAAGTAGTGGACAAAGTACTATGACTCAACACTTTCAAGTTTACCCCAAACTCCAATATCAGGACTCACTCAACCTTGCAAATACAACCATAACCATTCAATCAGATTACATAGTGAAGGAACCCATTGCAGTATAAAGTTGAATAGTTAGCAAGCACTGAGAAAGTTTTGTGATTTCAAAGCTTTGGGTACATCAGACTTCCCCATCTTTTCCCTATAGAAAATCAGCGCTCACAGACAAACTCTCGACCATTGCTCACCAACTTAGCACTCACTAGATGACTCAAACTCAAATTGGCGCACAAAGTTGTTCCAGCCTTGTATTTCTTCTCGCGGCTCACCAGTTAGACAAGATAAAAGTGTTGACACATTGGCAATCATAAACTGAGTAACATAAACAACTTAACATAGCTCACAGATAAAAATTCAGCCTCCAAATATTGTTGTTGCAGCTTCCCGGGATTTCAGAATTTTTCCATTTCGAGCAAAGCTCAAACCTTTCACAACAAATGTTTCAATTGTACACAAACCAAACATTACTTCCAATTGATCAACTTAAAACAAGAGTTCTTAACAATTTGATTCAGAAAAATATTGAAGGCACAGTCATAGAGTGAAACACTTCATTGAGACAAACGATCGAACACCTTGTGGGCATAGCATTAACAATTGTAAATCAGCAAAACTAGGCAGTGAACACCCTCTCCAATTCAATGTAAAACAGCACCAAGGGCCTCCATGCCCGTCAACATTCAGCAGCCACACCAAATTCAAACATGCTCAGCAAACCAGAACCTCATTATAATTAAATTTAACAGAGGGGCAGTGGGTTACAGGGAATCGGTTCTCGTGACAGGGGCAGAAATTCATCGAGCGAGAAGGAGAGAAGGTATAGAGATTTACCTGAGCGACGATGCGACTGGCAGCGATTGGTGGTGCATCACACGGTGAAAAGCAGTGGGATTTGCTGATTGAAAGCGATGGAATTGGGCAGGGCATGAGCGAAATTGAGAGAGAGGAGAAAGCCCTTACCTGAGTCGCTTGAAGCTAGAACTGCGTCTTCGATGGTGTCGCTGCAGTGGTGAGCGATGGGGATTGATCTCACAGTGGCGATGAAGTAGTAGGGATGATGAAGTAATTGGGAATTGGGGATTTGGAACAGGGGAAAGAATATCCGAGTGGAGAGAAGAGAGAGAATAGAGGAGACCTACCTGATCGCCGGTGATGGTATGAGACGGCAGTGGCCGGAGCTGGTGGTGCATGGTAAGGCCTGAGAGTGACGGGGTCGGGGTGTGGGAAGGTTTTAAGCCTTTGAGGGACAATGGCACTAAAATATGTAAGGTTTCTGTTTACTGGAGTAATAACAGCCTAGGCGGGTCGCCCATTGTGTGAGGCGGGCTGCCTATTCCAAATGCAGAGCAGTTAAATCCTGAAGCAATTTTACACAGAAGTTGTGACTGTCCAACTTACCAAATTCAATCCAAATGACGTCCAAAAATCCTGAAACGTCAAAAACAACAAAATAAACTAATCTATGAATTTAAAATGTTAAATTAAGCAATATTTAAAAATGCTTGGGTTGCCTCCTTAAAAGCGCCACATTTAACGTCATGGCAAGACGAGTACCAATATCACACTTTTCTCTCCATTTTGAGAAGACGAATTTTCTCCCCAGTTTGAAATCGTCCCCGATTGTACTCTCGGGGTGGTGGTACAACTTTCAAAGTTTCAAAAATCGGATACTTTATTTTACACTTCTTGGCCTTCAAGTGAGGGATGTCATTTTGCCTTCTTGGTATTGCAAACTCTAAAATGTAAGCACTTCGTTCCTCATTGCTCACTTCCTCCGAGGGCTCAAATGAGTCAATTTCCATTTCATCCTCCAAACATAATGTTGAAAAATAAAAGGAGTGAGGTCCCAATTGTTTTAACACCAATGGAACACCAAGCATGACATACTCCTCTTCAACTATGCTAGAGTCTTCATCACAAAATTTCTTCATTTCCGCTCTAGACTCCAACACAAATTTCTTGTTCACGGCATCATCACCAAATATCTTGAAGATGTGATCACTTCCATGAGTTCCCATGATTTGACTTGTGCTCTCTTCCACAAATTCGTTCATTTCTAGCATATCATTCACTATTTCTTCATGTTGAGCCTTGGAGGCTTCAACCACTTCATGCACTAGAATGTTTAAGACACGAGCTTCAAGATCAAATTGGTTCACTCTTTGTCCTAGTTCTTCTTTTTCATGTTCGAGATCCCAACCATCTACATTTAAGTCATGAAGGCATACTTCATGGACTTTCATTTTTCGAGCTTGATCTCGGAGCCAAGCTCGGCTCACAATTTCTTCTTCGTCCCAATTGTGCTTTTCTTCAATAATTCTTTCTTGATATTCAAGCACATCTTCCATGGAGGATTCTTCTTGGAACTCAACCTAATCTTCCATATAAAGCCTTTGTTGAAATTTGGCAACATCCTTAGCTTGTTGATGATTGAAAGTGTCAACCAATTAGCTCAATTGAGTCTCCAAGTTGTGAATTTCTAAGCCATTTTGATGGATCGTTTCTTTCATCTCATTGAAGGCTTCGGCATTCTCACAATGGTGTTCAATAATCCGCTCCATCAAATATTCCAATATTTCATTTTCATTGCATTCATCTTGTGAAGTCGATAGGTCCATCTCTTCTTGAAACTTCTCTTGGATGCCTTGCCATTCGGGTTCAAGCTCCATGTTCATGTTTGCATTAGACCTATAAAACTCATAAGAATCATTAGCATCATTATAAAAATCATTGGAAGAAGAACAAAGAATATTAGGACAACCGTCCCAATGGCCATTTTGACCCCCACACTCATGACATATGTCTCACTCAAAGGGTTGAGAAGGTGCACACAACTCGTCCCCGGAAACAATTTGACAATCTTTCCAATAGTGAGGTCCGCTACAATAAGGACAAGGAACACTCATATATGGATTTTCAATTTGGGACCAATTTTGGTTCCATGATGCCATTTCAAGATAACTACCACTAATCTAAACTAACTAACTAATGCAAGTAAATACTACACACAAACACATATTTACAATTTACAAAGAACATTACTACTATTCACAATTTACACGATAACGGTTCACAAAATTTGGAACTAAGCCAACTAGCTCAACTCCTCAAACTACTCTAATACGCCAATTGTTCCCCGGCAACGGCGCCAATTTTGACAACGCTCAACACACACCTCGACTTGAGGTGTGAACGGTCATCGCAATACAATTTACCCAACTAGGAGTCGGGGTCGAATCCACAAGGAACAAAGTGATGCGATCAAAGTAGTGGAGGAAATAAACCTATTTGACTAAGCCAAACTAGGATAACAGGGTGATGAAATGATATTAACAACTACAAACTACACTAGGAAAGCAAGTAAAGGTGTGATCAATGGCCTTCTCACAACCAAGGAAGACAAGATTGGAACCTAGGATGCAAATATAGCACGAGGTTTATATATTATGGCCGAGTCGTTCTAATATAATCCCTAGAATCTTCCCGGCCTAGAAGGGATTTACCTCAACGGCGCTTGTCAAAGCCATAGTTGAGCCTATAAAGCACTACCCATAACCCGAGGAAAGAAGACCTCTTCGAGCGTAACTTCTTTTAGATGAGTTAGTCTATGAAATAGCCTATCAACCCAAATCCTCGCTAGCTTCACTATTCTACGCTAACTAATCTCTCCCGAGTCTTTAATTAGCAAAGTAGACATGTAACTTTAGTGTCATGAGCATTAAAGTTAAGTCCAAAGCAATAGAAGCTAGATAATCAAAACCCACATATATAAATTCCTAGTTATGAATTATTCATATAATTATATCTAAAGTTATATCAAGTATCCAAATGTAGCAATACAAATCAAAGAAATAAAGAAAGGGATAAAGAATTGCTCATTAAAGTGCACCCAATCTTTAATCTCCAAGGTGTGTTGATGATTCTTGCTCCAAAAGTTTGGATAAGTAGCCAAAGATGTGTATACTATGGTAAAACTATCTATTTGTAGTCCCCAAAACAATTACAATATTTTTCCCAAAATTATCCCTAAGTTAAAACAATGAAATGGCTGAATTTTCATCCCGTAGCCACCCTGGTACCGAACATTCACTAGATAGTCACTTTTTCGCAGCTCAGCTTAGTCGCAGTTTCACGCATAGCCACTTTTATTCGGTATTTTTACAGACTAGCCACATTTCTTCTTTTTCTTCAACTTGGCTTCTTTTTGACTTGTTTCTTCCAAAACTCTTCTCCAACATATTCAACCTACATAATGCAACAAAGCGATGATAAATGCACTTATTTCATCAATTTAATACAACACAAGCTCAAGTATAAGTATGTAATGTGTGTTATTTTAGCCACACATGAAAGCCATAAGAATGTTGATTGCCTTTGTTACTTACATGGAGTTTACACTATATCAGATGGATGTTAAGAGTACCTTCTTAAATGGTTACCTTAATGAAGAAGTGTATGTAATACAGCCACCATGTTTTGTGAACAGTGAATTTTCTGATCACATTTACAAACTTGATAAGGCATTCTATGGTTTGAAGCAAGCCCCTAGAGCCTGGGATGAAAGATTGTCAGAATTCTTGCTGAAGAATGGTTTCTCAAGAGGAAGGATCGACAATACATTGTTCTTGAAGAAGAAAGGAAAGGATCTATTGGTGGTTCAAGTATATGTTGATGACATCATTTTTGGTGCCACTGATGAGGAACTATGCAAGAGATTTGTTGAACTGATGGGCAGTGAATCCGAAATGAGCATGATGGGAGAACTCAATTTCTTCCTAGGATTGCAGATCAAGCAGACCCCTGAAGGAACTATGATTCATCAACAGAAGTATGTCAAGGAGATCTTAAAGAAGTTCGACATGGAAGGAGCAAAAGATATGTCTACACCTATTGCTCCAGGAACCAAGCTGGACATGGATGAACTAGGTCCTTCCACAAATGAGAAAAAATATAGAGGAATCATAGGTTCACTCCTCTATCTCACAGCCAGTCGACCTGATATCGTCTACAGTGTGGGACTCTGTGCTAGATTTCAGTCTAAGCCTAAGGAATCACATTTGACAGTTGTGAAGAGAATCTTGAGATATTTGAAGGGAACTTAATTAAAAGGAATGTTGGGGTGTTTATGACCTAACTCATCTGTTTTAAAATTTTCAAATGTATTTTTGTTTGTGTTCTTGGTATTTTTGTCTATTCAGGTTCATTGGCAACATTTGCTTGTCATCATCAAAAAGGGGGAATTTGTTGAGGTAAATATTTTGAAGAATGACAAATGAGAAGGATCAAGTGGTTCTGGAGGAGAACCTGGTTCGTGTAGAGTAGGGCACGACTGATCGAAAATATGAGGATTGTAAATTCTTGCAGAATTAGGAAAAGTGGCGCGTGTACGAGTATGCATCCTAGTCAGCTAAAAGAGGTTGTACCGTGGCTGTGTCTTCGAAGTACGAATAAGAGTTGGAACTAAACAAGGAAAGAGTCATAGGAAATCTTGTCTTGCTATAATTACAATGTTTCCTTGTGGAACTCAACTAGGGTTCTGAAACCCATATAAAAGCAAGTAGTTGATACAGCCGAAAATTAGTTATTCATAAAAAGAGAGTTGAGAGCATACACAGGCAATCCAGCAACTTTCAAAGTGACTTAACTGAAGAAGACAACTGTTGGAGTCAAGTTAGTTAAACCTAGATATTCTGTCTAGGTTCTTGGTTTGTAAGTTGTTTTTATTTGATACTATCATTGTTGTTACCTATCTGCTTACGTTAGAAGCAATTGTATTAGGTGAACCTTCGAGAAATTAGTTTGTAAAGCTAGAGTTTAGTTTTTGCTGAGGGTAAGTAAGAAAAGAAAGAAGGCAAGGTTCAGAAGTTTGATCAACATACAATTTGGCTCGAAGTTACTACCAATTCGATTTTCTTTATTTTCTTTCTTTCTTATTTGCAAGATGGACGCTTGAGTGAATTTAGCATCTTCTCTTCACTCTCCTTTTATTCATACTGAATATATAGAAGAAGATGAGGAGAGTATTTGAAAGAAAAAATTTATATTTTGGGGATTTTGCACAAAATTACGTCTAGCTAAATAAGAAGAATAGGCATAAAATGGGGAGTAACCCATAGGTAGATTACCGAGGAAGACGGAAGTTTAATTCAAACAAGAGTTTTCTAAAGCATATATGGATTCTTGAATTCATGGAGTTCAATTTCAGAAGAATGATTCATTTGATTTCTTCCATACATAGAGTTTGCTGAAATGTGAGTGTTTACTTTTCTTACATATCGTTTCTCTTTTACTTTTACTTTTACTTTCTTTATTTCATATTTTTAAAACAAGTCAAAATTATAAAAAGAGAAATAATTATATACAACAATTAAATGTACAGGAAAAGATATTGTATATATTATGAATATTAAAGCTAGGTCTATAGACAAACACATTTTAAGTGAAAGTACGTTTTCATTATGAAGTAGGAATATGCCAAATATCTTTTTATGAAGTACAATATATAACTAAAAGAATGTTAAAATGGACTTGAAAACACACATCCTTACACTGTTTGTCATAAAACAAGTACTAGACTACACAATGACAATATTCCACATACACAGTAGCAGGAAGCGTAGGCTTTAAGTCCAGATATGTCATTTGAGAGTTAGTTCCTAATGACTTAGTATTAGCATTGGAGAATGTTCTGATTCTAGCGAAATTGAGCCTCTTTTTTATTTGGTGTAGAGTAGGTCGTGATGTTAAAGACACTCTCTACTCTCATATACGTAAAATAAAAAAAATCATACTTAAGTATTTTAAAAATTATAATCAACTTTAAAAATACAACTATATACAATGAATAATTTGTAATGTTATTGTCGGACTATATATAGAATATAATATTAATATAACAGTAACCATTCATTATTATAAAATTTATACCAATGATTATTTAGCTATATATTTTCTTTATTCTTTACGCGCGGTCAATTTTACTAGTCTATCTATCTATATCTATATCTATATCTATATATCTTCTAATTGAGAAACATAGAAGAGTGATGTGGCATAGTTCTAAAGCCAAGAATCACTCTATTTTTGCCATTTTCCACCATTTCTTCCCTTCTATGTTTTGGCCTTTATCATGCCTTTGTACGCTTAATCCCACCACTGATTTTCAGTTTCTGTCTCATTTATGTCCATTAAGTAAGTTATTATGGAGGAGAACAAGCATTATAATAGACGTTTTATTTCCCTTCTTTATTTGATTATTATTTATTACTAATTCATTATTATGCCGTAACCAAACCAACCTACATGAGCATCTCCAAATTTATTATTTAATGAAACTTTTGTGGCCTCATTTCATCAGCATCTCCAAATTGGTTTTCACAAGCTTACTTCGGGGTAAGTATCTCATCTGTTGCTTCTCTTAATTTTATGGTTAAGTTTAATATATTAATAGCATAATTCTTCGAATTCACTTGCGAATAAGATACATTGACTTATATCTTTTGATGTCATTTATATTGTTTTCATCTTCATCTACAAATTGTTCCATTCACTTAGTTTTTTAATTCTATTATGGTGAAGATTCAAACATTGCATATTTTCTGTCTTGGTAATGAATTCCTGAACTATGAAGACTCTTTTGATATATAAGAAATGTCAATAAACACATTTTCTTTCACAGGTCAATCTAGATGGTGTAGGATGCAAGCACCAAAATGCAACTTCAAATGTTAGCAGAGAATCATGTAAAACACTTAGTTTAAAGGATTGCAATTCTAGCACAGAACTCATTATGTACATAGTTTTAGTTCTTCTTAACCACATTTTTTTTCTCTCTAGCTTTGTTTAACTCTTGATTTATCGAGTAGTACAATTTAAGTTCACCATAAGAAGAGCCAATAAGGCAATAATGAGTCAATTATAAATTTGAACACCATCACACACATTTTCATATAGCAAAATATAACTGTGATTTCGTGATTTTGCAGTGCTAATTTTAGGGGTATAGATCGTAGATTTTGATAGAAGATAAACAAGGAAATGGATAAAAAATAATAATTTGAATTTCTGGCTGACCGTAAAGAAGATCGTGAGGAAATAGTAAGAGAGATGTAGAGTGATTAAGTTAAACTGGTGTAGTATGTTATCATAATAATAGATATTTTATAAACAAGAAGAGGGTAGTTTTAAAGTGAATAAAATATTACTCCCTCTGTCCCAATTTATGTGTCACACTTTCCTTTTTGGTCTGTCCCAAAAAAGAATGTCACATTTCTTTATTTGTCAACTATTTAATGCACTATCTCTATTTTACCCCTATTGGGCCCTACTTACTTTAAAAGCTACCCACAACTTTTTGACTACTACAATCTTCTCTCTCTTACTTTTTCAAGGGTAAATTTGAACATTTACAAAGTCAACTTCTATTTCTTAAACTCCGTGCCAAGTCAAACACCGCCACATAAATTGGGACGGAGGGTAGTAATTAATGTGATATACAATTTTGTAGTCATTAACAGATTACTCGATTAGTTTACTGTATATTCTTTAGATTAGCTAAATGCACCAACATAAGCTTAACGGGGATAAATTGATCTATTCAGTCGGAGTATATGTTTTGTTGACAATGTAATAGTGTAAGCTACTTATTTTTTAATGCCTCTATTAATAACAAAAAAAATGAATTAGAATTACACAGGTAATCATACACATACATACATACGTATGTGTGTGTATATATAATATATATATATACACACACATATTTCTCTCATAATTGTAGTTAATTGACATATATTCTTGCATTTTAATTTACTTATTCATAAAAAATTATAATATGATTTGGTATAGATATTTAGTGTCTTGAGCAATGTCCAATCAAGTTGATTCTTTTTGGTTATTGGTGTCTAAAGCCATCTTTAGTTTCTTTGTTTGCAATTTAAAGAACCACAATAATACCATTATTTTTAAATTTTAAGGTTGCAATTTTTTCATCCAGTCATTTGAAATTCTTTTAGAACTTATTAACTTTGGTTGATCTAACAATTTCATCTCACTTTCTCCATTTACCTTAGTATGCAGATGTTAATAAACTATTACCGGCGATCCAGTTATAAAATGCCAAAACCCAATATGAGTTAACGTGCTCTATAATTATTTTGTAAGCATAAAAATTGTTAATATATCAAAAGCTCCAATAACATAAGGAAGTATCAAAGTAATAGAACATCACCTTATATTAGTAATGTGAGAATTCACCTGACATTACTTGGATAGTGTTACTCAATTTTAGATCAACAAAAGGAATTAACGTCTTCAGTTCTTTATGTACTTTTATTAGTACATGAAACTTAGACAGGCTTTGCTTAGCTTCAAATATTATGAAAATTAGAGCTTATTTGAATTATTCTTTTTCCTAGGTATGGGAAATTTTGCTAAATTCTTAAATCAAATCCTTTGATGGCGATAGTCCAGGGTTCTATAAGGCGAGACAGAAGCAGTAATTTTCATTATCATGTGCCTCAAATGCATGTTAAAGAAGACTTATCACTTTAGAAAACCTTTACATTAATAAGGTTTATTAGAATGGAAGCTGAAAGTTTTAAACTTAATGACCAAAAAATAAAGATACGCTTGATTATTTTAAAAGATCAATTAACAGTATGAAAACAAATTACATGTAGGAACAAAAGTGTTATAGAACATAAAGAAGACAATATTGCTCAAATCTTAAGCTGGAGTATTCTCAATATTATTGGTGTTTATATAAAAGTACTTTCCTCTCCTTAGTATTCGAATACTTGAAAATTAGTCTTTATACGAATAATGAAGTTGCTTTGTTATTTTAATATTTAATATTAAGAAACAGTCATTTTGTAAGATCAACGAGAGGATTTTCAAGATCGCGCGAATGCGCGGGCAAGTTACCTAGTATCTACTAATTGAGAACTATAACCAAGTGATGTGGCACCTCTCTTTAGTCTAAGATTCTACTTATCTTTTTTCTCCTTTTTTTGGTTCCTTCCTCCTGTGTTCCCCCATAAAAAATTGCATAAAAATACAAAAAATTCACCTGTAATGAATGTGAGTAATGCGAATTTATTAGTAGTAAAAGCAAAAAACTCTCCCTCTCTCTGTGTAGTAAATTATTAGCAACAGTTATCCTTTGGCCAAATTTCTAGGATAACAGATACTCTACTAATTAATCTTCCATCTTCACAACAATCCTTATTCATGATTGGTGAGAATTCTTTACCCCCTTTCTTCTGATTTGTTTTGTCAGTTTATCCTTTTGAACTTCAACTAATTTAAAAATGTGTTTGAATATTGAATTGCTGAAGGTTTATCTTCTTCCTTTTTTACTGGTTTATTTGTGTCTCCACTTTCTTATATTGCAGGGGCCGATATGTAAACCTCTGGTATCCAAGGTGCTTTTGTTATGAAAACTTTTCATTTAGTTGGATGATTCTTCTTCTTTTTTCGTTTCTTCTCGTTTTGGTTTTTCTTTTAGGAACTATGAATGATATTGGATTTCTGCTCAATGAATCTGGAGCATTTGTTCTTGGTATGTTCAAGTTCTTACTTAGCTCTCTTTTTGGTTTTCTTTTTTTAGGAACTATGAATGATATTGGTTTCTACTTAATGAATCTGGAGCATTTGTTTAGGTATGTTCAAGTTCTTGCTTAACTTTAATTATATATTTTTCCTGGTAAAAAAAAAAAAAAATCTCTGCCTTTAGTTACACTTGGTTGAATGTGTTGTCTATGTTCTGCCTTCGTTTATACTTGGTTGAATGTGTTGTCTATGTTCAGAGTAAAGGACTCCTCTCCAAATTCTTTCAGTTACAAGTTACAACCTAATGCATATAGGAGTCACTTAAAAATAGAATTTGAAACGATTGACGACCATGAAACTTTGAACACACTATAAATAGACACGCCATATCCATTCACCATCTCACTTTTCCATGGACAAAAATTCATATACCTTGGCAGTATGGATTAACAGAAATATATGTTAGATCAAAGATGAATGAGGTGAGAGAATCAAGAGATGAACAATCCAACACCGTCTTTGTAGTTTCATATCATTGGCTGAACTTTGGTAAGAAGAAAGGAAGCAGAGGTCACAAGAGTTCTTTAGAACTTTTGGCCTGAGCTATAGCCATTCGGATATTTCTTTTGCAACAGTCTTGTGTGAATGTAATTGTTTTTCTTCTTATCTCCCCATTTTTTCTCACTAAAGCGCTTAGCGCTTAACTACATTCTTTTACTTAGAATAAGTTGTGTCTATTACATTTTATGTTTTGTTGTTAGTTCTTTTTATATGACAGAAGTTGGAGCTTATTTAAACTTTTGGGATTTGCAGAAAATTAGGAGGAGATTAATTAAAAGAGACATAAAGGCATAAGTGTGACCAATCGATATGTGGAGTAATAGGAGAAAACGGAAATTGAAATCAAACAATGGAAAAAGGAAAATGAACAAGGAAAAGAAATAAAGAAACGAAATACGCATTCCACCGAAATTGGAGTTTGATATGAAAAGGATACTTATTAGTTTGTTCCCATATATAAAAGTTGGCTGACATGGGAGTATTCACTCTCTTTACTTATCCTTAATGCACAACAAAATTAATATATATCAACATACACAAAGATATATTATCATAATTACCATCCTATATATAATCCTAAGCTCAAGAATGTTGATGTGGCACCTCTCTTTAGTCAATGATTGGATTTATCTTTTTTGAGTTTGTTCTCTTCTTTTTTTGCTCAAAAACTCTAATATATGAAAGAATTAAGAATTGATGTCCATTGAATTGAATGTTGAGTATCCCAGGTCAGCTATACATTTCGTTTCAAAATGAAATTGAATGAAATTTTTTATAATGCAATGAAAGAAACTATTGCGACAATTAATGCATGGAAAGGATGGCCGTTTACTTTCTTTCATTTATTTCATTAAGTAGCATGGTAAGAATGACCGTTTGCTTTCTTTCATTTTATATTGGTTTAGTTTTCTAAATTTATTTTTACAAAATGCTTTTTGGGTTTAATTGATAAACTTTTGTATTAATTCAGTTTACTTTATGAAAGAATCTTTAGTCCTGCAAGACAAAATTTTGAAAAAATAATGACCAATTGATATCCAACATGAATTTAAGTATCAAGCATGGAACGAGGGCTGACAAAATAAAACTTCCAAGAAGTTAGCTAGGATTAAGGAACATAGAAAAATACCAGGACAGATATGCAATGACACCCTGTTAAACATTATTTTCATTTAATTAATTTGAATTATGGTTGTTTAAAGAATGCTTAGACCATTTGAGTTCTCTTACACAAGAAAATGCTGCTTAGTAATTAGAGTTTAACTTAGTAATATAAGCTCATTTAATAATGACATTTATATTTCTAACCTAAACTAAAATGAAAAGAATGGATGGGAAAAAAATGGAGAAAAATAATAATTACGTTTTCTTGGCATATAAGAAGTGTCAAGTCATCTTTTCTATGACTGATATTATATTCTTTTATCTACTTCAAAGTTTTCAAAGTATGATAATTCTAAATTTAGTGATGATGATTTTTAAGCCTGCGCAAAGTGCGGGCAATTTCATTAGTATCTATCTATATATCTTTTAATTGAGAAACATAAAAGACTGATCTGACATAGTTCTATGTACAAGGATTCCTCTTTTTTGGTCCTTTTCCACACTTTCTGATTTGCACTAATTTCACTCCAATTGTGCCTTAACAAGATGATGTGGCACCTTTAATTAGTTTAGAATCATATTTTATCCCATACTCATAATTTAAAGCATTTATATACATTTTAACTCCGAAATTAAATCGATAGACTGTACAGAAGACCGTTCATTTTGTCCAAACGTCTAGCTATAGTCTTTTTCTTTTCTCATTTAAAGCACTTAGGGGGTTTGGCTTTTCTTTTTTGTATTGGTCGATTTTCTGTTCGATCACGAAAGAAGCAAACTCGATCGTGTGCAACATGCAGATTCACTTCGAAAGTTATGAGATCGGAAAGAAGCTGCTTCGGTTTGGTTTCGTTCGGTTATGCAATGTTGTGATCGGATAAAATCGGAGACAACGTTATTATGGATAAGGTTAACCGACCCTCATCTCTAAAATATCGGAACAGATTGGGCGAGTTTAGTGGAGTGGATGACGACGTGCAAACAGTGGGAAGAGAAACGTGGGGAAGTGGAAGTCTGTTAGGGTTTGGGGTTCTCCTCAATTTCAACCTATAAATAGGACCTCACATCTTCATTTTTGGGACACACATTCATCTGAGCAATATCACTCTTCTTAAAAGCCATCGCTCCCTTATCAAGAAATTGGTCACTTTGTTTTCATTATTTCGTCAACTTGTTACATCAAAGATAATCATTAATTTAAAGTTTCGATCGTGGCTAGACTCAAACGTGGAGGGAGATCTGTTCTTTCCATTGAAGCAACACCCATCGATTCATCAAATACAATAAGCCTTTATCGCTTTGATTATTTATTCATCGTTTATTTCGTTTAAATCTATGTTTATCTTGATCGTAACATCTTTTGCTCGTTATTTGCATTTAGCCTAAGCAATTTGTTATCGTCACTTATCAAACAATTCATCGACTTGCTCATCGTTATTTTACATCGGATCCACTGTTTCTGCATCATATTATTCGATCGAATATATTTATTCGCCATCGTAGTGCAAGTCACTCATCATCACATTATACTTGTTCATCATCGTATTACTGTCATCCTCATCGAATCAAACATCGTTGTCATACTTAAATAATTGTTTATCTTGATAAAACGAAGTCATCTCATCGTAAATCATTAGCCTGTCATTTAATTCGAACTTATTTGCTGGTATTTGCATTTCAGCCTGACATCGAATCTATCTGACATCGATTTTAGAATTGCTTCCGGGTTAAAACACTTGAGATCGATTAATTCGCTTACGTAAATTACTTATCAAACGATCGAATTGAGATATAAAACGGTCGCCTTAGACTCAACTAAATATAAATTTAATTGTAAAACCTGATACATTTTTGGGGAATACAGTTTGGCGCCCACCGTGGGGTCTAGGCAATCGATTTATTCCGAAATTTAAATCGCTTGATACTACTTACGTTTGCTTTCTTGTCTTGAAATGGCAGATGAACGTAACATCGACGCTTTGAACGGTCAACAACAGCTCAATCCCAATGACGGGGTTCATGTTCCGGCCCATGCTGAAGCGGTCGATGAGTCTACCAACAACGATCAGGATCCAACTCACGACAACATTCCTACTGGTTCACAGTTGAACGCGCGCCAAGCGCGGCGTTCGGGCAAGGAGCCCGCAGTCGAAACTGAATCAGGAGACGCAAACGCAACACTGTTTGCGTATTTGAGGAGGCACGATGCTCAATTCGAAATGATACAAGAACAGTTGAAGGCACTATCTAATTCTATTGGGAATAAAGCGCCCACTCCTCCGATCACACCCCCAGCAAGCATTCCGAATTCGGTTCCTCAGGGCGCCGTAACAGGGGGACTTGCAGCGGGGGTCGGATCTGGTACGGCTGCCGAAGCCATGGGAGCTCCGGCATCGGAAGTAAGAATGATGGCAACGATGCAAACTTTATTGAATGACACTGTCGATAAGAAGTTCGGTGAAATCAAGTCATTTATGGAAAAGTTACCAGGCGTTCCGAAGTTGACAGACGAAGGCACTAAAAAATCGATTTCAAAACGTCCTTTTCCAGCAAGTGCAGCACCACTACCCATACCAAAAACTTTCAAATTACCAGAAAGCTTGAGATACGATGGAACCACAGATCCAAGGGATCACATTGATATGTTTTCGGTTGCGGTTCAGGCAAACGACTTGACTTCGGAGGAGATCAATTCGGTCAGCCTCAAGAAGTTTTGTGAAACATTGAAGGGAGCAGCACTGAAGTGGTATTTACAGCTGCCCGAAAATGAAATATTGAGTTTCGATGACATGTCAGCAAAGTTCATTCGATCACACACTGGAGCAAAAAAGATAGCACCAAGGGTCGAAGACATCTTGAACGTCAGGCAGCGGCCCGGAGAAACTATCAAACAGTTTGTGAAACGGTTCAATGATGAAAAGATTCATATACCGAATCTCGAAAAAAGGTGGGCTTGTTTAACCTTTGCCAATAACTTGCGCACTGATTCGATAGAAGCATGGAAATTGAAGGATCGTCTCAGGGAGATCGACGCATGGACTTTCGATGCGTTGTATCGTGAATGTGAACCAAGGATTAGGGCTGAGGAGGAAGAATTGCAGCTAGCCCGAAATAATTATCATTATGATCGGCCAGCAAGAAGAGTTGATAACGACAGAAGAGACTACAGGGACCAACGATGGGGGCCCTACAGTTTCCATCGAATGGGGAGCAACAACCACGAAGCTGGTAGCTCCAAAAATCAGTCAAAGAAGGCCCAGCCAAACACATCCTCGGCTCCGAAAGATCGACCACTGCCTCCAAAAGTGACGGAATACAATTTTTGCATATCGACACCAAATCTAGTGAATCACTTGAAAGGGATGGGTGATAAAGTTGTAAAATTCCCAGGTCGCATAAAGTCAAATCCAAATACTAGGGATGAGACTCTATGGTGCGCATTTCACCATGACTTCGGCCATACAACGGAAGAATGCAAGGCATTGAGATACGAAGTAGCCAGCCTCTTAGAAAAAGGTCATTTGGTCGAATTCTTGACTGAGAGAGGACGAAACAATTTTAATAAGAAGAAAGATGATGAGCCGCCAAAGCCTCCTGCCCCAAGGAAAATGGTAAATGTCATTACCGGAGGAGATGGTGTTTGTGGGGTAACCTACACTACAAAGAAGTATGCAAAAGTCTCTTTCACACGAGACAAACGAACACGAGATGTCATGACCGATGAGATCGTGTTCGGGGACTCTGATTTCGATGGAAGGATTCATCCCCATCACGATGCACTTGTAGTAACGACAAGGATCGACGATGCTGATGTGAAAAGAGTATTAATCGATGCTGGCAGTTCGGTTAACATCATACATGCAAGAGTGGTCGAACAATTGCAGTTGAGTGATAAGATTGTGCCTCGCTCAACGGTCCTGTCAGGTTTCAACAATTCCAGTGAAGTGACCGTTGGAGAAATTATGATCAAGACCTATGCAGAAGGAGTGGAGAGTGAAACATCGTTTCAGGTGATGAAGGGAAAAATGGCATACAACGTGATTTTGGGTCGACCATGGATCCACGCTATGGGAGCAGTTCCATCGACCTTACATCAAGTTGTGAAATTCCCTACCCCATGGGGAATTCGTGAGATCAGAGGCGAGCAACAGGCTTCACGAGACTGTTACTCAGTAGCTGTCAAGGAAGGCTTTCGATTGTAGCAATCACAGTTAGTGGAACCCGTGGCCGGAAGCTTCACTTCGGTTCCATCGTGCGATTCAACGCAGCTACCGGAATCCGAAGCCGAAGGCGACTTCGCATAGGTTTCACCATGTAAACTAGTGGGACCCGTGATCGGAAGCTTCACTTCGGTTCCGTCGTGCGCCTTAACGCAGCTACCGGAATCCGAAGTCGAAGGCGACTTCGCACAGGTTCCACCATGTGTGAGAGAGCCGTATAAACAAAAAGCTGGAGACTCTACGATTGAAGAATTGGAAGAAGTAATGTTATTTGATGACAAGCCTGATCGGAAAGTCTATGTTGGGGCTGAACTGGACAACGAAGTAAAAGCAAAAATCATATCCTTCCTCAAGGATAATTCTGATTGTTTTGCTTGGTCCCACGCAGACATGGTAGGAATCGATCCAAAGATCGCCACGCACAAATTGAATGTTGATCCAAAATATCGGCCGGTGAAGCAAAAGAAACGGCCGAATGGAGGATTCCGAAGGAAGGTGATCAACGATGAGGTAGAAAGGCTGCTAGCAAATGGGTTCATTAAAGAGGTGAAATATCCAGAATGGCTTGCAAATACAGTTGTGGTACCCAAGAAAAACGGAAAGTGGAGGGTATGCGTTGATTATACCGACCTCAACAAAGCTTGTCCAAAAGATTCGTTCCCATTGCCTCACATCGATAGACTGATCGATTCCACGACAGGGCATGAAATGTTGAGTTTCTTGGATGCTTACTCAGGTTATAATCAGATTTCGATGGACCCATTAGATCAGGAGAAGACATCGTTTATCACGGACATGGGGACTTATTGCTATACAGTCATGCCTTTTGGTCTTAAGAATGCCGGCGCTACTTATCAGCGTCTGGTCACCACTATGTTCAAAGATTTGATCGGAAAAACCATGGAAGTTTATATCGATGACATGTTGGTCAAATCTCTTGAGAAGGGAAATCATCTAAGTCATTTGGAGGAAACTTTTACAATACTGAGGCGGTTCAACATGAGATTGAACCCAGAGAAATGTGCGTTCGGGGTTGGATCCGGTAAGTTCTTGGGATTCATCGTGTCGCAAAGAGGAATCGAAGCAAATCCAGACAAAATCAAGGCGATCGAAAGTATTCCCGAGGACTTGACAACGGAAAAAGAAGTTCAACAGCTGACCGGTCGAGTAGCCTATCTCAGCAGGTTTATCTCGAGGTCATCTGAACAATGTCACAAGTTCTTTTCAGTGCTGAGGAAGAGCAAAGGCTTCGAATGGACACCAGAATGCAAAAAAGCTCTTCGGGAACTAAAGCAATACCTTTCCAATCCACCACTTCTGTCAAAACCAGTTGAAGGGGAAATGCTGCTGGTCTACTTGGCCGTTTCCGATGTCGCTGTAAGTACTGTCCTCGTTCGCGAAGATGGAGGTAACCAATTTTCTATCTACTATGTTAGTAAAACATTGTTAGATGCCGAAACAAGGTACCCACATCTAGAGAAACTAGCACTTGCACTAGTCACTGCTGCATGAAAACTAAGGCCTTATTTCCAATGTCATTCAATATCTGTTATAACTACGTTTCCATTGCGAAATATTTTACATCGGCCAGACCTCTCTGGTCGATTAATGAAATGGGCGGTCGAGCTGAGTGAGTACGACATCACTTACCAGCCTCGTACCGCCATAAAATCTCAAGTTTTAGCTGATTTTGTAGCAGACTTTAGCGCTAATATTTTACCGGAGGCAAAGAAGGAAGAGTTGATGATGAGAGATCCAGACCCTGGAGTTTGGGTAATGTACACCGATGGGGCTTCCAACGTCAAAGGAACTGGCCTCGGAATCCTATTGATAGCACCTTCCGGTGAGAAACTCAGGTACGCGATCAAATTGCATGCAAAAACTAACAATGAGGCCGAATATGAGGCCCTCGCTGCAGGTTTAAAGATCGCGAAGGACTTGAAAGTCGAACGAATAGACATCAAAAGTGATTCTCAACTGGTGGTAAATCAAATCCAAGGCGATTTCTGTGTTCGAGATCCGAGGATGCAATAATTGCTTGAAAAGGTACAAAACTTTCTAACTTCTTTTCAGAAGTGGAAAATAACTCAGATACCGAGGGAAGAGAACATCGAGGCAGACGCTCTAGCAAACCTTGGATCTGCAGCGGCCATCGATGAGAAACTCGATGAGACAGTGGTCCACTTGTTCGAATCTCCACTATGTCGAAGCATCAAAGAGGTAAACAATGTTAATCATACTTGGGATTGGAGAAACAAGTATTTGTCTTATTTGCAGGCAGGCACCCTTCCCGATGACAAAAAGTCTGCCCGATCACTTAAAGCCAAGGCCGCGAGATATTGCCTCCTAGAAAATCAACTCTACAGGCGAATGTTTGGCGGCCCTTTGGCCAAGTGCGTGGGGCCGGACGGAGCCAATTATGTGCTGAAGGAGGTTCACGAAGGCGAGTGCGGCAATCATTCCGGCAGCAAGTCATTGGTTCGAAAGATCATAAGAGCTGGATACTATTGGCCAACGATCGCAGATGATGCTAAGGAATTCGTCCGCAAATGTGACAAGTGCCAACGATTTGGAAATCTCATACATCAACAGGCAGAACCACTTCATTCGGTCATGTCGCCATGGCCATTCATGAAGTGGGGAATGGACTTGGTCGGGCAGCTTCCAACAGCGCCCGGTGGGGTAAAATTTATCTTAATTCTTACGGATTATTTCTCTAAATGGGTGGAAGCTATTGCCTTGGCTAAAATTCGTGAACAGGAAATTATCAAATTCATTCGTCAGAATATCATTTGTCGTTTTGGGATCCCGAAAGAGATCACATGCGACAATGGTAAGCAGTTCGTGGGGAGACGAATCACAGCCTTCTTCGAAAAGTGAGGGATCAAGCGAATTGCATCAACACCTTATCACCCCAGTGCAAATGGACAGGCTGAATCTTCCAACAAAACAATACTTGAGTACCTGAAGAAAAGGATGGATGATTCAAAGGGCAACTGGCCGAACGAACTCCCCGGAGCACTGTGGGCTCATCGGACAACGGTGAAACACAGTACCGGGGAAACACCGTTCTCACTTGTTTACGGAGCAGAGGCGCTGATTCCGGTGGAAGTGGGAGAGCCCAGTCTTCGGTTCGCCCACTCCACCGAAGAAGCCAATCAAGAGGCCATGCTGATAGAACTGAACCTAGTCGAGGCAAAAAGGGATATGGCATTTGTTCGAATACAAGCACAAAAGCAAAGGGCAGAAAACTACATCAACAAAAAACTCAGGTATCGATCTTTTAATGTAGGTGATTATGTGCTGAAAATCAAAAGACCAAAGAAGGATGAGCCCAACGAAGGAAAGCTAGGAGCAAATTGGGAGGGACCTTTCCGTGTCAAGGCAGTGATCGGAAAAGGTTCATACCAACTCGAAACAATGGATTCCAAACCAGTGGACTTCAATTGGAATATCACACAATTGACGAAATACTATTTTTGAGGTTCTGCGGTATCAATCTTCACCCTTTACCTTTACTTCGCAATTTTTATTATTCCTCCATCGGAAGAAACTGTTTGATCGATTATTTGATACTAACGCTTTTAGATGATAGGCATAGTTGGAGTCGAATGATGACAAACATCACCCGCGAACACTTGAGCTCAAAACGCTCCGATCGGGGTCGATAAGTCTGACGAACACTCTAACGTGGTCTTCATCTATAACGAGTTTCTTGGCTTTGGTCTCCCAATGATTCCGTTTCAGGTGTCGAAGTTAAGGACCAGTGTTCACCTACTCATTCTTCGCACCCAAACACTGGGGGGGATGGAGTTAGCATGAGGGTCATCGGCAGATACTGGGGACTGCCCTATAACTGGGGACTTTCTATCGGAAAATGGAACGGAATCGATTGAAGACAACACCGGGGACTCATTCAGAATTCGACAGAAGTCCCAACGTTCACTCGAACTGGGGATTCATTCAGAATTCGACAGAAGATCCAACGTTCACTCGAACTGGGGACTCGTTCGAAATTCGACTGAAGTTTCGCCGTTCACTCGAACAGGGGACTCGTTCGAAAACCTTCAAGAGATCGAAATTTCACCCAAAACCGGGGACTCGTTTGAACTAGAATTTTCAAGTCCAAAACCTCGACGTTTTATCCGAAGTCGGGAGTTATCGGTTAAAATTCTTATGTAAACGATCCAATAGTGGTCAATAAGCCTGTGCCTTACGGCCGCATCTTGTAATCGATCGAATCATACGATCCAGAATGTATCAAAGACCCATTAGCAGTCTACTTCAATAATACACACACACTTTGGTTATACTCATTCTTTACATTTGTTCGATTTACGCGATCGTTCCAAATTTTAACCAGATTTTACATCTAAGTTTTTTACCAAGTGTTAAATTTTTCATTCCGAACTCATGAAGATGTTCGAAGAGTGCATTACGTGAAAATGAGACGTCATTCCTTACTACGCACTAAGACATTGGGCCCCAATCATTTCATTCGACAAATATCGTCGAACTTCAAATTTTTCGAACGATTAAAACGTCTTCGAAAAGCAAAAACAACACGGCAATAATAAAAGCGATTTCATTCATAAGAAAGTCATATGTACATGGGTGAATGAAACTTCCCAACTTCAAAAAATACAAAGAAGCAAATCATTCATCAGCATCTCCATCGGAGGCTTCATCGGAGGAACTCGCTGGGAGACCAAGATCTTCACGAGTCAATCTCACGATGGCAACTGCTTCGCTCAACTCGGTAGGAACATTGACAGTTCGGTCTAACATTTCCCTAAGGACGTCGCGCCTTGATTCGGCATGGATCAAATCCTTTTTCTTGTCAAACTCTTCTTCGAGGTCGCGCCTTAGGATGGTAGACTCCTTCTGAAGCAGTAAATTCCTCTCCGTCAAACTGGCAGCTTCAGCCCTTAGTTCGTCATTACTCCTACGGAGAGCAATCAACTCTACGAACTGATCAGCCAACTCTCTGTCTTTGCTCTCTAGAACGGAGTTGAGTTCGGCCATCTTCAGATCAGAGTTGGCTTCGTGATCACTCAGTTGTGCATTCAAAGCCCTAATCTGGGATTCCAACTCCGATTGTCGAAGAGCATGTTCATTTGTGCTCTTATCGAAGTTGGCTGAAAGTTCAGCACTCTTGGTCTCTGCCGCTTTGAGCTTTCGATGCAACTCCTCCCCAGCCGAAGTAAGATGAACGATCTGCTCATTCAAAACTTTGGACCCATCTTGAAGTTGGCGGATCCGATCGGCAGTCTCGATCGCCATTATGCAATTCTGAAGAAAGTGTGAAAGTCATGAAATCTATCCAAAGTAAAAAATCTCTAAGCAAAGAATTGTTAAAAATAGAGTTTACCCTAAAAGCACCGTAGGAAATCTGGGAAGGCAAACTCAAGTCCTCGTGTGTATTCAGCCGAGCTTGCTCCATCGGACCCATAACATCAAAGAAATAGTTTGCCAACTTCCTTGGGCACCTGAGCAAATCGACATTGGATGGCACTTCAATCGTGAGCGATCTGACGCCCCTCTTTTCAGATTCACCCAAGGCAGCAAAGGCAGCGGCTTCTTCACTTCGGGGAAGAGGCACGATTGGATCGGCATGATCTATACTAAAAAACGATGACCCCGTCTCCTCATCGTATTTAGATTTCGTTGTCTCAATTGACCGATCCAAAGCCGGCGCTTTCCCCTTTGCTGGGTCCCTTTCCTCAAGTTCACGATCGAAGGCCTCGATCATCCCCTCTTGATTTTCAGGGGCAGCGATTGAAGGAACAAGTACACCTTCCCTACTAGGCAAACCTCCCGAGCCCGAATTGGCGTCCTCGGCAATAGGGGAGAGAGGATAGTCGTCCACGGAGAGATCTCCTTGTTCGGCCACTTTGAGCTGAATGGCCGTTTCTTGGAGTCTTTCCTTAGTTGATCTCTTGGGACGCTTCACCAATTGATCAGATCCAGATTCTTCCCCAGCTTCTTCCCCCTCGATGTCAATAACCGGGGTCACTCCCTCGGCAGCTTTCGCCGCTGCGATCGCTGAACTCGTTCCAGCGATCACATCCTCTATGGTTTGTGATGCGGCCGAAGAGCTCCCCCCTTGCCCTTTTTCAACCACTATCTTGGGCAAGTACTTGTTCCTCAATTCCTGGAACGATTTCTTCTTTTTCTTTGGGGGAGGAGCATCATCGGGTTTTTCTCCTCCTTCGGGCTCAACCTCCTCGTCGCTTGGTTCGCCCCCAGCACCGGTAATACCTGAGGAGAAAATTTCTAAGTATCGAAAAGCACCAACGAAGACAAAAATCATAAATACAAAAGCAGTTCAAAGTTACCATGATTTTTAGCTTTGAGTGTTTTCAAAGCTGCGACCGGCTTCCAAGCTCGCTTGTCATTGGTCGTCTTGTCAAGTACCCTTATCAGCCAGGGTATGATATCGGCAACTTGATCGAACTCAACCGCCTTAGCTGAAGATTTTTCGAAAAAATTTATGAGATCGTGTTACTAAACTTATTCATAAAGAAAATGAATGAACAAAATACTTACGAGTTCGATTCCAGACATTTGGCAGCAACTCCTTTCCAGGGGCGGTCAGCTGTTCCGTGGGAATAAAAACAAAGCGTTGGTCCCATCCTCGGAGATCGTCATCGTTGTCAGAGATCAAGGCCTGTTGACCTCGTTTAGCCAAATTTATCACCCCCCCTTTGTAAACTCGAGGGGAGTATATGTTAAGAATATGACGAAGTGTCAATTCCATTTCCGCCACCTGTGCGATGTATCGCATGACTATGATCGTTCTCCATATCATCGGGGAAATCTGCCCAAGACAAACTTTGTACATCCTACAAAATTCCTCGATGATATTATCGACCGGGAGAGAGAATCCGATCGTAAATGGATAGGTCAGCACCACGGAATGACCCTCGACGTGAGTCGCCAAGGTCGACTTCCTCGGAGGGCACCTCACGTCGATGTCGCCCACTCTCCAACCACATTCCTCTCGAACCCGAGGAATCGCCTCCGGTGTGATCGTACAGTAAACGGAATCGATCGGAATGTTCTTCTTCTTTTTCTGCTCTGTTTCGTTTTGGACACTGACCTTACAATCATTCTCGTAAGTGAATTTCTTTGGAAGGATTTCCGACCACAGCTTCTTGGGACCGTAGTCCTTGACCTTCCTCTCTTTCCGTTTCTTCCCCTTCTTATCTACTGAGGGGTCAACAATGGCGGAGGCTTGCTCCACCACCGCACCGGACTGCGGTGGAGCTGTGGCGGCGATTGCCGTAGTAGAAGCAGATTCGGCGTCAACTCTTGGTTGTGAAGAGGAAGACATTGTCACGAAATGGTATCAGAATGTAGAATCAATTTAAACAAAGATTAAGATCAGCAAAGTTCAACACAGCAAGATTTAACAAATCACAGATTTACTTGAAGAACTGGAAAGTTTTAGAAGGATCAGAAGTTGAAAAATTCAGAAAGTTGTAATGAGAGTGTTGAAGTGGGTATTTATAAGGCGAAAGGCCATCATTGCCTTGGGAACCGTCGAAAATTGCTGCCCGCACGATTCCTGACACGTGTGACGATGGAAAGTTGAGGCGACGTTTTGACGTTTCAAAATGGAGGGACACGAACGTGCCACGTGTTTTCCGGCTAAAAATTCAAATCCACTTGCCAAAAGCTTTACGAACGCACTTGGCAAGTGGGGGGACTATCTGTATTGGTCGATTTTCTGTTCGATCACGAAAGAAGCAAACTCGATCATGTGCAACATGCAGATTCACTTCGAAAGTTATGAGATCGGAAAGAAGCTGCTTCGGTTTGGTTTCGTTCGGTTATGCAATGTTGTGATCGGATAAAATCGGAGACAACGTTATTATGGATAAGGTTAACCGACCCTCATCTCTAAAATATCGGAACAGATTGGGCGAGTTTAGTGGAGTGGATGACGACGTGCAAACAGTGGGAAGAGAAACGTGGGGAAGTGGAAGTCTGTTAGGGTTTGGGGTTCTCCTCAATTTCAACCTATAAATAGGACCTCACATCTTCATTTTTGGGACACACATTCATCTGAGCAATATCACTCTTCTTAAAAGCCATCGCTCCCTTATCAAGAAATTGGTCACTTTGTTTTCATTATTTCGTCAACTTGTTACATCAAAGATAATCATTGTATTTAAAGTTTCGATCGTGGCTAGACTCAAACGTGGAGGGAGATCTGTTCTTTCCATTGAAGCAACACCCATCGATTCATCAAATACAATAAGCCTTTATCGCTTTGATTATTTATTCATCGTTTATTTCGTTTAAATCTACGTTTATCTTGATCGTAACATCTTTTGCTCGTTATTTGCATTTAGCCTAAGCAATTTGTTATCGTCACTTATCAAACAATTCATCGACTTGCTCATCGTTATTTTACATCGGATCCACTGTTTCTGCATCATATTATTCGATCGAATATATTTATTCGCCATCGTAGTGCAAGTCACTCATCATCACATTATACTTGTTCATCATCGTATTACTGTCATCCTCATCGAATCAAACATCGTTGTCATACTTAAATAATTGTTTATCTTGATAAAACGAAGTCATCTCATCGTAAATCATTAGCCTGTCATTTAATTCGAACTTATTTGCTGGCATTTGCATTTCAGCCTGACATCGAATCTATCTGACATCGATTTTAGAATTGCTTCCGGGTTAAAACACTTGAGATCGATTAATTCGCTTACGTAAATTACTTATCAAACGATCGAATTGAGATATAAAACGGTCGCCTTAGACTCAACTAAATATAAATTTAATTGTAAAACCTGATACATTTTTGGGGAATACATTTTTTAATGCATAAGATTTCTTCCACAGTCCCGATGAAGAATGAGTTAAGGCAATTGTTAAAAGGTTTAAAAGAAGTTAATCTTAGTTCATAACAAATAGTATTTCTTATAGTACTATATCCTAGAGGCGGGTTCCTATATTAAGTGTTGACCGACAGTTTCCAAGTGTGATGTTTGGTTTCGAGAATTAGTAGAGTTCATAATCAACTACCATCAGACAACCGTAATTTTTTATTTTTAGGATTTAAATGAGATTATTGGAGCTAATTAGAGTACATATTCAAAATGTAACATATACATGAAAAATTAACATAATCCATATCTCGGTTAAATAACAAGAAGATATATATCCTATATACAACTATATATATCAATATTAATTGATAGTGTTACAGTTGGGTATATATCCTATATAAAATAATTTAAATAAAAATATTTTTTTATGTTATTATAAAAGTTATATCAACAATTATTTAGCTATATTTTTATAAAAATATTTAACGACCGCGCGAGCGCGGTCTCATTCACTAGTATATTATAATTCTAGACGTCAGGGTGATGATGTGGCATGTCTCTATAGACAAGAATCACATTTATCTTTTGTCTCCTTTTTTTTTTTTTTTGATCTTTTCTCTAATTGTAGTAGTTATTTTACCATTTTCTTCCGCTCATCTTTATCATTCAATTCAAAGTCTATTTGTGGCTCTACTTTAATATGAGTCTTTTGCCGTCCCCCTAATCAATGTGTATTAATGTGTAATAATACAATGAGCGGCTAGAAATTCTAGCGAAAGCTTTACAGATACTCTCTCTATCATTAATACAGATAAAAGTACTTTATTCTCGGTTACTAAATTGTTAAAAGGTTTACACAATATCTTAGCCTTCTTCGATTGTGTTTCGTGATCATCTCAACTTGCTTCTTTCCTTCTTTCTTGGTCTTTGGTAAAATCTGTGATTTTTTATCTGTATAGCAGGACATTTATCAGCTAGAAATGCTGAAAGTTGGTATAGCAATTGTTAACATGTTCTACTTGAATTGCTGAAAATTGAATTTCAATTGTTCTTACTGTGTTTCTTTCTTCTTATTTTTTGTAATTTTATATATTCTCATTAATATATGTTTTGGTATTTTTTGCAGGTTAATCGGTGTTTGTATTTGTTGGATTTTGAGTTATTTTGTTTTCAAAGATAACTATAAAAATTATTTGGGAATTGGCATTTTCCATAACTGATGTGATCTAGAAGACTTTTGCAATCTATCATGAGTGGTAGTTGATGCATCTGCCATTTACCATGGAGAAGTTTTGGTTAATCTGAATTATGTTCGAGGAAATATATATCAAGGTCTTGCCTGTAAGTCACATTCTTTCATCAACTTATAAGTCACATTTCAAGAGGTAAAGAAAAGGTCTTTAAATAGTTTTATGTTCCTACTTTTCATTTTATAATAAGAATATGGGTGAAAGAAAACTTCCTTACAAGGATTAATTCTAAGAGCTGATTGCCGTGACTCAATTTTGGGTAATAGGTCACCATGGTCACTTATCTTTATTTTGTCTTTCAATGGTCACTCAACTTTGGGTAATAGGCCACCATGGTCACTTATCTTTGTTTTGTCTTTCTATGGTCACTCAACTTTACTCAGTTAACTCATATGGTCATCCAACACAAAACTCTACAAACTTCCGTTAAGTATATGTTGACGTGTCAACTAATTTTTTTATGCAAATTACAGAAAATGAAAAAAATTAAAATCATTTAGTACCAACCCACTTTAGACCCCACTCAGCTCCAATCCGAGTTAAACTTGGTTATCTGACCTTGACGAGTTAGCTGCATTCATGCATTTTATAAGCATGAATTTTTATTTAAGTGGCGTAGAGTTTTAATTAATCATAAAGATATTTCACAGTTTGTTTAAGTAGTACTGCTTTTCTTTATATACAGGTTTTTGATAGTTGATATTGATATCAATTTAGCAGATATGATAATACCTTCAAGTTGATGTTAAATGAACTGACTATAGCATATCGTTTTGCTGGTTAAAATGGTTATGCTCCATTGGAAGAAAGAAGTCATAGACAACAGTTTGATAGGATATGTTGTAAAGAAGTTAATTATATGGTTAAAATGGTTATGTTTTCTGTTGAAGAATTTAAATAATTTTACAATGGTTTGATGTCATCATTTTGCTTTGGATAATATATGCCCCCTTTTTGTTTGATGCTTTATTTTATTCTACGATAACTGTTACATATAATTTGTAGGATGAAATATGGAAAAGATAAAAGAAACAGAAAAAAGAAAAGAAAGCAGTTTTGCAGTAAGGAAGTTCTGCTAAATTCAATTCTTGGGTCGGTTTTGGACTGAGTGGGGTCTAAAGTGGGTTGGTTTAGTTTTTTTTTTTTTTTATTTTCTGTAATTTGCATAAAAAATAAAGTTATCATGTCAGCATATACTTAACGGAAGTTTGTAGAGCTTTGTGTTGGATGACCATGAGAGTTAAGTGGGTAAAATTGAGTGACCATAGAAAAACAAAACAAAGATAAATGACCATGGTAGAAAATTACCCAAAGTTGAGTGACTATAAAAAAATAAAACAAAGATAAGTGACTATGGTGGCCTATTACCCAAAGTTGAGTGACCATAGGGGCAATCAACTCTAATTCTAATAGTTGACATTACTGTTAGAGTTCTTACTTGGAGGCTATGCCTTTTCCTTACTTTTCTTTCTTAGAAGAACCTGTAGCTACACCAAGACATGCATTCTGATTCATTGTTGTAACGATGCTGAGGAGCCTAGCGGAAGTAAGAAATTAGTTGCTGACTGTTCTTCAACTGATGACAGCAAAGCATAGCGGTTGAGTATTCTAGCCATTGATCAGAGACGGATAAATTTGATTTAGTTTTGACCTCTAAAATCTTATCATTATTGACTCGAAAATTTAATATTTGTTGGAATTTTAGTAAGCAAATGTTATACATAAATATGTACTCTATCGGAACATGTTACATCTGCCTTTGCTATCAAGCTTGCTAAAGATATTCTACTATGAACTTTGGTTCTGATAGTTTCATTCAGCTTGTATGACCATTTTGTTTTATCTTATGTCTATACCACACTTCATATTTTATGCGTTTTCTGCTTTACAAATTGTTGTGAACTATTGAAATGGGGTGATTCTATTTGCAGCAAACATAGCTATTATATGGTGATCACTCTCATTCATCTTATTTGGTCCGTGAGATTTATAGACAAATGCCCAGGTCAATAAGAAAAAGGATAGTCAATTCTCTCAAGTCTATCATCTACAAATAAAATTTCTTCACACTTGCTGATAAAACTGAAGGAAGACTTCAAATATGATAAATACATGCATTTTACATAGGAGAATGTGAGATAGAGATAGGGTATTTCAAAGTCCAAGACCTTAAAGGTAATCTCACAAAGGTTGCCAAATACCTAGGGCTCGAAGCCTCGAACCCATACCTCCGGGCTAGAAATGGAGAGATAATCACATTCATCCCATCACATTCCTTATGTCAATACTTTACTTTTAAAGCTTAAATTACAAAATTGATTAGAACCATTATAATAATGCATGTCCGAACTTCACTTTATTCTACTGTATTTTATCACTCAAACGAATTCTTTTAAAATGTAATACATTATAATTTTACTAGTTTGGATATGCGCTTTGCGTGTGTGCCCTGTATTAATAAGTAACAATTTTTAAAAAATATAAATATCACAAAAAAATGTTTTTGAGTTAAAATAAAGTTGACGGATCATGGGGTGCGGGGGTAAATAAAAAGAAAAAAATTGAAAGATAAATTCAAGTCTATTACTCGATTCCATTTTCAAAACTGTTTTTCTTAAAATCAAGGTCTATAAAAAATAATTTTTCTACTTCACTGGAGATAGTACGGATAAAGACTGCGTATACATCTCTCTCCCCTGACCCCACTTGTGATAGAATTATAGTTGGTGTATTGTTGTTGTTGTTGATAAATTCAAGTTCATGAATATAAAGGAACGAAAGGCGTACTTTCAACAATTGACGGGTAGGCTTACAAACTATCGGCAAAAAATTTAAAAATAAAACACACAGAGTAACATCATTATTTTGGGTGTGCATTTTTAAGAATAGAATATATATATATATATATATATATATATATATATATATATATATATATATATATATATATATATATATATATATATATATATATATATATATATATATATTTTGTCTAGTCTAAATTTTGTTCATGATACTCATTTAGTCTATATACCTGTTAGCAAGCCATATTTTTTTCATGCATAGCACTCATCCCTAAAATTACAAATTTAAGCAGTCCTTCAAAATAAAAAATCCTAGCTACCAAATCTCCCCCTCCCCTGTCATTGAGCTGCCGGCAGACACCCTCCCCCCAGCACTGTCGTTACTTTTTGTATTTTATTGAAGTTATGTTGTTGATTTTGGCTATATCATTGCCTTGGACAAGTTTATATATACACAAATCTCCCCCCAAAAAAATAAATTATACATAAATATACATAGATAAATGTGTAGGCAATGAGAGAAATACAAAAATATAAAAAAAAATCATATAAAAATTCTTAATAGTAAAGAAATCTAAAAATTTATATAGATTTATTCATTTGCATATGCACACTTATACAAATTTATACAATTTTATATGCACGTATATAAAATTGTATAAATTTATAAACTTGAGCCATGTGTAAAAATCACAAAATAAAAACGTGCTGTTGATCTTATAGAAATCTTCCAGATATGCATGGAAAGCGACATGACGAAGCACTGTCTGAACTCTGAAGCCTAGTAGCGACATGACAAAGTATTGTTTGAAGCATGGTCAAGATCTAATTAAGGCTTTTTTTTTTTTTTTTAATTTTAAAAATAGAATATTTGACATTTGAAGTTGAAAGTGTATTTGGAGGTTAAAAAAAAAAATGAGGCGTTGGTCTACCTTCTAAAAGATTGAACTTGCCGACAGATGGAAATTTACATAGAAGACCACATATAAAGATCTTATTTTCATCAAATACCACTTATTATTTACAAATTTAGATTCTACCATTTTCACAAGTTTTTTACCACTTTTTAATAGTTTAATTTCTATTATACCACTTGAGTGAAATCTTAAACAGTTGTACTCCCTTTAAAAGTGGGATTCTGTTAATATTCATTTTTATCTCTTTCTTTCTTCTCTTTTTTTTTTTTTTTTTTTTTGGATCTCCAAAATAGCTAACCCTTCAACTTTTCAATCAATTCTCTCCAATTCCTGTTTCTGATGAGTTTTTTAATCCATTTCTACTTGACGAGTTATTTAAGTAAATTTACAATTTCATCTCCCATATTTTATGGTTAGTGATATTTTGCTTAGTGGAGATGTGTAGTTGATATCGAATGTTATGGGGAAATTGATAAGTGTAATTGGGAAGACGGTTGTTGCAAAAGGTCGTTGGAATGTGGGTAAATATAGTGAAAATATTACTAGTGGTTAATGACAATGTGTGATAGTATTTAATATAGTATACTTAATATGTATTTTTAGTATGCTATGTTAGTTATATACCACCAATATATGGTATATTTGATATACCACTATATATTAGATATATGGTATATTAGATATACCATATATTAAAGGTATATCAGATAGATATTATTTCTGATAAATATTATATACTAATATACTAATCTACTCCATGTATATGCCAGTACTTAATATGAATTTACAATTAATCAAAGGTATATTAATTGTCATAGATTTAGTATATTATAAATATACTAGAGAAGATTTCTGGTATATAATATTGACACTCATATATATAAACAGATAAATAAAATGAGAATGATTAATATATTTGTATTATGTTAAAAAGAACGAGAATGACAACAAATATATTTGCAATATATATGTTTTCTAATATATTAATGATGGGTAGTTAATGGTAAATGGTGGGATCTATCCAATGCAGAAGTTGGATTTTTTAGGATAGATATCGATATGTATATGCATAAGTAGGTGGCATATTCCTATTCAATTATGTATAATATTAGGAAGAATCTCATTTGGTGGTTGTATGTATCAAGGATTCCCGCATTAAGAGGGAGGATATACTTTTATGGTATTTTTGAAAATTTATTATGGTACCACATGTAAGTGGTAGTCCCTGAAATTAACTCTTACATAATAGGTATTTATGAAAAAATCCCATTCTTATTTAAGGGTTCACCATCTACTCTATTGCTGTTGGGCCAAAATAGTTTAAAGATACTCTTAATATGATACCATATTATTTGCTTTGAGTAAAATTCCTACATTTTTTCAAAAGACCTCACATTATTTTTTGTGGGCGTTTTTGAAGCTACAAACAAAGGTAATAACAGGGTGGAAGCTACTGACAAAGGTAATAACATGGTGTAGTGCAACTGTCCGCTTTAGGCCAAATATGCACGATTTTTCTAAAATGCATCTCACCATTTAGAGATCCCTAAACATTATAATTAGCTCTTAAATTTTTCAGCTACCAATATAGGACTTGGCTTTCACTCCCAACAACTACTCATTCAATTTAAAAAAAATGACATAGTTTGACTTGTCACAATGTTTAATAAATAAAGAATAATTTTTAAAATTTGTGATCTAAAATAATTCATAGATATTTGTATATCCATAAAGCATCTCATTTAAGGATTGAGCAGAAATTAGAAGTTAAATTTTTATATTTTTTTAAAAAAAATAATAAGAAAATTATGTCATGTTTTATTTAGAACGGATATAATACTACTCCATATTAAGATAAGACTATACAACTATGATTTTTCCATATTAAGATAAGACTATACAACTACGATTTTTCCATAATAAGATAAGACCTCTTCCGCACTACTAGCTCCACCCGTGTGTGCAATTGCATCGATTTTTTTTAATCAAGATCTCGGAGAAATGGAAGAAGTGCAAGTAATATCTACTGAGTTAATTGTAGCACAGAAAGTAGTCACCTCAATCGAACGAATTGATCTAACACCATCGGATCTACATTTCCCACTTATGGAACCTAACCAAAAAGGTGTTCTTTTCCTTAAACCTACTCTTCAACAAAAACAACTACTACTTTTTAAATCCTCTATAACCAATAATAACTTAATGGCAGAATAGGCAAAGTGCCACCCAACCTTGTCACCAAATCCCTTTTACACACCTCAAAAATACGGAAATATTTGGACACACTTTCTTTATAACCTTGTGTGTCTTATACACACCAGTTTTGATCAAACTCATATGCGTGAAAATCAGTCGCCAAAGGACGAGTGTAGGCACAAATTAACGGTAAAAAATTTAAAAAGGGGAACTTCTCCTACATATAAACGGGTCTTATACCCAATTTACAATTTAGGGTTCCAAATTCTCTTCTTTCTTCTTCATTCAAATAACAAAAAAGGCAAAATTCATTCCTCCTCCATTAAAGACCCAAATTCAGTTCTGTAGGTCTTCTTTTTCATCATCTTTTCCTCCATTGAAGACCCAAATTTTAGTCGTCATTACACTTTGGCAATTCGGAATAGCTAAGAAATGTATAACATAGAAAATTTGTGTTGTTGTGGTGAAGAACCAATTCTAACAACATCGTGGACTAATGAGAACCCTGGCCGTCGTTTTTGGGTTGTCGAAACTCTGGGGTAAGCATTGTATGAATGTTAGTATGCAATTTCTTTGTCAAAGTTTGATCTTTTCTAGTTACATTAGTTTTTATTTTTTGCAGATTAATGGTGATCCCGGCTGTAGGTATTTCGTATGGTTTGATCCCCCGACTCCACCACATGCAAAAACTGTGATTTTGGGGCTTCTTAAACGGAAGAAAGAGTTTGATGCATATGTAAAGGCCAATAAAGATCAAAAAAATTGGAGGAGAATTGTTATGGTGATTGTAGGCATGGTACTTTTGAAGGCTATACTATTTGGAAGATCTAGTAGCTGCTATCTTGTGTAAAATTGGGTTACATTTCTGTTGTGTAGAAGGTGTTAGGTTGGTGATTAAATGTTGCAATTGTTAGGTAGAAGGTGTTAGGTTGGTGATTAAATGCTGCAATTGTTAGGTAGAAGGTGTTTGGGTTGGTGATTTAGGCAATGGTTAAGTATAGTAGCTGTTATTGTTAAGGTTGTATTGGTATGTAGGTTTAGGCTTTTTAGTGTTGTGTCAATTTGTAATCGGATTCTTGTTTGTGTAGTGCAAGTTCTTTGTTATTTCATCTTCTTTGTGTTACATAATTGAATGTCCACACTATCAATCCAAATTCAATGAAGACAATAAAAGTGAAGACACAAAAGTAAAGATAACTTAACTAGGACCATTCATTTCCATTGCACAAAATATGAGTTCATGACAAAATAAGCTTGTTGTCTATAGCAACAAATACTAATAGGCTGCACTTAACAAAATAACCTTGTTGTTCATAGCAACAACTAACAAAATAACCTTGTTGTCCAAAGCAACATACATGTCCAGTTGTTCAAAAACTTCATTGAAACAGAGTATAAGCAAACAGAACTTAAACAGAACTAGTTGTGGTTGGATGGCATGGCTGATGAACTTCCTTGTGTGTTCATGGAATGGGATGCTGCAGCAGTTCTCTGCAGCTGAGTTCTTGTGATTGCTGGTCTGCCATTCCACTTGAGTGCCTTCTTTTTTGTCTGGAAAGCACACTCTTTCTCTGCAGCTGAGTCCCTTTTCACACCAGCATTGATCACTTTTGTAGTTCCTGTACCAGTCTGCCAGAAAAAGTGTGATTAATCCACTTAAAAGTTCAGAAGTTAGAAATAGTGAAATAAAACTCACACTTACAGAAAATGAAGAGAATCCATTGCTCCCCTGGTATAGGCCAATGCCACTGCTGCCTCTACCTCTAGCTGCAGCTCTTCCCCTTCCAGAACTTGCATTTTCACTTCCACTTGCATTAAACCAACTTGCAAATGATCCCCTACCAACACTAACATTAGCACCAGCAGCTCCCCTACCTCTACCACCACCTACACTAGCAGTAGCTCCCCTACCTCTACCACCACCTACACTAGCAGTAGCTCCTCTTCCCCCACTTTCACTTGCACTAGCAGCAGCTCCACTTCCCATGCCTGCACTTACACTAGCAGCATTTCCCCTTCCTCTACCTGCACTACTACCAGTAGCATTACCAGAACTCCCCCTTCCCCTACCAGTAGCATTACCAGAACTCCCCTGATGCAGCTCAAAGTGCTGATCAAGGACTCGATGATAATCAACCGAGGAGACCATCACCGAAGGCAGTGACTGATCAACCGGGGAGGCGAATCACCCGAAGTCAAGCTAAGCTGCTCCATGACATGCACGTCCAACTGACTATGATGGGAAGAATCATGTGTTCGGAGAGGGAATTGCAAGGTGCTGGAACCAAGGGCTACATCTTCAAAATTGAGCCCGAGGACAAGATTACCAAACAACAGCTCTTGACCCCGGGCAGCTCAGAACCGAACACAACAACATGTGTTCGGAGCTAAAGCCAGCGCCCGAAGAGGATTGTGTTCGAGCAGACATTCGAGAACCGAAGCCAAGGCTGACCGAAGTCAAAGCTGCCGAACACCTTTCAGTTCAGCCCTGCGTGGCTTATTAATATTGGTCACTTGTGACCCTTTTACTAGTCTACCCTTAGTATTCTCTATATAAACCTTATTTCCTTACATTGTAAGCAGCTAGTTTTTGGATATTGAATATTGAATGAAAGTGCCGAGCACATTTCTTCTTGTCTCCGTCGAGAGCAAACCCCGGTGAGGGCTTTTATGGACTTGTGGCTTTCGGTTAATCCGATTGAACATTCCTCTTTGATCATTCAGTTTGCAAGAGGCAATGTTCTCTTGAGGATTGTTGCATAGTTAGGGTGATCCTTGTCTCCCTTTCGATCGAGCTTTGGGACAGGTTCCCCACTGTTCTTTCGAAAGAAGCAAGTTTTGTCTTGCTTTTATCTTCTTCTTTAATTGTTCTTCTTCCGCGTTTGTGCTTAGCAACACCTTCGGGTTTGCCTTGCACCATCTTGGTATCAGAGCGCGGCTTGAGTTTGTTCTTACAACCTCAATCCTGTTCATTATCTTCGTGCGTTTGTGTCTTTGTTTTCCTTTTCGTGTTCTTGAATTTTGTTGTTAAACTGTGGTGTTGTTATCTTACAAAAAAAAAAAAAGTGTTAAAAAGAAAAAATTCAAAAAAAATCGTGTTTAATTGTTGTTTGTTTGGAAAAAAACAATCATTGAATCTTGTTCACCATTGTTTTCGGATTCCAACAAGTACCCGACGTACTGATTTCGTGACTAGGGTTTCTTGGTGAATTTTGGACTGATTTGAGCTTAATGGTGACTGGAAACTCGAACCCCACTGTGTTTTGGAAGAAACCGATGAAGATTGGCGGTTCTTGAGTGACTTGGGTTTGATTGTTGCTTAAAAATCGAAGTTCTCAGTTTTAAATCGTTGTCCGTACGCCGGAAAATTGTTACAATCGTAACAGTGTACGACACGACGAGCTGGGTTTTAGCTCGAAGAACTTTGAATTCCTCCGTCGATAAAACCGGAGCTGAAAGCAACCCAGATCTGTTGAGCTTCGTGGTCAGTGAACCGAAGTTGTTGTGTCCGTACGCCGGAGCAAAGGTCACTGTTCCATCGAAGAAGAAGGGGTAAAGTTTGAACATCAAAACCCCCAGGTGAAAATTGTCGGCTGAGAAAAAGGAAAGTGGATAAGGTAAAACCCTATCCGTACCAAGGAGGGACCACTCTTGTACGGACAGGAGTGGGTGCGATCGAAAAAGATTCCAAAGGGAAATCAAAGGGTAGATTCTCCTAGGTTTTCACTTTCTTTCGAGTCAAATTCCAGTTGGTGGATCTTTTGAGTAATTGTCCTACTCGAGGTCGTACCAACTCATTTGAGCTGATAGGAACTCGTGCGAAGGGGTGACCGAAGTCCCAACTTTCGTAGAAATTTCTTTTGACTCCCCGAGCTCAGTTAAAAGCGTCCGTTTCCATCGAGTCGAACATCACTTCACTCTTCCCGAAGAGACAGTGACTATTGTCGAACTTGAAAGATCTTAGAGGACCGATCAATTGGACGAGCCACTGTTAACAAGTCCTTGAGTGAACAAAGCCGAACCCATAAATTGAGTGGACCCGAGTGCCACCCATCAAAGGTGAGGGAGAGTGTGAGGTGATTTCTAATCCTTAATCTTTGTTTGATCTTTGGCTTGTGCAGGTACCATGGCTGGGAACGAAGGCAAAGGCATTGAAAGGCCCGAGGTGTCGTTAGCCGATCTCATGGCTGCGATACAAGGCATCAGTGCCGAAGTGAGAGGAGTGAGTGCTCGAGTAGCTAACCTCGAGTAGGGAAGTGCGACCGTGGCCGTACATGGGTCCGGCGCTGGAACGAGTAACTCAAATCCCATGAAACCTGAGCTGTATGCTGAGCTTGTTCGACAACATCAGTTGACAAGTGAAGCAATTCGAAGAGAACTAAACTTGGGCAATCCCCAAGCTGGAAATCAAAACTTGGGCATTCCCCGAGGAGAAAGGTTACCACCTCCAAGGAACCGAAGAGATCTTGGAGCTGTGGCCGAAGAGGCTGACGAAGAGGAATTTCCCGAGGACGAGTATGAATGTGAGCCGCCATTCGCTCAACGAAGGCAAGCTCACCGAGGTCGTGGGAATTTCCGAGGTCGAGGCCGAGGCGCAAATGTTGGAAGAAATATTGAGCGTGAGGCTGATGATCGTGATGATGAGTATCCCGAACAGATTCGTGGTGTTCGAGACTCCAACTTGAACAGTGTCAAGATCACTATTCCACCCTTTAAAGGAACTAGTGATCCCGATGAGTATCTTGAATGGAAGTTGAAAATGGGGCGCATCTTTGAAACCAATGAGATGACCGAGGAGAGGAAAGCTGCTCATGCCATTGCTTCGTTCGAAGCTTATGCATCTACTTGGTGGGAAGCTGACAAGAGGCACAGACGAAGGAATGACTATCCCGAAGTCACTACTTGGCCGCAGTTGATGAGAGCAATGGATGCTAAGTATTTGAGTGCCAAGTACAGGCAAACTCAAATGCAAAAGTTATATGAGCTAAAACAAGGATCCAAGTCAGTTCAAGAGTACCATGATGAATTTGAAAAGGTTCGATTGAATCTTGATCTGACCGAAGACGAGGAACAGGCCATTATCCGGTTTAAAAGTGGCTTGGCCAAGGATGTGTCATCTCAGTTGAGACTCCACGTGTACCACACGTTGGAAGATTTGTTCGAAGCTGCCACCGAAGCTGAAAAATTGGTTAAGGAAGAAAAGGCAAGCCGGGTATCGAGGAGTCACTACTTCTACTCCGTTGAACCGAGGTAAAGAATGAAAGAATCCTAACCAAACAAGTGCCAACGCTGTTCGAGAATCGAAGAAACCCTTCGAGAGGGGTGTGACCGTTAACCAACCAAGAGAAGTGGGACGTAAAGTTCAACTAAACTCTCCTAGTGCTTCAAATATTCAGTGTCATAAATGCAGAGGTTATGGTCACATGGCAAAAGAGTGTCCAACTCGCAAAGTTATGCTTCTGCTCGAAGATGGAACCGTCCATGAGCAAGCGAGTGACACCGAGGAGGAATTAATCGAGGAGTCTGACCGAGCTGAAAATGATGATGATCATGAGGCTGCCGAAGCTGATCATCCAGAAATGTTTCTTGTGGTTCGAAGGAATTTGAGCTGCATGACTCTTGAAGAAGAGGACAACCAAAGAGAAAACCTCTTTCATGCCCGATGTCGAGTGAGGGGGAAGGTGTGTTCGATGATCATTGACTCTGGTAGCTGTGCAAATGTGGTAAGCCAAACCTTGGTTTCACAAATGGGACTACCTACGATGAAGCATCCCCACCCTTACAAATTACAATGGCTGAATGAGTGTGGAGAATTGAGGGTTGTCAAACAAGTGTGGATCAAGTTTAGAATCGGCGAGTATCAAGATGAAATGGTATTCGATGTGGTGCCGATGCAAGCTTGTCATTTGCTATTGGGTCGACCGTGGCAATATGACCGAGCAGCTGTTCACAATGGTAGATCCAACACATACACTGTGAAGCTCGATGGGAAGAGTTTCATACTCAAGCCCTTGTCTCCAAAGCAAGTCTCCGAGGACTATAAACGGATGAAAGAACTGAAAGAAGCGGCCAAAGCTAAGCTTCCGATGGGAGCCAAATTGGGGGCCGAAGAGACAAACTCACCGACCGAGGAGAAAGGGATATGTGCAATCATGCAACCCGGTGAGATCTTACGAGGCAACGACCACGGTCAGATGATGATTTGCCTCGTGCACAAGGGTATTCTTCTAAACTCTAATGATGATTTTTCTAACAATAACCCTTTGCCTAGTGCTGTACAAAGTGTTTTGCAGGACTTCGAGGACATGTTTCCCGAGGAAATGCCAGGTGGATTGCCTCCGTTGAGAGGAATCGAGCACCAAATTGACTTCGTGCCGGGATCTCAAATCCCCAACAAACCTGCATACCGGTGTAATCCCGAAGACACCAAAGAGCTCCAACGGCAGGTTGATGAGTTGCTGAACTAGGGCCTCGTTCGAGAGAGCTTGAGTCCTTGTGCCGTTCCAGTTATCCTTGTCCCGAAGAAGGATGGAACATGGCGAATGTGTGTTGACTGTCGAGCAGTCAACAAAATAACGGTAAAGTATCGTCATCCTATCCCTCGGTTAGATGACATGCTAGATGAATTAAGTGGTTCTTCATGCTTTTCAAAGATTGATCTCAGGTCCGGTTACCACCAGATCCGAATGAAACCCGGAGACGAGTGGAAAACCGCATTCAAGACCAAGTTCGGTCTCTATGAATGGTTGGTAATGCCATTTGGCTTATCCAACGCCCCGAGCACATTCATGCGATTGATGAACCATGTGCTCAAACCGTTCATAAATAAGTTCGTTGTCGTTTATTTCGATGACATACTTGTTTACAGTCGAACCATGGATGAACATGTCGAACACCTAAGGCTTGTGCTTGAGAAGCTTCGAGAAGAGAAGTTGTATGCTAATTTCAAAAAGTGTGCCTTCGGTGTCGATCGTGTAGTCTTTCTTGGATTTGTAGTCAGTGCTAATGGTGTCGAAGTCGACGAATCAAAAGTCGAAGCCATCAAAGATTGGCCAACTCCGACCTCGGTATCACAAGTTCGTAGCTTCCATGGGTTAGCTAGCTTTTACCGAAGGTTTGTTCGTGACTTTAGCACCGTGGCAGCTCCTCTAACCGAGCTGGTTAAGAAAGACAATTCATTTGTGTGGGGAGAGTCCCAAGAAAGGGCTTTCCAAGAGTTGAAGCGGAGGCTTTGTTCTGCCCCGTTGTTTGCAACTCCCTGACTTCGGTAAAGCATTCGAAGTCGAGTGCGATGCGTCTGGAGTTGGGATCGGAGGCGTGCTCATGCAAGAATCGAAGCCGATCGCTTACTTTAGCGAAAAGCTTAAGGGTGCAACTTTGAATTATTCAACATATGACAAAGAGTTGTATGCCCTCGTTCGAGCACTCGCCCATTGGCAGCATTATTTGTGGCCTCGAGAATTTGTGATCCGAAGTGATCATGAGTCCTTGAAGCATCTCCGAGGACAGGAGAAATTGAACCGAAGGCATGCCAAATGGGTTGAATTTATTGAGAGCTTTCCCTATGTAATTCATTACAAGAAGGGAAAAGACAATGTTGTGGCCGATGCGCTATCAAGAAAATTTGCCTTAGCGACCACTCTCGCCTCGAGGCTCATGGGATTTGAAAGCATCAAGCTCATGTACGATGACGATCCCAAGCTGAAATGCGTTCGTGACGCGATCTTGAGCGGCCGAAGGGTTGAGAAGTATCAGTGGCACGATGGCTACCTCTTCAAGAATGGGAGGGTTTGTGTGCCAGTGTCATCGTGGAGAGAGCTCCTTGTTCGAGAAGCTCACTCCGGTGGACTGATGGGGCACTTCGGTGTCGATAAAACTCTCGGTATCTTGACCGAGCAGTTCCATTGGCCCAAAATGCGACGAGATGTGGAAAAGCTTTGCAACGCTTGTCTCGTTTGCAAGAAAGCTAAATCGAAGTCCAACCCTCATGGTTTGTACACCCCGTTGCCTGTGCCTGATCGACCTTGGGTTGATATATCCATGGATTTTGTTTTGGGGTTACCGAGGTCGGGGGGAGGACATGATAGCATCTTCGTTGTGGTTGATCGTTTTTCCAAAATGGCTCACTTTATTCCTTGCAAGAAGTGTGATGATGCACAGCATGTAGCTACATTGTTTGTTTCTAATGTGTTGAAATTTCATGGTGTCCCTCGTACTATTGTGAGTGATCGGGACACAAAATTCTTGAGTCATTTTTGGAGATGTTTGTGGGGTGCCCTCGGCACAAAGCTACTATTCTCGACGTCTCACCATCCTCAGACTGATGGACAGACCGAGGTAGTAAACCGAACCCTTGGATCGTTGCTTCGAGCAATGACCAAAGGCAAGGTTGGAGACTGGGCTGATCGTTTGCCCATGATGGAGTTTGCATACAATCGAACGGTGCATCGAATGATTAACATGACCCCGTTCGAATGTGTGTATGGTTTTAATCCTTTAATTCCACTTGATTTAACCCCGTTGCCTCGAGATTCTGTTCTTGATTTTGAAGGTACTCAACGAGCAGCTGCTTTGATCGAGTTGCATGCGAAGGTGAAAAAGAACCTCGAGGACGCCTATGCAAAGGTTGCCTTGAAGAAAAACAAGGGCGTAAAAAGCTGAAATTAAAGAAGGGAGATTGGGTTTGGGTTCACTTCCGAAAGGAACGTTTTCCGAACCTAAGAAAAGGGAAGTTGGCTCCTCGAGGGGATGGTCCATTTCAAGTGCTGAGCAAAATAAACAACAATGCTTATGTTATCGACCTCCCAGGTGAGTACAATGTGTCCAACACTTTCAATGTTGCTGATTTAGCTCCTTGTGCTGTAGGTCCAGTGTCGGAGATAGAGGATGAATCGATTTCGAGGACGAAATCCTCTCAAGAAGGGGAGGATGATGCAGCTCAAAGTGCTGATCAAGGACTCGATGATAATCAACCGAGGAGACCATCACCGAAGGCAGTGACTGATCAACCGGGGAGGCGAATCACCCGAAGTCAAGCTAAGCTGCTCCATGACATGCACGTCCAACTGACTATGATGGGAAGAAGCATGTGTTCGGAGAGGGAATTGCAAGGTGCTGGAACCAAGGGCTACATCTTCAAAATTGAGCCCGAGGACAAGATTACCAAACAACAGCTCTTGACCCCGGGCAGCTCAGAACCGAACACAACAACATGTGTTCGGAGCTAAAGCCAGCGCCCGAAGAGGATTGTGTTCGAGCAGACATTCGAGAACCGAAGCCAAGGCTGACCGAAGTCAAAGCTGCCGAACACCTTTCAGTTCAGCCCTGCGTGGCTTATTAATATTGGTCACTTGTGACCCTTTTACTAGTCTACCCTTAGTATTCTCTATATAAACCTTATTTCCTTACATTGTAAGCAGCTAGTTTTTGGATATTGAATATTGAATGAAAGTGCCGAGCACATTTCTTCTTGTCTCCGTCGAGAGCAAACCCCGGTGAGGGCTTTTATGGACTTGTGGCTTTCGGTTAATCCGATTGAACATTCCTCTTTGATCATTCAGTTTGCAAGAGGCAATGTTCTCTTGAGGATTGTTGCATAGTTAGGGTGATCCTTGTCTCCCTTTCGATCGAGCTTTGGGACAGGTTCCCCACTGTTCTTTCGAAAGAAGCAAGTTTTGTCTTGCTTTTATCTTCTTCTTTAATTGTTCTTCTTCCGCGTTTGTGCTTAGCAACACCTTCGGGTTTGCCTTGCACCATCCCCCTTCCCCTACCAGTAGCATTACCAGAACTCCCCCTTCCCCTACCAGCAGCAGCTGTTGCAGGAAACGTCATTGGACTCTTTGGACATCCTCTTTTATTGTGTCCAAGTCCTTTGCAGTTAGAGCAAGTCATCTCCATACCCCTCTTGGACAGTTTTCCATGTTTAGGGTGTTCAGTTTCCTCTTTTCTTCTACTTTTCTTTGGCCTGCCAGGCAGCTTTCTAATTGGAGGGGGTTCAATTGGTGGATTGTTGGTTGCAGGCCACATTTTCATGTTGGGAACAGGTTGGATAAAAGTGGAGTAGGCTTTCATGTAGGTAGACTTGTGATACCAGTGAGCCATGAAATCTAAGGGGTTCATGTTTCTATGGTGAAATGCAGCTATTGAATGGGCACATGGAATGCCCTTCAACTGGAATGCTCTACAGCTGCATGTGTAGTCTTCAAACTTAACAGTGTGTTTGTATTTATCATCTAGAACCTCAAAGCCTTTATCACCATTCCATGTAAGTGTGCATTGCATGGAATGTGCAGCATTGTCTTGAAATACTTTCATAGCTATTAGGGAAAACTCACCAGGCCATTTTGTAGGAAATTCCCTTAGTTTTGCAACCCTCTCCATCATTTTCACCCTAATTTCCTCTAACATTGTGATTATAGTCTTGTGTCTCTCAGCTAGGATCCATGCATTAAAGGTTTCACACATATTGTTGTCTATAACATCACACTGAAGATAAATTAAGGGCATAAGTTAGTTACTAAGTTTTAATGTAACTATTAATTGCTAAATGTAATATAAACACATGCTAAAACACATGCTAAAACACATACTAACTGTTAATTACTAAGTTTTAATTTAATAACCATTACCTGCACATCCTCCTTCTGATAAGCTCTACACCAGGTTTCCTTCTTGTACAGTAACAAACTTTCACAAATTTCATCCCCAAGCTTGTCAAGTTCCTCCAAATTGGTGTTCAACTCAGCAACACATGAAGACCTTGCACACCTCCAAAAATTGTTTCTCCTTTCCAGTCCTCTCCAATTTTTTGACCAGTTTGCAAGGACATGCCTAGCACACATCCTATGTTCAGCAGCAGGCAACAAGTCCTTAACAGCATTAATCAAACCCTGATAATAAAAAAAGAAAAAGGTTAGAAGCTATCATATGAGTAAAAAGATAAACAAAAGTGTATTAAAGTAGATGACCTTTTGCATGTCTGACATTATTGTCAAACCTGCCCCTTCTTCCAAGTGCAAGTCATGAATCAAACATTTAACAAACCAACTCCAAGTTGCAGTATTCTCAACCTCTACAACAGCCCAAGCAATTGGAAACATTTGATTGTTTCCATCCTTGGACACTGCAGCAAGAAGTTGACCCCTACACATCCCTTTCAAGAAACAGCGATCCATCCCAATTATTCTTCTACATCCTTCCAGCCAGCCCTTCTTCATGGCATAGAAACAAACATAGAAACTTTGGAATTGAAGCCTCCCCTCTCCTTTGTCCACTGTCTTCACAACACATGTAGTACCAGGGTTTGTTTCTAACAGGATGTCCCTATAATCAAGTATCCTCCTAAATTCTTCATGCACATCTCCAATGATTTCCTTTAGGATCTTTGCTCTAGCTCTATGGACAGTAGACCTACCAACATACATGTCTAGTTCCTCCTTGATCTTTTTCTTCAACTCCCAAACCTTCATGTTTGGTGTTGACACTATGTCCTTCCTATAATATTTGGCCAACCAATTAGAGTTGCAAAATCTATTTTTGTTAGTCTTGTAGCACTTGTGCACAGGATTGTACCTGAAAGATAAAAACTGATTAGTATAGAATTGAAATGAGTAAAGAAAACAACATAATTGAAATATGTAAAATTGAGATGAGAAGTACTTCTTAATCTTGAAATTGTTGCTCCTCTTGTGTAAACTAGCAGCAAGCATCCATGGACAGCCAGCTTTTAGGCACCTTACCCTCACTCTTTTAGGCTCATTGATGTATTTTTCAAGCTGAACTCCTTTTTGAATTGCATAGCAGCTAACAGCATACCTAAACTGCTGAACACTCTCAAAAATCAGTCCTAACTCCCATGTTATTTTCTTAGCAGTTGGATCAAATACCAAGTTTCTTTTCCTAATCTTCTCATCAACTCTTCTCCTGTGTTCTTCACTAAACTCATCTTCAACATCTGAAGCAAAGCTTTCAGCTTCAGAAGAGCCAAAATATGGCTCATCAGTACCAACTAAACCAGCATACCTATTTACCTTACTACCTGTACGCAGTTCATCAAAGCCTATGTCAACCCCAGCATCTCCCAAATTAATGTCATTCTTATCCTTAGGCCTTTCACTTCTTCTTCTTCTCTTATACTTCCTCAATTCCTCTCTAACTTCAGCAAATTCTTCATGGACATCAGATCCATAATTATTATCATCAGGAACATCTAAGTCCACACCATCACTCTCCTCACTAGAAGAGTTGTCATAGTCTGAGTCATTCTCCTTTTCATCCTCACCATCACTACTCTCCTCACTATCAGATTCATCTACAGGGTCACCACCAGCTGTTAAGTCTACAATCTCTTCCACATTATTAACATTCCTACTAGGTCTAGGACTAGTGTCAATAACTGCAAGAGGGGGGCATGGGTTATATATATGTTAAGGGTGTCCCCATCTTCTAACTGATTGGTAATGTCTAAAACATCCTTGTCTGTCACAATATTTACCAGTTTGTCAATCCTATCCATGGGACAGATGTACAGCTCAGCAACATTTGTTAAACCCATGTCCCTAGTGTAGTCCATTAACTCAAAAAATGATATTTTGTCCACATCAAATTCTGTCATTATTGTTTGTTTACCACCCACATACTGAGGGAATGGACCACCTATTAAATTCCCATCATGATACCACTTCAAAGAAATTATTTTGAAAGACATTTTTCTGCAAATAAGGGAACAAAAAAAGACAAGGGCTCACTGTCACATACAAAACAACAAGTAAACAATTACACTCAGCTTGCAAATCTAAGCATGTGCATACCTACCAAACGACACAAATACCCTACATGTAAGAAACTGGAATTAAACTAAACAAAAGCTTTAACTTTACCACATACTTTAATAATTAAAAATGATTTCCCTTTATAATAGACAAAAACCCTAGTCGAGTTGTAACAAATATCGAAAAACCCTCAAATCAACCCACCCATATGCACAAAAAATACGGGTAAACAAGTAAAATAGACTCACAAACCATTAAAAGATGGAATCTACTACTGGAAGTCACGATTTTGAGTGCAGCTTTTGAAACCTCGTCGAAATCGCCACTAGACTTGTTGAAATGGCGCGGAAAAGGAAAAGATTTAGGGTTATGTTACTTATATACTATATTGTGGATGGGGCGGGTTACGGGTTGGATGGGGTAAATTAAAAGTCGGGGAATGGTCAAACTGATTTTTTTATATTTTTGTATTTTTAATGGGAGCGTGAGTTACACCCATTTTATAAAATATGAATTTGGTCAAAACTGGTGTGTATAAGACACACAAGGTTATAAAGAAAGTGTGTCCAAATATTCCCGTATTTTTGAGGTGTGTAAAAGGGATTTGGTGACAAGGTTGGGTGGCACTTTGCCTATTCTGCCTAACTTAATTCATCACTTGAAATTATCCTTTTCTCGCACTCTAAAATTTTTTCCTCCCCTTACGGGTCGCTTAGCCACTATAGTCAACACCAATGATAAAACCACTTCCTTTTACATTGATTGTAACAATGCTGGAGCTCAATTTTTCATGCTGTAGCACCAAGCGTGACAATAGCTTCAATTCTTGAATCCGCCTATGTGCCTAACGTGGTCCACTCTTTTTTTCCTTTAAATGGGGTTTGAAATTTCGAGGGAATATCGTATCCATTACATGTTGTACAAGTAACTGAGCTAGCTGATGGGTATTTCATTGGGTGCACATTGAATCATATGGTTGGTGATGGAAGCTCATTTTGGCACTTTTTCAACTCTTGGTCTGAGATATCTCGTGGTTATAATATGATATCAAACATTCCTGATTTACAAATATGGTTTCCAGAAGATACAATCATTAATCACTACAAAATTTTAACTTTTAACGACCACTATTTAACTAGGGGACACGAATCCGGTCGCAATTAATATATTTACAATGACCAGCCTATTTTCCGGTTGTTAAAGTCTAAATTTAGCTCAACAATTACGAGCGGATAATAACCGGCCATTAAATACACGATATCTAGACGTTCAAACAAAAAAAAAAGGGCGGCACCTTTTCCCCCTTAAATTTTTTCCCCTTAAACTAAAATTTCCCACCCATAAAATAACTTATTAAATTATGAAACATAATCTCCAAGTTAGGACTCATCTTAAATCCCCAAAATTCTTCAACTCACTACTCGCCTAACCGCATTGGCGCACATCACTCTCCTCTGCGGAAGATGGTGGTGAAATCACGAACATCATCCTGTAAAATCACAGAAGCACAAGTAATCCTATTTTCTTCCTTTTATGCTTTCCTATTTTTATGATGGGTGTTAACACACTCCTACATGATGGTAATTGTTTTTTAAATAGAGAGAAAAAGGTTAGGGCTCTTTGCGATTTCTCCAAGATAGGGTCTGATCCTTCCTGACTTTTAAGAGATTTTGAGCTTCTGATTTCTTTCAACTACATATTTGCCATATACGTGCTTGTTAGGCTTTGTAGACCATCCTCGAACAGGTAATTTAGATAATTGCTATGTTAATTGGTCTATGTTGTTATGAAGTTTCTATCTTTTCTCGCTTATGCTGCGTTTGTGATGTTTTCTCTGTTTATCCTACAAATTTTAGGTTACTCGAAAAGAAGATGACTTCTTCTGTAGTCCATGTTTCAATCCTCATGTTTTTTTTTTTACTTGTATTTTTTTCTATCAAAAGGGTGCTTTTGGCCAATTGATGAGGGGGAGCATTCTCCTACTTGAGACGTACTAGTTGGTGAAGCATCTCTATCTACTATGGAATTCCTACTTAGACCCATACAAGATATGATTGATGCAACTATTATCCTGTTTAATGTATTTAATGAAATTATCTGAAATTGAAGAATCATGAGTATGGGTTATGCATTTTAGATCAAAACTCGTTTTTCGTTTGTGTGTGAATTTGATTGAAAAAGGAACTTATAACTCACAACTTCTATTAGTAGTATTTTCAAGAACATAGTAGCTAGTATTATCTGCTAATCAAGAGTCTTTCTTCTGATGTTATAATCACCTATTTCGTGGTAAAAGTTGCAATGAAGTATCACAATTTTAATCTAATTTCTCCTTTTAATTGCAAGTTGTGTTGATTTGGAGGTGTGGTCGAGAGTTGGAATTAAGTACTTACTGGTTTGATTATATCAATTGAGTAACTGTAAATAGACGAGATAAAGATCGATTACAGAGGTTTAGTAATGGGTTGCTTGGCATGGAAAAATAAGATATTATGAAAATTTTTTTTGAATTGGTATCTGCAAGGATGACTAATGGACAAGCTAAGGCATGGATCCCTGGCTTTTCATATCCAAAACACCACTAGGAGGAGACCTTAACACAGAAAAAAAAAAAAACACAACTGAGAGGAGTAACTATTATATCTTGTATTTTGATGCCATATGAATTTACTCTCAATTTAGTTGTGTTTGTATCGGGGCCTAACTTAGGTGGTAAAAAAAATCTACTATATGTATTTGGTATGCTTTACTATAACTCGGATTATTGGTTCAGTTAAAATACTTATTTTATTATGGTGAGATTTTTGGACTTGTATTCTTTGTGCAACCATTTGATAATTATTTCTTGAACTTCTTTTACAAAGGTTTCTGTCCAGCTATTTGATTCTTATATCTTAAACTTCTATTGTGGAAGTTTCTAGCTGTTTTTATATTCTTTATAAACATTAATTTACATGTTTGCAGGAGGCAATACCATCTACACTGATTTATCATTATATCTGACCACTTCACTATCCAGTGGAGTTTGTAATGCACTAGTGTAATTGTAGAGAGGTAGAATAAGAAGTGTATATTGATAGTGAATCTCCTGTAGAGTTTATATACAGAGAAAGCAACTAAGTTGTGCTAAACTGATTCCTACAAGATAGGAACAGAAAAACAGTAATGCTAATCACTAAGTTACTGATACAAAATTGAAGCCTAAAATAACTGATGTATGTTTATCCACTGAGTATAGTACGTGCACTGTTACGCCCCCCTCAAGTTAGGTGTGAAGAGACAACGCCTAACTTGGGAAGCATGCGCTGGAATGCTGGTTTGGGCAATGGTTTGGTCAGCGGATCTGCTAGTTGATCAGCCGAATGGATGTGCAGTACTCTGACTAGGCCACGACGGACTTGATGGCGAACAAAGTGAAGATCCACCTCAAGATGTTTCATTTTGGTATGATGTACTGGATTCTCAGCAATGTATGTGACCCCAAGGTTATCACAAAGTATTATAGGAGGAGCAGTGAGAGGCACATGAAGATCTTTGAGCAAGTGAGTGATCCAATTTGTTTCAGACAAGGCAGAGGCAACCGCACGATACTCAGCCTCGGTGGAAGAGCGGGAGACAGTAGGCTGCTTGCGAGAACACCAGGAGATAGGCGTCCTGCCTAGATAAATAATGTAACCAGAGATCGAACGACGATCATTGATATCACCTGCCCAATCAGCATCAGCATAGGCATATAGGGCAGTTGATTGATGTGGGGAAATATGAATACCATACTGGGATGTTTCCTTAAGATACCGAAGAATACGTTTCACTGCTTTCCAGTGAACCACAGAGGGAGAGGTGTTGAATTGAGTAAGCTTGTTTACAGAATATGTGATATCAGGTCGGGTAAACGAAAGGTACTGGAGCTTACCAAGCACGGTTCTGTACTCTTTTCCATTGGTTTTCGGGGCTCCATCATCAACCAGTAGTGTCAGAGACGTGCTCATGGGTGACTTAACGCCTTTACAGTCCTGCATAAGAGTGTCATTCAACACCTCCTGTATATACTTGGATTGGTTGAGAAACAAACCATTGGCATCCCTGTGTACCTCAATGCCCAAGAAATATTGCAATAAACCAAGATACTTAAGAGAAAATTTCTTAGAAAGAGAGGTAATGACATGTTGAACGAATTTTTCATTACTGCCCGTTAGGATGATGTCGTCCACATATATCAAAATATAAACAGTAACTCCCATGTTGTGCAAAACAAAGAGAGAATTATCAGCTTCAGACATCTTGAACCCCATTTGAGTCAATGAATTTGTGAGTGCATCATACCAGGCCTTAGGAGCTTGCCGAAGTCCATAAATAGCCTTTCTTAGATGACAGACATAGTCAGGATGATTTGGATCTTCATAGCCAGGAGGTTGGGACATATACACGTCTTCATGAAGTTTCCCTTGAAGAAAAGCATTGTTGACATCTATCTGATGCAATGCCCAAATATTCTGGACAGCAAGTGCAAGTACTGTTCGAATTGTGGTGGGTTTAACCACCGGACTGAATGTCTTATGAAAATCAATCCCAGGCCTTTGAGTGAACCCTTTTGCGACTAAACGTGCTTTGTACCTGTCAATTGAGCCGTCAGACTTAGTTTTTATGCGAAATAACCACTTACAAGGAACAACATTTCGGGTGTGGTCTGGTGGAACCAATTCCCAAGTATGGTTCTGCATCAATGCATCAAATTCAGCCTTCATTGCATCTCTCCAATGTGCAGATTTTTGTGCTTGTTTGTGGGTCACAGGTATAGGGTGTGTTGGGTGCGTGATTTGGGCAGTGTAGTCAACAATTTTTCGTCGTTTGACAATGTTATTTTGCGACCTTGTTACGACACGATTTGGTTCTGTTGTTGGTATGGACCCAGTGGGTGCAGTGGGTGGAGGTGTACTTAAAGTGTGAACTCGATCAATTCTGTTACCAACATGGGGTTGGGGTGGCATTTCGGATGATGTGGTGTGGCGACGTCGATACACATTAGTAATTGAGGGGCGGCGATGTGAGGAGAGGAGACGAGTAGATGGTGTAGGGGGTTGGCTTTGGAAGATAAAGGGGGGTTGTAGGTTATGCTGAGTTGTGGAATCAACCTGCTGGGGATTACTCTCTTGTGCAGCATGAATTAAGCTCATATCTTGGTGTGTATCTCGCATCAACGGAATGGGAGGAGGCAGCTGGGTGATAGTTGGATCAAGCATAGTATCTTGTTGATAGGAAACACTTGGATGATCATGAGGTAAAATATTTTCCCAATTAAAAGATGAAAACTTCTGTTTCAATGGAGAAAAGATTGTTTCAAAGGAGAAAACATCTTCTAAAAATTTTACATCCCGTGAAAGAAAAACTTTGGAACTGGTGGGCTCAAAACATTGATGGCAATGAAGACTGATGGAGAACCCTAGATAGACACAAGGTTTGGAATATGGTTCTAATTTATCTTGTGCATATGGCCGTAGCCATGGATAACACAGACAACCAAATGTACGAAGAGATTCATAACTTGGTTTTTCATTGAAAAGAGCTTCAAATGGTGATTTATTAGCAAGTGTAGCAGTTGGTAGGCGGTTTATGAGATTTGTGGCATGGTGGCAGGCAAAACTCCAAAAATTAGATGGTAAACGCGCCTGATGGAGCAGTGTTTTAGCCGTCTCTATAAGGTGTCTATGGCGTCTTTCTGCCATGGCAACCCTTTGAGGAGTGTGGGGTGGGGAGAGAAGATGTTGTATGCCATTGGAGTTAAGGTACGACTCTAGGAATTTATATTCTCCGCCTCCATCAGTGTAAAGTGCAAGTATTTTGTGGCCAAAATATTTTTCGAGCACAGGATGTAAACTTTCAAAAGTTGATTTAACTTCATTTTTATTTTTCATTGTGTATAACCAAATGTATTTGGTATACTGATCAACAAAGAGACAATAGTATCGTTTTTTATCTACTGATAGAACCGGAGACGGACCCCATAAATCACTGTAAATTATTTCTAATGGATGTTTGCTGGACAATGAGTTTGAATAAAAGGGAAATCTGTGTGCTTTATTGCAGCAACATGAATTACAAAAAGTAAAGTTGTCTTTTGAAGAATAAGACAATCTGGAATTATTTAGAATGGAAAATAAAACTCTAGAATGGGGGTGACCCAATCTTCGATGCCACAGATGTAAGGAAGGGCTAGTAACGGCGATGTTGATGGTTGGGCGAGATACGGAAGGCCATTCATAGAGTCCTGCTTTATTCAGGCCGCACATAAGAGTTGTTCCCGTAGTCAGATCCTTCACAACAAATTTTTGAGGAAAAAATTCAATTGAGGTTAGGTTGTCATTGCAAAATTGATAAACAGAAATAAGATTGCGCTTGATAGCAGGAGCACACAAAATGTTAGAGAGCTTGAAGGAATTATTTGATGCATGTAAATGAGTAGAACCAGTTTGAGTAATTGGAATCACATTACCATTTCCCATTGTCACTTCCTCAATCCCTTTGAAGTCTTGAACATTCTGGAGAGAGTTGGTGTCAGAGGTGATATGATGAGAGGCACCGGAGTCGACGATCCATGGGTCATGTGATGTGGTTTGTGCAGCAAAGTTGGCTTTTGCTTCCAAGTGGTTATGGGACTGTGAGCGGCAGACATTTGCAGTATGTCCAACTTTATCACAAAGTTGACAGCGGACTCGTTGATTGGAGTAATTACGCCATTGGTGATTAGCGTTTGTAGTGGACTGTCTTTGTTGGGGACGCCAATTGTTGGTGCTGGTGTTATTGTTGTTGGGAGGCCGTCGATTGTTGCGGGGATTCTGCTGAGGATGCGTGACTCGTTGAGCAACAGCCGCGGTGACTTGAGTAGTAGCCTTCTTAAGGTCCTCATGTTTGAGAAATAGTTCATGATCAAGTAGCTTATCAAAAAGTTCCTCATAGGAGATTGGAGAATCCCGTGCGCGTATCGCTGCTGAAATCTCACGAAATTCTGGGCCTAGTCCGCTTAAAATTTTCACTACAAGCTCTTCATTGGTGATGGGAGAACCTGCTGTGGCAAGTTCATCAGAGAGAGAGCGAATCTCTCTAAGATATTCGGCAACTGATTTGGTATCCTTTGTGACGCGACTAAGAAGGTGACGGAGACTGAAGATGCGAGTCTGCGATTTGTTAGCAAAGGAGGTGTGAAGTTGATCCCAGGCAGCTTTGGAATTGACTGCAGAAGCGACAGTGGATGCGATGGTGACATCAACAGAGGCCATTAGAGCATTTTGGATCAGTTTGTCTTGACGAAACCAATCTTTATACGCCTGGTTTGGCGTCTCAAGGCCGTTGGTGGTGACTGTTTTAGGAGGGGACAGCGTAGAGCCGTCAAGATGCCCGTAGAGGTCGTGGCCTTGGAGCAGCATGGCGATTTGAGCCTTCCAGGTAGTGAAATTGTGGCTGCCAGACAATTTGATGGGCAGCTGAGAGGATGGGTTAAATTGAACTAAGTGTTTGAGGACAGCAGGGGTGTCAGCGTTAATGACTGGTGTAGTGGAGGCCATTTGTGTGGAAAAAAAAATTGATCTTGGATGATTTACTCGTTAGAGTTTTATTTAGGCTCTAATACCATGTAATTGTAGAGAGGTAGAATAAGAAGTGTATATTGATAGTGAATCTCCTGTAGAGTTTATATACAGAGAAAGCAACTAAGTTGTGCTAAACTGATTCCTACAAGATAGGAACAGAAAAACAGTAATGCTAATCACTAAGTTACTGATACAAAATTGAAGCCTAAAATAACTGAGGTATGTTTATCCACTGAGTATAGTACGTGCACTGTTAACTAGTACATTTCAGGTTAGAACTTGTCTGAGTTTTTCTCTAATGATTCTTGACACTGTTTTATTATTCATTCGTTTTGGTGATCTTTACAGTAATGAGTTATCTTCGTTGTGTGATTTCTCAATAATGACTATATTATCAGCTGTAGGATGTGGAATGCCTGGATAAGTTAGGGATGTCGTGTATATATATATATATATATATATATATATATATATATATATATATATATATATATATATATATATATATATATATATATCAAGAGAGGTGAAGGAGAGGAGACACACCAGATTGGAAGATGCTCTTATTTTCATTTGATTGAAAGCCTATAAATAGTAGTTGGCACTTGGCAGTACATGTTATATCGTGAAGTAGTTTTAAGTTTTCTTCTTATTTGGAACAAATAGCGTGTCAAATATCTCCTATTGTCATAGTATAAGTGCTTTTACAAGGTAAACGTATTCAAAATAAGCATCCATTATAAATATTCTTTTTTCGGGTTAGATCTTTTACCTTTTACAAATGAACTTGTCTTCCGTTGCTTCTATTTCGCAGTGCGTAGCCTCTGATCCTGACACCAGAATGTTGCTCCTCAACGGTAAAGATTTTAATCCTATTTCAATCCCTCTTAATTTTAGTTTTCTTATATGTTTCATAATGGTGATCAGGTTGGCCCTTTTCATATAAGAAAAGGCCTTTACTTGCTGCACTTTTAGGTTGACTTTACTAGAAAATGAAAATATCTATATACATCCTCTTGTATATGGTGACATGTTTGGTGCACCCCTGCATGATATGTATCACTAACCTGAGGATAGAGACATGGTTGGTGTGTTATTTTTACTTTTCGTTTGCTTTCTTTAGACAGATCCATCCAATTTAATCTTCTTGTCAAATGAATTATTTTGACAATTCTTAGAAATTGTGTTTGCTTTTTTTGTGATTAATCTTGGTTATCCGGAAAAGAAAAAGAGAAAAAAGTAGAGTAAGGAAGTTTCAATTGTCAGCCAAACTCAACTAATGATCTGTTTTAGCCTGCGAATGATCTCATATGTGCTTTGCATATCTTGATCTTGAAGAGTCTCAGTCATCTAAAGAATAGTATAAAATTTTGTTCGTCTTTTTCAACAATTCCATTCAATTTAGTGTTGTGCCAAATAAATTTATTTGAGTGGCTCTTAGAAATTGTATTTGCTTATTGTGGTTAATCTTGATCAGTGGAAAAGTAAGATAGAAAATAGTTGTATTCATTATTATTGATACTGCATATATATTTATTGTTGTATTTATTATTAGTTTTATCACTAAACTGACATGAACTTAATGTTTAGATGGATCAAGAATTTAAAGTTGGAAGAAATTCGTCTCTGAAGAAAGTGCAGAGCAATATAAGCTGTCGAAACGTTAAAGAGAAAATATAATTGAAGCACAAGATGACCTATTTTCAGTTCTGTTAGAACTTATTTGTAGAAATTTGTTTATAAATAGTCTATTTGTACATGCTATAATACTATATTCTTTTCTGTAAGAAGCAATGCTATGTCATACAATTTTGATAAGTATGCTAAGTAGTAATGATTTTGTAATTCTTTGTAATTGACAATGAAATGTTATATGAATGTTGATTATTTTATTTTTAGATGTGCTTATGTGTTTGAAAGCAAATGGACTAAACTCTATACGTAAAAGCACTTCTAGGTACAAAATTAAAGGTGTAATAAGTGGTCTTTAATGACTATTAACGAAGGGAAGATTTGGTCGTTACCATAAGTTATAACGACGGGATTTCTTTCTGTCGTTAAAGGGTTTAACGACCGGATTGAAAACCGGTCGTTAACTTTTAATGTGAGAGGCTATAACGATCGGTGACGACCGGATTTTTGCCGGTCATTATTACCATATAACGACCGAATTTGTCCTTTTAACGACCAAATTTCCCCTCGTTGAAGGCCCTTTTTCTTGTAGTGAATCCTCCAATTCAGTTACCTTTGATGCTTGATGACAAGAATTTGTTTGACCAAGAGTTGAAGATCAAAAGGCCAGAAGTGAAAGAAAAGGTGTTTCATTTTAGCCAAGAAAATATAGCTGGACTCAAGGGAAAAGCCAATTCTGAATTGGGTAATACTTGTAGTATTTCTTCTCTTCAAGGTTTATTGGCTCATTTGTGGAGATCTGTGACTCGTGCTCGTCATGTTGATTCCAAGGAAGAAGTCGCCATCTACTTCAGCATAGGTAATGTTGTGAAAAGTTTATTGAGGAAGATTCTAGGAGTTTGTTACTAAAAGAGCGTTTTACTGATTAAAATAATATATGATGATAGCATAACTAGTTATGCATAAGTTATCACCTACATTTCTGATAACTAGTTATGTATAAGTCGCTGTGGGGCATTATATTTTAACACCTTATAGCTTGTTAAACAAATAGATTTTGATTCTAACTCAACCTAAAAGCTAGCTAGCTCAAGCGGTGGGGATCGTCCAAAATCACAATATAGGAACTCCAACCCACATCCCCACTACTCATATTATGGACATTCAACACCATTCGTACGACCAATCCTACCAATTGAAATGTGGCCAATATAAGATGAGGGGGCTGAACATCAGGTAAATAATGAATTAGGATAGTCTGACAGTGATACCATGTTAAAGGTCTAACTAAACTAAACTCAAAAGTTAGTTCAAAAGATGAGAATTGTCTGAGACTACAAATTGTCCAATTCCCATCCCACTACGGTTGTGTAACACTCAACAGTCATAATTATTAGTACACGTTTAAATCAATATATACATGTGTTAAAATTTAATTATTCCCAGTACTCCACCAACTTCTCTCATTTAATTCTCCAAGTTAAGCATAGGCATTTAAGTATTTTTTTTAAGTTACTTGGTCGTATAAGTTACTCTTTTTCACATTATTATATCAAGAAATAAAACTAAATGTTTTAAGCAAACTTGTTTGACGGATTTTAGTATGAGTTGTTCATATCATCAATCCAGACATATTATAGATGCATATCTTCATTAAAAGGTACTCCAGTAAACTGTGTAAAGGAACTACTATATTTATTTCGGAAAAATTGACATCCCACTTAAAGGATGCATATATTTATTAAAAGGTACGAATCACCCTCTATATAAATGAAAATCCTACAATGCATAAAATGAGCTTTTTGAGATCTACATTCTGACTTTTCCTCAGTTCATCTACTCCAAAAATATCCTTTGTCCTTCATTCACATTTCTATAAAAGTAGTTGAGATATTTAAGAGTAAAACTTTTGAGTGTACATTAAAAACTTTCAAGAGTAGTTTGTTGTATCCTGTGAGAGTAGGGTATCACTTAGTTGAGTCCCACATCGGATGTGGATGAAGAATTTGGTCTCCTTATATAGCTTGGACAATCCTCCTCCCTTTGAGCTAGCTTTTGGGGTTGAGTTATGCCCAAGGTCCATCTTCTTTAGTAAAAATTACGTGGCATAGACATTCACAAGGGTCACATTTATATACATTTGTCCATATGTCTAAATTACGTGGCATAGACATTCACAAGGGTCATAAACAAAAAATAAACACATTATTCCTTTATTATGATTTATATACATATACATTTGTCCATATGTCTACCACTTTTTATAGCCATTCAGTATGATAAAACACCACCACCTTAAATGCCTATTTTAGGGGGAGATGATAGGTCACGAATGATTTTATGGAGTTATCTTTCTAATTAAATTGAATATATAATAAATATCTTAACTCAATCTTTAATTACATGATTTTCTTCTACTCTAACACTAAAATTCTATCAGTAAAAAAAGTAAAAAGTTACTCAAAGGTTGAATGCTAACTATTCATTTTTTCCTCTCTCTACGTTGGAATCTAACTACACATTTTAAGAGAAATTAAACTCCCCAAATCATCAAACTCTTCCGTCACAATCTTTATAATTTCCAGCGACATACTTAATTTTTTTTATTTGCACTTTTCATTATTCACTCTGTACTACGCAGGTGTACTTTTTTTTTCTTGAGTTATTAAAATTTGATGTATGTCCAAATTTTTTAAGCGTATGTTAAGGTAACTAACAATTTTTCTTTATTTAACCTAAAATTAAAAGTTAGTAACTAATCGGGAAGAACAATAAGTAATATGGTGTGAAAATAAAGTTAAGGGGCGATGGTGGGGGAAGAGGTATTATTCGTGGGGTGAACTCTGTGTGATAAACATTATAGATAATTAATAATTTGTATCATTTTTGTAGTAGTAGTAGTGCTATTTAGATATAGCGTTTTGTTTATGTTAATGAATATTTGATGTTTTATTTGTGCATATTATTTGTATATTACTAGCTTATTTGTATCACTTTATCATATTGATATATGTTGATTATTCCAGTATATTTTAACGAGTATTATTGATATTTTGTGTATATGAATATCAACTATATTGAAATATTTAAATAATTACAAACAGACTTTTACAGTCATCCAGAAGAGATTGCATCAAAGTGAAAAGTAAAACTAAATAATTAAAGTAGCACAAGACAACGATAGTGTTTAACCTAGATTCGATTTTAGGCCAATTAACAATTAAATTTATATTTGCGGAGTCACGATCAATAGTTGAGATTAAAGATCTACGCGATAAATTAAATAACAATGATGTAGAATGTTAAAAGTAAAGTACGAATGCAAACAAGGAAGAGTAGACGTATCATATCCTTTGATAATCGGCAATCACTACGTTGGATGATCCAGTCGTTGATATGACGATAAAAATAAGAGCACAGAATATAACTTCAATGGTAGAGAGAGAGAGTATTCTTATTGATCATATATGCAGGAAGTAAAAAGTTGTTACAATTGGTCAATGTAAATGCTATTTATAGGCTTTGGGAGGCGTCTGTTGAAGTTTGTAGTAGCCGTTGGATGTAGAACCGTTTGGATCAGTAACCGCCGGGCGTCTTATCCAGAAGGGTTGTAACCGTTGGGTGACCGTTTGATGGATGATCGCATCCGATAATGCTAATAACTACTTGTTCAAATTATGCTGACTGTTGATAAATCCGGCAACTTCCTTGGGTCTGCCCGTGGGAAATGTCTGTCCGGTGCACGTTTGTCCGATGAATGTCTGTCCGATGACACGTCAGCTCATGCCACGTGGACGACACGTGTCACTCGCCAAAGTCTAGTCAGTTTTTGTCCAATACAGATAGTCTTTTCAAAATGGTATATATATATCAACACATACAAGAACATTAAAATAATATGCGCACACACACACACACACACATATATATATATATATATATATATATATATATATATATATATATATATATATATATATATATATATATATATATATATATATATATATATATTTTATGTTATATTTTGTGCATATTATTTGTATATTACTAGCTTGTTTGTGTTTATTAGTTTATCTTATCGATATATCTTGAGTATAGCAGTAATGTGCATATCTATGCAATTTTATTGAAATATTTTCGCAACAATTTTTTCTTATCATTACAAAAGGATTGTACCAAAGTAATAAGTAATAAGTAAATAACTACGTTGGAAAAGGAAGAAAAGATTATCTTTTCAAACTGAGGTATCAACTATTGAAGTCAAAATCTCATAAAATCAAATAGTAAAACTGGAAAAAAAATTGATTGTCATTTGGTCAAAGACTAGCCAAAAAAGAAAAGGCCTACTAGTAGATAATTATGGTTCCGTAATTGTAGCAAACGGTTGAGGTTGTAAAGGATAAGTTTTGCTATTTTTTAAGTTAATAATTATTTTAAAATCTACATGGTATTGGCTAGACTTTGTTTAATGGTCCTAGTGTCTATTTGAATGTAGGGCTAGATATGTTTTTTTTCTCTTTTCTTTAACATGGTATCAGAGCCAGGTCCATCCCAATTATTCAGCAATGTTGGGCCCCCATATTATCCACGCACCAGTTGCCAAAGGCCTGGGCGTGCAGGGAGGTGTTGAGTCCCACATCGGATGTGGATGAGGAATTTGGTCTCCTTATATGGCTTGGACAATCCTCCTCCCTTTGAGCTAGCTTTTGGGGTTGAGTTAGGCCCAAGGTCCATTTTTTTTTACAGCTATTGGCAGGTAGCGACCGAATTCTACTATAACGTCAACGCATTCCATATCGTGCTTTTCATATCCAAAACTCTGACCTTTCTTTTATTATTAACTAGTCTTAGTGCCCGCGTGATGCGCGGAAAATATCAACAAATTATTAATTAAATCAAATTTTTTAGTGATCATAGTGTATAGAGACAATATATTATGAATTATTCAAAATTTATAACAAATGTAATATCCAGTAAATATTACAGAATATATCTTACTCTCAATTTTTTTTAAAAAAAATTAAAATATTATTCTGTTGTTCACTTACTTAATTTTGTATTATATGCCATAAGAAATTATAGTTCCATCACCTTTATTTCAATCTAAATTTAAGAGTTCTAATTTTAATCATTAAAATTTACCCATGTGAGACATTTAATTATAATTTAAAATTCATAATCTCTTGTTTAAAAAATTATTCATATTTAACCTTTCTTATCTCAAATTCAATTAAGTCCTACAATTCTATATCTTTAAAACTGATTTTTTTTTCTCTTTCCCTCTTTTTTCTCCTTGGATATCATTATTGCATATATTTCAAAAAAAAATTTTATTTTATATCCAACTTTTAAATATTTATCTTTTATAACATCAAAAATTTTGAATTCTTCAATTAAAATAAAAAATTAGCCAATTAAAAATCAAAAAATTTGTCATCTTCCAAATTTCAAAAATAACTCCACTAATTCAAAAAAAAATTGAATTTCTCTATTATTCCAAAAGAATGTCGCAAATTATTAATGTAAAATATTACCCATAGACTCTAAAAAACCTACTTGATTTTAGAAAAAAACTTACCTACACCGGGTGTAGATACCAAACTACATCAACTAACCATGAATAAGTGATTTAATAAGGTGAAAAGATGTGTTAATTAACTATAGTTAAGAGAGAGAAGCATGTATGCCAACACATGTCATATATGTATTGGCTTGGTGTATACACCCGGTGTGGGTAATTATCCTTATCTAGAATATGCATTTACCTTGTATGTGCCATAGCATGTCAAGTCTGTTGATAAGCTCCGAGAAAAAAAATCAAGTACCATTTGGTATTAATATGTTCGTAATTAGGAAGTTGGAATTTCATTATAATTTCTAACTGAAGTTTCATTTACGTACAGATTCTATCATTCAAATAATTAAAAAACTAACGGTAAAGGCATCAACCTATTTGCACATTTAAACTTGAATATGTGATATAAATCTAACATGATTCTTTGTCAGTTGTGTTAATCAGATTGTTTCATAAATTTTATTCTCATTGAACACTCCCTATTCTTCCAATTGAGCTAGATCAATTAATTCCATCTAAATGTGCATAAAAATAGAATGGTAAGATTATATCAACAAATTATTAATTAAATCAAATTTTTTTAGTGATCATAGTGTATAGAGACAATATATTATGAATTATTCAAAATTTATAACAAATGTAATATCCAGTAAATATTACAGAATATATCTTACTCTCAATTTTTTTAAAAAAAAATTAAAATATTATTCTGTTGTTCACTTACTTAATTTTTGTATTATATGCCATAAGAAATTATAGTTCCATCACCTTTATTTCAATCTAAATTTAAGAGTTCTAATTTTAATCATTAAAATTTACCCATGTGAGACATTTAATTATAATTTAAAATTCATAATCTCTTGTTTAAAAAATTATTCATATTTAACCTTTCTTATCTCAAATTCAATTAAGTCCTACAATTCTATATCTTTAAAACTGATTTTTTTTTCTCTTTCCCTCTTTTTTCTCCTTGGATATCATTATTGCATATATTTCAAAAAAAAATTTTATTTTATATCCAACTTTTAAATATTTATCTTTTATAACATCAAAAATTTTGAATTCTTCAATTAAAATAAAAAATTAGCCAATTAAAAATCAAAAAATTTGTCATCTTCCAAATTTCAAAAATAACTCCACTAATTCAAAAAAAAATTGAATTTCTCTATTATTCCAAAAGAATGTCGCAAATTATTAATGTAAAATATTACCCATAGACTCTAAAAAACCTACTTGATTTTAGAAAAAAACTTACCTACACCGGGTGTAGATACCAAACTACATCAACTAACCATGAATAAGTGATTTAATAAGGTGAAAAGATGTGTTAATTAACTATAGTTAAGAGAGAGAAGCATGTATGCCAACACATGTCATATATGTATTGGCTTGGTGTATACACCCGGTGTGGGTAATTATCCTTATCTAGAATATGCATTTACCTTGTATGTGCCATAGCATGTCAAGTCTGTTGATAAGCTCCGAGAAAAAAAATCAAGTACCATTTGGTATTAATATGTTCGTAATTAAGAAGTTGGAATTTCATTATAATTTCTAACTGAAGTTTCATTTACGTACAGATTCTATCATTCAAATAATTAAAAAACTAACTGTAAAGGCATCAACCTATTTGCACATTTAAACTTGAATATGTGATATAAATCTAACATGATTCTTTGTCAGTTGTGTTAATCAGATTGTTTCATAAATTTTATTCTCATTGAACACTCCCTATTCTTCCAATTGAGCTAGATCAATTAATTCCATCTAAATGTGCATAAAAATAGAATGGTAAGATTATATCAACAAATTATTAATTAAATCAAATTTTTTAGTGATCATAGTGTATAGAGACAATATATTATGAATTATTCAAAATTTATAACAAATGTAATATCCAGTAAATATTACAGAATATATCTTACTCTCAATATTTTTTAAAAAAAAATTAAAATATTATTCTGTTGTTTACTTTCTTGAACTGTTAAGTTTATCTGAACTTTTTTTTATTATTATTTACTTGCCTTACTTAATATTTAATTTAGTCCAAATATATCCTCACACCCTTCCTCTTTGAACATTTTCTTACCGTATATTTTAAGTAATATTTTTCATTTAGCATTTTACTCGTACTCTGAAACAATGCGATATTCATTAGTAAATTAAATTTTAAAATTTCAAAACTAAAACCAAGGACTTTACTTACTTAATTTTTGTATTATATGCCATAAGAAATTATAGTTCCATCACCTTTATTTCAATCTAAATTTAAGAGTTCTAATTTTAATCATTAAAATTTACCCATGTGAGACATTTAATTATAATTTAAAATTCATATTCTCTTTTTTAAAAAATTATTCATATTTAACCTTTCTTATCTCAAATTCAATTAAGTCCTACAATTCTATATCTTTAAAACTAATTTTTTTTTCTCTTTCCCTCTTTTTTCTCCTTGGATATCATTATTGCATATATTTCAAAAATAAATTATTTTGTATCCAACTTTTAAATATTTATCTTTTATAACATCAAAAATTTTGAATTCTTCAATTAAAATAAAAAATTAGCCAATTAAAATTCAAAAAATCTGTCATCTTCCAAATTTCAAAATTAACTCCACTAATTCAAAAAAAAAAAATTGTGTTTCTCTATTATTCCAAAAGAATGTCGCCAATTATTAATGTAAAATATTACCCATAGACTCTAAAAAACCACTTGATTTTAGAAAAAAACTTACCTACACCGGGTGTAGATACCAAACCACATCAACTAACCATGAATAAGTGATTTAATAAGGTGAAAAGATGTGTTAATTAACTATAGTTAAGAGAGAGAAGCATGTATGCCAACACATGTCATATTAAAGGTATTGTTGGTTGTTGGAAGAACTCTAGTTTATTACCTGTGAGTTCATTTGCTAATGTGTATGGAAAAATTAAGAGAATCATGCAACCTGATGCAAGTATACGGGGATCGCAATTTTGTAATCTCTATAGACCAAGAGTTCTTATTATTCCAATTCTTATTTTGAGTGCATCCAAGGTGGAAAGTAAAATCTGGAATACAAGCTTTTTTGCGAAAATATTACATATAGCATATGATATGAGGAGTAAGGGAGCTAGCATTTTTTCTAGTTTTCCTGAAATATGGGATCTTGGGATAGCTTGGTGTATGATACATAAAGAAAGTCGGATTATTAATCTTCTCCCATTATCAACTCCAATTCTTGGAAATAGCCACTACTAGAAAAAAGGTCTAATGCGACGGTTCTAAAACCGTTGCAACAGGACCTATAACCGTCGCCTAAACTCTACCGCGACGGTTTACAGCCCGTCGTATACCAAGGCGTCGCAACAGCTCTATTGCAACGGTTGTATGTGACGGTTGCAAAACCGTTGCAATAGACATACCTATTGCAACGGTTTTCATTAGCTAAATTCCATGCCTACTGCTACGGGGTATTATCTCTAATGCAACGGTTGATAACCGTCGCAATTATACTTATTGCAACACTAATGCAACAGTTATTACCTCTACTGCGACAGTTATCTGGAGTTATTGCAACAGTTCATCCAATCTATTGTAATGGTTTGTAAAAACTATTGCAACGGTGTCATTTTGTGTTAGTTACATCACTATTTTTTTTTTGTAAATAGCTAAAATAAAAAGGTTAAATTGAATATCCCAAAAAAATGAATAACCAACACAATCATAATCCAAAATATATCACAAGTTCATCCATATATTAGAGCAAACATTTTTTACGAATGCGTTAAATTTATCAAAAACACAAAAAAAGTACTTCTAGAACAAAAGATTTTCAAGATATGTAAAAGTAGTCTAGCAACTATCAATTCCAACACTCTTAAGTAAGGTCTAGCTCTTCACAGCTCTCGTCCACCTCCGTTTCATTTGCTTCACCTACAAAATCATTAATAAATCAAGAACCAATTCAACTAAAACTTCCAAAAGAAAAATAATCAAAGTAACAAGCAATATTGTAAAGATGCCACCCTAAACAAACCAAAAATTACCGACAAGCATCTCATTATCAACAGATAATCTTCTTCCAAGGATTATCTTTTGAAGGGTAGTTTGCTGTAACTTTAATGCACCACCATAACTAAAATATACATAAAAAAATCAGGATTATATTCTGCTCAACATAGTCCTAATAGTAGTTCAAGTACTGTTAAGCATCCATTCACTTATATTGTTGTTTTCCATTTCAAGAAAAAAAATAAGCAAATTAGAAGGCCTATATATCTGTTCCTACAAGTGTAGGGTTATATGTCTTATTTTTAGTAGTTGTGCCAATAAACAGTGATTTTGACTTCTCGATGACTTAGTGCGAAAAGTTTAAAACTTACATTCAAGACTGTGAATGCAGAAAAATTAATACAAGATAGCACATATTAATACGACTATGAATACATCCACTTTCGCTAAAGCTATTTGACTCGGAAAAGAAAAACGACATAACAATCATAGGGATCCATTAATTTAAGTGGAAACAGATCATCTACTACACCAAAAAGCTAAACACTAAAATGTCAAGAAGACTTACCCTTACAGGATTAGGACAAAACCCCCATAACCGATTCAAACACATTAACAGGCTCATTGCCATCTTGACTTTGCTGTATTTCAATTTTCTCCATTTCAGCCTACACATAAAATACAAATAGAGAAAATTCAAGTTAAAAAGCTATTTCATTAAGATCGATCATGTTTTTTTGCTCTTATTTTCGCAAAGACATCCTTGAGTGTTAAAGAATAAGAACCTTTTTTCTCTTTTTCCTAGTTACCTGAAAGTAAGTATCAAGTATCTTTTTGAAAACGATAAGTTTCATATTTAATGACATAACCAAGAGGACATACCAATTCACTGCGAACTATAGCAAAACTTTTCTTGCCATCGGTATGAGGATTTTTCAGCTTTTTTCGATTCTCAATACTAATCTTGGAAAGTTTCTACAAGTAAATGAGTCAATAAATTTATATTAAAAAGTGAGTCTATCTCATAAAAAAAAAAAAAAAAAAAAAAAAAGTTTGTAAAAACCAAATACTAACTTACTTGTACTTTTTCCGATTTTCAATATTTAAGGAGCTCCTTAAATACCGATTCCGATACATCTTCTGGCCTATTTTCCATTCGCATTGCATCATTTTCATAGACGTCAAAGTGATCTTTTTCTCAGTCGACTCTTATAACTTCTCCAAGCACTTTGAATAGCTTGCAAAGTCCTTTTTTTTTTTTTGCAGCATCGGGGATATCATATTTTTCCTACAATTAGTTTGAATGGGTAAGTGCAAAACCATAAAATAATTTTAATTAAATATTAAAATAAACTCCTCTGTTTTTTCTTCCAAAGAGCGAATTGTTTCAGCTTTAATGTATGTTGAGCTTCTACATTTTTCAGGTCCTTTGGAAGGCACTTCTTGATTCATGACTATTAACCTGTGTAAAGTTAAAAAGAATAAGAATTGATAGTAGCCAATCATGGTATGCAAATTTGTAGCTTGTTCTTAAAGCTTTTTTGGCATACAAGGGTGATGCTAAGACCAGTGAAGTGAACTAATTATAACTACCATCTCTATGATATTTCTGTTAGAGGTCTCAAATGAAGTCCTTTAATTGTGAAAATGCTACTCTAAACTAATTACAGATAAAGAAGGATTGCAAAAATATATTTACTCTAGAAAAAGATCAATAAACTATCTGCCCTTTTTAAGTACTAGAGTTTATGGTCGAGCCAACAATCAGTCATTCAATGTTCAGCTGCACCACTGTATCAGTAGTGACATATTCTGGTAATGTTTTAAGGCCATCCAGAAATGTCTCAGAGCACAAGAGAAGTTTACACATTCTTTTTTACATTGTTGTTGCACTTTCCAGAATTCCTATAGAGAAGTAGCAAGAACACACTAGAATATTAACGCGCTAATGGCTCAGGACCTTCTGTAACTCACCAGGCTAATATCATAACTGCCACAAATAAAAAATCAATGATATGCCATGAGAACTGGTAAACATTTCCATATGACTATTAGGACCAGTAAACCAGCAGAACTAAGAACATAAGAGTTATCTATGACATAAAGCACCATCTTCTGATGCTCAATAACAACACTACTTAAAATTTTCACCTATTATGCCTTCCTTCCTTGTATCATGTGGTCAACTTACAACTATTATGCTTTCCCTGTTACGCGCCAAAAAGGATAATTCTGTAATATTTGAAACTAATGAGCAAACATTATGTATGGGTACTATGTATCTGTAACTATCATCTTTCTCTCTTTTTCTGGTCTCAGTTTCAAGATGTCTCATTATTCTTACAAAATAGCCGATGTAGGAGAAGTAATCTTGTGGGCACCCCTTCTTTCTATTGAGAAGTTGTGCTCTACAACAGAAGACAATATAAAGTGTAAATATTGAATTTACAACAAAATTGTGTCACTCCAGTAACTTATATAGAGTATTCTTATTTCAAAACACATACTTCAGAATATATTAAAATGAGAAAATTGTAATTGAGACTTAGGAAGTAGATAGTTCGTGTTTAGTAGATTGTGAGAAGTGGATAAATATGCCATCTCAAATCACAATAATATAAAGCAGATTTTGTATATGATTGGGACTGGTATTTAGCACTTGATTATGCACCCAGAACTCGAAGAAGATGGACTAAACAAAACTTCAAACCAAAAAATACTAAAAATATACAGAACACCTAAATTTTAATTCTGGAAATTCTCACTCTTTCTTAAACAAAATCAAAATCCACCAATCATACGTTATATTTTCTAAAATAATAAATAAAATCACAAAATAGAAGCAACAATAAGATGTCCCTTTGCGTTGTCAACATAGAAAGAAATATTGTTGAATAAATCGAAAAAAAAGTAAAGTATAATAGGGAAATTATTACCAAAGTAAAATATGTACCTCTGCGGAGAAAAGCCAACGACGGAGGTCGCTTGGAGTCGTCGGAGGGTGGATCAGTGAGGTTAGGCCGACGTCGGAGGTCCCTTTATGAATGGGCTCTGTGAAGATGAAGTAGAGACTGAGGAAGACCAGGGCTTTTAGCCTTTAACCCTAACTCTTATTGAAACATTAAAAAATGAAAATTACTTAAAATAAAGGGTGTGGGGACACAATAAAATAGTACAGGGAAAAGTTGGAGGGAACTTATAAGCGTCGCGATAGCCTTTTTTTTCAAAAAACCGTCGCCGTTGCTTAAGTAATGCTATCCGTCCTGGTTTTGTTAACTCTGTCGCGACGGTTTATTTTCTAATGCAACGGTTCTAACTACAAAGTGTCTTAGTATGTCCAAGACTCTATAGCAACAGTTTTAACCGTGGCAATAGGTTATCTAATGCAACGGTTTAATAACCGTCACAATAAAACTGTCGCATTAGGCCTCTTTTCTAGTAGTGAGCAAGTCTTGTTATTGGTAGTGTGAAGTTGTGGGAGCTAATAGAAAGGGCCATTGTGCAAAACTACAAAGAGGTTATAAATGATAAGGAGGGGAAAGAGCTACTTGCCTGCGGGCTATGTAAATTCTGCTCACTATATATTATATTACATCTTCCCTGTTGCAATATGTTCTGGTGCTCTTGTTTTTCTGTCAATTATTAATGGTTCTGCGTGCCTAACTGATGGAGCAGCAAAGGTTAGAAAAATGGGGAATGCTTCGTAGTTTACTCTTGACCAAGGCGACATACTGATTGGCCTAGAGAACATGATTAAGTTCATGAGAAAGATATGTTGCTCGAGTGATTTTAAAGCAAAATTGATGCTTCTTCACAATATAGTTATAGAGTTGGGCAGGGAGGTATATTCAAATCAACAAAAGGTGGACTTTGCAGCTGAGAATGCCGTAAGAGAGCAGACAAAATCTTTTGGATTGGACACATATTATCCATCCTACTTGCTGCAAATTATAACCAGAGATAGGCGTGCTAAGCTTGGAGAAACTATAGAGTAAGCTGTAATATATATTTTGAAATTTCCCTTTGATCCTGGTTGAATTTCTCACCCTTGAGGACAAGGGCGAACTGAAGAGGAAGGGACTGTTATGAGTGAAATGAAGCGTAGGGCTTAATTGTCTTTTCCTTAATTAATCAATATATATATATATATATATATATATATATATATATATATATATATATATATATATATATATATATAAAGCTGGGCATAATGAAGATGACTTGGCATATCTCTTTGGCCAGGAATCATATTTTTTTTTCTCCTTTTTTTTGGTACTTTGATTCCCAACTGTAATGGAAGGCTAGGGTTAGAAGTAAAGAAATGAAAAGGGAATTGGGATCGATTGAGACAGAATTGGGGAAATAAACATGTGTGTCTGGTCGGATACGTGTGCAGACACATAAGCAGTGAGTTGGCTAAATAAGCAAATATGATTGGGCGTAGGAACAGACGTGGAGGATGACAAGGAAGAGAAGCTGGCTAATTCATTAATGCGCTGTACGGCTGAGATTAGAGATAGACCAACGGCTGAGATCAAGTTAATAGTTAGTTAAAAGGATTGCTTGGCAGTTAAGCTTGATAGTTATGATCTGGTACATTTCTCATCTTTCCTCTATCCTCTCTGATTCTCTCCCACGTTCCTTCTCTTCTTCTTCCTAACTTTACCTCCATTCTTATCTTCAGGTACTCTTATCCTACAGGGGAGCTTGAAGCCTCATCTTGTTTTCCTAATCACTCTTGTAATAGTTGTAATAGTGTCGATCAGTTAATAAAAACCCCAACTCCTTCAATTTCATTCAACTACAGAATTTTACATACGAGACATTATAATTTGGTATCAGAGCTACATCTTGGGTTACAATTATGATGGATTCACGGCAAAAAACAACAGAGGAACATGTTAACAAGATCGATAATCAATTACAAAGTTACATGGCCTCAACAAATCAGAAATTAGAAGATACAAATGCAAGACTAGATGATACAAATGCCAAACTGGGAGATCTCAGTGACAAATTGGGCCTGTTGTTGGAGAAGTTTGTAACAAATGCTGGGCCTACATCATCTTTTCTGGTGCCAGCCCCAGAAGGCCTGTTGGGTCACAGACCAATTCAAGAAAATGGGTTAGGTCCAAGAAAGACACCTGAGATTCAATAAACAAATAACCGCTGGGATCAGGTAGGTGGTTTCATGCCTAAGCTTAAATTTCAAGAGTTTCGTGGGGGTAGAAGACCCTAGAGCATGGTTAAGAAAATGTGACAAATACTTCCAATTTTATCATATAAATGACCCTAGAAAAAAGTTAGAGATAACATCTATGAATCTAGAGGACAAGGTAGAATCATGGTTCTATGCACTACAGCTGAGTAAGGGGACAATAAGATGGAGAGAATTCACTGTAGCCCTGTGTCAAAGATTTGAAGATATTACCAATGACACATTAGTGGAGAAATTTAACAAGATCACACAAAGGAGTACAGTAGGGGAATATTTAGAGGAATTCGAGGACCTCAAAATTTGGGTGATGATTAAAAACCTCATCATACCAGAAGAATTCTTCATGGAGACTTTCATTGGGGGGTTGAGAGATGATATCAAACATGCAGTGAGATTCAGTCACCCCTATAACCTTGATAAGGCAGTGGATAAGGCAAAACACCAGGAAAGGCTAATTGATGCAGACAATAGGAGAAACAGGACCCTCTGGTCTAGACTTAATCACTCTTCTAACCAAGTACCTAGCAATGCTAGTAAGCCAAACACTGGGTGGGTTAAGGACAATGGAGGAGTCAGTTCTAATCACAGTAAACTCTTTGATTATAGGAGAGCCAATGGGCTTTGCTTCAAATGTGGAGAAAAGTACTCATATGATCATCAATGCAAAGGGAAACAATTACAACTCGTGAATGGGGAAGAGTTGGAGACTACTGAATATCCAGACTTAGAGGAACCACCAGATCAAGTTTAGGAAGGCATGGAGGACACAACAATTAGCCTAAATGCCTTGTCAGGAACATCAATACCCAATACAATTAGATTTAAGAGTGAAGCTAAGAAGGTACCATTAACAATCCTGGTGGACTCAGGTAGCACCCACAGCTTTCTAGATTGCAACACAGCTAAGAGGATTGGTTGTGCCAGTGTGGAAGATGTACCTATGAAGGTGACAGTAGCAGATGGAAATCACCTGATGAGTTACCACTCTTATCCAAACTTTAAGTGAAAGGTACAAGGTGTAGAGTTTGAAACCAAGGTAAGATTAATACAATTAATTAGGTGGATGTGAGATGGTATTAGGAGTGGACTGGATGAGACTGTAATCCTATCAAATTTGATTTTGTTAATTGCAAATTACAAGTGAAAGTCAATGGGAGGAAGGTGCAGCTGAAAGGAATTACTGAAGAAGGCAGTTTGAATAACATGACAGTGGGGCCAATGAAATAGTTAATCAAAAAAGGCCAAGTAATGTAGGCACACTTATTTACTATTTCTACAGCTACCAACAAGGAAGAAACAGAAGTGGTACCTGAAGTCCTTCAACAACTCTTGCAGCAGTACAGAGATGTATTTAAGGAGCCAAAGAACCTTCCACCCAAAAGAGATCATGATCACTACATTCCCCTGAAACCAAATGCCACACCAATTAGCATCAGATCTTATAGGTATAATTTCTTTCAAAAAAATGAAGTTGAGAAACAAGTGAAGGAAATGTTATCCCATGAAATTATACAGCCTAGTCACTCTCCCTTCTCCTCCCAAGTACTACTAGTTAAAAAGAAGGATGGATCATGGAGGTTTTGTGTAGACTACAGGGAACTTAACAAGCTTACCATCAAGGATAAGTTTCCTATACTACTAGTAGATGATTTACTGGATGAACTAAGTGGATCCAAGGTATTTTCTAAGATTGATCTCAGGACAGGGTATCATCAGATCAGAATGTTTGAGGGAGATGTTCATAAAACAAGTTTCAGAACTCATTTGGGACATTATGAGTTTAAGGTCATGCCCTTTGGCTTGACCAATGCTCCTGCCACCTTTCAAAGCTTAATGAATTATGTATTTCAAGATTACCTAAGGCAGTTTGTACTGGTGTTTTTTGATGACATTCTAGTATACAGCCCCACCCTGGAGTTACATGTTTTACACCTCACAAAGGTACTGGATCTGCTCAGGAAGGAGCAGCTATATGCAAAACAGTCTAAATGTTCTTTTGGCCAAGGTCAAGTAGAATACTTAGGCCACATCATCACTGGGGAAGGGGTCTGCACAGATCCCAAAAAGATAGAGGCCATGACTCAGTGGCCTACTCCTAAATCCATTAAGGCCTTGAGGGGCTTCCTTGGGTTGACAGGTTACTATAGGAGATTTGTTCATTCTTATGGCTTAATCAGCAAGCCCCTAACAAACCTGCTCAAGAAGAATTCCTTTTTGTGGAATCCAGAGGCAGATGCAGCCTTCCAGAAGCTAAAAAGGGCCATGACAACAGCACCAGTGCTGGCCCTAGCTGATTTTACTCAGCCTTTTGTGGTGGAAACTAATGCATGCTCAAAAGGGATTGGTGCTGTCCTAATGCAGCAAGGCAGGCCTATTGCATATTTTAGTAAGGCCTTAGCTCCTAGACACTGGGGATTATCTACCTATGAGAAGGAGTACATGGCTCTTTTGGCTGCAGTTGATAGATGGAGACATTATTTACAAGGAGGGCATTTTGTGATCAAGACTGACCACCATAGCTTGAAATACCTACTGGAACAGAAGGTCACTACTGCTCTACAACAAAAAGGATTTACAGAGCTCCTAGGACTTGACTATGAGGTACAATACAAGAAGGGGAGGGAAAACAAGGTAGCTGATGCATTATCTAGGAGGCAGGAGGAAGAGGGCACCCTATGTTCTGTAACAACTATGGACCCAACTTGGATGCAAGAAGTAATTGACAGCTATTAACAAGATCCAGAGGCTACCCAACTGTTGACTGAGCTGATCACAGACCCTAATGCTAAACCACAATATTCACTACAGCAAGGAATAATCAGGTTTGATCACAAAATTTATGTTGGGAAATCCACTGATCTGAGGCCTAAGGTGTTTGCAGCTAGGGGTGTTCATGGTTTGGTTAAAAACCGACCCAAACCGAAATCCAAACCAAACCGCTTAAAATAACCGAACTTTATTGGTTATGGTTTGGTTTGGTTTTTAATTTTTAAAAACCGATAATACTTGGTTTGGTTATGGTTTTAGTAAAAATAACCGAAGAAATAACCGAACCGAACCGATACATAATATATATATTTTTTAAAATAATAAATTAATATTTTATTTTATATATAGTTTAAGTTTTAAATTTTCTATATCATTTAATCAAGACTTATAAAGTTGTAGTAGAAATGCAATTAACTAGTTGGGCTTCTGAATCCATCAATCACCCAACAATACAAAAATTTAGTAATGTTATTGACCCATTAGCAAATAAGGTGATCCAATATATCCATTAACTAAGTTTTCAGCAAGAGACAATCAGACAAGAATTAGAGTTAGGTCAAACACCCCACACACACACTACACAAGTTCAGAGCTCATTTTCAAGATTTCATCTAGTCTTCAACATCTACGGTTTCATATACAAAAATTTCATTTAGTCTTCATCATCTCGCGGAACCATCCATCACCCTATCATAGGTAGATTTGATTTTTATTCATGTGTTTGGAATTAAACTGAAATCTCTAATTATATTGTATTCTTCTAATTTTTTATTTTCTTCTTTTAGATGGAAACGACAGAAATTGAAGATATGGAGATGACTGAAGAGGATATAGTAGCACCATCGATTCCTCAATCAGTTGGTAACACTTCCAGATCTAATCGCTCTACTAATCCTTCTACTTCTTGTGCTCCTAAAAAATAAAAAAGAACTACTTCTTGTGCTCAAGACCCTTCCCATGGAAAGAGTGGTAGAGAAACATCTCAAATTTGGCACCACTTTACAAAATTCATTATTAAAAAAGGTGTTAATAAGGGTGAAGAAAGGGCAAAATGCAAATATTGTGCTAAAGATTTGTCTTGCCGTACTGTTAATGGGACTTCTAACCTATGGACACATTTAAATAAGACTTGTAGTAAATCTCCTTTCAAATTTATTGATAGAAAGCAACCAGGATTGAACCTTAAACCTATTAATGGAGGGGAACAAGGAGCATTGGAAAGAGTTGTTTATAATGTCACTGAGGTTAGGAGGGCAATCGCCGAGTTTGTTATTATTGACGAACAACCTTTTAGAGTTGTTGAGGGGGAAGGCTTTAAAAAGTTGATGTCTGTTATTTTACCAAATTATGTGTTGCCTTCTCGCATTACTATTGCTAGACAATGTCTACAGATTTATCATCAGGAGAAAGAAAAGCTTAAAAAGCTTATCAAAGATCAACGTATATGTCTTACTAGTGATACATGGACATCACTCCAAAATTTAACCTATATGGTCATTACAGCTCATTGGATTGATGATCAATGGAATTTGCAAAAAAAGATTCTTAATTTTTTTCAAACTCCAGATCATAAAGGTGAGACAGTAGCTAAGGGGATTGAGGCTTGTTTGTTAGATTGGGGCATTGAGAATATTTTTACAGTGACGCTAGATAATGCATCATCTAATGATGCTTCAATCAAGCACTTGAAGGCGAGGATTAATGATTGGAAAGGCGTCATCCTGGAAAATGATTTTTTACATGTTAGGTGTAATGCTCACATTCTAAATTTAATTGTAAAAGAAGGATTGAGTGCACAAAGTGACTCTATTTCTCGAGTAAGACTTGCTGTGAAATATGTTAAGTCTTCTCCAGGAAGAAGTGATTCCTTTAAGTCTTATGTTGAGAAGGTTAAACTAGACACTAATGGTCTTTTGAGTTTGGATGTTGAGACGAGGTGGAACTCAACATATTTGATGTTGGATACAGCTTTAAAATTTGAAAAAGCCTTTTCAAGGATGTATGATGATGACCACAAGTACTTCAGGTATTGTCTAGACTTGAAAGGAACGACAAAGCATCCCTCTTCAGAAGATTGGAAGAATGTCCAGGTCTTTATTAAGTTTCTTGAAATTTTTTACAGTATCACTTTGAAATTTTCAGCAACTAAACATGTTACTGCCAATTGTTTCCTCCATGAGATTTTTAATCTTCAAAGCTTTATTGTCAAACATACTAATTGTGAAATTGAGCTTTTGGCTGAAATGGCTAAGAAGATGAAAGTAAAGTTTGATAAATATTGGAGTGATTTTGAGGAGATGAATATGTTGCTATTTGTTGCTGTTGTATTGGATCCTCGGTATAAAATGAAGTATGTTGAGTTCCTTTTTAACTCTACATATAAATCTTTGGAGGGAAATGCTAGGTCTACTAAAGTGATGAACACTTTAACTCGCTTGTACTCTCACTATAAGAATTCTCTTTCTGGGACTTCTAATGAAAATAGTGAAAATCAAACTAGTATGATGAGCCAAAGTGATACTAGTGAGGCGTGGCAATCACAATGGGAGAAACATCTTGAAGATGAGGTTAATGTTGATAATAAGTCTGATCTTGATAAATATTTGATGGATCCTGTAGAGAAGAACAAGGATTTGAATATATTGGCTTGGTGGAAAGCTTCTTCTGAGACATATCCAATTGTTTCTAAGATTGCAAGAGATATGCTTGCTATTCCTATTTCTACCGTTGCATCAGAATCAGCTTTTAGTACAGGTGGTCGGATTCTTGATTCTTATCGAACCTCTTTATCGACAAAGACAGCTGAAGCTCTTGTTTGTAGTCAACAATGGTTACGATCAACATCTAATGAATACAAGCTGGAAGATCTCTTAGAAGAAATTCAAAAACTTGAGATAGTTGAAAAGGGTAATTTTACATAATTAAGTTTATTAATTCTTTTATTTTTTGAACTTTTAATGCCTAATTTGAGTTTTCTTTTCTTTTTCTAGAATATCCAGGCACCGCTTTGAGCATTGATTAGTTTGGAACTTGAGAAAGAAAATGGAAGTCGACACTAGACAGTAGCCGTGCTCATATTTTGGATTCACAGGCTGTTTAATTTAAATGTTGTAATTTTTACTTTTCATGGACAAAGTTGTTTGTACCTTGGTTACTAAATGGAGTCTATGTTGTTTCATTTTATTAGCCTAAGCATTTTAAGAATGTGTATGACTTTTCTTTCATTTATGGAATATTGTTATCTTCTTTTCTTAAATTTCTTTCAGTTGTAGCAGCTTTTCAGAGAAGACAAGTTGGTGTTCCATAGGCTGATTATGATGGCTGCTATTCAAGCCTTCTTATTTTAAATTTTTACATTGACTTTTTGAAAGAAAAGTTCCATTTCTTTCCTGAACACTAAGGTGAGTATTGTGATCATCTCTAAGGTATCTCTAAAGAAATATTTACTTTGATAGGTTTCTTTATTATATGCTTGGTCAATAATATGGAAGATGAAAGTAATGTGGACAGCCTGCCATGAGATCTCTAGATGATCGAAAACAGTATGTTGTAGCCTATTGTCTACTGGCCATTTACATTTGTTGATATGATCTGAAAGATGGAGTAATTATTTTTATATTAAATCAAATGTACATAATTGATTTGTAGGGAGTAGGTGTTATGGTAATGCATTGGTGAATCAGTGTTCTTGGCTCTGTCAAAAGACTTCAGGTCAGTGTTCTTGGTGAACCAGTGTTCTTGGTGAATCTTTCCTTTTTCTTTATTATGTTTTAAATCACTCCATTCATTTTATTAAACATGTTGTTGGCCCTCTTGAATTGTATTTTGGCTTCTGTTCAATTATAGGAGCTAATAACTTACACAACTGCTATTTTTGTTTGTAAAAAACCGATAGACCGAACCGAACCGAAACTAAACCGAAAATAACCAAACCGATGGTTTTAATTTTAGTTGGTTTGGTTTGGTTTTAATAATTTAAAAACCGAATATATTGGTTTGGTTATGGTTTTGATCGAAAAACAACCAAACCGAACCGTGAACACCCCTATTTGCAGCACTTCACCAGTCTCCACTTGGGGGACATTCATGGCAGCAAGGTACTTATAAAAGAGTGAGACTGATCTTCTATTGGCCTAGGATGAAGGAAGACATTTGTAGATGGGTTGCTGAATGTGATGTATGTCAAAGGGTCAAAGTGGAACACACTCATCCCCCTGGCCTTTTACAACCACTTCCAGTCCCTGAAGGCCCTTGGCAAGACATATCTATGGATTTTATAGAAGGCTTGCCAAATTCTGGCAATAAGAATGCTATACTTGTGGTAATTGACAGGTTGACCAAGTATGGTCATTTCCTGCCATTGAAACACCCTTACAGTGCACAGGAGATAGCTGAATTATTTCTAAGGAAGGTCTACAAGTTGCATGGGCTGCCTAAGACAATTGTGACAGACAGGGACCCTATATTCACCAGTCAATTTTGGCAAACACTGTTCAAATCTATGGGAACTAAACTTAACCTATCCACAGCATACCATCCCCAGACAGATGGCCAAACTGAAAGACTTAACAGGTGCTTAAACCTAAGAGCCATGGTTTACCCAAATCCAAAGAAATGGTGCCAATGGCTTTCATTAGCTGAATGGTGGTATAACACCAACCACCATACTTCACTTAAAGTCACACCCTTTGAGGCCCTTTATGGCTAACCACCTCCTCAGATACCCATGGGCTCACTGCCCCACCCCACGCATACACTAGCAGGTGCCAGCTTAGCACAGAGACAGTTGATGATACAGAACCTCAGAGACAATCTCCTACAAGCTCAATCTCGCATGAAGTTCTACGCAGATCGAAGCAGAACAGAATGAAGCCTACATGTAGGGGATCTGGTCTATTTGAAATTACAGCCCTACAGGCAAACTACCGTTGCTATTCGAAGGAATTTAAAGCTTAGTGCAAAATACTATGGTCCTTTTAAAGTGTTACAGAAGGTGTGAGAGGTAGCTTACCGATTAGATCTACCAGCAAGGGTCGCAGATCCACCCTGTGTTCTATATATCGCAGCTCAAGAAGCGCGTGGGGCCTAGTATCCCGATTCAGCACCAACCACCAGCTTATGACGTCGATGGAGGAGTATTGATTCAGCCGATGGCCATTTTACAACGCCGTATGATTAAGGTTAATAACAAAGCGACGGTTAAGGTTCTGGTTCAATGGGCGAACCTAGGGGTTGAAGAGGCTACTTAGGAGGATTGGGGCTACATCAAGAGCCAATTCCCAGAATTTGTCGCGCAGTTACGACCTTGAGGACAAGGTCGATTCGAAGGGGAAGGGATTGTAATTGCAGGCTAGGGTTAGGAGTAAAGAAATGAAGAGGAAATTGGGATCGATTGAGACAAAATTGGGGAAATAAACATGTGTGTCTTGTCGGACACGTGTGCAGACACATAAGCAGTGAGTTGGCTAAATAAACAAATATGATTGGGCGTAGGAACAGACGTGGAGGATGATAAGGAAGAGAAGCTGGCTAATTCATTAATGCGTTGTACGGCTGAGATTAGAGATAGACCAACGGCTGAGATCAAGTAAATAGTTAGTTAAAAGGATTGCTAGGCAGTTAAGCTTGACAGTTATGATCTGGTACATTTCTCATCTTTCCTCTATCCTCTCCGATTCTCTCCCTCGTTCCTTCTCTTCTTCTTCCTAACTTCACCTCCATTCTTATCTTCAGGTACGAGACATTACACCAACTTCCTCCTATTATTTATTTTTATTTTTTTATTTTTTTGGTCATGATTATTTATTCTCTTATCAGTTCTTCAATCAATATTGCTGACTTAACAGTACTAATTACTCCTAGTATATTAGAATTACGTTACTGATCTTATTACACTTACTTACCGTTACTAATCTCATTACACCTGCGTTACAAAATATGGAGTAACCTAAGCCTAAAGGACATAATTGACTATCGGTTAGTCATTACTCAAAAACTCTTCCTTCACAAAGTTATATAAGCCCTATCCAAGCCCATCTATTTTATCAATTCACTTTTGTATTATGTACGTTCTTATTGTCTTTTTCATTTGTTGCTTTGTCTGAGTTTTCATTTATTTTATTTGTAGTGATGCAGTGGAAGTTGAGGCAACACCATTTCTATGAGCTTTGACGTATGGAATGTTTTTTTATAGCAGGTTTTTCTTAATTTTTTCTATGGCAAATTCCTTTGGAGTTTTGGATTCAGGTTAAATATTTGTTTTTCTATATAGATTTGTCTCATACACCATTTAATTAGTTTCATGTTAATAATTCTATTAATTGTCTTGATTATTTATATCAGGATTTTCTTAATTTTTTCTATGGCAAATTCCTTTGGAGTTTTGGATTCAGGTTAAATATTTGCTTCTCTTTATAGATTCGTCTCATACACCATTTAATTAATTTCATGTTAATAATTCTATTAATTGTCTTGATTATCTACTCAAGGAAAAATGAAGGAAAAGAAACTAGTTACTATAACACTTTCCCATATTTTATATATAAACAGTTCCTTTTTGTGTTTAGTGTAATTTTAATTAATTAGTATCCGAGGAAGTTTTAAGGACACGCAGGTAAACCACAGAAGAGAACGAACAAGTATCTTCATCCAACTTTCTTTCTTCCTCTACTCACTCACTTACCCAATGGATAGTTATGTAAAGGAGACAAATTAATCGTTGTTAATTAGTCCAATTCGAATGTTGTTGCATACTAAGTTATGCATTTTTCTGTTACTAACTTAATACATTTCATTTCTAATTATTTAAGGTTCCTGAGATGAATAGCAACGCCAATCATATGGAGAAAAGAAATGCTTAAATGGCCAAGTGAAGGAAGATGTTGATTTGCAAAATTTCCATTATCCCAACCAGTTGTGGTCTTTTTGAAAGATTTTATGAAATTGAAGAGGTTCGATGGAAAACAATGAAATCCAAACAATATAATGGAATACTGGTTTTTTCTTTTGTTATTATTCCATTTTGGTAAACAAGTGTCAGTACATCTTATTTGGAAATTTGCAAAATATAGATGTCTAAATATGGATGCAGGATTATTGTGCATTTATTTGCACAAAAAACAAAGAAAACAAGAAAAAAAGGATAAGATAAAGAAAAAATGTAAGAAATAAGACGGAAGATGCTAAGTGATAACGTTATTGACGCATTTTTGTCTTGTCTTCTTTTCATCTTATTTATTTCTTACTAGTAATATAGATTTTTGAGAATACAATACTCGATATCTTTCCATTTACACTACTAAAAAAACCCGGATCTGCGACCACCATCATGCGACCGAAAATTGGTCTCCACAGCTGTGCGACCGATTTTCGGTCGCACATACAACGAAAAAAAGTGGCGACCGACAATCGGTCGCATAGCGGTCTTTGAAAAATTTGACTTTTTTAGTCAAAGTTAGGCGACTGAAAATCGGTCGCCTGTCGGTCGCCTAACTGTGACTAAAAACGGGCAGAACCCCTTTCTCCCCCATTTCAACATTACCCATTTTACTTCCAATCCCTAAAAACCGAACCCCCCCCCCCCACCCCATAATCAACTATCCACCATTATAAACCCCATATAACTTTAAATTACTACTCTATAACCTCCAACATAACATCTAACACAATCTACACCTACTAATTCAAGGTAAATTTCATTTTTTAGTAATTTTTCTTATTTTTTTAAAAACTCATATAATGACTTTTTAATTCACTTTTTTTGTAGTTATTGGGTGGATAGCACATTGGTAACTCATATTTTCTTGCCATTGGATCCAATACAAAGTTGAGGTAATTTTTTTTTTTTGGTTTAATAATCCGAATTTAATTATATATATATTTTTAAATAATGGAGAGCCTATATATGTTGTTTACATGTTAGTTTTTAGTTATAATTGGTTTATTATATATAATGTGATGTCGAGTAAGTTGTTTTGGGTTGATGAACTTTAAATATAGGGTTGTGATTATTGGGATTAATTATGGTAATTGTTGTGATATGGTGGAATTGTTTGGTAGAGTTGTTTGCAATGTGTTGATGTCTTGTCATGGGTTGTGGTGTTTGGGATACTTGCTATGCATTTAAAGTTAGGGTTTTGGTATTGTTGTTTGGATTGTTCATGTTTGCAACATTTTATGCCTAAACCGGATAAATTGTATGCGTTTTGTATTGCATTGCACTTACTATATAATATGGAATTCAAACGGACCAATGGATATTCAAAAAAAAAGCTAGGATTATTAAAAATTGGTACCAATTAGATTGTTCTCAATTTGGCAATTTTTGTGTAGATATGGACTTTAATGCACGTCGTTTGTGGATGGACAATAGACTTTTCCCCGGTCGGCGGGGGATAAGGCCTGAATTTGAAGAGGGTCTTAAGGAATTTGTTGCTTTAGCAAAAACAACCGAACCTTTTATAAGGTTTGGCAGTCGCCCGAGTTCGAGGCGAAGAGCGAGCGTCGGAAAAGGGTGGATCGCTCCATACCGGTGGCTCAATTAGCGCGGCTACACAAAAGATGCGCTTGGTACAGTTATTTAACCGAAGAGCGAGCAAGAAACGCAGGACATGATCAAAAAGCTCCTTGCCAAAAAGGAGAAGAAGAAAGCGAGAAGAAAGCATAAGAGCAAGCATCGACGCAGCTCCTCTTCCTCTTCCGAGTCCGGGTCTAGCTCACCCTCGCCCGAGTAGTCTTTTGAATGTTTGTGAAGTTGTATTGTTAACAATTTTAGGATATAACAAATGGTGTTGGATGTTTTTGAAATGTTTGGTTTATTGCGTTGTATTGGTGAATTACTGTTTTTGAAATGTTTGGTTTATTGCGGTGTATTGGTGTTGGATTGCTGTTTTATTGCGGTGTATTGGTGTCCAGGTTTTTAAATTGCTGGTTTTTGCTGTTGCTACTGCCTGATTGCAGGATTTTTATTGCAGGTTTTTTCAGGTTTGGCGACCGATTTTCGGTCGCATAGCGGTCACAACTGAGACCAAATATGCGACCGATTTTCGGTCGCACATCCTATGCGACCGATTTTCGGTCGCATACTTGGTCACCATTAATTCCCACAAATGAGACCAAGTATGGTCACTGTATGTGAGCTATTGTGCGACCGAAATTCGGTCGCATAGTGGTCGAAATATCGACCGTTTTTCGGTCGCAGGGCTATTTGCTACCATTAATATTCCGACCACCCGTATCGGTCGCCGATCGGTCGACCTAGCGACCGATGTGCGACCGATTTGGTGGTCGAAATTTCAGGTTTTTTTAGTAGTGTTACTTACAAGGTGACTTTATATTTCTATGTTCAGCAGTTAATAGCTAATATTAAATTTTTTAAACAAACAAGAAAGAGAAAATTGTGTTTTATATCTTTTTTATTTTACTATATGAATATTATTACAAGTACACATCTTAAAGTTTTGACATTTTGTTATGAATGGGCCTGAAGCATTATTGGCGAATGGGCTCGTGGACCGGAGACTCATGAAGAAGCAGCCCAAAACCCGTTTAGATGTCTATATTTGGGATCCAGGCCCAATTAACAACTAGTTAAAAGGAACAATGTGTTAGCATTAAGGCTTATGCAAATTATGAATTGTGCCTTAGGCCAAAGTCTGTATCCTCTCATCTCCAATTCTTCTAGTCTTCTCATCCCTACTTCTTCTGATTCCTCTCATCTCCCTTCTTGGTTATCCTCCTTATGTATCCCCTTAGTTTACATTGAGTTTCTTTGTAATTTCAGCTGAGTTCCATTATCAATATATTCTGCTTTATATTATCACTATTCTGCTTTACATTGGTGCTTTCATTGCTCGCACTCCATGGTGACGTTGGATCGATTTAGTGGTGATGACCCTGCTGCTTGGGTCCTTCAAGCAGAGCAATTTTTCGCCTCCTACAATATTTTTCCACAGTATCAAGTGTCCATTGCTTCATTCTACTTGGATGACGAGGCTTTGGATTGGTACCGCTGGCTATTTCAAAATCAGCAGCTTGCGGGTTGGGATAATTTTGTGGATCAATTGTTAATTCGATTTCCTAATCGGATTAGAAAAGCACATGATAAGCATGAATTGAAGATGAAGATTGAGGAGGGTCGTTCTGAAATTCTCCACCAACTAGGCGAGTTCCGGGATGCCTTATCCGCCTACGCCACGAAGTTGGCAGCGCAAGAGGAAGATCAGAGAGTGTCTCCACTACCTATTGAAGCGGAGGAGGTTGCAAAATCAGTCATCGCTTCTGGTTTGGATAATAGACACTCCAGTCCAGTGGCCAATTCCGTAGTACTTCCTGAGATAGTAGAATTTCCGATAGGTAATTTTTCAAATTCCAATCAATTTACTTCCTCAATTGTTTCAATTGGTTGCAATTGTGATGTGGATAAATCAATGAGATCTGAAGTTGAGGAGGAGGAACACTTAGAAGCCAATGATGACCAAGTGTTTGATAAATGTTCCCATAGCGATACACTTGAGCTACCTTATGCAAACAAACGGTTATCATTTGATAAAGCAAATTTACACCACTTTGAGCCAATGAATTGTGATAAGCTTGCTGAAAATGAAGACAAAAATGATGAGGCACCACTGGTTACCATTGGAGCGTCCTTTCATTTGTGTTACTCTTATCAAGAGACTTTTCCATATCACTTGGCTTTATTTGGATCAGTTATCAAATCATCAGATATTTCATGCCCGATGCATAGAGTCGACTTGCCGTTTGATCCTGGTACGATGTTACTTAAGTTTAGGAATATTGTTGATGCCTATAAAAGGGTACCAAGGAACATTGAAGGTGCCATGCAACAGTACGTTGGCTTTACAATGAGTGATATGCCTCTTGATAGGGTGATAATATTTGTTGCAACTTGGACATCTAATGTGGTTTTAGACAATAATCTTCCAATTCTCCACATGGGTATGATGGCATTAGTAGGCGTAGGAAAAGACTCGTTTCAAAGTTTTATGATTTCCAATGTTGTTGGTGGCAGCATTGTTTCATGTCTACGATCCCTGCTACTGGTGTATGTCTCAGTCGCCTATGGTCTGCATTGGAACACTGGTGTTCTTAATTCTGAAATTTTTTGCAGTTGCGTCATCCTAGTAATGTGTTGGCTTTATTTGTTGATAACAAAGAATGGAGAAACAGAGAGCACAAAGCTTTGCTAGAGCTTGATTCCTGGGGTGCTGTTATAAGAACAATAAATGAGCTTTCAAAGGGAAGCCTTCTAGATACTCTACAACTTTGTTCATTAGAGAAGTCCATCTATGATCTTTACCCCTATGATCCAGGCTCTCACGTTCTGCTACCGAACACCTATTATTATGCGTTTAGGAATGTCTTTGTTGGTTTGATTGAATCTGAATTAAAGGGTGTCAAATTCGTTGAAGACCAGGAACCCGAAATGCTAGTTGATGAGAGCGGGCTGGTAAACGAGAATGTTACTGCCGAAACAAAATCACATATAGTACTGGTGGTCTCTTGTCATAAGGTTCTACTTAGAGGCAATAAGCATGAGCTTGACAAGGTGTTCACTGCGATACTGGAAAACTTTGCAAAATTTTGTGGTCCTGGTAGAATTATTGGATGGTTTGACGCTGGAGAAACATTATCTCGCATGACACTAACAGGAGTTATTTATCATTGGCTCAAATGCTTTGGTGGTCGAGAATCTGACATGCCTCCTGAACATTACGCACTAGACCGAGAAAATCACTTTCCATTTGATCCCGGTGCGACTCTCTTACTGGTCACTCGTGGTTCTTTAGATGTGTATTTTGTTACTGTTGCACCTGCTCCACTTTTGAGTCTTCACAGAATCATCGCTATGCTATCAATGTTGTCATATCCGAACCTTGAGGACAAGGTTTTCATTGAGGGAGGAAGTATTGTTATGAATGGGCCTGAAGCATTATTGGCGAATGGGCTCGTGGACTGGACACTCATGAAGAAGCAGCCCAAAACCCGTTTAGATGTCTATATTTGGGATCCAGGCCCAATTAACAACTAGTTAAAAGGAACAATGTGTTAGCATTAAGGCTTATGCAAATTATGAATTGTGCCTTAGGCCAAAGTCTGTATCCTCTCATCTCCAATTCTTCTAGTCTTCTCATCCCTGCTTCTTCTGATTCCTCTCATCTCCCTTCTTGGTTATCCTCCTTATGTATCCCCTTAGTTTACATTGAGTTTCTTTGTAATTTCAGCTGAGTTCCATTATCAATATATTCTGCTTTATATTATCACTATTCTGTTGAGCCTTCAATAGTAGTACTTGTTACACATTTGATATGTTTTCAAGACATAGTTGTACTTAAACTGAAACTAAATAAATACAAAGAAGTACCCCATTTAATCCACTTTATCTGTTCCGTGTAGCTTGTGTACACTCCTTAAAAAATATAGTGAATTTAGATAATAATACTTACTAAATGAACTATGTGACTACATTATCAATTATCAATCTTAAACTTATTAGAAAACTGTTATAGAAAGTGTAACAAAAAAATTAATTAATGCTTTCTTTTGATTTTGAAAAGTAACACTTATTTTGAATTATTTAAAAGTTAAAAGCAACATTTAAAGTGCATTGGAGGAAGTACTAATGGATTTTTGAAATAAGTGTTTCTTTTAAAACAAAAATAAGTGTTTAATTTTGAGTTTATGGGATATAAAAAAAGTTGAGGGGCGACAAAGATAAAGGAATGAAAGGAAAATAAATCAAGAAAAGAAAAGGAAAATAAAAAGGATTTTTTATAAAAATATAAAAATTTAAACACTTAATTACGAAAAAATAGCAATACTTTTCAAATTACAAGCCATACCAATATTTTTCCTAGCAAAATGACAACATTTAATATACATACTTATACCCACTCTCCTAAAAACCCTAAAACATTTACTCCACTTCCCCTAAACCAAATCAGCCCCACCCCCCATCCCCTTCTCTCTTCCTCCACGCTGAAACCGTCCAAATACACCCCATTTTCGTCTCCACCATTATCTCCACCGTCTCTGCTGCTGGATACACACAACCACCACCATCAGAGATGGATTCACTCGATCCGTCACTGATTCCGATTCAAACGAACTCACAAAAATCGGCGCATTACCGTCATCATCTTCACCGGATCTTCACCGGAAAGCAGCTACAGCACGACGGAGAGACGATTACCCTTTTCTCTTTACGATCTGTCTCCTCCATTTCTGTTACGATCTGTCTCCTCCGTTTCTGTTACATATTGTACTGATGGCGGCGGCATATGTCTAAGTCGACAGGGAGATTGATTTTGTTAGTGAAGATTTACAGAGATAGAACACTTCAGCGGCACTGTTACATCTATGACCCCTCCTAAAAGATCATTTTCACTTTTGGTCCATTAAGTGATGATGTATATGAAAGTGAACAATGCTGAAACACTCTTGAGACGGAGCTTGATTTAAAGTTTTGATTTTTTGAAACAGTATCATTTTCTGTTATTTAGATTTGTTTCATTTTTGTTCCATTTCTGTTTCTCTAGAATTGTTCTGATTTCGTTTCCGTTTCTGTTTCTGTTCCTGTTTATACATATTTTTCAGGTTAATAAATTTGAACTCCTTTTCTATTGCTCATGACTGATGTCGTTGAAACAATATGTATGGTTTGAAATATTGTTGAAACATTGAAACAGTTGTTGCAACAGTTTGAGACATCTGAAACGATGTTGAAACAGTATGATACGGTCTCAAATTGCATTGAAACAATCTGAAATAATTGTTGAAACAATCTGATACGGTCTGAAATGGGAGTTGATATAGTTTAAAACAGTATGATACGGTCTGAAATGAGACTTGATACAGTTTAAAACAGGCTGATACAGTCTGAAATGGAGTTGATACAGTCTGAAACAGGACTTGATACGGTTTAAAACGGTCTGATACAGTCTGAAACAGAGTTGATACAGTCTAAAATAGGAGTTGATACAGTTTAAAACAATCTGATACAGTCTGAAACGGAGTTGATACAGTCTGAAACGGGAGTTGATACAGTTTAAACAGTATGATACAGTCTGAAACGGGACCTGATACAGTTTAAAACAGCCTGATACAGTCTGAAACGGAGTTGATACAGTCTGAAACGGGAGTAAAAGTGAAATTGGAGGAGTAAAAGTGAAATTTGGGGAAATGGTGGGAGGAAAAGTGAAATAGGAGGGAATGGGAGGAGCAAAAGTGATAGTGGGAGAAATAGGAAGAAGAATGTAAGGGTTTGGTATGTTATGGGAAAATATTGCCATGTTGTTGCTATATTTGTAATTAACTTTTGTTTTCCTCTATATAGGGTAATTTTGCTAAAATGTTGCTATGTTTGGTAATTAACTTCTAAAAATTGTACTTTTGCGTAAAAATTCCAAATAAAAAAGGCTTAAAGCACGGGACACATTTAGGTGATATTTTATTTTTTCTTAATTTCTTTTGTTTGTCTTTCTCCTTTTGTAACTCAAAGTGTTATATATTAAATTTTATATGGGGGGCATATAGAATTTAATATCATATGTTAAAAGTTCATAAACAGGGTTTTTATTAGTATTTATTACTAGTTTCTTTCTAATTAAGTAACACAAATGTTCTGGAATTGCTTTTGGGACTTCCATACCAAATTCATGCTTTACTCTTTCAAGTTTCAACCTGTTAGCAATCACATAAAAACAGTGAAACATCAGATTAGGTTGTAAGAGAAACAACCACTGAAACGTATGACTTTAAAACTTGAGAGTTGAGAGTACTTTAATAAACCTGAATGTAAAAGTGTATTTTCTAGTGTCACATGCATATGTTCATATTCTTAAGTTTTATTATAAGCTTAGTGCACAAGCTAGCTAGCCATTTAAACCTAAGAGCTTCCGCTTGGACTACGTGATCCAGTTTATAAAATCCATAGATTTAAATCTAGGCAAAAGTCACGCTAAAGATAAAAGACAATAGGAATAAAAACAAGGTAGTAATCCTAATTGTTTAGGAGATAGGATTTATTAGTTTCTTGAATTTATGTTTAAATATGCTATAGTAAAAACAATATGGAAATAAGCTTTCCAATATCTGATCAAAGTAGGTTTTGTACTATTATTCCTAATTTGTTTAGCAGATGGTGTTTGTAAGCTATACTTTGTAGCCAAAATAGATTCTCCAAATTCTAATCGAAGTAGGATTTATACTATTATAAATAGATATGCTATAGCCTATTGTTCTGCATGACATTATTAGAATAAAACCAAAACCATGGACAAGTTTAATTCTTCGTTCTTTGAAATAGCTATGGGTCAAACTGTCGATACTGCTCAGTTCCTGAAGGCAACAAACTGGAATCTTGAAGAAGCATTGGCAGATGGAAAAGAAAAGCTATTGTTAAAGAAGCAATTCACATATCCTGATTTACCTGAAGAACCGAAGAAAGGTGATGGAAACGTGGTCTACAGAGTTTTTATTCGCCTTCCTGGTGGACGACACCTTCAAAGGAATTTCTTACCAACTGATTCAATTAAGTTACTATGGTCCTTCTGTGCTACTCAACTTGAAGAAGCTAAGACAAGGTCATTTCGATTCAGACAAGCTCTTCCAAAGGAACTGAAGATTTTTGAGTACGATAGCAACTTAACCTTTAAAGAGTTGCGTCTTGCCAATTCTGTTATTTCACTCTCTTGGAAATTAACCCACTGAATTTCATATAGATGTATTCTGATTTTTAATGTTTTAAGAGTTTTATAAGCTAGAAAAGTGAGTATACGTGCAGAACATTTTTCAAGAATATAGTCTTTGTTTGATCATAAAGAGAGATGTAACAAATATGCCAGGTTAAGTTTACATTAAAAAAGACAATAAGAGCAGGATAAGGAGATTGTATGAACTCATCGCGTCTGATACTCGCTTTTGAACTAATTAAACCAGATTCACGTTTAGTAAAATCATATTAACTAATATTGGAAACAATTATTAATTAGTCCATATTAATTAAATTTTATAGTAAAAGATCATATGAAAATAGATATTCCAATTTCAGAATAAAGTTGGTTTTGTAATTTGTACTACTAATCCCTAAACTATATAGGAGATTGTATTTGTTAGTTTCTTTGTAGTAAGTTTTCCAATTCCTAATCAAAGCAGGATGAATACTTAATTAGTAGTAAGTACTATATATGCTACAACCTAATTTTGCATGACAGTATTACGAATACAATCAAAGCCATGGACCAGCTAATTTCTTCCTTCCTTGAAATCGTCTTTGGTCTAACTGTCGATATTGCTGGACAATACCTTCAAATAACAAATTGGAATCTTGATGAAGCAATTCAGCTTTACCTCATTGGAAAGGAGGAAGGTGAAACTGTATGGAAACAAGGCTATGGAAATAATTATTCTGCTTCTATATATCGCCCTCCTTTTGACTTAATGTACAATGGACCTTTAATTTTGAGAAAGCGAAAGAAGTTGGAAGTGAACAGAATAAATGGTTGTTGGTGAATTTGCAATCAAAAAGAGAATTCAACTCATATAAACTGAATAAAGACACTTGGGCTGATGAAGCTGTTGCGCCAACTATCAAAAGTGATTTCATCTTATGTCAAGTGTATGATGATACGGAGGAAGGCAGAAAAGTTTGCACGTATTATAAGATAGAACTTTTGCCTGTCATATTGGTAATTGACCCTCTTACAGGTCAAAAAGTCCGTTCTTGGCATGGAATGGTTCAGCCAGAAGATTTGGTTGAAAATCTTAAAGCTTTCATGTATGTTAAACCTTCAGAATATCTATCTTATGAACGACGATCTCAGCATCAATGAGCATTAGAAGCCTCGAAAGATACTAATGAAACAAGTGATGATGGAAAAGGAAAGCAATTGTTAATGAAGCATTCTTTGTATCCTGATTTACCTAAAGAACCGAAGAAGGGTAATGGAAAGGTGCTCTGCAGAGTCTTTATTCGCCTTCCTAATGGACGACAAGTTCAAAGGAATTTCTTACCAACTCATTCAATTAAGCTACTATGGTCCTTCTGTGCTACTCAACTTGAAGAAGCTGAGACAAGGCCATGTCGATTCACACGAGCTCTCCCAAGGGGGTAACGGATGATTTTTGAGTATGATAGCAATTTAACCTTTAAGGAGTCACGTCTTGCCAATTCTATTATTTCACTCTCTTGGAAATTAACCCACTGATTTTCATATAGATGTAATAGGATTTTTAATGTAGATGAAGAATAATTCATGAACACAAAGTTCACAGGACAATCGTATTCGTTTCACTAGTCAATAACATAATCACATGAAGTTTAACACGAATTGTATTGAAATTGCCACAGTCTAAGGTCGTACCTTGCACAGACAATTCGTTCCTGCTGTTTTTTGGTGAAGTTCTTCAGTGGAAAGACACTCAGGAACTTAGGGAATTGAGAGAAGAAGGAAGAAGAAAGAAACTGATTTTCCTTGCGTTAGGAAAAAAATGTTCTGCAGGAAAAGGAACGCTTCCTTTTTATGCAGTGAAAAACAACGTTTAAAAGAAAAGTTGTGTCTTTTCCATTTCTTCTTTATTTAATAATAATAATAATAATAATAATAATAATAATAATAATAATAATAAATCTATAACTAATATATATTTAATAATACAATTATTATTTTGGGATGGATCCGGGTTGACCCACATGGGTGACCCGATCCAATTTCCTTCATCTCCCACTCACACATACTGGGTCAACTCTCATTCCAAGTCCGTAACTTTCATACATGACACGACCCGGAATCCGATTAGGCCGTGCGGGCACCCGACATCCTCCCCTAGACCCGTCGGGCGAACCCTTACCAATTAAATCAGGAAAATAAATATAACAATTCACAAATAAGGACAAGACTGAAAAAAAAAACACAGACATACTGATACCTCTAAGCTGTACAAAAGAAATTATAGCTGACTACCCAACATGCTAGGTTTAGGGCTATCCAGACTAGACATCTAAGAGTACAAAAAAAGACAGATACCTCATGAAGGGAGAAAAATGCAACTGAAATGATAACCAATAAACTGGTGGCCATCCGGAATAAAAGCTGGCTCACCCTGACAGCTGAAGTCGTCTTCGCTCCTTCACAATGTGGCAAACTCAATCCTGGAGCGAACCTGCCGAAACAAAATAGATAGACAAGAAACAAACAACAAACAAGGGTGAGTCAAAAGGACTCAATAAGTGGAGCAGACTAGCCACCTCAAAGAATAGGATAGCTAGCCAGGGAGAAAAGAAACAGATAAACCAAATTCCTCTTATTTAAATTATGAAAAGGCAGAGCCAGATAATAACTAGAAACACGTATGGAATCACAAATTCATCAACAACCAGAAACGTAAGATAGCCAGAACATATAGGTATCCCGAACACATCAACAATCAGAAATTCATCCTGTTGCGGCGTGCAACCCGATCCATATATTCATCCTGTTGCGGCGTGCAACCTGATCCATATATTTATACCGTTGCGGCGTGCAACCCGATCCATATGTTTATACCATCGCGTTGTGCAACCCGATCCCCGCAACCCAGAATACGAGCCAGAAATATATAGGCAAACTGAGACATGTCCACGACATAGTATACATACCGCATACATAAAACACAACACAATACACACAATAGTCAGTATGCGGTGCAGTGAGATGGGATGAATGCGGTATGATGCAATGCAGTCACATATGCCTGATACCTATCTCCGGCGCGGGACTCTCATCGTCTACCAGGAGATATATGCAATAATGATCCTTCACCGGCTCGGGACTCTCATCGATTACCGGAAAGTATATGCAATGATGACCCTTCACCGGCTCGGGACTCTCATCGATTACCGGGAAGTATATGCAATAATGACCCTTCACCGCTTCCGGCCAAAATATGGATGCTACATCTCGAAGAGAAAAAGTATGACTTCTGTTCAATATATGGATGCTCCAGTTCACCGCTTCCGGCCAAAATGCCTTTGGAAATCTTCCTCGAGCCAGCAAGCTACGAACCATATTGAGAATGGTTCTATTTTTCCTCTCTGACACACCATTTTGTTGTGGTGTATATGCCGTTGTGAGCTCTTTTCGAATACCATGAGTCTCACAATATTCTTAAAATCCTTAGAGCAATATTCGCCTCCACAATCCGTTCGGAGGCTCTTAATGGTCCTTCCTGTCTCATTCTCCACACGAGCTTTAAAGCTTTTAAATACGCTAAAAGCCTCTTATTTTTCATGTAGAAAATATACCCAAGTCTTTCGAGAATAATCGTCAATAACGGTAACAAAATACTTTTTACTTCCATTAGACGTTGGAATTATCGGCCCACAAATATCCGAGTGTATCAGCCCCAACACCTCATTGGCTCTCCATGACTTCCTTTCGGAAATTGAGAATGATGTTATTTGCTAACAACACATTCTTCACAGACTTGAGAGGGAACAACAATTTCTGGAAGGCCCGTCACCATATTCTTCTGTTGAAGGATCTTCAAGCCACCAAAGTTAAAGTGACCATATCGATAATGTCATAACCATGAGTGATCTTTTACTCCAGCGTTCAAGCAAGATTGAATTCTTTCAATCTTTAGCGGTAACAACCTATTTGAACTCATTTTCACAACGGCAATAGCTCCTCTAGTAGGATTATAAATCTCACAGGCACCTTTCTCAATAGTAATAACATAACTTTTTTCTTGCAATTGACCAACACTTAACAGGTTACTTTTCAAATCAGGGACATATAGCACATTTGGGATTGTTTTTTCAAAACCATTCTTGCATCTAATTTTAATATCACATTTTCCCAGTGCTTGCACAGTAGAACAATCACCAAAGCTAACGGTAGAACGAAAGTCTTCATTTAAATAAGAAAAGGAAGACTTACTTCCACACATATGATTACTGCACCCCGTATCCAAATACCAGATATCTTGATCAGATTCCTTCTATGTTTGTATTGCCATCAACAAGGTCTCAACTTCTTTAGTTTCAACAAAATTTGACTTCTCGTCTTTGTCATTAGGCAACCTAGTATAACATTCGGACTTATAATGACCAAATTTTTGACAGCGATAACATTCTACCTTGGATTTATCAAAATCTTTTCCTCTGCTTTTGCCATGATCATTATTGGCTCAAAAATTCCTGCAGCCATCGTTGCCTCCATCTCTATTTCCTCTTTCTCCTCTTCCTTTACCTCTACCTCTACCCCCTTCCTCTAGAACTAGAAGAAGAAGTAAAAGTAGAAGCCTTTAAAGCCTGCTCTTCAGAAGTTGAACTACGGTTCGTCTTCTGCTCATGCACCAATAATGAGCTTTGTAATTCATTAAGTGATAGAGCATCAATGTCTTTTGACTCCTCAATGAAGCAATTGACATAATCATACTTCGGCATCAGAGAGCGCAATATCTTCTCCACAATTGTGACATCACCCATCTTCTCGCCATGGAATCGCATCTTATTGCATATTTCCATGGGTTTAGAACAGTAGCGAGCGACAGATTCTCCCTCGTTCATCTGCAAAGTTTCGAAATCCCTCCTCAAGGCTTGAAGCTGTGCTCGCTTCACTCTTGCAGAACCTTGATACTTCTTCTTCATGGAGTCTCATATATCCTTGGAAGTTTCTTTGCAAAGAATAATTTCCAAGATGGGACGCTCAATAGCCTGAAAGAGAAAAAATTTTGCTTTTAAGTCTTTCAGCTTTCTTATTTCGAACTCTGCTTTTTTAGCATTCGTCAAAATTTCTCCTTCAGCTGGAGCGCTGATACCTTCCTCGTCGATTAGTCAATACTCCTTTGATGGTAAGAAATTCTCCATCAGCATACTCCAATGGTCATAGTGACCATCAAAACGTGGAATTGCTGCTTGAACAAAATTATTTTCTAATACCATGAAATAAATATAGAAGGAAGAAGATGAGAGCCTTAGCTGCTGCTATGGGTTTGTTTCACTCCAGGATCGCACGGCTCTGATACCACTGTAAGCAAAAGACTGAGACAAAATAATGCAGAACAAAATACTGTTTTCTCTGATGTTATTAGTTCTCTGCAACTGCAGATATATATATAAGAAAACAAACAAGATACTAAAGAAAAAAATTCAGGAACCACTCACCAAACTAACTCGTAAATACTAGGAAACAACCCAAGTTAAACAACTTCCTAAAGACTAGGACAAATCTAAAAGAGGACTCTTATTTACTAACAGATAAGACTTCTATTTCCTAACAATAGGATGGAGGGAAGCAAATGTGCGTGTTGTGTGCTTTTGTGGAAATCTTCCAATGAAAAAAAAAATTTCTCCGTTATAGTTGAAGAGTCTTCGGAAACTCTTAAAAAACTATGACGAGAGAGGAGAACAAGCTTATGATGATTTGTAATTAATATAATCAACCAATTTTTCACTATTTTGCATTATGGCCAATTCCAGCAACTGTTGAGCCGCATCCCATGCTATGAAGTAGTTTGGAGAAGCTCTTCTTCATTTTTAATTTTATGTTCTTAATTTTGTTATTTAATTTTTATAGAGTTTACTAATTTTGGTGCCTAATATGATAATGTTCTTTCTGTTACAAGTTTTTACTTTACTAGTTTCTCGGCACGTGCGTTGCACGTGTATGTCAAGCTGTACAATACATAATTAAATCTAATAAGAAAAATATTAGTAAAGCAAAGATTTTGAATAAATAATAATTATACATCAGTTGTATATCGAGTCACAATGAGCGAAAATCATTTGAAGACAGAAGTGAACAATTAGCACCAGGTGCTGGCCAGCTTCCTCTAAATTGAGGAATGGAAAAATATTTTTTTTTAAAAAAAATCGAAATTATATAGTTAAAATCAAGAACATATTTTATTTTGTAGCCTTGTGTATCCCATCTCTAATGCAGTAAACATAACATGTACAAAAAGTATATTCACTAATAAATAATTTCGTTACCATTAGATTCTCGTATAGAATCACTACCTAATAGCCCCACTGTCCCAGTATAAGTGGTCCACGACCAAACTGTATTTATTATCCATTTTGCTTAGGCAAATGGACTCTTCGTCCTCATAAAACAATGATGACTGCAGACACAACCAAAATAAGGTAGTTTCTTTTTAAAGTGAGCTTTAGTAATAAGAATAACACAACCTTTCAGAATAGTTTCTTTAATTTCGTTCTCTTAAGATCATTTCAGATCTCACAACTTGAAGATTATTTTTCATGCATGTTAAATGTTAATTACCAAATTGTATATCAACCAAGCGATTTCATTTATTTGTAAAAGGAACAACAAATTAACCTTAACCACATGTTACTCTCAATCATGACATATACATGCAACTTAAATAATCTACCCTAATAGCACTTAAATTAAATGTCATAATTCACGGTGACAAGAGAATTTGAAAAAATAAGTAGGGCAAGAAATTGCATAACCTGGTTTAATTGTCCTCAAGACATTCCAATCTTCCAGAAATGGCTTGTTAGCAGATTCGTTACCAATGTCACTAAACATTTGTTTGACTTTTGATCAAATTAAAGCGCATTAACTTAATCTTGGGGATGCCATCTTCCAACAGAGAAACTATGAAGTGAAGCCACGTAATGTATTGTGCACCTCTTCAAGTTAGACATGACTTTTGATGATTAGCACTTCTTGCCAAATGTTTTGAATTCATTTTTCTTCATATTTGGCCATGCATGTATTATAGTAGTAGTAGTATGTTGGACCACCAAGTGATGTGGTGTAGTGGATGGGACTACTCCTCCCTTAACCAGAGGTTTCGGATTCGAGCCCTGGGTATGGAAAAATCACTGGTAGGGAGCGCTTCCCCCCGAATGGGGCCCTACGCGGCGCGAATCCGGATTAGTCGGGGCTCCAATAAGGGTACCGAACACCGGGTGGGAAACCAAAAAAAAAAAAAAATTAGTAGTATGTTGGAGTAACTTTTCTAAAGCACCAATTGCATGCGTATTTTCTAACTTGTTCAATAGTAAGAATAGGTTGAAGTAAATCTAGTGGTTGTATATGCTTCTATTTAAACAAAATTATTGTGAAGCAATTTGAAAGAACACAACTATTCATGAGGAGACATGCTTAAGTACATTAATACTTTTTTTCCTCAAACATTATTGCTAAATATATTAAACATTTTTTTGTTAGAATTATGTTATTTAGAAGGTCATTTTGGTAATCTAATTTTTGGCTTTTGGAGGACATGCTTTTATAGTAATATGATTATAGCTTAATAGGATAAAAATTATCATTTCAGAAACTTATTTTGTTTTCTTTGATTTTTATGTTATAACTCAAAAATATTATTTGGTCGTCAATTAAAAAAGAAATCCTTAACTGCAAGTTATTTACTTAATACGTTGCAGTTATGCGACAATATTTCTTTATTAGTCCGTGTAAAAAAAGAATGACAATTATCTAAATTTGAAAACACTTCAACTTAAACATTCATATTTTACTCTTAATAAAGTAATTCACAGTCACACAAATACCTATAATTTATTTTTTACCACAAGTCTCAAAATTGTTCATTTCTTTCTTAAACTCGCGACAGTTCAAACTACGCGCATAAAGTGGAACCGAGGAAATACTAAAATATTTTTTTTTTACAAAATACACGTGCAACGCACGTATCCAAAACTTTTGTGTGTGTGTGTGTGTGTGTGTGTGTGTGTGTGTGTATATATAAGGACTTATAAGTCCATTTAGATGAATTCGAGCCCATTTGGGTGAGCTTATTATAAGTAGCTTATAAGTCATAAGTTGTTTATAATCCACTTTTAATAAGTCGGAATTTTCTAACTTCTTACTTTTAATTTATTTTAAGCATATAAAAACTTATAAGTCCATAATTTTTTAAGTTATCAGATATTGGTTAATGAACTTATAAGCATATATACGCTTTTAAGCCACTCTTCCTCTTACCTAAACGGGCTCGAAATTAACCTAGCAAAAAGGATTTTGTATTTTTGCCGGTCTCAAATGGATGAAAGTAGAGAGTGACAGGTCATGGAGGAATCTTAAAGACCCATCATGTGGATGATGTCATTATACCTATACATGTTTCTCACCTAATTGTGTCACGGGTATTTTTTAGGTCATATCGATCTTTTTGAGTTAGTTATGTAGAAATCACCATACGGCATTATTCTCAATGTGTTTCTTTGTCAGTTAAACATGGATCACTACTAATGGAGACTGAATACTATTGAATTCTTCTTCTTTTTTTCATTGTTTCTTAATTTGTTGTTTGTGTTTTGCTTAGAGCAAAGGAGCATTTGACGCATATGCTAATGCTGTTTAGGTGTGTCATAAGTGGCAAACGTTGCTACGAGTAATAGAACTGAAATACTGAAGTAGTAATCCCAAGTAGAAAAGAAAAGAAAAGAAATGAGATTCTGTATTTTCCCTATTTTACTGAATAGTTATATTTTCCAAGAATTGACATTTGATGCAATTAATTGAAAATTTAAATATGCAAAGACATGCATTCTGGTGAAAACGATATGGACATACTAAAATGAATACTCCCGAAGCCCTCAAAGTAATTCATGAAGGAAAAAACAAGAGCAAAGCTTTCTTTTCTATGTTTATAACTGATTAATTTGCACAAAGCAGCTTGTTAAAACTCTATATATATATTCGTGGTGCTCTTTTGCAGTAAAACTATACATAATATGGATACTAATAGATTTTTAAAGATATCATATAGTTGTTGTTTTAATTTATAAAATATAGTTTGACTAAGTTCTAAATTTCAGAGATAAATGAAGAGTTTTGAACTTAAATTAAATAAGTTATATATGTGGTTATAAAACATCTCATTAAGAATAAAATAAGAAGTTTTTAATTTTTTTCAAATTTAGATTTATGTCACTCCTTTTTAGATGGATTAATAAGTAAATTATATCATTCTTTTGGAATCAAATGTGATTATTCAGAATATGTCAAACTGAAATACTCCTACTGCGAAATCAGAACCTCAGAAATGATCTAATCTAATGCTATATATGTAATATGACAATGTTGCTACAGAAATGTACAATAACATCCCAGCACTTATAATGGTATGTAGTATAGAGTTTAACTAATATATACTAACGGCGTAAACTATTTTTGACACTGTCGACTAATTTAAAGCACATTACAAGCAAATTTTTAGGTATTCTTTCTTATTTTAGTATTATCAAACCTAATATTTCTTTTAAATGACTAATCTAAGTTAGAAAATTAATCAATTGTTAAGTCACTATTGAAGAATTGACCTTTAAAAATGACAAGGGCAAAAACTAGTAGTATATAGTTGGTATCTTAAGCAATAAAGGAAGGACATTGACTTGGTCAAATTAAAGTTTAAATATTAAAACAAGCAAGAATATTTGAAAATTTGCTTGTAATTTGTGGATTTAGCATAGAGTACATTGATAGTACAAGTGATTTTTACAATCGATCAGAGCATTTTAACTTGTTATATTATGTCATTTAATTTCTTACATTATTTAGGCTTATTATAGAGAATCGCCTTTTCCTATGTTATATGTACAACGTAAGTGCACAAAAGTTAAGCTCATAAAAAAGTTTGTGAATTTTATTTAAACAAAAAAGAAAATGTAAAGCGAACTCGATCTCAACTCAAAGCCACCTTGAAGCAAGATTATTTGTACAACAGAAACTTGAAATTAAATGCCATATTATATCAACGTAAAGGAACTTCAAATTGGTAAGTAAACGCTTACCAAAATACTTAGGTACAATCTTCAAACTTCAATTCAAAGTATCATATCCCCCCCCCCCCCCCCCCCACTACACCAAAAACATGGGAAAAAAAAAAGCAAAGAAGATATATAATACCCTCAAAGAAAATAAGGAAACCTAAGGGAGACAGTAATAAGGAAACTAAGAGCATTTGAAGCCAGAAGGAGCCTCCTTAGAGCAAACATTAAGAAGCAAGCTTAGTGAAATGGGTACATTAAGGTTAATTCCCAAAATATTAGCCTTAAGAGCAGTACAAAGGCAAAGAGCAGCTTCAACATCAGCAAGGCCAGAAAGAAGGCTGCAGCAAGGGGTCACTGGTGGTGAGCCAACAACAGCATTTACTAATCCAAGAACATCAGCACAAGCTCCTAACTTAAGGGTGTCAATGGGACAAGTTGCTTTTGAAGGAGGAGGAGGACATGATGGCTTTGGCTTTGGTGGTGGCTTAGGTTTAGGGCAAGTACCACAGCCAGAACCTAAGGCAAAGAAAATGAGGTTAAGGCAAAAGAAAAGAGCAAGACTAGGAATTTTGGAAGCCATTGTTCTTGAGAATGTTGTTGAACTAATTTTTCTTGCTCAAATGATGAATGCATGTTTATGCAAGAGGTAAGGGTATTTATAGATTTGAAACATAGAGGAATATCTTTTTTCTTTAATGAGCTCTTCTTCTCTTTTATCCCTATATCTTGGCTTCATTATGATGGGGTAATTTCACACATGTCCTCATTAAATTAAATTTTAGTTATACCAAATTTATAAATTTTAGTAACAAAAAGGTGACTCAACTTAATTAGTACAGTCAAACCTCGTTATAACAGCCCCTCGTTATAACAGTATTTCAGTATAACGGCCTAATTTTCTCCGAAACCAATTTTCATGTTATATTTTACCTCTCCATAGCAACATTTTACCTATAACGACAATGGCGTTCACTATAGCAGAACGCTCTTTGTAAAATTACCTCTCTATAGCAGTCATACTCAAATATTATGTAATTATATTTTATAAGAGATATATTATGTATAACATAAAATATTTATGATAATAATTTGTACCATAAATATATTTCATTTTTCACATTCATACCATAAAAATAATTATAAAATTATTGTATCAAGTATGTATAGTTTGTCGGTACGGTACAACCAGTTATGGATTTATTAATAATGTATAATTCGTTATATTTTTTAATTAATGAAATATGAAAATCTATTGAGATTTTAAAATTAACGTGTATTTTTTGCGTACTTTTCGGTTATAACATCTAAATGAGTTGTAAACGTCAAACGCCAGTATACATATATAACAGCACCTCACTATAGCGGACATGAAAGTTCCAGACAAATGATGCCACTATAGCGAGGTTTGATTGTATATATATTCTAGAAATCTAAATGGAAAACATCAAAAATTGCTAAATTCGACCCATAAAACTCAACTATAAACTGTCACGTATAAAATTCCAATGCAAGTATAGCCATGTAATTAGCATGTATAACTTACCTTAAATATATAATAGGAAATTTTACATAAATAGTCATTCTAGTCAGTATGCATAAAATTATATATGCAGATGGTATGCAACATTATGCATAAGATATGCATCAATTATGCAAAAAAAAAAAAAAATGACTACTTTTTGTTAAATTAATCAAGCATTGTTTATGCAGCATAATTTTCTCACTTAAAATAGAATAAATAAATAAAGAAAAGAATTATCCGAACCAATCTAAACTAGATGTGTCTTTAAATAAATAAAGAAAAGAATTATCCGAACCAATCTAAAATAGATGTGTCTTTCATCATGTGGTACATCATTTTTTTTTTTTAATTTCTCTTAGAGGGCTGAGAAATGGAATTTTATATTATCTTAAGTAGTGCCGGGTGAATATTATGGAAGGGGAGTGATTAAAGTGAGAGCTAGCCTACATTTTCCTTGATCTACCTGGAGAAAATTGGATTTTGAAGACTAAAACCTGAATTAAGACTGATACTGAACAATTATTTTTCCCTTTCTCCAATAATTACTCTGATGTTAACAAGTGTACTCTAAGGAAGATGGAAAGAATGTCGCACCCATGTGCCATAATGGTAATCCTTTTGGCTGTATGCAGAAACACAGCCAAGATTTTGGTGGTTTATGAAAAGGGCTAGGAACACAAGCACAAGTTGGGTTCTGAATTTCTTGGTCATATAATAAGATTCAAGAAATAGATGCTTCTTTTACAGCTAATTAGAACACATAAATCTAGGATAGTAGTGGGCTATTTGCATGGTACAATATGCATGTTCATTGTCCTTCTTACATGAGTGGCTTAGAGTTCTTCATGCAAGAAAATATCTTTTGCTCTTTGACGATTAATTCCTGTTTTTTTTGTTCATGGCGCTCAATGCATTATATTCTTGACATTATGGTTTCAGATTTAGTATTTTTTTAAAAAAATTTAGTGAATTTTCACATATAAATCTATATTATTCTCTACCAAAAATAAGTTAAATACATGCTAGATGGGTCTTGTTATATACAATTTTGAAGCCTTAATTACAAAGAAAATATCAATATTATTGATATTACAAAACATAGCATTATTTTTTATATATAAGTTGCTACAAACAACAAAAAAGGAAAAAAAGCTACTAGCCTCCACCTCACATCCGTCTCCCCTGCCACCCCCCCCTGCCGACTATGTCAAAAACAGTGTTGAGACAGTTAGAACAGTGACGACACAGTGCAGAAATGCAGAAATAACGCAGAAACAGTGCAGAAACGCTGAAACATTGCAGAAACAGATAGATTTTGTGCAAAAATGCATAAACTGTGTAGAAACGCTGAAAAGTGCATAATCAGTTGAGAAACAGTTAGATACAATGCAAAAGCATTAGAAACGGTGTAGAAATAGGCCAGAAATAGTTAGATATGGTGCAGAAATAGTAAAGATACGGCGAGATACAATAAGATAAAAAAGATGAAAATGACAACAGATCTAGCCGAAAAATACATACTTGGTATAAAAAAAACACCAGATCTGGCGAAAACACAATAAAAATCAAATTTTCAAACAAAATAATGTGAAAAGTCTTTTTCGTATAAAAAAGCACCAGATCTTCATAGAAAACATCAAATCGTAAAGAAAAAACCGGAGCTTTATAGACACAAATAATCATATATTATAAATCTATAAAGCAAATTTAACAAGGGAATAAACATGAAACTGTTGTAAAGAAAATTGAGGGAACCTGAATTGGGAAGCTTACAAGGTAATAATTTGCCTTCTAATTTCTTAATACAGAAAGTTATAGGAAGATTAATATAACATGCTAAGAAAAAGTGGAACTCGTTTCCGCTCATGTCCCTTTGAGTACAATTTCAGATAACCTTTAATTTGTTGTTGTTCACGTTTTGGAGTTCGGATTTTAGAGTTTTATTTGATGTGTACAGAGCTAGGGTGGTGGTGGATGTGGGACGGTGGTGGTGGTGGAGAGATGAAGTGAAATGGGAGAAGGAGATTAGAGTTTTTTATTTTTTGACATATTTTATCCTATTTTGCTATGTTTTGTAATTAAATTTTACTTTCCTCTATATTGAATAATTATACTAAAATGTCTCTATATTTTATAAATAACTTTTAAAAAATGTAACCTTTTGTGAAAATTACTATGTTAAACCACAAGAAAAGCGTACAAGTTCTTGAAATAGAGAAAAAGTTGAAAAAGAAAAATCTACGCTTAGGTGAGATGATTGTAATGTCAACGTCAAAGGATGATTAAAGCTAAGCACTATCAAAGACCAAAATTCCAACAAGAAAAATACCAAACATAATAAAAATGATCAGAAGTGGCCAAAGCCATAGAATTTGACCCGGAAGGGACGATTCCATAGTGGGACATCGATCGATGGTCAAATCGCCTTGTGAGCAAAAAAATTTACTGTTAGTATTTTAATGAGTTTGGGTGTTAAAATAGTTCCTATGAACCACTTACCATACTAATAAAGCTTATGGTAAACCAGAGTGGAAACTACCACAAGTTTGTTTGTTGTTTCGTAAAATTTTGGTAAGTACTTTAAGAGATCACAATATATTTACTCACATGGTATATATACCACACATATAAATGCAAGATATGTATTTTTGTACATAAATTTATTGTCCACCCTGAGCCTATAGGCTAAGTTAATGGCTAGTCTTAGTCCTCATTTGTTTTATTTAAGACCTCTTGATTTGAATGCAATCTGATCAGAAGTGGTTAGTGTATGTGGTAGGACTGGTGGTGGTGGTGATTGATGGTTAGCGGTGGTGTTAATGACGGTGCTGGTTGATGGTGGGGCTGATAGTTTGTGGAGATGGTTGACGTTGGTGGTTGCAGGGTAGTGGTTGGCAGCGGTGGTGGTTAGTGTGGTAGTGGTAGATAGTGGTAATAGTGATGGGCAATGATCATAAATAGAGTAGTTATAAAAATTACATTTAAAGGAAGCTCCTGGGACTTTGATCTAGTTGTAAGACCACAACTTGTGAATCTAATAGACGGAATTCTAGTCTGAATAAGTTACGGGATTTTAAATTAATTATTTGTACAGATTATATGAATTTCTTAAGAAAAATAAAAGATTTGGACCATGCTGGGGGTTCGACCGAACCCCCTTTCACTATGCTGTCTCCCTCCGCATGTATAGGTTACACCACCTCACGAATTTAAATTATACCAAAAATAAATATTATAATTTAGATGGAGGATGGAGAATGATGGAGCGGCGTCCGCGTTATGCACCGAGTTTTGAATCTATCCCACGCCAATTTCCTGATCTAAAGAAAAAAAATTGACCGCAATAATTTTTAAGTGAATGTCTTGATGATGTTTTCACGGGAGAAAATATCGTAAAAATTTCAAGATTTTGTACAAGATTCGAATACTATAATGCAGACTTATTATAGCTATAAATTAAAGTAGTTATAAAAAATACATTAAACAAATAAAAAAATTCAATAAACAAGATTCTTACCATTATTAACAGTAAAGAAATGAGAACTCAGTGCTTTTAAGGTTTAATTTCAGCGATTGTATTACGAACCTTTCTTCCTTTCTCAAGAAATTTTTCAATCAATAGGCCATTGAGGAGCATTTTCTTTTTACCACTTTCAGCTCAATTATTGCATAAAATTTTCAACTCGCAAATCTTATTGGAAAGTAACTGGAGATCTTTTCAATTTCCACTTTGTCATTATTCGTTGACATAAATATGTGGGGATCATAGCAACTTAAATTGCTAACGGAATTCTGTTTTAATTAAAGAGTAGTAGCGATCAGTTGAAAAATGGCATAAATATAGAATAGGAAAGCATTTCAGTCTTCTACTCGTCAATTTAATCTATATCTAATTAATTATTAATTATTTCCAGAAATATCATCTAATACAACTTGGACTTTTTTAGTTGTGCATGGCCGGCCTATTACGGGACTAAAATTTCTATAAAAGAAGCCATTATTCCACATTCTTCATCATAATATATTAGACATGAGTTGTGATATATATTACTACTAGAAGAGGATAGCCGTGCTAAGCACAGCCCAACACTATAATAGCCCAAGTTGTTCAAGGAAAATGACTCGTTGCCTTTTGTTTGAACCCTACCGTCCACATCCTAAATTCTACTGGTAGCAATGAGTGCAGTTTTAGAGAAATTCAGCCACACTATCCACGACCAGGAAATACACTACTAGAAATCGTGTAAAATGCTACAAAGAGGGTGGAGACGGAATTCCCTCTCTAATTGATTGGAGAAGGAATTCCGTCTCCAATCAGTGTAATTCCCTCTCCAACTACAGAAAGAATAAAAAAATAATAAAATTTTTTAGAGTTGGAGACGGAATTCCGTCTCCAACCAAAAAGTAAAAAGTGTGTCAGTGATTGGAGACGGAATTCCGTCTCCAATCAACTGACACACTTTTTACTTTTTGGTTGGAGACGGAATTCCGTCTCCAACCCAAATTAATTAACCCGCTCCTTCTCTTCCACATTTCAGTATCTTCATTCACTCCCAAAATTAAAAAACCCCCCAAACCCCCCCGGCGATCTACATCACTGCTCCGTCGATCTACATATATCACTGCCTCCGGCGAATTTCTTCCATCCCCGGCAAAAACATCCCCAACCCCAATACCAAGTAAGTTTTTTCTTCATTTGAATATCAAGAATCCACATTATTTTTAGCAAATTGAAATTATTTTTCCCTCCCCATTTTTTCCATCCATGAATTCGACCCCCATTTTCCCCACCCCAATACCAACTTTGACACCCCAACTATCATGTTTGTATACTAGTTTAATATTTGTTATATTGAATTATTAGAAATTAAATGTCACTAGTTCTAGAAATAGTTAGAAAAATAATATAAAGTAGATAAATTTAATTCAAGAATAATTAGAAAGAAATAATTAAGAACAATGTTATTGAACATGACAAATAAAATAAATGTAGGGAGTTTGATTTAATTAGTTAATTAAAAAATTAATATATAACATAATTTAACAATAATGTTATACACCTATAGTTTGCTAGAAAAATTGCTATAAGTTGTTGCATTGATTTAAAATTGCTATCATATTTGTATACTCGTTTAATATTTGTTAGAGTGGATTATTAGAAATTAAATGTCATTAGTTCTAGAAATAGTTAGAAAAATAATATAAAGTAGATAAATTTAATTGAAGAATAATTAGAAAGAAATAATTAAGAACAATGTTATTGAACATGAAAAATAAAATAAATGTAGGGAGTTTGATTTAGTTAGTTAATTAAAAAATTAATATACAACATAATTTAACAATAATGTTATACACCTATAGTTTGCTAGAAAAATTGCTATAATTTGTTGCATTGATTTATATTTATTTGTGTGCAACTTTTGTAGATGGAACATGATGAAAATCGTAGTTGGATGTACAATATGTTCTATGAAAATAGTGGTTTGAGGAAAAGTTATGTAGATGGGGTTGATGGGTTTATTGCTAAAGCTAAATTACTTCCTGAATATATACGAGAGGGGTCAATCAAATGTCCTTGTGTGAAATGCAAGTGTAGCCATGTGCAACCAATTGAAAATGTCGTGTTGCACCTTTATAGAAAAGGATTTATGCCAAATTATTTTGTGTGGACTGCACATGGAGAGTGTAACCCTAGTGTCCATAGAGAGAACTTCCAAAATGACTATGTCGGGTATAACTATCCTATGAATGAGATGTTGAATGATGCGTTTGGAATGTACCAAGGGGAACCCTCTCAACCGAATGTTGAGGAGATTCCCAATAATGAGGCGAAACTCTTCTATGAACAGTTGGAAGAAGCAAGTCGCCCATTTTACGAGGGGGCAAGTCATTCAAAGTTGTCGGTGGCAGTTAGGTTGCTTAGTATTAAATCAGATTATAACATATCTCAAGGAGGCATGGATGAGATCATTGGACTTTTGAATGAACTAAACATAAGTAACTTGGGATTGCCTTCCTCGTACTACGATGCAAAAAAGTTGGTTTCGTTTTTAGGGCTATCTTCAGAAAGAATTCACTGCTGTAAAAAAGGTTGCATGTTATACTACAAAGAAAACAAAGATAAGCAATTTTGTACGTTTTGCGGTGAGGCTCGCTACAAGCCAGTCAAAAATGCTAAACAGAAACAGGTCCCAGTAAAAGCGATGCATTACTTACCTCTTATACCAAGGTTAAAGAGGTTGTAAGCATCAATGAGTTCTGCTCCTCATATGAGATGGCATGAACGTAAACGACAATCTGGTATTCTATGTCATCGGTCTGATGGAGAAGCATGGAAGCATTTTGATAGAGTGTATCCTGAATTTGCAAGTGAACCTAGAAACATCAGGTTGGGTTTGAGTTCTGATGGGTTTACTCCGTTTGTTGTCTCTGCTGCACCATATTCTTGCTGGCCTGTATTCGTCACACCGTATAATCTACCCCCAGAAATGTGTATGACAAGTCCATATATTTTCCTGACTTGTATTATCCCTGGTCCTAGTAACCCAAAAAGCTCTATTGATGTATTCTTGCAGCCTTTGATTGATGAGTTACAAATATTGTGGCGTGATGGTGTTGTAACATATGATTGTTCCTTGAAACAAAACTTTAGATTGCATGCTTGTTTGATGTGGACAATTAATGATTTCCCTGCATATGGCATGTTGTCTGGTTGGTCCACTGCTGGTAAGCTATCTTGTCCTATTTGTATGGAAGATACAAAAGCATTTTATTTGAAACATGGGCGTAAGCACACATGGTTCGACTGTCAGCGCCAGTTTCTGCCAGATGACCATCCATTTAGGAGAAACACTACTGCATTCATGAAGAATAAGGAGGATTTTGATGATCCTCCACAGAGGTTGACGGGGCATGAAGTTTGGTCTCGGGTTCAGGGGTATCCCAAGGCAACGGAGCAGCAACCATTGCCTAGAATAGCAGGTTTTGGTGTTACACATAATTGGACAAAGCAGAGCATATTTTGGGAACTTCCTTATTGGAAGGACAATCTTCTTAGGCATAATCTGGATCCTATGCATATTGAAAAAAACTTTTTTGATGCTGTCTTTAACACTGTGATGGATGTCAATAACAAAACGAAGGACAACTTGAAGGCAAGGTTAGATGTTCAGGCATATTGTCGACGACCTGAATTGCACCTACAATCAGATGGGGTTAAGGTGCGCAAGCCATCAGCGAACTACACTTTTGACTTGGAGGATAGAAGAATGATTTGTGAGTGGATACAGAATATTAAGTTTCCTGATGGTTGCGCATCGAATATATCCAAATGTGTCGACATGATAGAAGGTAAGCTTACGGCAATGAAAAGCCATGATTGTCATGTTTTCATGGAAAATTTGTTACCAATTGCGTTCAATGGCTTGCCTGATACAATTTGGAAACCACTCACTGAAATGAGTGTGTTTTTCAAGGACTTGTGTTCTAGTACATTGAGGGAAGAAAATCTACAATTGATGGAAAGTAATATTCCTATGATCTCTACCAAATTGACCAAGATATTTCCCCCTGGTTTCTTCAATGTTATGGAACATCTGCCTATGCACCTTGTTGAAGAAGCAAGACTTGGAGGCCCGGTTCAGGGAAGGTGGATGTATCCTACTGAAAGGTAATGCATAAAAAATATTTCCTCCTATATTTAATATTTTTTAATTCATTATTAATTATATGGCTATCTATGTTATACAGGACTATTGGCAAATGTAAGCGGAGTGCAAAAAATAGGAATAGAATTGAGGGGTCGATATGTGAGGCTTATCTTGTTAGGGAAACGTCGCATTTCTGTTCTTATTATTTTGGGGCCGAAGTACCTTCTCTAAGTCGCAGGCCTAACCGACATGATGATGGTGGAAGCGGCAATTCACTGTATCCTCATTTTTCCATATTCAATCATCCCGGTCGAGGATCAGAAAAAGGTTGCACAAAACCATTCAGCGACATCGATAGACAAGTTGCTACGACACATGTTCTGCTGAATTGCCCAGAAGTGCAACCTTTTTATAGGTATTTGTCAGTTTCTACAAAAAAAAAGGTCAATACATATATTAATTTTTACATCCTAAATATTGTTGTTGTGCATAGCAGTTTATTTGTCAGTAACTTTGGGCACGATGCTGTGACGACCCAATTTTCAGAGTGGTTTAGAGAATATGTAAGTATTTTAGTGGCACATATCCCGTTGGTGAATACTATACGCAAGTATGTTTTAACTTATAAATCTACAATTGTATGCATGTTAGGTGAACAATCCTGAAAACGGCGTCAATCATCCACTGTTTGTGATTTATCATTGGGCCCTATTTATAAGTACAGACAAATGTCTAAGTACTTCATCAATGGCTATAAGTTTCATACTGAAGAATGGTCCATGGGGAAGAAAACATATAACTGCGGAGTGTGGGTGAATGCAGGCACTGGTGATGGAGAGTTTGACTATTATGGTGTAATACAAGAAATATTAGAGCTAGAGTTTAATGGTCATCCAAGGAAAAAGTTGGTGCTCTTTCGGTGTAAGTGGTTTGATCCAACACCACTTCGGGGTACAAAGGTGCATCCAGTATATAAAATAGTTGAAATCAATCACAAAAGAACGTATGCATGTTATGATCCATTTATCATTGCTCAAAATGTGAAACAAGTGTACTACGTTCCTTATCCAAAGTGCAAAAATAAACTGAAGAACAAGGCAAAAGCAAATTGGTGGGTTGTTTTGAAAGCCAAACCGGTTGGAAGAATTGAGGTGGATGATGCATTAGATGAAGCATACCAAAATGACATTTCAAGTGTTCAAGAAATTGTAGATGAAGAATTACCCGGCGAGTTGCATCAGGGTGTGGATTATTTTGAAGAATTTGATATGTCGGTGCTCAATCAAACCATGGAAACGTCGTTGGGAAATGAAGAAGGGGAGTACATGGATGAAAATGATACCTCTGAGGATGAATTGCTTGATGAACTAGAAGGAAGTGATGATGATTGATGTTAGTAGTTGAATATTTGTGCGTTACATTGGTTGTTTGTGGTATTTAATTAACGATGATACACTTTAATAAATATCTAATTCTATTGAATTTAACATTAATTTGCAGATATGTCATCTCGAGGTAGGAAAGGACCTAGGACCCGTGGTGGCCGTACTTCCACAGGTCATACTCCTCCTCCACTTCCGGTGGTGACCCCTACGTCTGAGTTGCTCTCACAGCTAGGTAATTATCCGCCTACATTTTTTGCTGGTCCCCCTAGTAACCCACTATTCCATCAGCCACAGGCCCCTAGTATATCTGCACAGACCATGCCACATATGGGGCAACACTATCAGTTTGGCCAGCCTGCTGGTCCCTCTTTCCATTCCATGCCTATGGTAGGCACATCCCCTCAGTCTGTGCATGTACGGGCCCCTACATTTCAGCCATTCGGCGCACCGGGCCCTTCACAGCTGATGATGATACCTACTCCTAGTATGCATCCACATAGTTTGCCATCTGCTACACCGTCCATTTCGAGCACTGTTCCATCCGCATCATCATCGGCATGCCCCAGTTCGAGTACACCCGTACCAGAGAGTCAGCCAGAGTCCACTCCATCTGTCACCACTACAGCGCGAAAGGGTAGGAAAAAGCGTACTAGCGCTACAGTTCAGTTGCCCGGTGGTATTGGATCTCTCGATGAGTCTGGGAGGTTGATTATCATGCCTGACAGCAAAGAAGGGTAAGATTTATTCATTAACCTTTAAATTATAAACTTTTGAATTGAATGCAATATATATTTATCAACATAATTTTGTATGTTAAATTTAATGCAGGTTTGTTCCATCGGACAAGGCAGTGAAACTTGTTGTTGAATCTATGACACCACACTTTACTGATGGTTGGCCGACCTGGGAAAAGGTGCCAGTACCTGTTAGGAACCGCATGTTTGAAGCTTTTACGGTATTAACTATACTTATGAAGCTTTTGTCATTTGATTATTATATGTGTTTTATTAGTTTTCACTTATTCTATTGTTATTGTTTCAGAACAAGTGTTCGTGGGATCCTATATATGATGATCAAGTCCGAGCAGTTTTTGAGAAAAAGGCGGCTAAAAGGCTAAGTGATTCCCTGTCAAAATACAGGCAAAAGGGTAAAGTTCCCGAATGGATTTATCAACAAAATTGGGATAAACTCAAAATTTATTGGGAAACACCTGAATTCTTAGCCCAGAGCGAGCAGGCTAAGAAAAACAGAGCATCCGCAAGGGGAGGATCGAAGCACACTTGTGGTTCAGTTAGTTTGGCCACCCATCGGGCACGATATGTAAGTCAATCTAATTTTTATTTAAATTAAAAACTTAAAACCAATTTGATTTAGCATTAACAAATTTGCATTGTGTAGGAAGCGGAACATGGAAAAGTTAGTGATTATGAATTTTTCCGTTTGTTCCATTATTTATATGACGAACACGGAAATGAGGTGGGATGGGTCGAGCCACGTGCACAACAACTAGAGGTGAGATATCATAAATAATTTTATTTTTTTTAAATTATTCTTTAATTAATTATTCTAATCGCGTCGTGTATTTTAGGAGAACTACAAAGCTTTACACCAAGAATGGCTTGAGAGCCAAGGGTCACAAGTCGCTGAAGGCTCTCCTAAACCCACCCTGGATGAAGAAAATGCAATGTTCGTTCAGGCGGGTGGTGGCTATACTAGCAAAAATCGAGCCTATGGCCTTGGTCCTTCGAGGTACAAAAATCCTTCTCGTGTAGGTATTGTCAATGCTAGTTCTTCTTCTTCTTCACATGCACCACAAGCTGGGGATGATGAGTTGCGCGCTAGATTGGCGGATGTGGAGCAAAGGCTAGTAGATAGTGAAAGGCAACGGATGGAAGACCGTGAGAATGTGAAGAAATTACAGGAAATTGTGGCAAAGATTTGGAGAGATAAGGAGCAAGGAAGTGGCCCGTCCCAAGGAGCGGATTAGTACTCTCATGGTTTGTTAAGTTGTGAACATGTTACTAATTAAATCCTTTAGTTTTTATTTGTGTTGAATGGTTAATGATGAAACAATATGCATGTTGAATTGTTTTATTGGCCGTGGTGGCTTTGTTTTATGTTAAACAGGTATTTTATGTTAAACAGGTTGTTTTTGGTATTTGGTTGCTTTGTACCGAATTTCTAATATTTTTGTTTAGCAGGATTTGTATAGTTAGAGACGGAATTCCGTCTCTAACTAACCAAAAAAAATTAAATAATTTTTTAATTCCGTCTCTAAACAACAAAAATAATTTTTAAAATTTTAATTGGAGAGGGAATTCCGTCTCTAAACAATATAAATAATATATATAATTTATGTTTGAGAGGGAATTCCCTCTCTAAGCATTAAAATTCCCTCTCAAAGCACTAAATTAATTTAATTGATTTAGTGCTTGGAGAGGGAATTCCCTCTCCAAATGCAAAAGTTCACGCGCACTGACACATCAAGAATGTGTCAGTGTGTCAGCTACTTTTGCATTTGGAGACGGAATTCCGTCTCCAAGCAGTCCAACGACGCGCCTAAAAGCGAAGGACTGTCAGAGACGGAATTCCGTCTCCAAACTTTGACGCTGAATCATTAATTTCTAGTAGTGATACTACAATTGAACATTCAATAAGGACAAGGGTGAATGAGCAGACAAAGCAGCATATCTAATGACTATGCCAGCACACTTGAAGAGGAGATCATGTGATACAACGTTGAATTGACCAGCCAAATCAAATTCAAAATTCAGTAGAATTGCAGTGAATAAATGTCAGTCTAGATTTTCATAATTGAGTTGCTAAAATAAGAGTGTGCAAGAAACTAATAAAAAAGACTCTCCTTTATACATTCTACTGGTCTTTTCTAAGCAAAGCACATACACCACCAAAGATATGATCTGAAAATCCAAAAGGGTTATCCGTATATCTGACCATCAGGGTCCATAATCCTCTTCCTTGAAGTTTGTGAAGTCCTCTATCACATAACATTTACCAGTTAGCTTACTCAAGACTGCACTTCATCAGTTTCTCCAACAATAGCGTATACCAATCTTTCGCCTCAAGAATTGCAGGACAACGTAAAAGAGAAATAACTTTCACTTACTATTCCGATGAACAATACATATGCTGAGCAGGAATGAACAAATAGTTGTCGTGAAATTTACTATGTGCGCTCTTAGGTTGATGGACTGCACCATAACCTTGTCCTCGTGTATACACCTATAGCTCATGCTACATTAGAAAGTTTAAATGTCGAAGTGACACAAATCAATTCTAAAAATAAAATACAATAGCAAAATTGTTTACGCAAATATCATCAAACATATTACTCTACTTCCATAATACATTGTACATGAAGATTATGTACGTAATAATAAACATCCCAAGAACAAGTTATTAAATGGGCAGATACTAACTTCAAATATCGAGAAATTTTTAAGGTCATCGCATAGTCATGCATCCAAGACAACAAAGTTGATCTATTTCAGCAGCTTTTAACTACAAAAAAAAGGAGAATTTATACATGTGTCCCAAAAACAGATTAATTTTGTAGCATTTCACACCATTGGTACTGAAGAAGACGGAGAAGAAGAAGAACCAGGTAACAGAGTCAGATAACCTGTTTTGATTTGAGGAGAAAGATGATGAAGTTCCAGCAGACCGTGTTGGACCAGTACCAGTATCAACGTTATTCTGCGTGGTCTTCTTCAACCAGGGACCTATCAAGATTTTATTGATGAAACCCTTGGACGATGACACTGATGCTCAGTGAGCTAAACTCTAAATCTCACATATGCCTGAAAATGATTAGCAAAAGGTTAGAAAACAGGAAGACCTTAATGTAGGCTTTGCTTTATCCCCCTCGAGCAACTCTATTTTGTAGTTACTTTCCAAATCTTAAGATGTCTTGGGGATTTATTTTATTACGATGCATAGAATTAGTTCTACCTAAAGCACCCATATTTAACACATTACACATCAATTAGTTCAACTAAGTTTGATATGTAGAATAGAACTCGTCAAAAGGTGGAAACATGCCTATTGTGGATGACCCTTGAGAAGGAAGTTTCCTGGACATTCTCTTCTCTCATCTCTATACCACCCTCCTATGGAAGGTCATTTAATCTCATTAAATTGATATGATTATATTGCTAGCTGAATAGTTCTCACAATGATAAAAACTATCATTTATTTAATAAGCACACCAACCAAGCAGAAGTCAGCATCTTAAACAATGGTTGACATATTATAATGTTGGTATAAGTACGTCAATATTTTATAGATAAAGTTAAGCACCGATGGAGCATTTCTTCTTCTTTCCACTAATAGAAGAATGAGGTAGGATAGGAGAAAAACACATAATTCTATCAATTATCTTTTGTCTTTTCTGGATAAGTAATTCATGTTTAAATCTATTTTGATCCTAGTGCTTTTCTCCCATGTAATCTTTAGAATCTCAAGTTAAATAGCAGCCAGAGTTAGAATACCAATTGGTTGACCTATTAATGTGCTTAAAACACCAATCACATTCAAGTTAACTTCACATAACTTGTTTGATAGTACCGGTAAGAAATGAACTTCTCTGGAGCTTATTAGCACATTGGCTTTAAGCATCCTAAAGGTCTTGCATTATAGCCTTTACAAAAATTATTTAGAACTCCAAAGTTTTCTTCTACTACAGAATCTCAATTGTGTGAATTGATGTAGAATCCTTTTTCAGTGAAATATATCTCTCCCAAAGAACGTATATGTAGGTAAAAAAGTAGCTGAATTATCCAAATGAAAAGTCGTTGAGAAACAATCTAATTCAGTAACTCAAAACATATGATTACCATCTATATTCAAATTATTTGATAAAGAAAGGTGAAAAGTGAACCACATGCCTGAAAGATTTCAAAAGAAAATCAGATAAGCTAGCATTAAGTGAGATAGAGCATGCAAAAGTTAACCTTTTTCAATCAATACTTTTAGCAACTTTTGTAATTAAAAAAGAATAAAAAAAGCAGAAGACCATGCTTTCTGCACCTGGAAGTGGTAAATTTCATTAACTTATATATAATTCAAAAGATAAGTCTAGTTGCTATAAATCAATATTGCTTAAATTTCTTGTGCTAACTAATATAAGAAAGAAGTTAAAAGGCTCATATTATATGTATAAAATCATCCAACGGTAAGACTTATCGTTTTCATATTTGAGACTTGAGACCATGCAATAAAATATGAGCAGCCGTCTTATCAGTCACCACCAATGTAATCGCTAAAAGTTATTTACTCCTATAATTTACTGAAGAATTGAGAAGTTCATTCTTATATGTCAAGTATCACCGTCGAGTTGTTTCCATATATTTGTTGGAGCCATCGGCTGTTTTCCCTTCAAACTCAACAAGAAAACCTTTTGTGGGATTGGACACCTTTCAATTATTTGGTCCATCACTGTAGATCCAATGAGGTTAGTATGGCCTACTTTCTGAATTTTTTGCATAATCATACCTTTACCTCCTGAAGCCTTCACCTTCACCTTCACCTTTACCTACACAAGCTGATCAACTCCCTTGAAATATTCAACATAGCATTGCATTTTCTATTTAATTTTGTACCTTGTAGTATATAACACTCTCAACTCTCAAGGGAAGGAGAGAATAAAATCTAATGCAAATTATCTAAATTTCCTAATCAAGTCGTTACCAACACCAGTAGCAGCTTTGTCTCCATATTTATAGGTAAAAATCCTTGTCAATTCTCTCTATAAAATACATTTGGGATCTGATTACCAAGATATTTCAAGGCGACAACCGATATGTAATATTGTGTAAAAATACAAAGTCCATCGTCACGACAAATGACTAAAAAAAACATTAATTGTTGTTCGTTTTTCTATAACACATGTCTTGATTTTAATCTATTCAGTGAGATCACTAAGAATCATGTCTTATGGCTAAACTACTTTCAGGAAAAGAACACCTGCATCCACAAATTCATTCCACATTCGATCACCATGGCAAAAAGAATGGAATAAACAAATTATTTAGCACTTTTAGGCATATTGTCAAACACCTTTGTTGCATCAAAATTCTTCCTTTTCCCATTACAATATCTACTGATGTTAAATTCGGTTGTGCTTCTATAGAAGAGTTTGAACTAACCACATGCATGAACTATACTGGTAAAGAAAGAAAAAAAATCAAATATGTATAAATTGAATAACCAAAATCGTTTCAGTGTACTAAAAAAAATGAAAGAAAAAATGCTAAGAAAATTCTAGATGCAGTATGAACATTATAAGCAGAAAACATCTTAAAGAAGAATCAAACCAGACATTACCATTAAGAAGAAAAAGAACGGGTAAGAGCGGAAGCAACCAACTTGCTGCTAAAGTTTGGGGGTTGCTCTTCTCACCAACGTTTAGGTTGCATCGGAGAGAATGAAAGAATTTTGGAGGAGTATGGAAAAATTGAGGTGGAACTTTAGAAGTGGAAGACAGATGTTCCACACAAATACAGAGACTAACCACGTGTAACTATGAAGAGGACAAAAAAGGAATTGTACAAAAATGTCGTGGGTATAAAAGAAAAAAAAAGTTGGTTTGTTCTATTAATGCAGCACATGGTACGACTTTTTCAGCAGTGTTCGTCCTTACCAACTCCTGCTTATATATTGTTAGAGACTTTAGGGAAAATGTTATAAAATTCGACAAACTTCTCATACATGCATGTATTATTAGTTGTTTATTTTAATTCCTTTTAGAAGAGTTGTTTTTGTTTTGGATCATATATTGAGTTTTATTATACTTTGTATGCGTACGAGACAATCCTCTTCTAAATATCATAAGTTAACAGGAGTATATTGGTGTATTATAATCCAAGTGATGGTAAAAAGCTCTGAGAAACATGCATATTATGAAGAAATGCATGTAAGAATATTTTAGAAGAGTACATAGCGATTCTCCTATTGCTCAATTGTAATGTTGAAAAGTATTTCTTAGAGAGCATTAATCTATCAGGTACTGAATAATAGTGTAATTCATTAGAGTGCAGAGAAATAATTGAATAAAAGTATATAAAAATACATGTAGAAGATTTTGATGCACAATTAAATTTTAATATTGAACAAGAGAAACTTTCGAAATTATATTGCAAAAGGTTGACTCTGATGATCAGGAATATTTTCGTAGATGAATCTGGAGGAACAAGAAAAAAGTTCATATATCGTGCATTACTTGCTAATATCAAAGGCGCAAGCAGTTAGCAAAAGCAGAGTAGTGGTGTTAAATTAAGAACTTTATTGATATAATGTTTGTCAACGAACAGTTTGGTGGAAAAGTAATGACTTTTAGGGTGAATCCCGTCCAGTACTAACAGTAGTTTTAAAATGAAGGAGAGTACAGATTAATTGTAAATGCTAGCTTGGTGATATCATACTTATCGCATAAACTTAAAAAAATTCAACTAACAAAAAAAGGAGCTAGAATAGAATAGATCCATCATTCAGTAATTTCATAATTTCATGTCAGATGATTTGGTTCTTCTTCCAAAATAATTTGTTGTCTAAGTCTGATGGTGGTAGTAGTGTTGCTTATCGCTTAACAAGAGAAGTATTTCCATAATATCGTTGTATGAAAATCAAACTACAAGGCACAAAGAGAGCCACCTAAGCCAGCAAATAACAATATGTCATCCTACTAAATGAAATGTTTGAGACGAAAGCAAAACATTTCTTAATTTTGACTCCACCGAAGACGATACCAACAAATATTGCTAAGAAATTACCTACATACTTTGACAACGAATGATCTTCCACCACACCAAGTATGTCGTAACCACATTATATATTATATATGTTTCAGTGTTCATGCATGTAATTAAAATTAACAGAACTTATATATTCCGTAATATAAATAACTGATTGAATCTACATAAATTATGGTAACAACGACATACTCAGTGTATCTCACAAGTGGGTCTGAGAAGAGTGAGATGTACGTAGACTTTACCCCCTCGAAGATGGAGAGGGTATTTTCGATAAACCCTCGGGTAAAGAAAGATATTTTAGAGAAAAAAAAGTTTGAAAAGAAAAAAAAAATATGACAATACTATCGTACAGGGAACATAGACATAAATTATGGTATTGTTATAAAATATAATTCAACACAAAATATTGATCGATAAAACATCCACGTCTATTATTGGCGTGCAAAGCATGTTCATATAAACTACTAGTAGTTGATTTAGAAAGTATGTTTTGCTAGCAATCAAACAGAAAATTGGTTTATTGTTAGAGAAAATTACACTCCTATCTTGGCACTCCAACTTGTAATAAATTTTATTTTGTAGTTCTAAATATTTACAAAAACCTCACTGCTTTCATTCTGCATCAAAGTTAACATATTTTACTGTATTAGTTAATATGGTCTAATAGCTTATATGATTGAATTATGATATGTTTAAAGCCTATTTTAATAGCACTATGTAGAATATTGCCTGTAACCATTTAGAGGTCGTTTCGTATGAGGTATTGACTAACTTAATCCAAGTATTAAGTTTTAGCTCTTGTTTGGTAGAATAAATCAATGAAGTACTAGTAATCCATGTATTATTTAGTACACCAAATATGGTATAACTTAATACCAAGGTATATATGGTATTAGTAATACCATGTTTACTAATACATGGATAAACCATTAAATGACAAAAATACCCACCATCAAACCCTTGTTTTTAATACACGGATAAGAATTCAAGGGTATAATTGGAAACAAAACTTTATACAGTTTTATACCAAAGATAAGTTAAAGTTATAATACAATGCACCAAACACGTGACTAAAAACAATCCCTGCATTATTAATCACTGTATTATTAATCCCTGCATTACTAATCGATGTATTGTTAATCCATGTATAACTGTTTTTCTACCAAACGACCTCTTAAGCTATAGCCACTTTGCCATAAATTAATAAGAAGTTGACATAAGTATCCTAAATTACTGGTACTTGTGCTTCTCATTACTTCTGTTGCTGCTTCTTCATCGTTACTGGTGGTGTGAAAAATGAACTAAGATACAACTTCAATTCTAAGGTCTGAATTTTGCATTGTAAAATTGTGAACTTTATAGACCCGAAGACTGAATTTCACACAAAAACAAAGCTAAGTTCAGATTTTAGGAATGAATGTCATACTAGAACTTCAGACCAACAATAAGACTTCAGACTTTCATGCTACAACTTTAGACTTCACACTAGAACTGCAATCCTGATGACTGAATTACACAACAACAAAGCTAACTCCAAATTCGAGGGTTGAATGTCGAACTAGAACTTCATAACTGAGGTCTGAATTTCACACCACTACAAGCAACTTCAAATATGAGGTTCAAATTTGACATTGCAAAAAAGTAAATTTCATACCTTGATGCATCCCAAACTCATGCTGATCAAGTGTTCAATCCATCGAGGCCGATGACACGAAGCCAAGCCAAGTTGTTGCATGATGTTCACATCAAATTGGCGTGGTCGGGAGAAAACAACCGTTCGAAAGCTGAATGGCCAAGCGCAAGATTCGAAGGCTTCATCTACAAGTTTGAGCCCTAAGAAGGAAGCAGCTGAATACTCAACATCGACGCTGAACAGTAAAGCAAAAAACCGAAGGGAGAGCATCCGAATTCAAGTATTCGATTTTAAGTGATCGAATTCAAGTGTTCGGGACCAAAGGAGCGACCGAGCTAATAAAGAAAACGAGAGCCCAAAAACTTAATTTACTCAGCTCTGCGTGGCTTATTCTTATTGGTCGCCTGTGACCCTTTTACTAGTTTTCCCTTAGTATTGTCTATATAAACCTCCTTACATTTCATTTGTAGGGACGGAGACTTTGATATTGAATATTGAATGAGAGTAGTCGAGAGCACTTTCTTTTATGTCTTAGATGTGAGCAACCTCGACGTGGGCCTTCGAAACTTGTGGCTTTCGGTGACTCCGATTGAACAATTCCTCTTTGATCATTCAGTTTGCAAGAAGCATAGTTCTCTTGAGGATTGTTGCATAGCTTAGGTACTCTTTCCTTCTACTTGAATCGTACCGAGACCAGTTCATCGGTGCCGTTCAAGCAAGAAAAGCTGTATCAAGCTTCTATCATTACTTTCGTTTGTGGTTGTCTTCGGTTGCTAAGCTTAACTCCGGCTAGCTTGCACCATCTTGGTATCAGAGCACGGTTTGGGCTTGTTCTTACAACCTTAATCCTGTCTTTATCTTTACTTCGTGCGTTTGTGTTTTTGTTTCCATTTTCGTGTTCTTGTGTTGTACTGTTGGTGTTTCACTTTTAAAAAAAAAAAGTGAAAGAAGAAAAAAATTCAAAAATTTGTATTTGTTGTTGGTTGTTTGGATTAAACAACCACAGATTTGGATTCACCATCGTTTGGAGGTTTGAACAAGTACCTGTCCTACACTGTTTGTCGACTAGGGTTTCTCGTCGTTTTGAACTATTTTTGACGTGGTGTTACTGTTACGAAACCCCAGTTGAGTTTTGGTGGTTATTATCGAACACTGGTGGTTATTGTTGATTTGAGGTCGAGTTTGAGCTTAAAATTTAAAGTTCCGTCGTATAGCCATCGTCCGTACATCGGAAAATTATTACATTGTAACAGTGTATGGACGACGGAGTGAAGCTGTTCTTAGCTTGTCTTTTGAGCTTTAATCTTCTCCGACGTTGAAATTTTTACCGGAGACGACCTGAATCTTGTTTTTTGGTGGACCGTGAACAAAAGTTTGAAGTTTGTCCGTACACCGGAGTCTAGTTCAATGTTCCATTGAAGAAGACAGGGGTAAAGTGTTAAAATCAAAACCCCAGGTGAAAATTTTGTCGGCAGGAAAAGGGAAAGTGGATAAGGTTAAACCCTAATCCGTACCAAGGAGGGATCACTTTTTGTCCGTACACAGGTAACGTGTCCGGGGATTCCAAAAGAAGAATCGAAGGGTAGATTCTCCTAGGTTTTCACTTTTCTTTGTGTTCGAAAATTCTCGTTAGTGGATCTTTGGAGTAATTTCTTCTACTCGAGGTCGTACTAATTTATTTGAGCTTTTAGGAACTCATGCGTGGGGTGACCGAAGTCCAAATTTCATAGGCAATTCTTTGACTTCCCGAGGCAGTTAAAACAGTGTCTGTTCTATCGAGTCGAACATCACTTCACTTTTCCCGAAGAGTCAGTGGCTATTGTCGAACTTAAAGGATCTTAGAGGACATTGATCAATCCGACAAAGCCACTGCTAACAAGTTTTTTGAGTGACCAAAACCTTACCCAAAATTTGAGTGGACCGAGCGCCACCCAAAAACAAAATTGAGGGAGTGTGAGAGGTGATTTCTAACCTTAACACTTTTTCTTGGTCTTTGATTTGTGCAGGTACAATGGCTGGCAACGGAGAGAAGGGAATTGCAGTGCCCGAGGTATTGTTAGCCGATCTCATGGCTTCGATACAAGGCATCAGTGCCGAGGTGAAAGGAGTGAGTGCTCGAGTAGCTAACCTCGAGCAAGGGAGTGTATCTGTGGCCTTACCTGGGTCCGGCACTGGTACTAGCAACTCCACTCCTATGAAACCGGAGCAATTTGCTGAGCTGGTTCGACAACAACGGTTGAAAAATGAGGCAGCTCGAAATGAAGCTTTGGGAAATCCCCGAGCTGAACAACACTTGGGCAATCCCCAAGCGGAACAACCAAACTTGGGATATCCCCAAGCTGGTCAACAAAACTTGGGCAATCCCCAAGCTGGACATCAAAACTTGGGCATTCCCCGAGGTGATAGACTACCACTTCCAAGGGCCCGAAAACAATTTGTGGTTGTTGATGAAGGGGTCGACGATGGAGAATTTCCTGAGATCGAAGTTGAGTATGAGCCACCGTTCATTCAACGAAGGCAGGTTCAATGAGGACGTGAAAATTTCCGAGGTCGAGGCCGAGGCCGAGGCACAAATGTTGATCGATATTTTAAGCGTGAGGCTGATGACTATTATGATGAGTATCCGGAGCCAATCCTAGGTGCTCGTGATTCAAACTTGAACAGTGTCAAGATCACTATTCCACCCTTCAGAGGAACTAGTGATCCGGACCAATATCTTGATTGGAAGATTCGACTTGAACGAATCTTTGAAACAAATGAGATGACCGCAGAGAGAAAAGCTGCACATGCTATTGCTTCGTTTGAAGCGTATGCATCAATATAGTGGGAAGCTGACAAAAGATTGAGGAGAAGGAATGCTTATCCCGAGGTCACCACATGGTAACAATTGAAGAGAGCAATGGATGCTAAGTATGTGACTGCCAAATATCGGCAGGAACAACTTCGAAAGCTCTTCGAGCTGAAACAAGGGTCCAAATCGGTTGAAGAATACTATGATGAGTTCGAAAGAATTCGATTGGCTCTTGATATGGAAGAAGATGATGAGCAAGCCATCATTCGATTCAAAAATGGCTTGACTCGAGATGTGTCATCTCAATTGAAACTGCATGTGTATCAAACTTTGAAAGATGTGTTTCATGCAGCCGTTGATGCTGTGGGTGAAAGATGACAAAGCAATCCGGTATCGAGGAGTCGGCACTTTGACTCCTTTGAACCGAGGTAAAGAATGAAGGAGTCCGAACCCAACAAATGCCAACACTGGCCGAGATCAAAAGAAGCCCTTCGAGAGGGGAGTTACCGTTAATCCGACCAAAGGAGCAGGAGGTAAAACTCAACTCAATACTCCTAGTGCTTCAAACATCCAATGTCACAAGTGTAGGGGTTATGGTCATATGGCAAGAGACTGTCCGACTTGTCATATTATGGTAATGCTCGATGATGGAACTGTCCATGAGCAAGTGAGTGACTCCGACGAGAGAGCAGTCGAGGAGGACCGAGCTGACTGTGAGGATGATGGATGTGACGCCACCGAGGTTGATCATCCGGAAGTTCTTTTAGTTGTTCGAAGGAACTTGAGTACCATGGTCATAGAGGAGGAAGATGACAATCAAAGGAAAAATCTCTTCCATGCCCGATGTCGAGTGAAGGGGAAGGTGTGTTCGATGATCATTGATTCAGGCAACTGTTCGAATGTAGTGAGCCAAACCTTGGTATCACAAATGGGACTGCCAACTACCAAACATCCCCAACCTTACAAGCTCCAGTGGTTGAATGAGTGTGGAGAATTAAGAGTCGCAAAGCAAGTGTTGATCAAATTTCAAGTGGGGGTTTATCATGATGAAATGATGTTTAATGTGGTCCCGATGCAAGCTTGCCATTTGCTTCTTGGGCGACCGTGGCAATATGATCGATCTGTTATCCACAACGGTCGAACCAACAGTTACACTGCTAAGCTTAGAGGGGAGAGTTTTATACTCAAATCTTTGTCTCCAAAACAAGTCAGTGAGGACTATAATCGGATGAGAGAGCTGAAAGAAGCGGCCGAAGCAAAGACTGCCATCGGAGTATCAATGGTGGCCGAAGCCAAAGCTCCACCACCTGTGGTCAACAACATTTGTGTAATCATACAGCCGGGTGAGTATTTACGAGGCAACGACACGGGTGGAATGATGATTTGCCTCATGCACAAGGGTATCCTTCTAAACTCTAATGAAGATTTTACTACCAATAACCCTTTGCCTAGTGTTGTTCAAAGTGTTTTACAGGACTTTGGAGACATGTTTCCCGAAGAAATGTCAGGTGGATTGCCTCTGTTGAGGGGAATCGAGCACCAAATTAACTTCGTACCGGGGTCTCAAATCCCCAACAAACCTGCATACCAGTGTAATTCCGAAGACAAAGAGCTCCAAAGGCAGGTGGATGAATTATTGAACAAGGGCCTTGTTCGAGAGAGCTTGAGTCCATGCGCCGTTTCTGTTATCCTTGTCCCGAAGAAAGATGGAACATGGCGAATGTGTGTTGATTGCCGAGCAGTCAACAAGATAACGGTAAAGTATCGTTATCCTATTTCTCGATTAGATGACATGCTAGATGAGTTAAGTGGTTATTCATGCTCTTCAAAGATAGACCTCAGGTCCGGTTACCACCAAATCCGAATGAAACCCGGAGACGAGTGAAAAACTGCATTCAAGACCAAATTCGGTCTCTATGAATGGTTAGTGATGCCTTTTGGCCTCTCTAACGCACCGAGCACTTTCATGCGATTGATGAACCATGTGTTTAATAAATAAGTTTGTTGTTGTTTACTTCGATGACATACTTGTTTATAGTAAATCTGTGGATGAACATGTCGAACACCTAAGGCTAGTGCTTGAAAAACTTAGAGAAGAGAAGTTATATGCTAACTTCAAAAAGTGTGCCTTCTGTGTTGAGCGTGTAGTCTTTCTAGGATTTGTTGTGAGTGCTTATGGTGTTGAAGTCGATGAGTCCAAAGTCGAGGCTATCAAAGATTGGCCGACTCCAACCTTGGTATCTCAAGTTCGTAGCTTCCATGGATTATCTAGCTTTTACCGAAGGTTTGTTTGTGACTTTAGCACCATGGCAGCTCCTTTAACCGAGCTGGTAAAGAAAGACCATCCGTTTGTGTGAGAAGCGTCCCAAGAAAGGGCTTTCCAAGAGTTGAAACGGAGGCTAAGTTCGGCCCCGTTATTGCTACTCCCTGACTTCGACAAAGCGTTCGAGGTTGAATGTGATGCGTCCGAGGTGGGGATCGAAGGAGTACTTATGCAAGAATCGAAGTCGATCGCTTACTTCAGTTAAAAGCTTAAGGGTGCAACCTTGAATTACTCTACGTATGACAAGGAGTTGTATGCCCTCGTTCGAGCACTCGCCCATTGGCAGCATTATTTGTGGCCAAGAGAGTTTGTGATCAAAAGTGATCATGAGTCCTTGAAACATCTCCGAGGCTAGGAGAAATTAAACCGAAGACATGCCAAGTGGGTGGAATTCATTGAGATTTTTCCCTATATAATTCATTACCAAAAGGGAAAAGACAATGTTGTGGCCGATGCGCTATCGAGGAAATTTTTCTTAGCGACCACTCTCGCCTCGAGGCTCATGGGATTCGAAAGCATCAAGTTGATGTATGAAGATGATCCCAAGCTGAAAAGCGTCTGTGATGCAATCTTGAGTGGCCGAAGGGTTGAGAAATATCAGTGGCACGATGGCTATCTCTTTAAGAATTGGAGAGTTTGTGTGCCAGTGTCATCGTGGAGAGAGCTCTTGGTCCGAGAAGCTCACTCCGGAGGCTTAATGGGACACTTCGGTGTCGATAAAACTCTTGGAATCTTGTCCGAGCAGTTCCATTGGCCAAAGATGCGACAAGATGTGGAAAAGCTTTGCAACGCTTGTCTCGTCTGCAAGAAAGCTAAATCGAGGTCCAACCCTCATGGTTTGTATACTCCACTACCTGTGCCTAATCGACCGTGGGTTGATATATCCATGGATTTTGTTATGGGATTACCAATGTCGGGGGGAGGACATGATAGCATCTTCGTTGTCGTGGACCATTTTTCCAAAATAGCTCATTTTATTCCTTGCAAGAAATGCGACTGTGCATAACATGTTGCTTCTTTATTTATTACTCATGTGTTGAAATTGCATGGGGTGCCTCGTACTATTGTAAGTGGTCGAGATTCAAAGTTCTTGAGTCATTTTTGGAAATATCTTTGGGGTGCTTTGAGTCATTTTTGGAAATATCTTTGGGGTGCCCTTGGCACCAAATTGCTATTCTCGACGTCTCACCATCCTCAGACTGATGGACAGACCGAGATAGTTAACCGAAACTTGGGAGCTCTGTTTCGAGCTATGAGCAAAGGAAAGATCGGAAGTTGGTCTGATCGTTTGCCCGTAATGGAGTTTGCATACAATCGAAAAGTGCACCGAATGATTGGCATGACTCCGTTCGAATGTGTGTATGGTTTTAACCTTTTCATTCCACTTGATCTAACCACATTGCCTCGAGATGCTGTTATTGATTTTGAAGGTACTCGTCGAGCCACTGCTTTGATCGAGTTGCATGCCAAGGTAAAGAAGAACCTCAAGGAAGGTTATGCCAAAGTGGCAACGAAGAAAAACAAAGGGCATAAGAAGTTGGAGTTAAAGAGGGGAGACTAGGTTTGGGTGCACTTCCGAAAGGAACGATTTTCGAACCAAAGAAAATGAAAGTTGGCTCCTCGAGGGGGTGGTCCGTTGCAAGTGCTGAGCAAGATAAACAGCAATGCTTATGTGATCGACCTCCTAGGTGAGTATAATGTGTCCAACACCTTTAATGTTGCTGACTTAACTCCTTGTGTTGTAGGCCAAGCATCGGAGACTGAAGAGGACTCGATTTCGAGGACGAAATCTTCTCAAGAAGGGGAGGATGATGCAGCCCGAACTCGTGATGATCAAGTGTTCAATCCATCGAGGCCGATGACACGAAGCCAAGCCAAGTTGTTGCATGATGTTCACATCCAATTGGCGTGGTCGGGAGAGAGCAACCGTTCGGAAGCTGAGCGGCCAAGCGCAAGATTCGAAGGCTTCATCTACAAGTTTGAGCCCGAAGAAGGAAGCAACCGAACACTCAACATCGACGCTGAACAGTAAAGCAAACAACCGAAGGGAGAGCGTCCGAATTCAAGTGTTTGGGACCAAAGGAGCGACCGAGCCAATAAAGAAAACGAGAGCCCGAAAACTTAATATACTCAGCTCTGCGTGGCTTATTCTTATTGGTCGCTTGTGACCCCTTTACTAGTTTGCCCTTAGTATTGTCTATATAAACCTCCTTACATTTCATTTGTAGGGATAGAGACTTTGATATTGAATATTGAATGAGAGTAGCCGAGAGCACTTTCTTTTATGTCTCAGATGTGAGCAACCCCGACGTGGGTCTTCGGAACTTGTGGCTTTCGGTGACTCCGATTGAACAATTCCTCTTTGATTATTCAGTTTGCTAGAGGCACTGTTCTCTTGAGGATTGTTGCATAGCTTAGGTGCTCTTTCCTTCTACTTGAATCGTACCGAGACCAGTTCCTCGGTGCTGTTCAAGCAAGAAAAGCTGTGTCAAGCTTCTATCGTTATTTCCGTTTGTTGTTGTCTTCGGTTGCTAAGCTTAACTCTGGTTAGCTTGCACCATCCCTAAACCTAAATTTGCACTGCAACACAGTGAACTTCAAACCCGAGGTCTAAAGTATGCACAACAACAAGCGAACTTCATATCTAAGGTCTGATGTTTGCACTGCTATAAGTGAATCTTCATATTGAGGACTGAAAATTGATACTATTTAGTATTTCTCTCTCTTCCCTGTTGTTATATTTCTCTTTAACTTTGCTTTATAATGAGCTATGGAGATTTGAATATGATAGTAACATTTGTTGATTCTCTAACGAAAAAAGAGAATAGGCCACGGTATTAAAGTGTCGGATGATTCTTATCTCTTGAAGGAGAAGGGCACAAATGTCTTTCGAACAAAAAAGGGGTTGATTTTGCACAATATTTGCTAATAATAGCTGCAAAATAAATAGCACAATAACAATTGGCTCCCGAAAGAAATTTTTACAATTTAATGAGGCTCATCCAGTGTTTTAAAAGTATCTTATATTTATCCATCTTCAATTAAGTTGGACAAAAAACCCTACTCTTCTTCTTCTTTTTTACGGCCGGTGCTGCACTTCTATCAATGGAGATTGACGAACATGATGAGAGAAGCAAAACACATTTCTTGCCAAACTTGTGTATGTTTCTTCTCAAACTTCACTAATTTTTGCTCAGACTTTAAAATGCTAATATTTTCATTTCTCAATAAATTCCAGAAAAAAGATAGATGTATTAACTTTTCAAGATCAATCCAGGACAAAAATACTGAGATTTTATTTTTTCAAGTTCAAATTTCAGGAAAAAATACTGAGATTTCAACCTTTTCGAATTCAAATCCCAGGAAAAAATACTGACATTTCAACCTTTTCAAATTCAAGATCTCATGAAAATATACTGAGATTTCAACTTTTTTCAAGTTCAAATTCAGAACAAAATACTGGAATTTTCAATTTTGCAAGTTCAAAATCCATGACAAAATCTTGGGTATTTCACCATTTTATCTGAGTTTGTTATTGTTCTCCTCTATACATACACCTAAAATACGCACCTAATATAAAGAGGTGAAATACAATATGCAAAGGGAGTTACTTCATTTGAATTGGATCTACGGTTTGGTATATATCTGACTTGGAAAAGGGTTACTTCCTCCAGCACAATTTTCTGAAGGTTTATCTTCTCAAATAAGTAATACTTCTTTGCTTTAGCAGTGCTTAATCGTTGTTGAAGCTTTGTGAAAGCTGCCCTCTAATGGTGGCAATTCTTTGGGCAGAGACGGTGGTATTGAAAGAGCCCGTTTGGGTGAGCTTAAAAGTGACTTATAAGCTTATAAGCCCATTAATATATGCTTGGTAATCTCAAAATTGTTGGACTTATAAGCCATAAGTTGCTTAAAAGCCACTTTTTGAGAAGTTAGGAAATCCTAACTTCTCAAAAAGTGGCTTTTAAGTCACTTTTTGACTTATAAGCCACTTAAATCCTAACTTCTCAAAAAGTGGCTTTTAAGTCACTTTTTGACTTATAAGCCACTTAAAATAAGGTGCTTTTAAGCCCACCCAAACAGGCTCAAAGTGTTACTAAAGCTCTAAACCTGAACTTGTAAGAGTGAAGGGTAGAGATGTCATTTCATATTGGCTATTTATCAAGTAATTTATGAACACTGGCTGTTGCTCAGTTACCAGATGTGAGATGTCAAAGTGGCTTTCTGGTGTCAATTTTACGTACATCTATGTGTTAAAGCTCAATTGTTACCCTTATTTATAAGCTACTTCACTAATACCCTAAGGGGTGGTTTGGTATAAGATATCGGAATTAGTTATACAAGGATAAGTTAATGATGGGATGAGTTAAAATCGAAATAAGTTAATACCATGAGGTCCTTGGTATGGATTTATCCATCAAATTGTGCATAAGTTGATACTGGGATTAGATAATACTGATTTAAATTTGCAAACCAAACACAGGATAAAACATCCAGCTTTTTATACCAGGATTAATTAATTATATATCACATATCAAACGACCCTTAACTCACACATATACCCCATTTGGACATGATTTGGGATTTGGAATTTGGGATTTGGGAAGTTGAAATTTTGTTTGGACATACAATTTGAATTTCTTAAATTTCTTAAATTGTATTTTTTCTCATAAACATGAAAACCCCTCAATTTTTTGAAAACTACCAAAACTTCCCCAAAATTTATGTAATCTTACCAAATAAGCAAATCATAGTTCATAAACAAGGTATCGGACTATCCTAAAGGCGCTACATTAATAAACTATATATCTCCATAATCTTTTTATAGATATATTATTACTACATGTTATTACAAACTTTCAAATATACAAAAAAAAAAAAAATTAAGATGCACTTTCAAAAAATCAACAAAAATAACAATTAGCTATTCTTTAATATTATGATTTCACATAGTATGGATAATCTCTACACGTTTTGCATGAGTCATTTTAAGATGGGGTTTTTTTAACAAAATATAAACTTATATATCAAGTTTTATATTTAAAAAATTTGAATCAAGATTTGGAATTCCCAAATTCTACCTTTTGGAGAATTTGGGATTTTAAATAATATTTGAAGCAAAACTTAAAATTTTGTGCAAATTTCATAAACAAATGCTGATTTGAAGTCAAAATTTGGAATATTTGGGCTAAATATTATGGACAAACGCTAGCTTAAAGTTTGCGAGGGACCTGATAAATCGGATGTTTTTGATTTGGTATTAACACCATCTTTGTATTTCAACACTAGTTTTAACAAATACTTTGCAAATCGCGCACCAATAAAATGTTGCATTTCACGTCAGACCCCATTCTTCTTCTACATCCCTTATTTTGCAACAGTGAGGTTTTATACAGGATTGAAGCTCAAGAAAGAAAACCAAAAATTGGATCAAAGTTCAAGAACATGAATATGAGTCGAAAGAGGATCAACCCAACATCTGGTACTACTGAGGCTGCTGACTCCATTACCGGAGTGTAAGGTGCTTCTGTGTCGTTAAGGAGAAATATCCTCATTAAGAATGTTAAGAGAAGGAAAGAAATTGTTGAGGTGGTCGAATGACGAGTCCAATGCCCACTTGAATATCATTTCCAGTCCAATGACCCTTTCACGCAAAAAATAAAAGAAGATGATGATGATGTCTCAAGCTAAGCATGGGATATCCTCCAATCTCCCCTCATATCACCCCCCCTAAAATGAAGCTCTATCCAAGTGATGATACATACTATTCTTCGCCCCTCTACGATGAACATAATGGAAACAATGATGGATAACACTTCACCATAGAAGAACAGTTTGCAAATTTGACTAAAGCAATTAAAGGCCCGACAGAGTAGGTGCAAGATCAAGATGCTCAATTGTCAAGTTGACTAATAAGGTGGAAAGCATAGCGGGGGGAGAATAATGCCAAACACCTGCGAAGCTTCACATAGCAAAATTAAGGACAGACACAGACAAATACAATCAAACAGGGACTGTACTAACAGAAAACTATTGTGACCATCTCATATTATTTCCAGCCATTGAAACCGGTAACTCTAAAGAATTGCAGGAACCAAGACCAGAAATAGACTTGGATAGAGCCGAAGCAAATATTGGAGTAGAGAATGTTGGACCATTTTGGACTATGGAAAATCTTTTACACCTAATAGTGGGTGTAGCATACAGAAACAGTTATTCATTCTTCTGAAAACAATTAGTGCAAAGACGAGAAGATTCTATGTAAGGTACCCACTTCTAAACTGGCAAGAAATCCACTTAATTAACTAAAAGTACCACGCTTGTTACAGCATTCGATAGCGTTCAAGTAAATCTACACCAGGAGAGATGTGACATTTCTCTTCCAAGTTCAAAGTGTAGGTAACAGATTTCAAAGAAGCATCAATATAATGTCAGGAAAAGCACAAATTTTTCATACTTTTGGACTTCTAATAGCCACTTCTAGCAGAGGTTCAAAGCAATTAGATGTGTGTGTGTAAAAAGAAGAAATTGACACAGTTTTGGTGCAGAAGGGCTTGGAAGCTTGTGAATTAATCCAAGCAAATAATTAAAACGAATATACAACTCCAGCCATATTAGATACTTTTCTTCTTACCTTGTGGGCATTAAGAACGTAAATTCTGATGAGACAAAAAAGAAGGTAATATTTGTCTAAGGAACTCATATAATACACGCTAATGTCACAGATTCACTTTCTTCTTCTTCGTGGTCCAAATACTTCAGTTCTGAACCTATCCATTCTGCCATCCTATAAATCTCCTCAGTCTGGGGGTGAGACTTGTCATCTGATGAAAATCCATGTGAATTTAAAGAATAATCAATACTACCTACATCTACCCAACTGAATCCTATTTCTTTCCTCACTCCCTTGTCTCTCATTCCTCTTCTGATGTTTGCTACCTTTTCCCACTGCCCCTTCTCCGCAAACAAATTCGACATCAAGACATATGAACCTGACTGTTCTGGTTCTAGCGCGATCAAAGTATTGGCTACTCTTGTTGCCATCTCAACATTTCCATAAATCCTACAAGCACCAAGTAAGCTTTGCAAGACAGACACTCCAGGTCCCCCGGGAATCTGAGCCAAAAAAAACTCAGCCTCCTTAAGCCTCCCTGCCCGACCAAACATATCCACCACACAAGAATAGTGCTCTGAAGATGGTTCAATGGAATACTCTCTAACCATGGAATTGAAAATATCTAGTCCCATATCAACCATCCCTTTTCGACCACATGCTGTGAGTATAGAAAGAAATGTTATTGAGTCAGGACTCACGCCTGTCCTCTTCATCTCCTGAAACAAATCCATCACGGATTCATAATCTCCATGCCTCGAATGAGCAGAAATAATAGCAGTCCATGAGACTTGGCTCCTGTCTGCTATCTCACAGAAAACACCTCGAGATTCAGCGATACTTCCACGTTTTGCATACATGTCAAGAAGAGCACCTGAAACAATTGGATTACTGTTCAAACCCCGCTTTATCAGACAAGCATGGCATCGCTGGCCATGCTTTAAAGAAATGCACTCAGATGAGGCAATTGCACTCAAGACACTGCCAAATGTATATTCATTTGGTAGCAACTCCATTGATGCTGAGAAGAATGTTCGTAAAGCTTCTTGAGACATCCCATTTTGAGCATATCCAGAAATCAAAGCGTTCCACGAGATGAGATCTCTCTGGTCGAGCTCTTCGAAAACCTTAAACACGTCTTCCATTAATTCAAACTTAGCATACATGGTAACAAAGCAATTAGCAACATTTAGTTCAGAGAAGAAGTTTGTTTTTAAGCAAAATCCATGAACCATTTGGCCCTCTGGCAATGAATTCTTAACAGTTATAGAATGAATCAATCCTACAAATGTAACATGATTAGGGTATACCCCATCTCTCCGCATCCCGTTAAAAATAGATACAGCATTTTCATCATTCACGGAAAGCATTGTTGTCCAAGACACTACGTTACGTTCAATCATACTTTGAAAAACCTTATTTGCATCTTCAGTTACATCGCACTTATAGTACAACGATATCAAAACATTACACACCGAGACATGAGTACCATATGCCATCTTAATAACCAAACCGTGTATCTGCTTTGCGAGCTCCAAAGATCTCTCCTGTCCACAAGCAGATATAGCACTCGTAAACGAAACATGATCAGGTTTCACCCCTTCCTTCATCATCTCCGTAAACCCCAAAGTGGCTTCTCGAGAGTAACTTCCTTCTTGCGCATAGCCTGAGAGCAATGCATTCCATGAAACCAAATCTTTACGCGGCATTTCACAAAACACCCTTTCAGCTTCCAGTATATTACCCCACTTTGAATACATAGTCACAAGTGCATTCCCAACAAAAACATCATTATCCACTCCAAACTTCAGAACAAGACAATGCCATTGGATACCAAAATACCATTCCTCTTCGTTCGTACAATGACTAAGCGCAGTTGTATAACTTACAGCATCAAAAACAAAACCAATGGAATGCATCCAAAGAGCAAAACTCAACCCCTCTTTACCATTTTCAAACCCTGAAAGAAGGGTATTATAAGAAACTCTATCCGGAAACTCAAGACTCTCAAACACACAAAAAGCCATATTAAAATTCCCAGTTTTACAATACATGCTCATCAATGAATTTGGAACTGTAGTATAACAAATGAACCCACTAGTAACAGCCAAGCTATGAATCTGAGACCCAAGAATAACATTTTCGCGACAACCCTTGAGCGCTAACGCGATAGCAACTTCGTCGATTTCTGAGATACCCAATTGGAGCTGATTCTTGAAAAGTTTAAGAGCTTCAATTTGGCGATGATGGTGTATGGAATTGAGCATGGAATGGTGAATGGAAATAAGGGGTGGTTTAGTACTTTTATCAAACATGTGGTGTGCATTTTGAATTGAGCAAAAAGTTTTAGCAAAGATCAGAGGGTATAAGGATACTCTGGTGAGGGTTTTAGGAGGAATTAAAAGGCGGGTAAACATGGGAAAGAAACACTAAGAAGAGACGACCGTTAAAAGCCTTTTTAACCGCCAAAGTCTTGACCAAATTTTTGGCTCATGATCGAATTATTTACAACTTATACTCTACTTTTTGGAATGTTACACTTGGTATCTATTTTTAAAATTGTTATACCCAATATCTAATTTACACATTCCATAAAAGTAATTGAATCCCCATTAAAATAGATAGATAATTTATTATATTGTCTTAGCTTCGCCAACTTTTTTAAGTTGAATTAAAGGCGGATTCAAAATTTGTAGAATATGAGTTTACTATTGATGTTAATGTAAATTATCTCAAGTTAGTGCAGCAATAACTTGCTCATGTTGATGGGTAGTTTGTTTTTATGCTCGAGTTGAATTGTCTTATTTTCTTTTACTCTTCATCTTTTTCCCCAAAAAATGCAAAAAGTTATACATTTTTCAACTATCATAACTTGCATAAAAGTAACCGAACTAAACAATACAATAGCAGAAATAGAAAGATGCTCATCCCATTGTATTTGGATTTTGAATGGAAAAAAGTTGCATATATAAGAAAGGTATTCGTTTTGGCTTTTTAGGAATAACACTGTTTTAAAGATCCAGTTTCACTGAGAGAGTTGGAATTGAGATTTCATTAATAAAACAACTTTGAATATATTATCGTAGATAAGATTGACATTTGACATTATAGAAAGATTTCATTTACTTGAGCAAGTTATGTTTACGCTATTACATATTGATTTTAAGTAGTTATTTGGTCAAGGATAAGAATCTTATGCCAAACTCTAATTTGTATGTATACATATTATATTATGTGCTATCCAACTTATTCTAAACTCAAATATTAAAAAACTCGTTCTTCATTTGGTTGCTTGATGCACATAATGAATTAAAAATAAATTTCTATAAACTGGTTATCTCCCTTATTATTAGATTTATTTCGTCTCTTTAATATTTTTGTGAAAACTTAAAACTGTAATGTCAATTTATCTAGATGATTTCGTGTGTTCCTTATGCAATTACCAAACAACACAAAAATTCTTTATATTGTCAATGTACTAACACATTAATTTTCTCCATTTGTCACTTAAAATTATCAATTTCTTTGACCAATCACTTCTTAGGGGATTTAGCTTTCCTTTCATCTAGTTAGTTTGTCAATTCCTTTTGCAAGATCGAAAAAGAGAAAGAAAATAAGGTTAGAAGGTACTCCCTTCGTTTTATTTTTTGAATCGCCACGGAATTTAAAAAAGAAACTAAGATTTTCTAGATTTATAGTTTATAATAAGCCTTTTATATTTATATGGCGATAAATTATTTCATTGATAGCAAAGTAGTAATTTTAAAGTTAAATTGTTACTATTAAATTTAGAAAGCTAACATTCTTTTTTAAACGGATTAATAAAAAAATACTAACATTCTTTTTTAAACGGATTAATAAAAAAATATCTTCACATAAACTAGAACGGATGGAGTATTAAATCATGAAAGTGTCCGAAACTATTGGGGAAATGGCACTTTTGGTCCTTGTATTAATGCTTAATATCAATTTTAGTCCTTGTAATATTCAACTAAGCACATTTAACCTTCAATTAAACAATATGAGTGTTTTTGGTCCTTTCATTAACGGAACAAACTGACTGTTGGCTATTAAGAGGGACAATATGGGTATTACACATATGACTAACTTTAATTCGACATTGTCTCTTGCAACGGAACCCTTTTCCTCCATTCTTCCATATGGATTCAACCAAATTTTCTTACCCCTAATTGTTGATTTTGTTCTTTGTATTTCTTTAGTGCTATCTTTATTTCCATACCCACATCGCCTAACAAGCATAGATATCCCAACGAGCATACAGAAAAGCACGTCTTGTAACTAGGATCTTACAAGTTGCAGAACTACATGGTGAAGAATGCCTTGCAGCTGTAGAGGGAGACATGAGAATGTTACTTCAAGTGAAGATTGTGACTCTAACTATTCTGTAGAAAAAGATGGCATGATTTTTGGTCAAAGCATTCACTCCAATGTTGAGCAAGTTAGCGTAAAGGGAAAAACAGAGATAAGCAATGGACCAACTTTTAATTATAAATTTAATTAAAGAAATAAAGGAAAAGCAAGTCAAAAATAGAATGAATAGAGCTGAACAATGTATCTACTACATTTGCAATAACCAAATTAATCATACCCAGGATTCCTACTTTTATTATTATACGTAAATTTTTGCAACTTCGCTTATATCTTGACATCATGAACTCTCCTGCACTTCTTGGTTGTGGCACTCAAGTGAAATTTATATGCAACTGGGAATAGTTGCGCTTGGGTCAAAGAGAAGATGAGAATTCTTCGGATATTAAGCAAAAACTATCTTTTTCGCAAATTCGAAGCACAACTTATATCCGCACAAACTTCACTTTCTCTATATTTCATACTTAATTGCTTCCATATCTCTTTATTATTTGAATTGTTGTGGATAATTTATGAGAATCCATAATCTATTTGATGCAGAGCATCATTCGGCATTGCATCCGCCATCCGATTTATTGGTTGTTCTTATTTAATCTGTCTACTAAAAATTTTATTGATGTTAGTGATCGTATAAGGTTGCACATGAGGAAAGAAAAATGTTGTTCCAGGTTAAGAGTTGAATTTAACAACTGTAGAAGCAACAGAACTCTTTTAGGGGAGGAGGCATCCAGTACAACAGGGCTAAAAAGCTAAAAAGTGTCAAAATTACCCTTATTAGTATTTAACAGTCAGTTTCTTTTTTTAGAGTTCCGTTAATGAAAGGACCAAAAACACTCATATTGTTTAATTGAATGTTAAATGTGCTTAGTTGAATAACACAAGGACTAAAACTGATATTAAGCAATAATATAAGGACCAAAAGTGCTATTTCCCCGAAACTATTTTAACAATTAGTGGACCAAAAGTAGCTATATTTGGACAAGGATAGTTCTGAAAGTGGTGATTGCTGAAGTTGTCCACGTGAATGGATATGGTTTTGAACCCAAATTTGGCTGCCAAATAACAAGGAACCCAGAACTAATGTGCATAAACCAATTATTTTTACCAAGTAAAACATCACAACTAGCTTTAGTTCCTCATTTTCCTTCCTTATAGAAAGAAGCATACAACTTGTCCATGGCTACTACACATTAACTTGTACCTTGAAGCTTAGAGGCTGCTCATCAACAAGTAGTTATGAGGGTCATTCAATATGGGTCTTACTCATTTCCTTCATATCATCTCCAAGAATGCTCCTTTTCCAGGTGAATTTAGTACCCCCAACCCAAGTGTTACTTATATCTTTTGTTCTTTTGAGTGCTGACTATGTTTGAAGGGATCCTTCGAGCAGCTGGTAAGGTTGTCTCCGTGTGATCTATAGGTCACGAGTTCGAGCCGTGGAAATAGCCACTGATGTTTGCATCAGGTTAGGCTGTGTAACCCTTCCCAGAGCTCCGTGAACGCGGGATGCTTTGTGCACCGCGCTACTCTTTTAGTTCTGACTATGTTTCTCTTGTAAACTTATGAAATCACTGTTCTTGGTTAGTTGGGGTCAGTGTCATTCTTTATCTTGGCGTTGGAAAGTTTACTGATGTGGTATTGGCTGAATCATAGAACAAGAAAAATCATGTTTTTTTCATAAAAAGTGTAATCTTGGATATCTTTCATGACTTGTTGTGAGCCTTATGTTTTGTCTATTTTATAAATGATAAAGAATGTAGAGGTAACGGCATTATCCACTGAGTTTTGAACTGTGTGACACTAGCACTCGAGGATTTCTCGGTTATAAAAAAGTAAAATAAAAACTTTAGGCAGGAAGGACAGAAAGGGAATGGTTGTGACTATCAACAAATACAAATAACTAAAAAGAATAGTGCTAACTATCGATTTCCTTTAACTCAACCAATCATACCCTAATAGTACGTGTTGGACCTGTTTTCCTCCATACTGTGGCTAATATAAAGCTGGATTTTTAGGAAAAGAGTTGGAGTCGTCGAAGTGATCAAGGCTAACTTGTCGGACTCAGATGCCAAGAGAGCAAACCTTTCTGCCAGGAAGAAGGAGAGAATTAAGCTTCCAAAATATGATGGTACTGGTGGAGATACAAATTCATTTCATATAAGTGAGTTTTTGAGCCATAAATCTGGTGTTGAGGCAATGTTGAACAAGAGAGCTTTGCAAAGCTTTGAATCTATTGATTCTAACATGTATAGGTAATGATTTATTTCTTTCTTTCCCATTATTAAGTTCCTGCTATCTTAAACTATTGCATCAGTTATTCTGGAGAACCACCTGAACAATTTTAAATATTGTGGTTAGTTGTCTAGTAGTTTTTTTGAATTATTTAAGTATTGACAAAATTGAAATTCTCTTTGGTCATACATGTTATCGATATATTAGAAGAAGTGTTGTGGAACGCAAGCCAGTGCAATAAGATTTATTTTTCCTGATAAGGTAGATGAAGGCACTGAGAACTGTCAAATAATCATATTTTTAAATAAATGGTTGTAGACACTCAGAATTTTGACTACTTTAGCCCCTTCCAATTTGTGACCGAAAATCAGAAATGTTCATGTATTATCAGATATCGCTGTTTGGCAGGAAAATTAGCTAATGTAGTCCCTGATAGCCTGTGCATCCCAAATAAGAGGTAAAAGATCCTGCTGATTATGTTATTTGCAGGTGTACTCTGCCACAAATTCAACTTCTGAACTTTGAGGTTGCCCCTGTTTTGGTTTTACAAGTGATCCCAACTAGCGAAGAATGCACAGTGGAGATGTTGTCTTGCAAGGTAAGGCTCCCAATGGGGAAGATTTAAAAGGTAATAAGCATAATTAATTTAGTTTATGTATAATAGCACTGATTCTGGAAACATCGCCAACCGAAGTAGTAGTATCTGTGATGTGCTGTCTAAAACCTCATTCTTCTAGACCAAGAATCTTCAGAAGTTCCAATAACAACTGAGGTTCTTGTTGAGATGTTTCATGTAAAGGCGGGGAGATGTTTAGTTGTCTGAAGATGTCTTTTGAAGTTATGCTGTGTGATTGCCAGTTAATATAATGTTCTTTTCCATGTCAAAAGAAAATATAATTGATCACACTAATATGATGTTTTTCTCTTCACTAATTCAATAAGAGGAAATGGTACTTCTCCTTTTTTTGTTTCTTTTTAATGGTATCTCTACCTTTCATCAACCCAAGTAAAAAAAATTATCAGTTGCAGCTGCTGCTTTTAAGCCAATTAGTAACTGCAGAGAAGAACTTTTACCTGGAGTCATATAAAGAGGAGGAGAGGTGAATTCAGGTTTAATTTCCCAATCTTTGTAAAAGCAAGAGAACAGTTTTCTTCTGGATATTAGCTTCTCCTACTTTTAACTTTACAATCCTTCGTTGTGGATGAGTCTTGCATATTCGTTTACCTTCCTTTAGAGTACATGCACTTTACCAAAGGATAAACAAACCTGCTAGCTTGAGATTTGCAGCTAGTATGCACCAGCATCATATACTTAGCTCTATAGTTTTTCTTTTTGTTGATAAAGCTGATACATATGTTTCGTACATTACTTATCCTTGGACGTTGATAGACAATCCTAAGTGCCAAATATTCATTGCAGTTTGAGGGTTCTGATCTGGTAGAACAGCAGAATGACCACTTTTCAGGTATAACTAAAACAGATCAGAGCTTGTGACATTGTCATCATATTGAATTAGAATGGGATGTCTAACATACTTACAATTTGATTTTTACACATGCAATTTGAACTTGCAGCATCAATGGTAAACCGTATAACATGGGAAACAGTTGGGTCTCAGCCTTTCCTAAATGTTGATGTGAAATTAAATATCTCTCTTGAGGTTATTCTCCCTCTCCTTTCCCAGAATATTTGTATTTATTCTTCATGCCAGATTTCCTTTTCCCAATGCAGGAAAGGTTCTCAAAAACAAGAGTCTGCCCTATTCGACAGAATCACTGTTCTAGTCTTAGGATTTTCTCAGGGCAGTCAGTCTGTTTCAATTGTTTCTGATCAGTCTTAATCAAACAACTTTACTTGCAAATAATATGACGGAAATCATTGCAGTGCACATGGGGAACTGATGAGGGGTTAGAGGAGCACAAGATATGCTTATTTACACCTTTAGGGCATGTGGTTTGAGGGGTCTATGCCCCAGGGGTACCTGCTATTCAGAAAAATGTCTTCTTAGCAATCGTGAAGAGTCAAAAACTAGAAATCATACTGTCGAGAATGTAGATTGGTAGCAATGACTAAAAGAAAATGGAGTATTAGAGATGTCAAGAAAAGGCCATCATCAAGTTTTGAACCCCTTCTTTTAAAGGCAACACTCTAGTTCTGACATTGGCATTGCTGGACAAACTACTGCAAGGCGGTTTGGCTGCGCCAATTTCGAGAAAAACAGCCTTTTCTCCCTACAATAAGGTGAAGAAACAATTACTCCTTGGACTACAACTGAGTAGTCTGTTTGGTGCCTTCAATAGCACCAGTAGCCTTCATACATTTAGAAGTGCCATAAATATAACTAGAAACTAAAGCTACTTCTCTCATCTTCGAGTTGTCAAGCTTAACTGGAATAGGGATGAACTTTTTTACTTCACTCGCTGTAAATTTTCGAGTTACAATTTTTTTTTAGTTTAAATCTGAACTTCCCAGGGTAATTATCACTGATCTATCTACTTGTAGACTGATAATTGGGTATAGTTACACCAGAATATGGTTTTGAGATTCAACCAGATTGTCATGAGTGATTGATCAATCTTCATTTTTTTTCCCACTCTACACTACTGTGTATATGCATTTTTTTTCATGCCATAATAAAACTGATCTACTGTTAATCAGAGCAACATTTCCTTTAAATCTTTACATAATTCCAGTATCAAATATCATTCTGACATTTTCTTCAAAAAAGTTTTGCGTGTTATGACCTGCTAGATGGAGTTCATCACCTTTAGATTGTTCTTGCAGATATATACCATGCCATTCACCATGCTGCCTACCTCTACTGTTGAGGGTCCCGGTAACATGTGAGTCCTTATATTGCTACACCACTATACTCTCTGAGATCACATAAATTAAAGAAAACAAAAATTGTAGTTGGAATTACACATTAACCATATTAGGTTCATTGACGTCTGTGCTTTGCGGTACATGGATTTTTTTAGAGTAGGAACCGTATGAGGGCAAAGAATCTGAGTGACTTACATGGCCTTTGCACTCATTTAGACATGGACTTCTTCAGAATTTTGCACCAAGCTTTTTGTCTGGTCCATCTCATCTGAACCTCTTACATCTTCATCTTTCGATCTGCCAAGTTTAATCTACAATTCCTTCACTCCAAAAGTTAAAGTGATCATAACTAGTTTGCAGTGGCTCTTTTACTTGATCATTTCACCTTTATCAGCATACAAATGAACTTAGAGGTACATGTTTGTAGAATTGTAAAAGGGTCAAAACTCCTGCAAGAAACTCTGCCTTGGTAGTGCCTTGTGGAACTCATAGAAGTGCATACAATATACTCTGCATAAAATTGATCTTCAACGTCTTGATGGTTCATTTTGTGGGACTTGTGGCTGCAGGAATCAGTCGAACACTCTTTATTACTGCATATAAGTAGTCCTGCAGACTTCCATGTTTAGACTCAAAAAGTTTCAAAAATAAAATGATATTTCTATCGTAAAATAGAGATGTCACAATTTGCATACACATGGGTTCATGTTTACTAAAATCAAAGTTCTCTTACTTATTTGTGTAACATTTGGATTTCATCTCAATCCTTATCTCGGATTATGTTTCACGCAGAATGATGCAAGCTTTAGTGGAGAGGCTAGTACCATTGCTTTTGCAACAACTGCTTCAAGATTATGACAACTGGGTTCGGCAACATCAAAAATCAATATCATGAATCCAATTCCTATTTTTGTACATTAGTTAACTATGTTTTTGGCTTGGCTAGGACAATATAATGTACTCCATCTAGCTATCATACTTCGTGTGAGCTCATTCGCTCAAACCCTTGGTGGGTAAGTTTACCGGACACTAGTACTTGTGTATTGCAGCAAAGCTGCTCATGGATTGTCTAGGTTGCATTTGACTGTCATCTAAAAAGAGTGTGTGCATTTATGTAAGAAACTCCATCCTTGCCGAAGTTTAAGTTATCTGGTAAATGCTCCTTTCTTTGTCAAAAATTTCGATCCCTGTCTGAAAAATACCAACTTATACTAGAGTAGTATCAATTCATCCAAGTCTCCCAGGTAAATGGTATCTGAAGTAATCATAAACTTGCTACACATTGACTTGTTTTCGACTCAAGCTCGTATTTTGTCAATTATCACCTAGTTTTCTGTTAACTTGGCAATCCATTCCCTTTTCTTTTAGTTGACTGACCATGGTCATTAGGATCGTTCACATTTTGTTACTGTGGATCCTGCAGTTGCCTTAAGAAACTCCAAAAAAAGGGCTACTTCAACTTTCGAGCATTAAAACATAAATGATCTTGGCGACAGAGGACTCCATAGTTTTTGTTATATTCGTGTTCAAATGTGTTGTCTACTGTTGCTGCATGACATTAGGTTATTCATCGTTAACATAATCTGTTCTTAAACAAAATCCTTTATCTCACACAAATTGTTCTTAATGGACTTGGGCAGTCAAAACTATTAAGTTTGACAATCATTAGGCGAAATACATATTTTCTTCTTGAACTAAAACCTAACGATCTGGTATTACTTATACTACTTTAATAAGTGCCTACATCATAGAGTTCGAGTCTCATTGCCAAACGCTCTCTTTCAGCAGTTTCACCCATTCCCTTTTAACAAGAATGCACCTTTAATGACTACTGGAAATTAGAGAAAACTTCACAAGTTAACATTCCTGCTTCAAAATTCTCTCAAATCCATTGGAGAAGATCTTGTCCCAGGTTGTCTATGTTTCATCAACTTGATCAAGAAGTGCACCATGTTTTTTTCATTTCAATATTTATTTAGAAACTATAGTTCCACAATGTCACACTAAAATACAGATGATAATTTAGAAAACAAATCCAGGAAATAAGTGAAAACAATGTGAGAAAAATATGGGCACTCATAAACCCCAAAACTGCAAAGCGGTTGTTACAGCTAAAAAAAGAATGGCACAAGAATGGTAGCAATGCTTATTACAGATAACACTTGCACACCAGATTCTGGGTCGAAGGTAGACAACAGTGATACATTAAGAAACGATCCCATTTACTACAGTGAAAAGTATTTCGAGGATTAGCTCATACACGCTTCCATTAGTAGAAAAGCCCAAATCCCCACAATACAATACAAACCACCTATAACCAAGCTTTGCTTCTTTGAGCTTTGATTTCTGAGCATCAGAAGAGTCTTCCTCAACTGGGCTGCTGAAACTGCGACAAACAGATTATGAGAATGTTAGCCAATCAGTTCATGCAATTGTTATAAAGGACTTCACTAACGCGCACTTTGCAACTTCTATATGAAGCATAGCTTGGACGGAGCATGATCAGAGTGGTAACCATAAATCTTTAATCTCCATATGCATTTGTGTCAAACTGTAAGGGAACAGGACTTCGAGACAAAACAGTATAACACCAGTTTGATAGGGAAATACATTGAACATTCGAGACAAAACAGTATAACACCAGTTTGATAGGGAAATACCTTGAGCAACCATACTGTCAGTGTTCATAACCCGGGCCAAAGAACACAACAGCTTATTTTCCTATCTTTCCAGGTTGATTAACAGCAACTGTTCAAATTCATATAAACATGCCGACTTAACACCCCACTCTACATCTCATTAAGATCCCATCACACAAATCTATGCCAAGTGTAAACAGCTAACAAATAAAACAACATCAAACACTTCAACACACAAACTCTCAAGTCCTTTGGCTGTCTCCTAGTACTTTCTTTTCTCTCACTAAAAACACTACTATTTTTAATTTCAATTGACCAGCAACTATATTCACCCATAGATAGCTGTCAATAAGGAACATCCCGCTATTAGCAATAGGAAAAGATTACCTTTCGATGGCTCATCCAATCAATGCACATTTTAAGAAGCTTTTTTCAGATGGTAATTTTGGCTGTACAGTCAATGACAGCTTAGTGCATTAAAAGCTCCCGTTTACATGAAAAGCATGGATAACCTTTTTTAAATATACTAAAAGAGAAACGAAAGGTGGATGCAAACCCATAAACACACATACAAAGCCAGACCCCAGATGTAAAACAGAAAGGGATCATCCCTTTTAATTGAATCTATTTGTGAAATTAACGTCTGAGAAGCTTTTAAATCTTCACTTTCTTTTAATACTCTTAGATATATGCTTCACTTCTAACAGTATAATTTCCCTATCCAAAGACTGGCAAGTTTAATGGAATATGTTTTTGTTTGTTAAGACTTGTCAGGTAATTAAGCAGTACTTCATTAATAGAAACCAAACTGTTACTATGACTTCCCCTATGAAATTCATTTTCGAGACAAGGGGCCTCCCTGGTGATTGGCATACAATAGTAGAGAACAAGACAACTGTATATCAAGTGTGAACTCACCTTTTGAGCTTTTGGCATGACACAAAAGCTAACGCAGCTCACTTCTTAGTCCGCCTATCATCATACTTGTCATCGTCATATCTTCTCCTTCCACTAGAATGTGAATCATCATATCTAGCCCTCTTGTAAGAATCATGACCTCTGTCACTATCACGTGTTCTGCTTCTATGCTCCTCCTGCTCTTGTTCATGCCTCCCACGCCGAGAATCCCCTTCTTTCTCATGTTTCCTGTACCGATCTTCCTCTTCATCTATTTTGTGCTTCCTTTCAGAGCGATCATCATCCCTACTTTCTCTTCTTTCTCGTCCACGCACTTCATAATCTCGACTCTGATTTTTTGTATCACGCTCCCCATCATCACCATCATATCCTCCCCCAGATCTCCTTGTTTGCTGATCTTTACTCCTATCCTCCGAACTCCTGTATGACCTACTCTCAGGTTCAGCATTAGCCCTAACATACTCTTCGTCTTTTCTGGAATCCCTCCTTCTTGACTTCCCCTCACGTTCATCCAAGTTTTGGTCATCTAACTTTCTCTTACCCCTCAACAACTCCTTACCAGCAGTTGATCCACCAACCATATCTTCCTTCGATTGACATAACTTCTCCAATTTCTTGAATGTGTCCACTCCACTATCAAGAACTTGTGCACCTTCTTTCTTTTTCAAACCATCCTCCTCAAATGCCCTATCTTTCATAACTGAACTCTCCCACCTACCTCCAGAATCATCTCCACGATCGCTTCTACTGATGTTCTCAGACTTGGTCCTACCTACACCCTTCTGTCTATGATAACTCTTCTCACTGTCTGAACCACTGGCGCTGCGAGAATAGTCGCTACTGCTGATTTCACCTTCATCCTTATCAGAACTGCGTCTTTTAATCTTTTGAGTCTTTTTGCCTTTTGCATCATGGCCTTCATCATACCCACTGTCATCAGAGTCATACCTTCTCCCTTTCTGAATCTTACTGCTTTTTACATCATGATCACTACTAACATCATCATGATCAGAATCATGTCTTCCAGCTCTTTGCGGTTTCTTGTTTTTAGCATCACGACCATCATCATGGTCACCCTCAACATGTCTTCTCCCTTTCTGAATTGTCTTGTTTTTGACATCACGGTCATTTCTGTAGTCATCATCATCAGAATCGTGTCTTTTACCTCGTTGAAGCTTACTGGTTCTTTTATCACGGCCATCATCGTACTCACCCTCAAAATCATGTCTTTTATCTTTCTGAATCTTCTTATTTCTTACGTCACGATCACTCTGGTGGTCATCAGAGTCAGAATCGTGTCTTTTATTTCTCTGAACTTTCTTTTTAGCACTGAAGTCATTATCGAGTTCATCTTCACGGGTATCATGCCTTCTACTCTTCTCTGTTATACTACCTCTCCATCGTCCTCCTCTTCCAGAATCGGTATCGCTTTCTGGTTCATACCTCCCACCAGCTCTATCCCTTCTATCTTTGCTTTTTCTCCCAATATCATCAACGAAACGGCCACCTGTCTCTTGCTGGTAATTTTTCCGTGGCTCCTTGCTCTTCTTTGATGACACGTTCCTTTTATATTCCTCTTCACTTGCAGTATCATATTCTGAGGAATGTGAGGAAGAATCAGAGGGTGAATTATCACTATCCTGACGTCTTCTAGCTTTTTTGTGCTTGCCGGACAACTGTTTAGACTTATTTCTTACAGCAGTATCAGAATCAGAACTAGTTTGGTGAGCCCTCTTATGGTTCTTCTTCTTTTTCTCTCTGGTATGGCCGCGACTGCTGTCATTGTCAGACGAATCCTCACTTTCTCTAATCTTTTCTTTTTTCTTATGACGTTTTCCCTTATCCTTCTCTTTTTTCAACTCCTTCCCACGCTTCTTACCATCTGCACCATTAATATCATCTTCTTCACTCTCTTCCGGAATCAAAGCTAAAGCAGCATGACATTTAATTTGAGCCTCACTTTGAGCCCCTATCTTGAGAGCAGCCTTTAAGGTTTCCATCTGTCTTTCCTTCAACGCAGCAATCTGGTGTGTTTGTGTTTCTGAAACCCTGAAATAGCGCACAAAATAGTTGTTACATATCGACCTTGCAAAATTAATACATTTTTTTTATAACCCAATACATTAAGATTGCCGATAAATCCAACAAGTAAAACATTGAGATTTCTATCCTCTTAGGAAGTTGGCAGAATACTTACACGAAATCGGAAACATAAATCAGTAAAACATGGACCTTTAGACGCCCGAATCCCACTAAATCTAGAGCTACCCCAAAACTTGTTTTCCAAACCCCAGAAACTTAGTTCATTAAGTTCTAAAATAGCGAAATTATATAGATATCTTGATCACGTATCTTGATCTAACCACATTACTACCAGCTAAATCCTCGCGTATCTTAGTCCCAAACAAGAAGCTCGTCTGTATGAATCCTCACTCCTCACTGACCATGTCTCTCCATTTAAACATCTCAAGCCAATAGTATCCAAATACAAATAAAAAAGTATGATAAGTTCTCTATATTATTCTAAACGTATAAATCTCTGAAATACTAAATCGGTCTTAGAAAGTATACGACTGAAGATTAAAAGTTCTAACATGTCTAAAACACATTCTCAACTAATCGATATTTCTAATACAAATATTTTTCTTCCATTAGCCCTATTCTCCCTAAGTCTGCATCGATCCAAATAATTATTCGTCCCTCGAGAGAACTTCCTTACATGTTATTATAGGTCTACCTTGTTCTCTTTTAACACCTTGTGTGAGCTTGCTCACCTTGTTGGCCAAACTAGCCAATAGATTATGAATCCTCTTTTTTTTATGAGAGTGAAGTCCGGGCCAGCTTGTGCACCCGATACCTGTCACCTCCCACCAGCAACAGAAATCGGGTAAAAACAAAGTCTCTACACATCCTAATGGTTTTTATTGCTTAATGTATAATTTTCAATTCCTAATCTAGAATTCTTCAACAAATATCGACCCAATGAGTATATTATGCAAAAGCGTAACAATAATTAAACGAAAGTAAGTTACTTTTCTGATCCGGTGACAGCACTAGGTCCACCAGAACCTTCAGAGAACGCCTCGAGAGTCTGTCGAGCTTCCTCGAGCTTTTCAGCAATTTCAACATCAGTATATCCCTGATCTGATAGCTTTTCTTCGAGAACGAGAAGCTTAAGCTGAACCTGGCGTTTCCGATCATGTTCGAGAATCTCCTTATTAGGTTTCCTTGTAACTCCGGCGGTTCCTTGATCGGATTCAAAACCCTTTCCGCCGCCGTCAACGAGGACTTTGTTCGTCTTTGGCCTTACGAAGAACCTGTTGCTTTGAATGTAACCGTTGGTGCCGGAGCCTCGCGGCGTTTGTAGCCCTATTCCGTTGTACATCTTCGTCGAGAGCACAGAAATATCTAAAAGCTTTGTTTGTTTGTTTGTGCTAGATAAGAAAAAGGATGGGTCAAATATAACCCTCTGCCTTAAATATACCCTTCGTCTGTTACACTTTTAGACTCTATTTGCCCTAATGCTAATGCTAATAGTTGATGCATAAGATATAACGAGATAACCAATCCCTTTATAAACCTGATACATATTATAATCCAACTCGAATTTAACCCATCATAAATTAGGAAAATCTAACGCAATGCCTTTAATTTATTTGTTATACTTTAGGTAAATTACGGAACTATGACACTTAAGGCAATGGTTTGACTAATTGACCTCGCTAAGTGTGTTTTAGCAAGAATGACCTTGCTTAACTTAAGTGGAACATTTCAGGACGAAACTACCCCTTAACAAATAATAAAAACACGTGATCTGTCACTTTCCTGTCCTTTATCATTCTGAGACTAAATTCCAGCAAAAAAGAAGCTTAACTGATAAACCCTAAGAACTTCAAATTTCCAGAAAAAAGAAGATTCAAAGGTAAGTTTCTGCAATATTTCATTAATTATACGTAGTTTTTAAACTAAATTTTGCATAATTACATCTTAAATTCGTAGAATTTGTTTAGTTTTTGTATAATAACAGATTAGCTATAGGGAGTTGTGAATTTTGATGATAATGATTGAAAACTACTGCTAGATAACCAACAATTAACGTCACATTGAATTTTAATTACTGCAAAAAATATATATATTAGTTTGAATCTGTATTTGCTGCAGAATTTACGAATAGAAATTGCGATTACTCTTATTTAGTTGCAACTGTATTGTTTTACCCTAAATTAAGTTGAAATAACCTGTAGATGATATTTGTAAATTGTCAATAACAGGAAACGCTTTTTAAGATCTGCTCCATGGGAATTTGTTTGTAATGCACTCACTGCCTTGTGGGCAGCACTTACAGTTGTACTGCAAAAAATTGCTTGTAGATAAACTCTACATGTGCTGCCTGATATGCAGCACTTTTGATTGCATGGCACTGCCTTGTAAGTGTTGTCCACAGGGCTACACTTGGAGGTTCGGTTCAAACAGCACATGTAGAGTAGCTCTACTTGTGCTGCCTAGTAGGCAGCAATTTTGAACGCATAGTCAGTGCCTTTTCAAGTGTTGCCTTGTGAGCAGCACTTGCAGGTTTGTTGCAAAACAAAATGTAGAGAAATCTCTACATGTGATGCCTAGCAGGCAACACTTTAGTTGTGATGTTCTTGATGTAGTGTGTACTGAATTGCCTATAAGTTGTGCCTGAAGGACAATACTTTGAGTATAAAAGTGTAGACAAATTTCTACAACTTATTGCCAGTCAACCTCCAACGCCTACGTACACCACTAAACAAAGCAAAAATTGAATGTTTGCGTCTATATATCTCGTTAATCTATTCAACAAACTCTAAACTCGTATAACCCTTTCAATGCATGCAGAATTTAGATGGCAAGAAAATACATATACATTGCTTACAATGGAACATGCAGTGCAAACAACAAGTATCTGGATCATGAGACGAAATTAATCCTCGTCACAAATGGTGTTACCTTCCATGCGCTTTAGAGGGACATCTTTAATGCTCTGAATTGCAGCTCTGATGACATCGAAGCAAAAATATGATTCGACACTAATCTAGATACAAGCAAAGGAATGATAGTGACGAATAATCAAGAACTCAACACTTGCTTGTAATTGCTAAGCAATGATCAACATTTCAGGAAGTCTCGTTTTATAGTATAGCTCACTAGAAGAAACGACACATCCTCAAAAAGTAGCAGCACCGGTAACACATGCCCATCACCTGTGAATGAAGTAGAGGATAGCGGTGCGTTCCAACAACAGCAAGGGAATTTGATTGATGTAGAATTTACAGATTTGCGATTGCTCTTATCTAGTTGCAATGGCATTGCTTTGTCCTAAATTAATTTGAAATAACTTGTAGATAATCTCTGTAAATTGTCCCTAACAGAGAAAACTTTTTACCCTCTGTTCCATGGGCATTTATTTGCAATTCACTCACTGCCTTGTGGGCAGCAGTAGCAGCTGTGGTTCAAATAATTGCTTTGTAGATAAACTCTGTATGTGCTGACTAATAGGCAATACTTTTTATTGCATGAAGTTGTACCTTGTAAGTGTTACCATGTGGGCATCACTTGGAGGTCTAGTTCAAAACAGCATGCAGGGCTCTCTATTGCTGCGTAATAGGCAATAGTTTTGATCGCATGAATTGGTGCCTTGTAAGTGTTGCCTTGTGGGTAGCATTTGGAGGTTTGGTGCAAAGCAACATGTTGAGAAATCTCTACATGTGATGCATAACAGGCAACACTTTACTTGTGCTGCAAAATCTTTGCATGCAACTACTATAACTTGTGTGGGGAAATTTTCATACAAGTTGTGGCTGAAGGCCAACACTTTATTAAAAAAAAATGTGGACAAGTTTTTACAACTTATTGCCAGTCGACGTCCGTAGCTTATGTGTAACACTTAACAAAGGAAAATTGATGTTTGCTTTATCTTGTTAATCTATTAACAAAACTCTAAACTCGTGTTTTCATTTCATTGCGTGCAACATTTGAGAGGCAACAATTTGCATCTACATTGCTTACAATGGAATGTAGAGCGTTATTTTAAAGAGTGACATAGCAATCTGGATGACGAAATGAAAAATTAGATGCAGAATTTGGAGTTCGAATCACCATGTCCATAAAGTACTGAAACGACCTCGGTCAGTCGTTTCGGAAGTTAGGACTCCGACTGGCGTGCCGATAATTTTAAAATATTCGTAATATCCATTAGAACCTGTCTGTAAAATTTGAGCTAAATCAGACCTCGTTTGGTAGGCATCGGAAGAAGGTTTCAGTTTTTATTGGCGATTAATATTAAAAGGAGATTTTCGAGCTCGGTTTTTGCCGAATGAGCTCCGATTCGAAATCCGAAAGTGCCGTTAGGTTCGTATGATTATTTGTGATTTTTGTGAACTTTCGAAAGTGAATTTCGATGTTGTTCGGCTAGTTTCCGCTAAAATGCCGAAAGTTAAATAATTTGACTTCTTTTCATTTAAATTCGCTTCTTGAGTTTCGGGAGTCCAATTTGAGATCTGTCTTCGCGAGTATGTTACACATATTTTGTATAACTTGTATGCAAAAGTTGGAATTATTTCGAATATCGTAGGGTACCGTTTTAATTTTCGTTAAGAGAAAAAGATAAAATAAAAGAAAACAAAAAAAAAGAGAGAAAAAGACAAAAATGAGTTAGGCGGTGGACAATTAAGCTTGATAGAGTCACGGGAAGCACAAAGACAGAAATGGAAAAGGAGAAGCAGCAGACGAAAAAATATCAGAAAATAAGAAAAAGGGACGGAGAAAAGGAGAATTTTCACCCTAAACATTCAGGTAATGATCCTAATATATTATTTGAGTTTATTACGTGTGTTTGAATATGTTTTAACGGTAAAACTTGGATTATTATACATCGTTTTAATAAGTTCAATTAATAGTTTGAAGGGTCAAATGGACCCCGATAATGAGATTGATTATATATTCGTACTCAGTGAGTTATGGGCAACTTATAAATGTAATTTATTTGGGGTTTGGTTATGTGGCCTTAAACCCTGTATATATGCCTGGCCTGCGTATTGCGTATGCGAATAGGGTATCAGGTTCCTACCTGGATTGCCCTAAGATGTGAGGAATGGAGCCTTTAGCCTAATTTGATATATTTTTCTGCTTATTGAATAGAGTGGGATCGTTTGGCAATGAAACCAAAGGACAAGCGGTTATTGAGTGGATGTACTAACTTTGTAACAAGGTAAGTGTTTATATCCATTTCTTTGGAGGTACTTGGCCTCGTGGATTTTCTACCACGTGTTCCTTACGTGTGTAGCTGCCGATAGGCGTACTCATTACGCCTTAGCTTTGGATTTACATTCTATATTACATATTATGTCCTGTTATTGATATTGCATTGGGAATCTGAGCATTGTACCCTGGCTGTAAGTTGGCATCTACTTCCCGGCTGTCGATGAGAGTTCCGCACCGGTGAAAGGTTATTATTGCATCACATTGCGTTCATATGCATTATATGTCATTCATATGCATTACATTGCATATCATATTGAGGGCAGGAGTATTCCGCCCCAGGAGCAGGAGTATTCCGCTCCATTGTATCATATTGAGGGCAGGAGTATTCCGCCCCCGGAGCAGGAGTATTCCGCTCCATTGTATTATATCGGGTGCAGGAGTATTCCGCCCCAAGAGAGTGCAGGAGTATTCCGCCTCTGGTTTATATTATATCGGGTGCAGGAGTATTCCGCCCCAGGAGCAGGAGTATTCCGCTCCAGTTGGTTATCAGATTGGATTCCCCTCGAATGCAGGAGTATTCCGCTTCGAGATGGGAGGACGGGCACATGTGACCCTTTGCATCAGATTTCATTTCATTTCATTTCATCTCATTTCATTTCATTTTCATACCATTGCGTAGACTTGTGGTACATAACTACTGTTCTGCTCATACGTGCATTGCTTATGTGTTGATATGTTTCTGGCTCGTATTCCTGGCTGAGTTTATAAGTTTCTTACGTATTTTCGGTTGTTGTCTGGCTCTACCTTTTTATAATTTAAATAAAAGAAATTTGGTTTATCTGTTTCTTCTCCCTGGCTAGCTATCCTATTCTTTGAGGTGGCTAGTCTGCCCCACTTATTGAGTCCTTTTGACTCACCCTCGTTTGTTGTTTGTTTCTTGTCTATCTATTTCGTTTCGGCAGGTTCGCTCCAGGATTGAGTTCGCCGCGTTGTCCAGGAGCGAAGACGACTTCAGCTGTCAGGGTGAGCCAGATTTATTCCGGATGGCCACCAGTTTATTGTTCATTATTTCAGTTGCATTTTGCTCCCTTCAGGAGGTATCTGTATTCTTTTGTACTCTTAGATGTCTGGTCTGGATAGCCCTAAACCTAGCATGTTGGGTAGTCAGCTGTAATTTCTTTTGTACAGCTTAGGGGTATCAGTATGTCTGTGTTTTTATTTTAAGTTTTGTCCTTATTTGTAAATTGTTATATTTATTTTCCTGATTTAATTGGTAAGGGTTCGCCCGACGGGTCTAGGGGAGTATGTCGGGTGCCCGCACGGCCTAACCGGATTCCGGGTCGTGTCAGTTGGTATCAGAGCCCAGTTTAGAGTCTATCCAGACTAAGACAGTGTCTAGTAGAGTCTCGCTGATGGGTACGTAGACGTCCGTATTTATCTACGAGGGGCTATGATGGCATTTAGGAAGTTTCACTTCCTTCATTTCTGATCGTGCGTCGGTCTACGATTCAAAAGTATTTTCGCTAATTCGTTGATTCCTTCGTGGTAATTGCGAGCCCTCGTGCAACAAATCAGCAAACGGTATGAGTTTAAGACGAAGCAGTCTAGCGTGGGGCTAGCACTGGCGAAACCCCGAGAGTTTTTTTTATCGTGTTGACGACCTAGTTACGGAGGCCCCAATTGTACTAGCTCGCGATGGGCAAGGGAGCAGGGCCTTGTGGTTCCCTTGGCTCTCTACGATGCTTTTACGAGAATTTTGGCGACGCAGATACCGTAAGAACCTATTATTCGCTGGGAAGCCTATCAGATTGCCGCATGTGCAGACGTTCGATCTCGGGGAGCTCCTTTTCTGGTTCTTAATATTGCTGCGGTAAATTATATTCCGGAGGTAGTATGTGTTGTACCTCTAATTGTTCTGGCTGGTTAGCCAGCCGAGGTATCAGTTCGGTCCGAGTGTCCGAAGAGGCTGCATTATTTTACCCAATTGAACCTTCCGATATTCGTAAGCCATGCATCAGATAATCCCTGTGTATGTTTTTTTTTAAAAAAAAATAAAATGATGTCAGCGTATCCTTCAGGCTCTTGATTATATCGAGCGATATGGTGTTGATTATTCTTCTTTCCAGTTTCAGGGGTCCAGCCTGGAATTGGTGGGCCGCTCTCTTATTAACTAACTTGGTTCGATTTTTCTTTTGGATTCGTGGAAAAATTCCTTTCGAGTAGCGAGCGAGATGAAAAGTGTTTCCAGTTTGAGTGGATTGGATAGGGTGGCCTGTCGGTTAGCCTGTTGGTGTTTCAGAATATAAGATTGAATTTTATAGAATGGCTGAATATGTATTAGAACTAGTCCATGAGCCTTTCGATAGATTCAAATATTTATTAGTGACCTTTCTCCTTCCTTGAGGTCCCAGATGGCTCGAAAAATTGAGGTTGGGACTTTATTTGATGTCGTTGTTAATATTTCTCAGAGTATGAGGCATACCATAAGTTAAAGCTGGAAGAGTTAGAGCGGGAAAGTAAGAGATCCCATGGCCCTGGTGGGTAACCATGGTACCTCATTTGGAGGTAAAAGTCCTGATTATTTTGGGAGGTCACCTTCCAGGTTATCTCAGCTTGTGTCACGTAATTCTTAGAGTGCGCCAGTAGCTCATCAAGATAGACTCAGTTTTCTTTTTGTAGCTATCAACAATCTGCCCAGTTCCTATATTTAGCGAAAGGGTGTTATCATTGTCGTGGGTCTAATTATCTTTTGAAGAGTTTTTCTGTTATCATTGTTGTGAGTCTGGCTATCCTTTGAGGAGTTTTTCCTTACTCCAGCAGGTAGACAATCGTCCTTCTTCTTGCCCTCAGACACCTGCACAGTCGCAAAAATTTGATTTAAATGTTAATCAATCAGAGAAATGCCACAATCCAGTAGAGGTCGAGAGCGTGGTGGTAGTGGTTCTTCTAGAAGTAATTATCAGGGTAGTGGCTCGACTCAGCTGCAGAGGCAGTTCTATGAACTGCTAGTCTGGCAGGATGTTGAGGTATCTGATGTAGTACACCCATATATTTCTTCTTCTCTTAAATGTGAGTAAGATTTAATTCTTTCGATCGATCTGGAAAAGATGTGTCTTATCATGTTTCGATGGTTTCCTTGGATGTCGTTTCTTCTATGAATCGGTTGCGGTAGAGGGGCGAGCTTCTGGTATGATTTATTCCTGGCATTTGTGAGACCTTACTATTTTATCTAGTCTAAATATGAGAGATTTGGCAGTAAGTGTCAGTATTGTCTGCCTGGCATCTTGTTGTTCTACCTTCTGTTATTATGTCAAATCAGTTTACCTCTCCTCTCAGAATTTCGTGTTTGTAGGATAATGGGAGCCTAATTTTTCACCATCAGCAAGTGTATCGTTTCTTCCGGTGTAAAGTGATTAGTAAGTAATATTCGATCTACGTATCTCATTTTGCTTCAAGACGCTAGTAGAGTCATGTTATTCTACAAGTTTGTCTCGGTATAAAAGGGTATTCTGGTAAATTGTCAGAGTTTCCTTCTTATTGGAAGGATGAGTTGGCATAGATGTTCCATAAAACTCATTTAATGTCTATTTCTTCAATTGCGATTCTTTGGCTAGCTTGACTCGTAAGTAGTCTAGCTCTGGTAGCCAACTAAATAAGAAGAAGAGCTTCATATAGCTTTAATTATCTCTATCCTCAGTTTGTTTCCATATCTTCTTTGTTCGGCACTGGTAAGCTTAGGCGGTCAGTAACCTATTGTGATGTTCCCTGTGTTGAGCCAGAGTGCATGTCAAGGTAACCGGGTAAGCATATTATTGTTTAGGTTGAAAATCAGGACAGTGGTGTTGTCCAGACACTTTATCTGCGGATTTGTTATGTCATCCAGTTGTCTCGTCTTGTTATTCGCTTACCATGTTTCTGTTACCAGTTTATCAGGGTATCCATTCCCATGTATAGCATAGTGCTGGTTCTGTTTTTGCGGATCATCCAGTTTCAGGGGAAACTCTGTCGAAATTTTTATATAGAAGTACCATCCATCAGGCGGTGGTGTTTACAGCAAAGGCATGGAGTTGTGAACTTGAGAGTTGCAGCTGTTTGGTAACTCGAAAGGGTAGTTGGTAGCTTAGGTCTGCTTACATTCAGCTTTTAGCTAAATCTTCTTTGGTCCAGCAGACTGTGTAAGGATGGTTATTTCTATTCAAATGGCTGCATGAGTTTGTGCTTTAAGTGGAGGAGTCTTCCTCCAAATACTGAATGGTAATATTAAATCTCTGAGGTGTTGATACCACAGGCCACGGTAGAAATCTGCATGTCGATCATTGCTAAACCAGCTAATAATCTATTAATGATAGAGATAAGCTGGCGACCTGATCGTATATATGTACCTATCTACTGAAAGCATAAAGTCTGGAAAGATGACACGACTTTAACTTGCTGACAATTAGAACACTGAGCCACAAATTCTGCAATGTCACACTTCATTCCGTCCCACCAATAAATCTTCTTAAGATCATGGTATATCTTAGTTGAACTTGGATGAACAGTGTATTTGGAATAATGTGCCTCTATCATAATCTGTCCATGTAAATCTGCAACATCAGGAACACAAAGTCTATCTTTATACATGAGAACACTGTCAGTAGTAATCCTGTATGGTGACTCCGGTTTTCTTCTGGCTATCTGTCTGTATTCAACTAGAAGTGGATCCTCATACTGACACTGTTTTACTTCATGGAAATTTAGAGTTAAAGGTTTAGTGCAGCTTGTCGACAATCAATCATATATCTTTATCACACCTCAACTCTTTGAGAAGTTACTTTAGCGTTGTACGTGCTCATGTAATAAACTCAACTGAAGGTCCAACTACATGTCTCTTTATATTTACTTTTTCAAGTCATAATAATTCCATTTCAAAGACAATACCCTGAGGGAGATGTTCAGTCTGAAGATCATTCTTGGTCTACATTATACTATCCAGTAGTAGTTGCATGATCCTTATCCTTATACGATAGACCCTGTTCAGATGAACCTTTGACATACATTAGGATATGAGTATCTACATTCCCACAAGGAGCTTGCGGAACAACACTAAGATCAACTGAGATGTTGCATAGTGCGTTCGTAAAAATAATATGGCTTGCATCAAATCGTCGATAGTGAGTAGTGACAAGGTACTTCAAAAGCTTCCCCTATTGTATCAAGCGTGAGCTAATTCTTAATTCCATCGACTTGTTCAATATCACAAAGTATATCGACGAGGTGATACCTCGATAGAATCATATTAATCTATTCAAAGTTCGTGTATCTTTGTTTCGAAAATGTAGAACTCTCCTCTCGTGATCGAGGAAGGCTCAGTGTAGTCAGAATAAGCTCGGGCAATGGCGTTAAGATATTATCCAGATATGTTTTATTCCAAGAGTTCGGTGTTCGTGTTATAATTTTAATTCTGTAATCATGAGAAAAATTTCGTGGGATAGTTTATGAAGGTCATGCAAGTTCTTTTGTTATCAGCGTGAATCTTGCTTTAGATTTAGGCTCGTTCGAGGACGAACGAGAGTTTAAGTGGAGGAGAATGAAACGACCTCGGTCAGTCGTTTCGGAAGTTAGGACTCCGACTGGCGTGCCGATAATTTTAAAATATTCGTAATGTCCATTAGAACCTGTCTGTAAAATTTGAGCTAAATCAGACCTCGTTTGGTAGGCATCGGAAGAAGGTTTCAGTTTTTATTGGCGATTAATATTAAAAGGAGATTTTCGAGCTCGGTTTTTGCCGAATGAGCTCCGATTCGAAATCCGAAAGTGCCGTTAGGTTCGTATGATTATTTGTGATTTTTGTGAACTTTCGAAAGTGAATTTCGATGTTGTTCGGCTAGTTTCCGCTAAAATGCCGAAAGTTAAATAATTTGACTTCTTTTAATTTAAATTCGCTTCTTGAGTTTCGGGAGTCCAATTTGAGATCCGTCTTCGCGAGTATGTTACACATATTTTGTATAACTTGTATGCAAAAGTTGGAATTATTTCGAATATCGTAGGGTACCGTTTTAATTTTCGTTAAGAGAAAAAGATAAAATAAAAGAAAACAAAAAAAAAAGAGAGAAAAAGACAAAAATGAGTTAGGCGGTGGACAATTAAGCTTGATAGAGTCACGGGAAGCACAAAGACAGAAATGGAAAAGGAGAAGCAGCAGACGAAAAAATATCAGAAAATAAGAAAAAGGGACGGAGAAAAGGAGAATTTTCACCCTAAACATTCAGGTAATGATCCTAATATATTATTTGAGTTTATTACGTGTGTTTGAATATGTTTTAACGGTAAAACTTGGATTATTATACATCGTTTTAATAAGTTCAATTAATAGTTTGAAGGGTCAAATGGACCCCGATAATGAGATTGATTATATATTCGTACTCAGTGAGTTATGGGCAACTTATAAATGTAATTTATTTGGGGTTTGGTTATGTGGCCTTAAACCCTGTATATATGCCTGGCCTGCGTATTGCGTATGCGAATAGGGTATCAGGTTCCTACCTGGATTGCCCTAAGATGTGAGGAATGGAGCCTTTAGCCTAATTTGATATATTTTTCTGCTTATTGAATAGAGTGGGATCGTTTGGCAATGAAACCAAAGGACAAGCGGTTATTGAGTGGATGTACTAACTTTGTAACAAGGTAAGTGTTTATATCCATTTCTTTGGAGGTACTTGGCCTCGTGGATTTTCTACCACGTGTTCCTTACGTGTGTAGCTGCCGATAGGCGTACTCATTACGCCTTAGCTTTGGATTTACATTCTATATTACATATTATGTCCTGTTATTGATATTGCATTGGGAATCTGAGCATTGTACCCTGGCTGTAAGTTGGCATCTACTTCCCGGCTGTCGATGAGAGTTCCGCACCGGTGAAAGGTTATTATTGCATCACATTGCGTTCATATGCATTATATGTCATTCATATGCATTACATTGCATATCATATTGAGGGCAGGAGTATTCCGCCCCAGGAGCAGGAGTATTCCGCTCCATTGTATCATATTGAGGGCAGGAGTATTCCGCCCCCGGAGCAGGAGTATTCCGCTCCATTGTATTATATCGGGTGCAGGAGTATTCCGCCCCAAGAGAGTGCAGGAGTATTCCGCCTCTGGTTTATATTATATCGGGTGCAGGAGTATTCCGCCCCAGGAGCAGGAGTATTCCGCTCCAGTTGGTTATCAGATTGGATTCCCCTCGAATGCAGGAGTATTCCGCTTCGAGATGGGAGGACGGGCACATGTGACCCTTTGCATCAGATTTCATTTCATTTCATTTCATCTCATTTCATTTCATTTTCATACCATTGCGTAGACTTGTGGTACATAACTACTGTTCTGCTCATACGTGCATTGCTTATGTGTTGATATGTTTCTGGCTCGTATTCCTGGCTGAGTTTATAAGTTTCTTACGTATTTTCGGTTGTTGTCTGGCTCTACCTTTTTATAATTTAAATAAAAGAAATTTGGTTTATCTGTTTCTTCTCCCTGGCTAGCTATCCTATTCTTTGAGGTGGCTAGTCTGCCCCACTTATTGAGTCCTTTTGACTCACCCTCGTTTGTTGTTTGTTTCTTGTCTATCTATTTCGTTTCGGCAGGTTCGCTCCAGGATTGAGTTCGCCGCGTTGTCCAGGAGCGAAGACGACTTCAGCTGTCAGGGTGAGCCAGATTTATTCCGGATGGCCACCAGTTTATTGTTCATTATTTCAGTTGCATTTTGCTCCCTTCAGGAGGTATCTGTATTCTTTTGTACTCTTAGATGTCTGGTCTGGATAGCCCTAAACCTAGCATGTTGGGTAGTCAGCTGTAATTTCTTTTGTACAGCTTAGGGGTATCAGTATGTCTGTGTTTTTATTTTAAGTTTTGTCCTTATTTGTAAATTGTTATATTTATTTTCCTGATTTAATTGGTAAGGGTTCGCCCGACGGGTCTAGGGGAGTATGTCGGGTGCCCGCACGGCCTAACCGGATTCCGGGTCGTGTCAAGTACTCAAACAAATCAGATAGATTTTGCTTAAGGAACGTATAAAATATGATGACGAACCAAATATCAGCGACGAATCTACTCCATCGGCTTCACCAAATTAGTGTTATACACACACACACACACACACACACACACACACACACATTGAAGCACATATTAAAGAACAATCTGTTTGCTTTTGTCTTATTGTATTTTAATTCAACATGTCTTGGCTTCATTTCTCCCTTAGCCCCTCTATCTGTGTTTGCCTGCAAGTGTTGGTAAATAGGCAACAGTTACTTGCCAATCCTTACTTTGAGTAGCTGCCCAGGCAGCACTTGGCCTCCCCACATCACCAAATTTCCCTAGCCAATTACATTAAGTTATTGCCTAGGAAACTCTTAGCCTCCACTCTCTCACAAAATTTCCCAAGTCAGTACCCTTAAAATGTTGCCTAGGCGGTACTTGACCCCGACCACTCACCAAATTCCCCCAGTCGCCAATTCTCTTAAAATGCTACCTATGTAGCACTAGACCTCCACTTGTTACCAAATTCCCCAAGCCAATTGCCTTGAGTGTTTGCCTTCACATAATAAGCTTAAAATATACAAACAAACACTAAAAATACAAGCTAAGCATTCAATAAGTATTTGCTTCATTCTCCATTGACCCCCCCCCCCTTCTACCATTGTGTTTAGATGCAAGTGTTGGCAAATAAGCAAGAATTGCCCGCAAAGCCTTACCAAAACCTCACAGCCAATTGCTTCAAGTGGATGCCTGACAGACAGCACTTGGCATACACCCCCCACAAATCAGATCCCTTAACATGCAGCACTTGGCTCCACCCTTACCCAAATTCCTAAAGCTAATACACTTGAAATGATGCTGCCTAGGCAGTACTTCACCCCTACCCCTCACCAAATTCCACAAGTCACTTGCATTGAGTTACTTCCCCAATAACATCATAAGCTTATAAAATATAAACAAATATTAAAAACAAGCCACGATGCACATAAAACACTTCCATGCTAATGTACATTCGACACTAAATACAATCAAATTCTACAAATTCCAAGACGTTAACATTGCTAAAACTGTAAACATCCATTACACACAAACAATTCAGTCGCATCAGCTAAAAAACAATCATTCACATTAAAAACTCAGTCATCTTCATTACTTTTATACAACGGGAAAGACTTTCCAAGTATTCCTTCACAAAAATAAAATTATGCTCATGGTAATCATCGTCTATCTTCTCAGGACGAGTATCATATCCACCATTTTGACTTGGACCTTGCATGACTCCACAGATTAGCAGCCCAATCAAAACGATAATCTTTCAACTGCGTACACTTTATCTTGGAAACATACTTGCCATGCATTATTGAGTCAGCACACTTAAGCACATAAGCACCACAATCATACCTGCACAAAATTTAACGAAAGGCTGAATGCAAAAAATATAGTACAAAACAAATAAAAAAACAAATCAACAAATGCCATCTCACACCATAAATAACTCAATCTTAATATGCAATAAATTTCTCTGTACAATCAACAAATGCAATGTCAACATCACAAAAAGAAAGGAAAAAAAAGAGACAATACCTATTACTAAATATTAAGCAAAGCACAGGCTGACAGACAATACTTTCCCTACAAACAGAATGTATATGCTTAAATGTTATGTCAACCGTTGCCATGTGGGCAACAACTTCTACGATAATAGGAAAAAAATGCAACAACTAACAGAATTTATGCTTGAATATACTCTCAGTTGTTGCCTTGTGGGCAACAGTTTCTACATCAAAAAGAAAACAAAACGCAACACAACAGTTTGCTAAAAATTTACATCAACTACATAAATTAATATAATTTCATACAACATATTCAACAACATTAAACAAACATCACCGATAAACAACAAAATTTAACGATTCTAGGAAGCAAAAATTACAAAAAAACAACCTGACAGGCAACACTTTCCCTACAAAACACAACGCAGGCTTGATGTTATGATTTCAACTGTTGCCTTGTGGGCAACAGTTTCTACAGAAAAGAAAAACACAATAACACTTATTCTTGAATTTTATGTCAATTGTTGTCCTATGGGCAACACTATCTACAGTAAAAGAAAAACAAAGTGCAACATCAGCACTTTACTAAAAAATAAATTAACTACCTAATTAATACGATTTATGTCAACTGTTGCCCTGTGAGAAACAATTTCTACAATAAAAGGAAATCAAAGCGCAATGACAATACTTTGCTAAATACATTAACTACCTAATTAAAATAATTTCATATTACAAATTAAATAAATACTACCGATTAAAATTAAAATTTAAACATTGACGGAACCAAAAATTGAATTAATAATGATAACATCAACAAAGGGAAAAATTAAATTTGTGAACATTAAACCAAAAAAAAAAAAAAATAGGAGAAGGAAACTAACCAAGGCGTAGAACCCTAATTCGCAAGGGAAAGGAGGGGGAGGGAGGGAGAGAGAGAGACAGAGAGAGAGCAGAAAAATGAGCAGCTCTGAAAATTAAAAATTATGGCTAATATTAGACAGGGGTAAAATAGTCTTTTCATACGTTTTAAAATGGGTAGGAGGCCATTTTGCTAAAATATTTCTTAGTGGGGACAAAAGAACATAACCAGGAATAATGGAGTACATGTGATGAAATTTTTTGTTATACTTTTTGGCTTAAAAATAAGTGTTTAAAAATACTTTTTAACTTTTTCAAGCACCACAAAAAAAATTAAAAGTTATTTGGCCAGAAAGTATTTAAAAAAATAAATTCAAACACACTCTATGTCCAAGAGTAAGAAGTTTCTTTTTTTCTTTACCTTAGTTTAAGACTTTCTTAATATAAAGTCATTTTAAGTTAAAAATTTATTTTTTAAAAGTTTTGTACTTGTTTGTATTGGTCGATTTCTGTCCGATCACACAAAGGACACGTGGTCAACTACGCGGCAAGGTGAGAACAAATTCCGAAGGCATTGTAAAATGAGGTCGGATTGAGAAACAGCTTCGGTTATTTGATGTGATCGATTATGCTATGTTGTGATCGGAACATCTCGAAGACGATGATTTTTATCAGATTAACTTTGGTTGATATTATCCCGCTTTTGTCGGAGCGAATTCGGCGGAAGTTGTTAAACGTGGGTAACTGCTGCTGCGTGACTGAAGAGAGACGTGGGGAAGTAGAGTTCTTCTAGGGTTGGGAACTTCACACTTAGCTAACCTATAAATAGGCCCCTATTTCCCCATTTGTGACACACGTTCATCTGAACAAAAGTACCCCCTTATTCAGTTACATCATTATTGTTATCTTGAGCGAATTTTCCATAGTCAATACTCTCAAATATTGTATAAAATATCAGTCAAGGCTTGGTTCAGGCTTGGAGGTAGATTCATCTCTTTCAACAAAGCATCAACCTTCGATCGACTCTTCAATACAATAAGCTTTACTGCTTTCGTTCATTTGATTTACTATTATTTATCTCATCGTTTGCCTGTTATTTCTATTACTTAACATATTTGTTTATCGCCCTCGATTTCGTTAATCCATTTTCATTTGCATTGATCGTATAATTGATTCGTTGTTTACCATATTTGCTGATTAATACCGACCGCGTTAAGTAATTGTTATTATCATTTTGACCGTAACATTAATTCGACAAAGTTCATTTCATCAATTGCGTTTCTATCGTTTTACTCAAAACTATCATCGGCCGTCACATAATATTGCATGTTTGCCATCGATAATCTATCATAACCTTGTTCAACGAATCCGGTTGAAATCACTTATTTGATATTAAGTAAAACTAATATCATCGATTGTGTTCGAAATCATATAAATTCGACTGCCTGCGTTCGTTTAGTTTTTCATCGTATCTTGTGAATCTGTCATTTAATCTCATACTCGATCATATCTGTATTCGATTTGAACTCACATCATAGCTGTCTTCGAATTGAGCTAGCTGTATAACCTAATCGAACTCGTTATTCTGTTCCTTCGAATTTGATACCTACACTGTTTTCGAATTAATATTTAGAAAACTGATCACTTGTCAACATAAATTGCTTGTCAATCGATGAAATTGAGATATAAACGGTCGCCTAAGACTCAACTAAATACAAATTTAATTGTAAAACTTGAAATATGTTTTTAGGAAATACAATTTGGCGCCCACCGTGGGGTCTAGGCAATCGATTTGTTCCGAAATTTAAATCATTTGATACTACTTACGTTTGCTTTTTTGTCTTGCGATGGCAGATGAACGTCATGTTGATGCTACCACCGCTTTGAACGGCCAACAACAGCTCAATCCTAATGACAGGGTTCATGTTCCGGCCAATGTTGAAGCGGTCGATGAATCATCCAATCACGAGCCGGATTCGATTCGCGACGACATTCCTGTTGGTTCATAATTGAACGCGCCTCAAGGACAGCGACCCGGTAAGGAACCCGCGGTCGAGGCTGAGTCAGTAGACACGAATATGGCGTTGATGGCGTATTTGAAAAGGCATGATGCGCAGTTCGAAATGATACATAAGCAGTTGGCGATTGTGTCTAGCTCTATCAGAAATAGAGTGCCCACCTCCCCGATCACACCCCCCGCATGCATTCCGACTTCGGTTCCTCAGGGCGCCGTAACAGGGGGACTTGCAGCGGGGGTTACGACAGAAGTAAGGATGTTGGCTACGATGCAAACGTTGTTAAATGATACAGTAGATAAAAAGTTCAATGAGATGAAGTCGTTTATGGAGAAGCTGCCAGGTGTTCCAAAATTAACGGACGACGTTGCTAAGAAATCGATCTCAAAGCGTCAATTTCCGCCAAGTGCAGCCCCACTACCTATTCCCAAAACTTTTAAGTTGCCAGAAAGTTTGAGATACGATGGAACCACAGATCCGAGGGATCACATCGATATATTTTCGGTTGCAGTTCAGTCAAATGACCTGACTTCGGATGAGATCAATTCAGTTAGTCTGAAGAAGTTCTGTGAAACGCTGAAAGGGGCAGCGTTGAAATGATATTTGCAGCTACCTGAAAACGAGATATCTGACTTCGGTGATATGTCAGCTAAGTTCATTCGAGTACATACTGGAGCCAAAAAGATAGAACCAAGAGTAAAAGATATCTTGAATATTAAGCAGCGACCCGGGGAAACTATCAAACAGTTCGTGAAATGGTTCAACGATGAGAAGATTAACATCCCAAACCTCGAGGAGAGATGGGCTTGTTTGTCCTTTGCTAATACCTTACGTAACGATTCAATAGAGGCATGTGCAAAGTTGAAAGATCGTCTAAGGGAAATTAACGCGTGGACCTTTGACGATTTGCATCGTGAGTGTTAACCAAAGATTAGGGCTGAAGAAGAGGAATTGCAGCTAGCCCGATACAATTATCAATATGATCGACCACCACCACGGAGAATTGAGAATGACAGGCGAAACTACAGGGATCAACGATGGGAGCCCTACAGCTTCCCTCGAATGGGGAGCAACAACCACGAAGCTGGTAGCTCAAAGAATCAGCCGAAGAGGGGGCAGTCGAATTCATCTTCAGCTCCGAAGGATCGACCACTGCCTCCTAAGGTGGCAGAGTATAATTTTTGTGTATCAACATCTAATCTAGTAAATCACTTGAGAGGAATAGGTGAAAAGGTGGTGAAATTTCCCGGTCGCATGAAGACAAATCCAAACACGAGGGATGAAAACTTATGGTGTGCATTTCATCATGATTTTGGCCATACGACCGAAGATTGCAAGGCATTACGATATGAAGTAGCCAGTTTATTGCAAAAAGAACACTTAGTAGAACTTTTGACCGGAAGGGGGCGAAACAATTTCAACAAAAAGAAGGATGATGAACCACCAAAACCTCATGCTCCTAGGAAAACGGTGAACGTTATCCCTGGAGGAGATGACGTTTGTGGAGTAACTTACGCTACAAAGAAATACGCAAAGGTTTCGTTTACACGAGACAAGAGGACACGAGACGACATGAATGATGAGATTGTATTCGGGGATTTCGACTTCGATGAGAGGATCCATCCCCATCATGATGCATTGGTGGTAACGATGAGGATTGATGATGCCGACGTAAAGAGGGTGTTAATCGATGCCGGTAACTCGGTTAACATAATTCGTTCTAGGGTAGTGGAACAGTTGCAGTTGAACGACAAGATCGTGCCTCGTTCAACGGTGTTATCGGGTTTCAACAATTCGAGCGAAGTGACCGTTGGAGAAATTACAATTAAGACGTACACAGAAGGCGTTGAAAATGATACATTGTTCCAAGTGATGAAAGGTGACTTGGCATACAACGTAATACTTGGTCGACCATGGATCCACGCTATGGGAGCGGTTCCATCGACCCTACATCAAGTTGTAAAATTTCCCACTCCATGGGGAGTGCGCGAAATAAGAGGTGAGCAACAAGCTTCTCGAGAGTGCTACTCAGTGGCCGTTAAGGATGGCGTTCGAAAATAGCAATCACAGTTAGCGGAATCTGTGGCCGAAGACTTCACTGCGACTCCGTCATGTGCTCAACGGGTACAGTTAGCGGAGCCCGTAGTCGAAGACGAATTCGCACCGATTCCGTCATGTGTTAGAGAACCACACAAACAAAAAGCTGAAGATTCTACGATAGAAGAATTAGATGAAGTAACGTTGTTCGATGACAAACCAGATCGGAAAGTATACGTCGGAGCAGAGTTGGATACTGAAGTAAAAGCAAAAATCGTATCTTTTCTCAAGGATAATGCTTATTATTTCGCTTGGTCCCACGCAGACATGATAGGGATCGACCCAAAGGTTGCCACACATAAGTTGAATGTCGACCCAAGACATCGGCCAGTAAAGCAAAAGAAACGGCCGAATGGAGGATTCCGAAGGAAAGTTATCAATGATGAAGTAGATAAATTGCTGGCGAATGGGTTCATTAAGGAGGTTAAGTACCCAGAGTGGCTTGCGAATGCTGGTCTAGTACCGAAGAAAAATGGGAAGTGGAGAGTATGCGTCGATTACACCGACCTTAACAAAGCTTGCCCAAAAGATTCGTTCCCACTACCTCACATCGATAGATTGATTGATTCGACAACAGGGCACGAAATGTTGAGTTTTTTGGATGCTTATTCAGGTTATAATCAAATTTCGATAGACCCAGCAGATCGGGAAAAAACTTCGTTTATCACAGACACGGGGACTTATTTTTATACGGTTATGCCCTTTGGCCTCAAGAATGCTGGGGCTACTTATCAACGTTTGGTTACCACCATGTTTAAGGATTTGATTGGAAAAACGATGGAGGTGTACATTGATGATATGTTGGTTAAGTCTTTAGAAAGGAAAGATCATCTAAATCATTTAGAAGAAACTTTTACGATACTAAGGTGCTTCAACATGAGACTGAATCCGTAGAAATGCGCGTTCGGGGTCGGATCCGGCAAGTTCTTGGGATTCATCGTATCGCAAAGAGGGATCGAGGCCAATCCAGAAAAAATCAAGGCGATCGAAAGCATATCCGAAGACTTGACAACGGTGAAAGAAGTTCAGCAACTGACCAGTCGAGTAGCCTATCTCAGCAGGTTTATCTCGAGGTCATCTGAACGATGTCACAAGTTCTTTTCGGTGCTGAGGAAAAACAAGAGCTTTGATTGGACACCAGAATGCAAACGAGCCCTCAGAGAGTTGAAGCAATATTTGTCCAACCCTCATCTACTCTCAAAACCAGTCGAAGGAGAAATGATATTGATCTACTTATCTGTTTCCGAAGTGGCTGTGAGCGCTATCCTCATTCGCGAGGACGGAGGTAACCAATTTCCTATCTATTATGTTAGTAAAACACTATTAGATGCAGAAACAAGATATCCACATTTAGAGAAACTAGAACTTGCACTAGTCACTGCCGCACGAAAGCTAAGACCGTATTTCCAATGTCATTCTATATCCGTTATAACTACTTTCCCATTACGAAATATTTTAGATCGGCCAGATCTCTCTAGTCGGTTAATAAAATGGGCGGTTGAGCTGAGTGAGTACGATATGACTTACCAGCCTCGCACCGCCATCAAATCTCAAGTTTTAGCTGATTTTGTAGCAGACTTTAGCGCTAACATCTTTCCCGAAACAAAGAAAGAGGAACTAATGATGAGAGATCCAGATCCCGGAGTCTGGATGATGTACACCGATGGAGCTTCAAACGTGAAAGGAACAGGCCTCGGAATTCTGCTGATAGCGCCTACCGGTGAAAAACTCAGGTATGCGATCAAATTACACGCAAAGACTAACAACGAGGCCGAATATGAGGTGCTCGCTGTAGGTTTAAAGATCGCAAAAGACTTGAAAATCGAACGGTTGGATATCAAAAGCGATTCACAGCTAGTGGTGAACCAAATCCAAGGGGATTTTTGTGTTCGAGATTCGAGGATGCAGCAACTTCTCGACAAGGTACAAAATCTTCTAACTTCTTTTCAGGAATGGAAGATAGCCCTGATCCCGAGGGAGGAAAACATCGAGGCAGATGCCTTGGCCAACCTCGGTTCTACAGCTGCCATCGATGGAGAACTCGACGAAACAGTAGTTCATTTGTTCGAATCTCCACTCTGTCGGAGCATCAAAGAGGTAAACAATGTTAACCATACTTGGGATTGGAGTAACAAATATTTGTCCTATTTGCAGGAAGGTACTTTACCCGAGGACAAGAAGTCTGCCCAAGCACTCAAAGCTAAAGCGGCCAGATACTGCCTCTTAGAGAACCAACTCTATAGGCGAATGTTCAATGGTCCTTTAGCAAAGTGTGTTGGGCCAGATGGCACGAGATGTGTGTTGAGGGAGGTTCACGAAGGCGAATGCGGCAATCACTCCGGCAGTAAATCGTTGGTACGGAAAATAATCAGAGCTGGATTCTATTGGCCAACGATCGCAGAAGACTCCAAGGACTTCGTTCGTAAATGTGATAAATGTCAACGATTTGGCAACCTCATACATCAACAAGCAGAGCCCCTTCATTCGGTCACTTCGCCGTGGCCGTTCATGAAGTGGGAAATGGATTTGGTCGGGCCGCTTCCCACAGCGCCTGGCGGGGTAAAATTTATTTTAATTTTAACAGATTATTTTTCTAAGTGGGTAGAAGCAATTGCTTTGGCTAAAATTCGTGAACAGGAAGTTATCAAGTTCATTCACCAGAACATCATTTGTCATTTTGGGATCCCGAAGGATATCACATGCGACAACGGCAAATAATTCATGGGAAGTCGAATCACAGCTTTTTTCAAAAAGTGGGGGATCAAGCGGATTGCATCAACACCCTATCATCCCAGCGCAAACGAACAAGCCGAGTCTTCCAACAAGACAATAATCGAGTATTTGAAGAAAAGGATGGATGAATCAAAAGGCAATTGGTCGAACGAGCTCCCCGGTGCGCTGTGGGCTCATCGAACAACGGTGAAACACAGCACCGGAGAGACTCCGTTCTCCCTTGTCTATGGAGCAGAAGCATTGATTCCGGTGGAAGTCGGTGAACCTAGTCTTCGGTTTGCTCATTCCACCGAGGAATCGAACAAGGAGTGAATGATGATAGAGCTGGATTTGATCGAGGAAAAAAGAGATATGGCACTGGTTCGAATACAAGCACAGAAACAAAGGGCAGAAAACTACCTCAACAAAAAAATCAAGTATCGAGCTTTTAATGTAGGTGATTATGTATTAAAGATCAAAAGGCCAAAGAAGGATGAACCAAACGAAGGCAAACTGGGAGCAAATTGGGAGGGGCCCTATCGGGTCAAAGCAGTGGTCGGAAAGGGCTCATATCAGCTCGAAACAATGGACTCTAAACCAGTCGAATTTAATTGGAATATCACACAATTGAAGAAGTACTACTTTTGAAAATGCTACGGTATCGTATTATCAAACTTCACTTTTCTTTACGTAATTTTCATTTCCCCTCCATCGGGCACATTTGATTATTGATTATGTGGTACTAACACTTTTAGATGATAGGCATAGTTGGAATTGAATGATGACAAACATCACCCACGAACACTTGAGCTCGAAAAGCTTCGCTCGGGGTCGATAAGTCTGACGAACATTCTAACGTGGTCTTCATCTTTAACGCTCTCGTAATGTTGTCTATCAATATTTTCGTTTCAGATGTGTAAAATCGAAGTCCAGTGTCCGGCTACTCATACTTCGCACCCAAACACTACGAGGGATGGAGTTAGTAAGATAATCGCACGACCGAAGACTGGGGGCTGCCCATAAATCGAGGACTTCTTTCGAAGATAAAAATGAAATCAATTGAAGATAAAATCGGGGACTCGTTTAAAATTCAACGAAGACCTCAACCCCCAATGTTTTCACTAAAAAACTGGGGACTGTTCGTTTAGATGAGACATGCAATATGTAAACGATTCATTAGCGATCAAGAAATTTCCTTGTTATCAATGCCTTTAAATGGCTATATTGTATAACCGATCGAATCAATCGATCCAAAAATGTATCAAGCGCCCGATAGTGGCCAATACTTCAATAATATACAACACTTAGTCAATTTTACGATCTCTACAACACTGGTCATTTTGTGTTATCGATCTTAGCATTGCTGAATTTAACAATTCAAAATTTGGACAAGTGTTTGAATCTAAATTGCTGAACTCGAAATTGTTCGAAGAGTGCATTACGTGAAAGTGAGACGTCATTCTTTACTACGCACTAAGTATATTGGGCCCCAATCACATTATATTTTTCCGACGACTATCGTTAAATCATTAACATTCCAAACGATCAAACTAACTTATCTTCAGAAAACAACATACAAAGCGATAAGAGGATTTCTTAAAAACATAATTCATTCATTTGAAAAATATTTACATACATCGGTCAAAAGACCTCATCGTATCAACAACAAAAGACCAAGCTACAGGTCAAAAACAATTAAACAAAAAACAAGTTCAATTCATTCATCATCTCCGTCGGAGCCTTCATCAGAGGAACTTGCAGGGAGACTAAGATCTTCACGCGCCAACCTCGCAATGGCGACTGCGTCATTCAGCTCAGTGTGAATATAAATGTTTCGATCCAACATCTATCTAAGCACATCGCACCTCGACTCGGCAAGGATCAAGTCCTTTTTCTTTCAAACTCCTCTTCGAGGTCGCGTCTTAAGTTGGTCGACTCCCTTTGGAGTACTCGATTCCTCTCCGACAGGCTGTTAGCTTGAACATTCAAGTCTTTGTTGCCTTTACGATGAATTTTGAGCTCCTCGGACATTTCAGCCAGCTCTCGATTCTTGCTCTCCAAGGCAGAACTGAGTTCGGCACATTTCAATTCCGAGTTGGCTTCGTGTTCGCTAAGTTGCTCGTTCAAAGCTCGAATCTGAGATTCCAATTCAGATTGACGAAGGGCATGTTCATTCGTGCTTCTGTCGAAGTTGGCCAAAAGTTCAGCATGCTTAGCCTCCAGAGCCTTAAGTTTTCGATGCAGCTCTTCCCCCGCCGAAGTCAGATGAATGATTTGTTCGTTCAACACTTTGGTTCCATCTTGAAGTTGGCGAATCCGATCAGCTGTTTCGATCGCCATTATGGAATTATGAAAGCAAGTCATAAGTAAGAGTCGATAAAATGCAAAAGAAAGGAAGAAAAGTGGATGATAGATGTTTACCCTGAAAGCACCAAAAGCAATCTGCGAAGGCAAGCTCAGATCTTCGTGCGTATTCAAACGAGCCTGCTCCATCGGGCCTATGACATCAAAAAGATAGTCGGCAAGCCGCTTTAGGAATCTAAGCAAGTCAACATTGCGCAGCACAATTATTGTTAGCGATCTGTCGCCCAACGCTTCAGATTCGCCCAAAGCAGCGAAAGCAGCAGCATCTTCACCTCGAGGAAGAGGTACGATCGGGTCAGCATGATCCACGCCAAAAATGACGAACCCGGTTCTTCATCATACTTAGATTTTTCCGTCGCCGTCAACCGATCTAAGGCTGGCATTTTTCCTTTTGCTGGATCCCTCTCCTCGAGGATCCGAACAAAGGCATCGATCATCTCTTCTCCAACATCAGGCATTACGCCCAAAGAAACGATGGCTCCCTCTCTGCTGGGTAGACCTCCTGAGCCCGAAGTGGCCTCCTCGGCTATTGGAGACAGATGAGAATCTTTTCCCCCCAAGTCAGCTGAAAGATCTCCTAATTGTTCAGCTACTTTAAGCTGTGTTGACACCCAATTTTGTCCCTCCGTTTTTCACAATTTGGCTATATTTAATTAAAATTGATAATAGTAATTTTCCAAACAAAACTGCATTAGACAACATGCATTTACGTGTGTAATATTATTATTAATCACCTATTTATATAATATTTATTTAATTGTGATTATAATTACGTAAATATATTCATTTAGGCTATTTTCTAAATTACGTATGATATTTTATGCAATTTAACGCATTATGATATTATTTAATAATTATTTGTGGCTATTTATATCTAATTAGTATTATTTGTGGTCATCTACATTTGTTTATAATTATTTACATTTATTTATAATTATTTACAAAATTTCCTATTTTATACTAATTATTTATATTTATAAGTATTTTAGTTAAATACTAGCCATTTTGCCATTTTACAATTTTATTTCTGTTACACCAAGTCCCCGTCATCACGTTTTACCCACATGTATGCCACTTAAGCTCCACATAAGCTTACACCTCACCAAATACACTTTTAGCATGAAGTACTACTCTCTAAAGCACGCGTACAACTCACTTCTACACGCGGTACAACCCTTCAATGCCCCCGTTTTCCTTACACCTCAACATATACCATATACACACATATATACACGCGCCTACGTGGCACGATCCCAGCCGTCTATCCCTTAAATCCAACGGCCCACATTATTTCTCCTATTTACAACTATACACACACCCATCTTCCCAAACCCTAAATCATAACTCTATCTCCCTTTCCTAAACACTCAGCCGTCGCCTCCTCATCCTCTCTCCCCCATTTCCCAAAAAATCAACCCGATACACCCAAATCTCCACGCCAAGTCCGCCATCTCCTCCGCAACCCTTCTCCTCCTTCCTATCCCTGATTACACGGGGACAAATCTCCCTCTCTATTTCTCTTTTATCTCGTGGAATCCGGAATAGGAACAAGGAATTGGGTGCGAATCTCGTCAAGTCCGGGCATGACACACGCTGATTCATCATATACAAGGCAAGTAATTAACGATTCAAATGTTGAAACCGAACAAGAACTAAATCGGGTCAGTCGTGACCCGACCCGACACTGAAATAGGGTATTGTCTTTCCCTTTTTTTTGTTTCTGTTTTAATTTCAATTTTTTGTTCTTATACTGAAGCTATGAATCACATGCCTAATCCTATGCTTAATGTGTCGTTTGTTTGGATTCAGTCACGCCGATTATTTACATACTAGTTTATCACTTTAATATTCTTAGAATTAATCTATTGTCACTGAATCGTTTGGGTTGTTTTTAGCATGAAATTAAGCGTCGAATGTGACATTTACCTCACTGAATTTGCGTTAGTTTAATTGAATCCGAAGTATCTTGCTTGTTTGATTGAGTTTTTGTTTAGAAATTCTGCTCCGGCTTGGTGATATATACATTGGTTATGCTCTCTGTTAATCGAACCTCTCTATGCATACCTATGTTCTATTGGATTCCTAAGATTAGAAGTATGTTACTTGGCTTGCTTTCTCATCTCCTGTTTGTGTGGTTATTGCAAATCTTACTGCCTAAGGCCTCTCTTTACATCAAGATCATGTGCAGACAAACCCTTTTTTCTGTTAATAAGGATAAGATCCCTTATTTTTAGGTTGATTGATTAGTACACATTCCTCCCCTTGATTTACTGATTTTCAAAAAAAGGAAAAAACACTTCTGGACTTTTGAAATTCCAACTGATAGTGATTTCTTGGAAGATTGATATGCCATTAATACCCTACTATTGTGGTCTTGATTCTGAACTTTCCTTTTAAAATTTTTTACTGATTTTCTTTTCCTTTTACAAGCGCATTTTGAAATTCAAACAATCATAGTTACAACTATAAATGCCAGCCCCACCTTTCAGACCCTCTGGACACAGTCTCCCTCACCTCTTTCTGCTCTAAAATACAGAGAACACACTCTCTACACCTCTCACACATAGAACTAGGACAGCTTCTTGTTTTCAGTTCTGAAACTCTAGAATACACACATTGCTCCCTTTTCTCTCAAAGAAATGCTACAGCACTCTCTTCCTCTCACATCTATCTGCTGCACACTTTCTATTTGGTTGTCCTGATTCTATTATTATTTGTTATACAACTAAGGTAAGTTTTACTGTGTTAATAGCATACTACTGATGTTTCTGCGTTTAACATATAACTATGACAATTCTTCTTATTGCCTGGTGTTGTATGAGTTGTGTAGTTGCCTGGGCCTTTCTTGGCCATTCCTCTAACTCCTTGTGCAGGTTTTTTAGGATGGCTAATAAGCCATACCATCTATTAAGAATTGACACAGGTTTTGATCAAATCTGCAAAGCCATTATATCATCCATTTATGTGGAAGAGATTAAGTGTTTATAGGTTGCACGGTTGATTGAATTGAGCAGTATACAATGCGCGCAGGGCATTATTCTTTCCCTTTCCTTCTTTTTTGAAGTTTATCCCGTAGACCCTTTAATGTATTCATTAGGATCCCTTACTTGTACTAAAGCACCATAAGGTGCAAGTTAGTATGTAAGACAGGTGCTGCATTCCAAGGGTTGCAAAGTGCAACAAACAAGGCTAAACAGGGGCCATTTCTAATCTTGGTCTTTTCCTTTGTGTGCTCGGTGCTTAAATTACAAGTTGTTGCTAAACTGGGCTGTTCAAAATAGTATATTATGCATAACAGGTTTTAAAATTAGATTAGAGGCTGCTTTGTTGAAAATTAGACAACAGGGCTAAAATTGCAATAAAGGCTGAAGCTAGTTTATTCGTGCAAATATTGAAAACTGAAATTGCAGCAGTATCAGTTATGTTTGAAACTGAAATTCAATGCTTATCTAAACTATTTGTGCAATTTTAATGTGTTAGATTTAGACTATATCAGTCAATAGGCTGAAAATGCAAGACAATATTAAAATTGGCTTATTTCTATAAATTAATATTCTGAAACGTTACAGGGTAGTCTGATTTTCTTAAAAGTGGTTAAAACTGATATTTGAAAGTCAATTTAGGCTGTTTGTGCAATTTTAGTTTGCTGGAAATTAGTTTATCTTGAAAGGGCTGAAAATTGTAAGAGAGTTTGAAGACTGGACTATTTCTGCAAATTTTATATTCGGAAACTGAACAGCCTAGTTGGTGAGCTTTAGTGCTTTTGTCACAGTTGCTTGTTTAATTAATCTGGAGGTCAACTTTTCTTAAGTTCAAATTGTGATTATGTGTTTTCAATTAATTTGTATGAAAAGCATGACCGTTATTATTTGTCACGCCTAATAGAGTTTAGACTTGGGGCGCTAATATTAAATTTAGGGGTCTAGATACTCAAAGTAGTGTCCCAAAAGCCTCCGGGACATTAAGTTGGGGACGCTAGCAATACTTTAGGACGTGAAAATATTAGCAAGCGTTTGAGTTAAATACTTAAAGAGGGTATGGGGGTTAAGGGTAATTTAAGCCCCCCGGAAGTGATGAAATTACCCGAGCTATATATTGATAGTGGATTTGAAACTATCGTCCCTTACGAAAGCCGGGTTCTGATCCGAATAGGATAATAAAACCTAGTTTATTCAAACGTTTTATTGTTTAATTAATTTGTGGCTATTTGTACACTATAATTATTATTGCTTATGCATATATTTTAAACTGCCTTTTTACTTATCTTGCATATTGTTTGTTTATTCTATTTTAGCTCTTATCTTTTTTTAGCAATATATAAAACCCAATATAAAAATCGGCCGGGAGCCACGTTTAGTGGAACTTAGGAGGTGCCTAACACCTTCCTTCTAAGTTAACTTGAACACTTACCCGAATCTCTAATTAATAGACCACCCGGAGTTATCTTCAAATTAGTTAGAAATGCTTTTAGGTGACCTAATACGCCTAGGAAATTTATTAGGTGGCGACTCCAAAATTTCCAACTCCAAACGAGTTACCCCAAGTCGGAAACCACTTTACTTTACCTATTTTTAAAGTGGGGTGCGACAGAATGGCGACTCCGCTGGGGATTAAATGTTCTAACCATTACGATTTTTATATTGGGTTTATTATTGCTTTTATTATTTTGTATTCAATACTAACTTTTTCTCTTTGCAGGTGGATAATCTTTTACATTTTCTAATTTTTTTTTTTATATATTTTGTATATTATTGAACTTATTTGTTGCATTTCGTTCATACTCCTCCACTCCTGGAAAATTGACACCTACACACACACGAACGATTACGTGGATCTCACGGTCGTTTCACTCTCAAAAAACCCTTTAGGGGGGACGGTTGGGATAAGTTGGTCCGTGGTACAACCAACAATTCCAAACGTTCCCACCCCTTGGTTGTCCGCCTGGGGGAACCATGTCCTTGTCTAGATTAGCCAACTCTCAATGAAGTCTCTTTTTAGGGACCATGCATCATGTCATGATTAGGAGATTTTGACTTCGGCTCATGTTTAAGTCTATTAGTTCACCATATTTGAACGAACCAAACGGGTCTCCGACCCTAAGGGACGTTTAAATATATTACGTGCGCATCTATTTAACGTTGAACGTGTCTAATATAGACTATTTGTTCTCAAAAGTGTGGATCATCCAATTATTTATTTTTGTTGGAAGATACCACAAGTTGAAAATTTGGAAGATCAAATAAAACATATTTTAAATTGATCTTTCTACTTTTGTTTAACAAAGTCAACTATTTATTTCTATAAATGGAAATTGTTATAGAAATAAATTATTTATTTCTATTTACGTATGAATTTTTTTTACATTCATACAAAACCAATTATTTTATAACATTATTTTTGGGTTATGAACGAAATTAATTTTTCTATTTTTGAAAACCAAATCATAGACTTTAAATGAATTTCTTCTACTTTTAATGTAGCAAGATCAATTATTATTCCTATTTGCTTAAAAATGTTATTCCACATTTATACAACAAAATTATTTTTCTGTTTAACTTTGGATTATGAGAACAAATGGGATGACGCACGATACACGTTCAATTTTAAATATCATACTCAAACTTAGGAAGACTTAACATCCTTGGCATGTTAAAGTCCATTAGCCAACCTCGTCCAAATGACGCCTATCATGCATCTTATATGTGTTGGTCTTGTTAGGCCTACCTCCGATACAAAAGAGGTTCCCTGCATTATAAAACATGATATGTTTTGTATATGAAAATTATTATCTCAACACTGACTTATTTTTTTTTCATGTGTTAGTTTTACTCCTACTCCCGAGGTTGACTTGTGCATTCTGGCCGAGCATCAGTACCGGACGAGAGCCAAAGGACCAGTTACAACCCCTCCCCCCTCACAAACTAGAAGAAGAGGAAAGCGAAATATTATGGCTGAATTGAATAACGCTGCTCTTATTGATGATAACAATGGAACACCACGCAAGCTTGCTCCAGTTGGGTATAACGAACATGTTGCTATTTTAGAGCAAAGAATTAAAGAACTTGAAGAGAAACTGACAATGACCAGTTTACCCGGTGTTGACTCCGCCCATTCAGGAGAGCCTGTCGATCCAAGTGGGTCAGCCCGCCCTAACGGAAAGGACCCTATACACCCAACTGATCCACCCGTTGTTTATCAAACAGTACTACCAGCCACATACCAAACAGCATTACCTGCTACTTACCAAGCAACCCTACCCACCAGTTATCAAGCACCACCTCCTGCACATCCTACTTACATAAACACAAGCCTACCTCACACTAATATCACAAATCCGCAGCCTTACAATCCCATGTTCACTGCTGAAACCAAACAATTCACTTCGCCAATCAAAAACCATGGAAACTATGAATGGGCGGAGGATGAAGCCAATGATGATGGCACAAAAGAGAAAGTTCGTAAGCTGGAAGCAGCCTTTAAGAAGTTTGAGTTAGGCAAAACTACTAAAGGTTTAGCTTATGAAGACTTGTGCATCTATCCTACTTTGAAATTGCCAGACGGATACAAGATACCAAAGTTCGACCTGTTCAATGGAACTGGAGATCCTATGGCACATTTGAGAACATATTGTGACAAGCTGATTGGAGCAGGGGAAGACGAGAAAGTACGGGTAAAGCTATTCAGCCGAAGCTTGACCGGAGAGGCTTTGAGTTGGTTCTCTAAGCAAAAGCCTGGCACATGGCTCGGTTGGGAAGACATGGCAGCAGATTTCGTAGAACGATTTGGGTACAACACTGAAATGGTACCAGATCGTTTCTACCTGGAAAAGTTGAAAAAGAAACCCACTGAAACATTTAGAGAATATGCTACTAGGTGGAGAGCAGAAGCTGCCAAGGTACAACCCGCTATGGATGAAAAAGAAATAGTGAACATATTCATCCGCATTCAAGAGGACGTCTATTACGATAAGTTGTTGCATATGAAAAATCAGAAGTTTGCTGATGTAGTGTTGATGGGAGATGACGTAGAAGAAGGACTTAAAAGTGGAAAGATTATTAGCCAAGCTGCACTACAGGCTACTAATAAGGCTCTCCAGTCAGGAAATGTGAGTCTCTCCAAAAAGAAGAAAGACGAAGTCTCTTTTGCTGCAACCGTTCAAGACCCTGTTTTCAACCACTATTATCAAACACCACCACCATTCTATCCATACCCTCACATACCACCTGAATATTCCGTCTATAACACTCAACCCACTCGACCTATATTCCACACCCCAGCACCAAGCCGTCCATCATATCATCAAAATACTCAACCCAACTACCGAAATGCACCATCATACCCTCCTAAGCCTCGCCCTGAGGCAAACCAAAGACCCAAAAGAAACTACACTGCATTAGCCGAATCTCGCACCCAATTGTTCGAGAGATTGAGAGCTGCTGGGCTTATTGTCCCAATCCCTCAAAAGGTTCCAGACAATCCTTCACCACACTTTGATTACAGCAAAAGGTGCGCATACCACTCAGGTGGACCGGGGCATGAGACGGAGAGATGTTTTGCATTGAGAGATAAGATTCAGGACCTGATAGATGAAAAGGTCATTCATTTGAAGGCGCCAAATGTGCACAATAACCCACTACCCAATCATGGGGATGAGAAAGTGAATATGATCGACTTCAGCAAAGAATGCAATCTGGAAGGCACAATCATAAAGGCAAAAACAGTGTTTGATGAATACAAGTTTGGCACGGGGTACATCCTGGTTTACAAAGTAAAAGATACAGGAGGTTATCATTCACTAGAGCAGTTTGTTCCAACTCTGAAACAAGCATCCATCTTTTCAAGCTACATGAAAACTCTCAAGGGAGAAGGACTTGCCGAAGGTGTTCACGGTATAGAAGATGAGCTGACCGGTCTAAAGGAGCTATTCATGGAAGAATATGATGCAGCTCTTGAAAAGCATACTGAAGCCCCGAACATCTAGAAAGCTGAAGCTGAACAACTGAATCTGCATCACATTCTGAGCATGTTGAGAACCTTAGTGGAGCTGGGGCATTAGTTATTTTCTTAAATAAAACACGACTCCGAGTCGTTAGCTTTTATTTTCTTTGTTTTTCAACTTTGTTGCATCGTTGTTTCCTTTCGAAGACTTTTTCTCAAGTCCAATAATCAAAGCATTTCCATTTTTATTTTAAGTATGCATCATTCACTATCAGCAAAATTATTTTAATCCCATTGAATCTGCGACTGCGATGTGAGAAGGCAGTCCAAAACGACGAGTACAAGCCAGACTATGGGGATTCAACAGAGAACATTCAAGGAACTTCATAGTTAATCGTGGAAATCTTATAGCAGACAAGTGAGGCAAGAGCATACTGAGAAAGATGACTTACAATCCAAGGTGAAACAGTAAACATACATATAAGAAGCAGAATTAGACAATCCTGAATAGATCAAAAGCATACTCGAGCAAGTGACGCTCATGGATAGCAAAGAATGAGCACAACGAGCAATAGAATGACAAAGGCGTTTACCAAGAAGATACAATCAAGAGATACTACAAATCAAACAGCAATATTCATCTTTATTGGATTTGAACTACGTAGCGACCTGATTCCCAAAAGGGGATACGTAGGCAGCCTACCCAAGGCACGGTCACATCATAAGAGATTTTATTAGACACTGGGGCAGAATTTTTTGAGTTTCCCTCAAAAAATTCAACGAGTACATTACAACATACTGGGGCAGAATTTTGAGGGACCTCAAAAATTCAAGGAAAATACAAGCAGCACACTGGGGCAGAAATTTTGAGGTTCCCTCAAAATTTCAAAACGGATGATCTTGGAATAGCACATGGATATAGAGGAGATTATGTCCAAACAACACGTCGCAGTCTATGATTCAATGGAACAAATTTGCATTACTCTTAAAAATAATTTTCACAAAACACATGCATATCCCATTTCCTCACCCCTTTTGCCCACAGCTCGACTAAGGTTCGATGTTCGAAAGAGAGATATTTTAGAGGAGACAATTATACAAGATGCAGCAGCAGAGTGCAGTACAACAAATGCGCAAGTCAACCTCCCCCCAAAATACTCACAAATTTTCTTTGATCGCAGGTTACACAGGTACCGAGTATACCTAACAACTCTAGCAAAGCAAAATATAACAAGCATTGATTCTGCGTCGGCGGATATATAGGGTCCACGTCTGTGGACCCGACATCAATTTGAAGCATAGGATCCATGTCGGTGGATATATAGGGTCCGCAGCGGTGGACATGACATCAATTTGAGAAGTATTAGAATCCATGTCGGTGGATGTATAAGGTCTGCATCGGTGGACATGACAAGCATAGAATCCATGTCGGTGGATATATAGGGTCCGCAGCGGTGGACATGACATAAATTTGAGAAGTAAAGAATCCATGTCGGTGGATATATAGGGTCTGCATCGGTGGACATGACAAGCATAGGATCCATGTCAGTGGATATATAGGGTCCGCAGCGGTGGACATGACATCAATTTGACAAGCATAGAATCCATGTCGGTGGATATATAGGGTCCGCAGCGGTGGACATGACATCAATTTGAGAAGCATAGGATCCATGTCGGTGGATATATAGGGTCCGCAGCGGTGGACATGACATCAATTTGAGAAGCATAGGATCCATGTCGGTGGATATATAGGGTCCGCAGCGGTGGACATGACATCAATTTGACAAGTGTAGAATCCATGTCGGTGGATGTATAGGGTCTGCATCGGTGGACATGACAAGCATAGGATCCATGTCAGTGGATATATAGGGTCCGCAGCGGTGGACATGACATCAATTTGAGAAGCATAGGATCCATGTCGGTGGATATATAGGGTCCGCAGCGGTGGACATGACATCAATTTGAGAAGTATAGAATCCATGTCGGTGGATATATAGGGTCTGCATCGGTGGACATGATCAAGCATAGAATCCATGTCGGTGGATATATAGGGTCCGCAGCGGTGGACATGACATCAATTTGAGAAGTATAGAATCCATGTCGGTGGATGTATAGGGTCTGCATCGGTGGACATGACAAGCATAGGATCCATGTCGGTGGATATATAGGGTCCGCAGCGGTGGACATGACATCAATTTGAGAAGTATAGAATCCATGTCGGTGGATGTATAGGGTCTGCATCGGTGGACATGACAAGCATAGGATCCATGTCGGTGGATATATAGGGTCCACGTCTGTGGACATGACATCAATTTGAGAAGTATAGAATCCATGTCGGTGGATGTATAGGGTCTGCATCGGTGGACATGACAAGCATAGGATCCATGTCGGTGGATATATAGGGTCCACGTCTGTGGACATGACATCATTTGACAAGCATAGGATCCATGTCGGTGGATGTGTAGGGTCTGCATCGGTGGACATGACAAGCATAGGATCCATGTCGGTGGATATATAGGGTCCGCAACGGTGGACATTACATCAATTGGGGAAGCATTGAATCCATGTCGGTGGATATGTAGGGTCCGCGTTTGTGGACATGACATCATTTGACAAGCATAGGATCTGCGTCAGTGGATATATAGGGTTCGCAGTGGTGAACATGACAGCAATGACAACAGTGTAAGGTCCGTCTGTGGACGTGACTTCAATTTGACAAGCATAGGATCCATGTCGGTGGATATATAGGGTCCGCAGCGGTGGACATGACATCAATTTGAGAAAGTATAGAATCCATGTCGGTGGATATATAAGGTCTGCATCGGTGGACATGACAAGCATATAACCCATGTCGATGGACATATATAAAGTTTGCATATATGGATAATTCAGCAATTAGAGGTATAAGGTCCGCGTTTGTGGACATGACAACAATGAAAGAAGCATATAATCCATGTCGATGGATATATATAAGGTCCGCATTTGTGGACATAGTTCAGCAATTTGGAGCGGTAAGGTCCGCGTTTGTGGACAAACCAACTATTGATCAAGCATAGAATCCGCGATTGTGGATGATAAGGTCTGCGTTTGTGGGCAGTTCAACACATGATCAGTGCCTATGTATACAGTTCAACATTGAAAGCAACATAAGATATATAAGGTTCGCAGTGGTGAACATGACAACAATTTGCAATAGAGCAAGGTTCGCATCGGCGGGCATACCATTGAAAAGACATTTGGATGAGACATCAATCAATTAAGTATCAGACAAAACAACCCGTCGGCTCAACAGGGAAGTTTAATTTACTTTATCTTTACATTTATTGCATTTATCATGATTTTGCTGCAGGGTACTCCCCGATCTCTTGACAAATCCCTGTGCCATACTCTCACGCCTGTTCCTAATATCACTACCAATCATGCAACCGCAAAACCTCAAAAACATACAAAGCAAAGCCTAATCCTACAAACAATGCCTTTTACTACACCCGCAAGCTACCCATCTAGCCAAGTTCCAAGCTGCAATTCCATACTCGCACCAGTGGTCTACCTAATCCTTCCTTGTCGCTTGGATGTCAGTTTCGTATTCCTTCCTAATTCGTGCCCATCTAAATCGTGCATATTTTCGTGCTTAATCTTGCCCGTCTGCTTGAATCGTGCGCATTTATAAAACTCGCTTAGTCAAGGTAGCATTGAAGATGAGGTCACCCACTTATCGAGATGAAGTGGAAACTATGTACCTATAAACTCCTCTTTATGGGTGTGTAGCGCGCCACATTTTCATAACTAGGACGATTATAAGCCTCTTTTCCCACGCTCGATTTGTTGAGGTTACCTCACCTTCGCCAGTGCCTTTACTTCATTCTTCATTCGTCTTGCCAAAAATCAAAGCATACACGAATCTGAACTTTACATATTTGGATAAGTTTAGTCTTTACATCAAAAATCGTGCGTCATAAACATCTCACACAGGCAACATGCCATCTTAGAACTACACACGGCCTGATTCTCGTGAAACCCGAGATATGTAGGCAACTCAGAGACCGGGGTTCGGCCAAAAACACCCCAAAACTCCCATTCTCCCATTCCAATCTTTTTGCTTACCAGTCGTGACAAAAATTGGGTATTCCGTCAACTATCTTTGCCCGAAGACTCTTTCATCATCCCCGGGCAAAGAGGGGCAGCTGTTGACACCCAATTTTGTCCCTCCGTTTTTCACAATTTGGCTATATTTAATTAAAATTGATAATAGTAATTTTCCAAACAAAACTGCATTAGACAACATGCATTTACGTGTGTAATATTATTATTAATCACCTATTTATATAATATTTATTTAATTGTGATTATAATTACGTAAATATATTCATTTAGGCTATTTTCTAAATTACGTATGATATTTTATGCAATTTAACGCATTATGATATTATTTAATAATTATTTGTGGCTATTTATATCTAATTAGTATTATTTGTGGTCATCTACATTTGTTTATAATTATTTACATTTATTTATAATTATTTACAAAATTTCCTATTTTATACTAATTATTTATATTTATAAGTATTTTAGTTAAATACTAGCCATTTTGCCATTTTACAATTTTATTTCTGTTACACCAAGTCCCCGTCATCACGTTTTACCCACATGTATGCCACTTAAGCTCCACATAAGCTTACACCTCACCAAATACACTTTTAGCACGAAGTACTACTCTCTAAAGCACGCGTACAACTCACTTCTACACGCGGTACAACCCTTCAATGCCCCCGTTTTCCTTACACCTCAACATATACCATATACACACATATATACACGCGCCTACGTGGCACGATCCCAGCCGTCTATCCCTTAAATCCAACGGCCCACATTATTTCTCCTATTTACAACTATACACACACCCATCTTCCCAAAACCCTAAATCATAACTCTATCTCCCTTTCCTAAACACTCAGCCGTCGCCTCCTCATCCTCTCTCCCCCATTTCCCAAAAAATCAACCCGATACACCCAAATCTCCACGCCAAGTCTGCCATCTCCTCCGCAACCCTTCTCCTCCTTCCTATCCCTGATTACACGGGGACAAATCTCCCTCTCTATTTCTCTTTTATCTCGTGGAATCCGGAATAGGAACAAGGAATTGGGTGCGAATCTCGTCAAGTCCGGGCATGACACACGCTGATTCATCATATACAAGGCAAGTAATTAACGATTCAAATGTTGAAACCGAACAAGAACTAAATCGGGTCAGTCGTGACCCGACCCGACACTGAAATAGGGTATTGTCTTTCCCTTTTTTCTGTTTCTGTTTTAATTTCAATTTTTTGTTCTTATACTGAAGCTATGAATCACATGCCTAATCCTATGCTTAATGTGTCGTTTGTTTGGATTCAGTCACGCCGATTATTTACATACTAGTTTATCACTTTAATATTCTTAGAATTAATCTATTGTCACTGAATCGTTTGGGTTGTTTTTAGCATGAAATTAAGCGTCGAATGTGACATTTACCTCACTGAATTTGCGTTAGTTTAATTGAATCCGAAGTATCTTGCTTGTTTGATTGAGTTTTTGTTTAGAAATTCTGCTCCGGCTTGGTGATATATACATTGGTTATGCTCTCTGTTAATCGAACCTCTCTATGCATACCTATGTTCTATTGGATTCCTAAGATTAGAAGTATGTTACTTGGCTTGCTTTCTCATCTCCTGTTTGTGTGGTTATTGCAAATCTTACTGCCTAAGGCCTCTCTTTACATCAAGATCATGTGCAGACAAACCCTTTTTTCTGTTAATAAGGATAAGATCCCTTATTTTTAGGTTGATTGATTAGTACACATTCCTCCCCTTGATTTACTGATTTTCAAAAAAAGGAAAAAACACTTCTGGACTTTTGAAATTCCAACTGATAGTGATTTCTTGGAAGATTGATATGCCATTAATACCCTACTATTGTGGTCTTGATTCTGAACTTTCCTTTTAAAATTTTTTACTGATTTTCTTTTCCTTTTACAAGCGCATTTTGAAATTCAAACAATCATAGTTACAACTATAAATGCCAGCCCCACCTTTCAGACCCTCTGGACACAGTCTCCCTCACCTCTTTCTGCTCTAAAATACAGAGAACACACTCTCTACACCTCTCACACATAGAACTAGGACAGCTTCTTGTTTTCAGTTCTGAAATTCTAGAATACACACATTGCTCCCTTTTCTCTCAAAGAAATGCTACAGCACTCTCTTCCTCTCACATCTATCTGCTGCACACTTTCTATTTGGTTGTCCTGATTCTATTATTATTTGTTATACAACTAAGGTAAGTTTTACTGTGTTAATAGCATACTACTGATGTTTCTGCGTTTAACATATAACTATGACAATTCTTCTTATTGCCTGGTGTTGTATGAGTTGTGTAGTTGCCTGGGCCTTTCTTGGCCATTCCTCTAACTCCTTGTGCAGGTTTTTTAGGATGGCTAATAAGCCATACCATCTATTAAGAATTGACACAGGTTTTGATCAAATCTGCAAAGCCATTATATCATCCATTTATGTGGAAGAGATTAAGTGTTTATAGGTTTGCACGGTTGATTGAATTGAGCAGTATACAATGCGCGCAGGGCATTATTCTTTCCCTTTCCTTCTTTTTTGAAGTTTATCCCGTAGACCCTTTAATGTATTCATTAGGATCCCTTACTTGTACTAAAGCACCATAAGGTGCAAGTTAGTATGTAAGACAGGTGCTGCATTCCAAGGGTTGCAAAGTGCAACAAACAAGGCTAAACAGGGGCCATTTCTAATCTTGGTCTTTTCCTTTGTGTGCTCGGTGCTTAAATTACAAGTTGTTGCTAAACTGGGCTGTTCAAAATAGTATATTATGCATAACAGGTTTTAAAATTAGATTAGAGGCTGCTTTGTTGAAAATTAGACAACAGGGCTAAAATTGCAATAAAGGCTGAAGCTAGTTTATTCGTGCAAATATTGAAAACTGAAATTGCAGCAGTATCAGTTATGTTTGAAACTGAAATTCAATGCTTATCTAAACTATTTGTGCAATTTTAATGTGTTAGATTTAGACTATATCAGTCAATAGGCTGAAAATGCAAGACAATATTAAAATTGGCTTATTTCTATAAATTAATATTCTGAAACGTTACAGGGTAGTCTGATTTTCTTAAAAGTGGTTAAAACTGATATTTGAAAGTCAATTTAGGCTGTTTGTGCAATTTTAGTTTGCTGGAAATTAGTTTATCTTGAAAGGGCTGAAAATTGTAAGAGAGTTTGAAGACTGGACTATTTCTGCAAATTTTATATTCGGAAACTGAACAGCCTAGTTGGTGAGCTTTAGTGCTTTTGTCACAGTTGCTTGTTTAATTAATCTGGAGGTCAACTTTTCTTAAGTTCAAATTGTGATTATGTGTTTTCAATTAATTTGTATGAAAAGCATGACCGTTATTATTTGTCACGCCTAATAGAGTTTAGACTTGGGGCGCTAATATTAAATTTAGGGGTCTAGATACTCAAAGTAGTGTCCCAAAAGCCTCCGGGACATTAAGTTGGGGACGCTAGCAATACTTTAGGACGTTAAAATATTAGCAAGCGTTTGAGTTAAATACTTAAAGAGGGTATGGGGGTTAAGGGTAATTTAAGCCCCCCGGAAGTGATGAAATTACCCGAGCTATATATTGATAGTGGATTTGAAACTATCGTCCCTTACGAAAGCCGGGTTCTGATCCGAATAGGATAATAAAACCTAGTTTATTCAAACGTTTTATTGTTTAATTAATTTGTGGCTATTTGTACACTATAATTATTATTGCTTATGCATATATTTTAAACTGCCTTTTTACTTATCTTGCATATTGTTTGTTTATTCTATTTTAGCTCTTATCTTTTTTTAGCAATATATAAAACCCAATATAAAAATCGGCCGGGAGCCACGTTTAGTGGAACTTAGGAGGTGCCTAACACCTTCCTTCTAAGTTAACTTGAACACTTACCCGAATCTCTAATTAATAGACCACCCGGAGTTATCTTCAAATTAGTTAGAAATGCTTTTAGGTGACCTAATACGCCTAGGAAATTTATTAGGTGGCGACTCCAAAATTTCCAACTCCAAACGAGTTACCCCAAGTCGGAAACCACTTTACTTTACCTATTTTTAAAGTGGGGTGCGACAAGCTGAACAGTTGTTTCCTGGAGCCTTTCCTTCACTGGCTTTTTGGGACGCCTCACCAATCGATCAGACCCCGATTCGTCTCCAGCCTCTTCCTCCTCGATGTCGATGATCCAAGTCACTTCATCGGCAGCCTTTGCCGCGGCGATAGCTGAGCTCGTCCCATCAATCATCTCTTCAATGGGTTGGGGTGCAGCCGACGAGCTGCCCCCTTGCTCTTTTCCTACAACCTTGAGAAAATATTGATTTTTCAAGTCCTTGAAGGATTTCTTCTTTTTCTTCGGAGGAGGAGCGTCATCGACTTTCTCCTTGCCTTCGACTTCAACTTCTTCGTCGCTGGGCTCGCCTCCGGCACCAGTAATGCCTACGAAAATTCAAAAGTCAGTGGAAAGAGCAAATCAAAATACAAATTCAATACAAGCTCAGAGGGAAGAAGTTTACCATGACTTTTGGCCTTCAGGGTCCGCAAAGCCGCAACCGGCTTCCAAGCCCTCTGATCGTTGGTTGTCTTGTTCAAAACTCTGATCAACCATGGAACGATGTCAGAAACTTGATCGAACAGAACACTGTCGGCTGAAAATGGGAAGGTAAACTTTCGAGGTCAGACAAGTCACAAATTTGTTCAAAGAATAAGAAACAGATAAAAACTTACGGGTTCGGTTCCATACGCTCGGAAGCGGCTCCCTTCCGGGCACGGTTAATTGCTCCGTAGGGATGAAAACGAAACGTTGGTCCCACCCCCGAAGATCATCATCGTTGTCGGAGATCAGAGCTAGCTGGCCTCGTTTGGCCAAGTTGATCACTCCTCCCTTATAAACTCGAGGGGAGTAGATGTTAAGAATATGGCGAAGTGTCAACTCCACCTCCGCCACCTCTGTGATCCATCGCATAATCACTACTGTTCTTCATATCGCTGGAGAAAGCTGTCTAAGGCAAACATTGTTCATTTCGCAGAATTCCTCGATCACATTGTCGACCGGAAGAGTGAAACCGATTGTAAAAGGGTAAGTCAGAACCACCGAATGATCTTTGATGTGGGTAGCCCAAGTCGACTTCCTCGGAGGACACATCACAATCACTACACCAGTCTTCCAACCACAGTCTTTCCGAACTTGTGGTATCGATTCAGGAGTAATTGCGCAGTATACAAGATCGATGGAAATATTTTTTTCTTGTTCTTTTCCGCTTCACTTTGAACACTTACCTTGTAGTCGTTTTCGTAAGTGAACCTCTTCGGAAGAATTTCTGAGTATAACTTCTTAGGGCCAAAATCTTTTGGCTTTCTTTCTTTTCGCTTTTTGCCCTTCTTATCTCCTGAAGGGCTAGCGATGGTGGCAATTTGCTCCACCACCGCGACAGACTGCGGCAATGCTGTGGCGGCAGTAGCAGTGGAGATAGTAGCTTCAGTATCGGCAACATTTTGAGAAGATGAAGACATTTTTAGCAAACACGACTTGGTGATTTGAACAATTAAGACGAGAAACTTGAAGCAAAATTGAAGAACACAGGCAAGAGATTCTGAAATTTAACTTGAAGAAGTTGGAGAGTTTTGAGAAATTTTGGAAGTTGTAAAGTTTGTAAAATGATTTTGAGGTTGGTATTTATAAGGCAAAAGTCATCATTGCCTCGGTAACTGATGAAAACTGCCAGCCGCATGACGCCTGACACGTGCGGCGATGAGAAGTTAAAGTGACGGCTTGACATTTCAAATTGAAGGGCTACGAACGCTCCACGTGTTTTTCCGCCTAAAGTTTCATGCCACTTGCCAAGTTTTTTGAACACACGCTTGGCAAGTGGGGGGACTTGTTTGTATTGGTCGATTTCTGTCCGATCACACAAAGGACACGTGGTCAACTACGCGGCAAAGTGAGAACAAATTCCGAAGGCATTGTAAAATGAGGTCGGATTGAGAAACAGCTTCGGTTATTTGATGTGATCGATTATGCTATGTTGTGATCGGAACATCTCGAAGACGATGATTTTTATCAGATTAACTTTGGTTGATATTATTCCGTTTTTGTCGGAGCGGATTCGGCGGAAGTTGTTAAACGTGGGTAACTGCTGCTGCGTGACTGAAGAGAGACGTGGGGAAGTAGAGTTCTTCTAGGGTTGGGAACTTCACACTTAGCTAACCTATAAATAGGCCCCCATTTCCCCATTTGTGACACACGTTCATCTGAACAAAAGTACCCCCTTATTCAGTTACATCATTATTGTTATCTTGAGCGAATTTGCCATAGTCAATACTCTCAAATATTGTATAAAATATCAGTTAAGGCTTGGTTCAGGCTTGGAGGAAGATTCATCTCTTTCAACAAAGCATCAACCTTCGATCGACTCTTCAATACAATAAGCTTTACTGCTTTCGTTCATTTGATTTACTATTATTTATCTCATTGTATGCCTGTTATTTCTATTACTTAACATATCTGTTTATCGCCCTCGATTTCGTTAATCCATTGTCATTTGCATTGATCGTATAATTGATTCGTTGTTTGCCATATTTGCTGATTAATACTGACCGCGTTAAGTAATTGTTATTATCATTTTGACCGTAACATTAATTCGACAAAGTTCATTTCATCAATTGCGTTTCTATCGTTTTACTCAAAACTATCATCGACTGTCACATAATATTGCATGTTTGCCATCGATAATCTATCATAATCTTGTTCATCGAATCCGGTTGAAATCGCTTATTTGATATTAAGTAAAACTAATATCATCGATTGTGTTCGGAATCATATAAATTCGACTGCCTGCGTTCGTTTAGTTTTTCATCGTATCTTGTGAATCTGTCATTTAATCTCATACTCGATCATATCTGTATTCGATTTGAACTTGCATCATAACTGTCTTCGAATTGAACTATTTGTATAACCTAATCGAACTCGTTATTCTGTTCCTTCGAATTTGATACCTGCAATGTTTTCGAATTAATATTTAGAAAACTGATTACTTGTCAACGTAAATTGCTTGTCAATCGATCAAATTGAGATATAAACGGTCGCCTAAGACTCAACTAAATACAAATTTAATTGTAAAACCTGAAATACGTTTTGAGGAAATACATTGTTGTAAATCTAATTTGTTATCCTTTTCATCCTCATTTCTTTCCTCTTAATATCCTTTTCATTTCTCATCATCTTTTAATATTCAGAATAAGGTCTATTAACATATTTGAAATGAGCTAATTTTTTCCTCTGTCCACTTGTAGGTACATAAATTTCGTATATATTAAATTTTGACAAAAAAACTTCCTTTTCTCCGTCTATTCTCTATCTCCCATAAAAAGAAACCCTAGAACCCTAAAATTACATCTCCACCTGAACACTGCCTCTCCCACCGCTGCTTCGGCCCGTCCTATGCTCCTATGCAACCGCTAGTTCATCGGGGTGCCGCCGCCACTGCTGCTTTTCTTCTTCATTTTTTTTTTTGGAAAAAGAAAACTCTGACGAGATCTCTGTTTCTTCATTTATTGTTGTTTATCCATGAATATTATGTTGAGAAATATATATATATATATATATATATATATATATATATATATATATATATATATATATATATATATATATATGGTATTTTTGTTGATAGATCTAGTGCTTTTATGCGAATCTGTACAAATCTGGTATTTTTTTTAATATAAATCTGATGATTTCCTTAAAATTTCTATGTGGATTTGCTTAAAAAAAAGGTAAGATAAATACCATTGTACGTCTTATACACTTTTATACTATTTTAATACAAATTTATACAATGCATAGATATTTTATAAAAATGTATAAAAGTGTATACATGTATAAGTATGTGTATAAAATGAATAAAAGTATATAAGACTTTAATTTTTGCATATTATTATGGATGTATGTATGATCTTTCAATTTTCATGCATATTTTTTGTATTTTTCTTCTTATATACACATTTCTCTATGTATATGCATGCATAATTTATTATTTTTAGGTGGATTTATGTGTATTAAATTATCAAAAATAATGATATAAATAAAATCGGTAATAATAAAGCTCTGGAGTAACAAAATAAGCAATTCCAACGAAGAAATAAAAATTCCAATGAGAATTCGGTGATTTGATATTTTTCAGCCGCACGGGAGGGTGGATGCGGGTCAGTGGCGGTGGAGCGAGAGAAGTGGCAGCTAGAATTTTTATTTGGGCTAATTACAAATATATACAACCCTAACACCAAAGTTACAAAAAATAACAACATTATTCCACTTTACAAAAAATACCAACATTTTTTTACACATTATATACAAAACCAATAAAACTAACAAATTAGGGTTCCTCCTTCTTCCTACTGCCCCCTCTCACTGCCACCACCCCAGACGGCGGCGGCGCTGCCTAGTCCACCACCGGCCGCCCAACGGATTTTTTTTTTGAATCTAAAAAATGAAATACACATATAAACATTGATTTCTCTTTTAAAATACACTTGCAACATACATATAAATAAAAAATACATGTAAATACACAAAAAAATATGTTTTACATACACTAGACACACACATACATACAAGGATCTACGGATCTACAAATTAGACATACAAATTTATGTATGTCACACATACACTTGACATACACACAAAAGCACATACAAAAAGTACAATAGATGCTCAGATATACACGTTCATACAGTAATATACACGTTCATACACTTGTGTGCTGAAAAATATTACATGTATATACACGAACATACAGATACATACACCTGCATCTTAATATCTGGATATATATATTTGTAATCACCTAATTTTGGCACAAAAATACAAAAAAAAAAAGAAATACATAAAATATGTGTGTTAATTGTCATGAGATTTTACCATTTCTTTTGACAATTTTAGTAATTGATTAGGAAGAAAAATGCTAGAAAATTAACCAAAAAATATTTTATTTTGTGAGCAACGTGTATGTTTAAAATTTATAATTTGCTATTTGTTAAAACATGTCTTCGTGTGTTTTCGTGTTATTTAGTTAGTCTAATTAAATGTGTTAATTATTAATGAATGAGTTTTGTCTTGGATTAGAATAGCCATTGGGCTAGTAAATTCAGAAAATGAAGGAATACAACCCAACCCAATAAGTTTCAGCCCACCTCATTTGACCGGAAACCATCACAGCCCTTAGATCGACTTAATCCAACGGCCTAAAATAACCTATCCCTTTCAACTGTAAAAGCCCTCAATTCCTTTCACTTGCAATTCACTTTCCCAAATCTCCTTTGAGACTAACGAAATGCTGCCAAATTCCAAAGCCACCGGAAAACAACCACGCCACCATGAACCGCCGATCTCCAGCCCTCTCTTCATCACAAAAATACATCCCCGTAATCACCTTGACCTTCTCCACTTCGATTCACTATTGAATTTCAAAAAGCACGCGGTTTTTTCTTCTTTTCGCCAATCGATGTTCGAAAGTACGGTTGAAGGATTTTCCGGTGAGTTTTCAATATTTTCCATTGATCTTTTACGTTTAGGAGCCTTCCCATTCTCCTCTTTCCATTCTTCTCTTTTTCTAGCTGAAACGACCCCATATGGGATCGTTTCCGTTAGAAGAAGAGGGGGACGGATTTCTTATGAACTAGGGCTTCCTTGGTTGGGTGTTAAAATAACGGGAAGTTTGAAATGATGGAGGTGAAGCAGTTTATGGCGAAGTGATGGCGGGATTGAATTAGTTTTAGGTAGTGGAAGGACTAGGCTGCGATGATGACTTTAATGTGATCCGAGGGAGCGAGGCATTGACAGTGGTGGCTGGTGTTGAAATAGTATTGCTCTAGTACTCAATTTTGCTGTGAAACTATAGGCGAGGTAGTTTAGATTGGTGATGATGCCGAGGTGGCGACAGTGATGCCGAGGGCATGGAGGCAGCGAGGCTGCGACAGTGAGAGTGTGTGTGCAGCGACAAAGTTAGTGGTGAGGCAGCGACTTTGGGGGTTCGATTGTTGATGTCCGGGGAAGCTGCTTGGTGGTTCTGTGATGACGATGGTAACGTGGAGGTGCAACAGTTGCGTGAGGAAGTTAAGTGGCTGTGGTGAATGTTTTGCTTGGCAAGGCCAGGGAGTTGCAGCGATAATGTTCCAATAGTGATGACAAGGCAGTGGCTCGACAAGGAGGTGCTGGTTTGCGCCTAGCATTGGCTACGGGTCAGGTCAAAGATAGCGCTCTCCGTTCTTATTTCCATGTGTTTATATTCATGCTTAGTCGTGATTTACAGTTGGAAGAATCAGTAATTGAGTTTGCTTTGGCAATAGTTTTTCTTCATGAGTTTAACTAGTTTGCTTTCATGGCTTAGCTTTTAGTATATTTTAGTGCAGAATAAAGTTACCAATGTTGATATTGTCCGAGGTTGAGTTCAAAATGAATACAATTTGTATGTTTTGAAGTTCGTCCTTCATTTGAGTGTTCAAGCATGATGGTCTGCCTGTTTGTGTTCGAAAAAGCTTATGTGTATTTGACTAAACATCGGATTGTTTGAATTAGTTTTGAGTATGAGGTTTGCCTATGATCAAGAATGAAATGTGTTTCTAGTATGAAGTGTGCTCCCCTGTTAAGTTTGCTTTGAGTTGAGCTTAGTCGACTGTGAGCTTTTTGTTTTCTTAATAGTAGCAACTCCTAGTAGTTAGTTTGCTCAGCTCTGTTTCAGTTGTGAAGTTATTTAGGTTTGTAGGATTGTCCCCGTTTGTCTTCAAGCATGATATCTGTGAGTTTGAGTGCTTGATCTTTGTTTAAGGGTGAAGAAAGGATTAATCTTGACTGTGTTGGTTTGCTTGATAAAATGGAAACATTAGTTAGGTCTGCATATTTTTTAGTGAACTCACAGGTGTTGGACTCTAAGTCCATATGTTTTGGGTCAAACAAGAGTTTAGGACTTAGGTGTAGGTAAACCTTGACCACTAATTTCAAAATCTAAAAAAATCAGATATTTGTATTGAAAAATAGGAGTCAAAAGTCAAATAAGAAAGACAAAAAGGGGCAGCACCTTTGATGGCTTTTCTGCCAACTTTTCTCATGGCAAGCATGCCAAAAAGTACTTTTCTGTAGGGTGAAAAATTTTGCACATGGGTTAGTACTTTTACCCAACTTTTTACCCTCACCTCCTACTCTATTTTAATAGAGTGTTTTTTTCTTCATTTGAGAACAAGAACATCTGGAAAATTGACTACTCATATACACACACAGAGATATCTGGAGAACACTCTTCTAACACACCAAGATCTGAAATTTCACATCAACACAAGAGCTGAAAGGGACTGTTAAGGTGCTGTTATTGCCACTGCACGTTGCTAAAAGGCTGGCCTAGCTTGTTGTTCTCATTGCTGTACTTTTTACTTTCTATTAAGCGCTTGGAGGTTTAACCCTTTGAGGTAAATATTATAACCATTGTTATTGTCTGGAAGTATGTATTATTGGGCTGTTTTAGAGCTTTAAATGTTTAAAAGGAAATGAACTGTGTAAGGCCCTTCATAGTCTGAATTTTACTTCATCTCTTATGTCCATCTTTAATGGTAGCTGCCATGCGTATCTCTTCATTATAGTAAATGATGCCCTTTTTCTACTTTCCTGTGAGCAAGGCTCATAGAGTCAAAGCTTTTTTTTGTTAAAAAATAATTAAGATAATGTTACAGATAGTCTTTTTAAATAGCTAACTCGAGAAGTGGATAAAGTTGAAAAATAAGAAAATTAGAATTGTTCATGCAAATCGATTAAATCTGGTCCAGAACGTTTACAACTTGGGACGTGTTTATTTGACTAAAATTTGGGCTAATTGATTGTGAACTCAACTGAACAAATGGTACAAGCATGAAACTGAAATAGCTTTGTCATGGAAAGAAATGGTAACAAACTTGAGAACTTTGCTTTATTAAAATATTAGCAAATAACTATGAACAAAGGCGCACACACCCAAAATGAGCAAAGACAGTTTCGTGCAAAACGGTAAACATAAGACTAAGAAAGTAAAGAAAAATGGTAGTGACCAAGCAATAGCATAGTCACCCCCACTTTGATGAAATGTTAAAGGAAATGACACGATTAGGAAAGTTGATAGGATGATTTCAGGCTTAATTAAACAATAACCTATATTGTTTACTTAAAACTCATTTAGGTCAAGAGATTTCGAACAGGTGAAGTGCCTGCGCGATTTAATCGATTTAAGTCGGAAGATTTCGAACGAGTGAAGTTCTCGCGCGATTATATTCGATTTGAGTTTTTAATTGTCAAACGGTAAAAATTAATAATAAATCGAAGCGTAACAAAATCAAGGAAAAAATATAATAAACAAATTCAAAGAGTCGAAATACGTCAATAAAGCAACTGTGCTTGGCACAGGACTCGAGGGTGCCTAACACCTTTTCGAGAGTCAACCGAGATCCTTACCCGGAATTCTGACCCAGACAATTTACGAGTCATGGGTGTTCTAGGTGCACCACTTTGGTGACTTGGCACACCTTTAACTTGTCAAGTGGCGACTCCGAAAATCTCTAAATAAATTGTGTACCTATTAACACCAGTCACAGACCTTTTAAACTATAAGTTTTTTTCTTTTTAAGTTAAAAAAGGGTCGTGACAGCTTGGCGACTCCGCTGGGGAAATTAGAATCTCAGGCTTTAATCATTGTCGCTTTTTAGGCTTGTGAATATTTGTTTGTTTGTTTGCCATATTTTGAATGTTACTGCTTCAATATTTATCTGAACTGTATATAAACTGTCTCCTCTCGCGAAACCCTCTGAGTCTCTGATATATATATATATATATATATATATATATATATATATATATATATATATATACCAGTATTGGTTTCAGCATCTGGAAACCTTCTTACACAAAATTGCCCATGATTTAGGAGGATGGTGTGTCGGGGTTAGGTCGGAGACACTGTTGCCGAACAACCTCGATGCGCTTTCCTCCCAGTTTGTCTACCGGGTTTTGAGCCAGTCTAGACACCGATTCAATTATGTCACCTAGAGTTAAACCTTTAGACCCGATTTATTTGCATTTCATTTTATGACTTAGTGAGGTGCGGTACACCGATACTGCACTTGTCTAGGCTAACCTCCTTCGTGTCAAGATGGGACCCACATCCCAGAAAGGCACATTTATGGCATTTTCTGTGTTGCATATATTCGGAAGGTTGTTATGCTGACCGTTACTGGTTTGAGGGGTCGGAGTATACTGAAATGGATACAAATGAAAAAAAAAAAAAAAAAGCGTCATCATTATTTTTACGCCATTATAATGGCGAATTTTTTTTAGGTTATTGTGCAAAAATCCATAAGAAAGGTTTTCTTTGAGTCATAAAATATGTGTCGTTATAATGCTGAATTTTCTTTAGGCCATTCGTGTTTAAGTCAAGTCTCACAGTCTATCCTAAAATGTGAAAATAATCTTATACGCCGTTATAATGGCGAATATTTTGAAATTTTGTGTCTAAATGTGTGTCAAAGGGTTCCTTAATTTTGTCCGGTTTTTACATCGTTACGACAACTGTCCAAATATGAGTCAAGGATCTTATCCCAAGTTGTCAAATAAACTATTATTTTAATGTTGTCGTAATGACGAATTATCCGGGATTTGTGTCAATTTTATACCTTTATCCGAGTCATTTAAGCCATTGTAACGATAAATTTTTTTTAGAATCTTGTGTTTAGTTCCATGTTCGGGTTTAGGCCCGAGTTTGTTTTGAAAAATAATTTATTGTCACTATAATGGTGAAAATTATAGAACCCTTTCTGTTTGTCTAGGTCTGTGTCCGGATTTTATCCCCAGTTGTAGAAAATTCTTAGTGTTATTTTCACGCCGTTATTATGGCAAAAGTTTTGGAACCCTTTATGTTTGCCTAGGTCTGTGTCCGGGTTTCATCCCGAGTCTGAAAATAATTTTTGGTCATCAGTTTATGTTATAATGACAAATTTTTTAAAATGTTCCTGTGTCCGAGTCTGTGTTTTGATTTTTACCCAAAGTATGAGAATAATTTTTCGTCTTTTTATGCCAAATGGCAAAATTTGGTGAATCGTTCATGTGTCTCGTGTCTGTAAGTTTGTATCCTAGTTTTTCTCTAATTCTGTAAATACCCAGATGTCATGTTTTTATTTTTGACTCTTGTCTCATGTCATTGTCTAAATTATGTCAGTTGTTTCAAGAAAAATGATTTTAAAAAAAAATCATCAAAAAATCAAGCCTTCCTATCGTCTTGAGTTATGTGTCGTCTACGGTTTGTATTTTGACATTGTCTCAACGCGACACATAGACAATCTTTTCTGGGATACCCTCGATACAAGCGGCATATGCTGCGGACCTTTTCGAGATGACGCATAACAACCATAAGCTTGTCAATGTGTGTTTTATGCTAACCCAATTTGTTTGCTGTTAGTTGTTTCGACCTCTATGATAACTCGGACAGACATTCTGACATCATATCACCCATACACAACAACATCAACGCAACCCGTGATCATGACATCTGAAGGTGGGAATTCTGAGTTCGGCGCTCACAAGCGTTTGATTGAGTTGAACGAGAGCTTGACCGAAGAGGTCAAAAATCTGAGACGGTTGGTGGCCGAGCGAACTGATAGATTGACCGGAGAGGCCAAAATTATGAAACAACTGATGGCCGAGCAGAATGAGAGGTTGACCGAAGAGGTCAAAAATCTGAAGCATTTAGTGGTTGATCTGTATCTTGCCATTACTTCGGGACAAACTGCTCCTCCCATGCCAACCAGTCACTCAGGTTTTGCGCCGAATGTCGTGCATCAGGCACATTGCCCGCCTACAACAGTTGAGGACTCTCAGTATTCTCTCGACTCTCCTCACTACTACTACCCATCAAAAGTGGTAGGATCCTCCACAATGTGTCCTCTGGCACCACCATCTCCACTTGCTTCACCTTCGGCCTCCGCTCTACAATTCACCGTCCTAGTTAGGTCAGAAAGTCTTTGCAATGAAATAGAAAAGGAACGAGATCCCAGAAAGTGGAGCAAGGGAGAATTAAAACAACCCCACTCATACTCCCGAACTCCACAAAAGCATCATCAGCACCACCACTACCTACATGATCCAAAATACTCTACCCATTCACTCCACAAAGTGCAGCCATATGCTCCAACATCTTCCTATCCGCAATGGCGTGCACTAACCACACATACCACATGTAACACTCATCATAATCACTTCCAGGCTTCGCCTAACCTTTCCTCCCCAAAAGGCAAAATCCAAGCTCCCGTCTGAGTGTATGTCATAAGAAGTTTCGACGAGGGGGGATGATTAGGTTCACACCAATCGGAGAATCTTACACCAACCTGTTTGAAAGGCTACAACAAACTAACATGCTGAAACCCATCTCAAGAAACATGAATCCAACTAGGAAAGTGGATCGCTCGCGCCGTTGCGCTTTTCATTCTGGGGCGCCTGGATATGACACAGAGCAATGTGGGCATCTGAAAAGAGCAATCGAAGCAATGATAGACAACAATCAAATAATGGTGGTGGAGGATGAGACACCAAATGTGAACCAAAATCCTTTGCCAGTTCATGATGTTCAAAAGGACACGCATATGATTGGGACATTGTTCACAAAAGAAGAAGTGAAAGGGAATGGCGCCAAGCAGGTTGTGGCAGTTGGTCCTTCCCAAAACATCAGACGCCGTGACTCATCTATTATTGCATCAATCGATAGGCTACATAAATCAACTGTCCACGTAACAATGCAAGATGTAGTCGTTGAGCCAATTCAGTGTCTTACACAGTCATTCCAAAGAAAACATGTCTACCCTGATGGTATTTCAAGAAAATGAAGAAAAGAAGAAGATGTTGTCAAGTTTGAAGCACGCCAATGGAACCTGCATGGTACATCTTGGTGAAGGGCTCAACAACGCATGAAAAGCAGGAAAAGTGGCCCTGACTTGCAATTGAGTGACTGTGAAATGTTGTAGCTTGTTTTGCTAATCTTGCTGTGTACTAGGTTATTCAAGGGTTGTAACCCAAGTGCATTATTTTGCTTGTTTTGATTGTTCGAACCTTTCTATCTTCAATTCAATGAAAGCGAGATCCATCTCGTCCTAATATTCGGTCTTTTATGTTTTCTGTTCTTACCTCCTTAGTTTTCTGTTTTATGTTTTGTCGACCTTAATAACATGACATGCGTGTGGAATTTACGCCTTGATCTAAACACGCGCTCTGGCATTGTGAGCTATCTGAGTAGTAAAGAGGGATAAAAGAGGGAGCGAAATAAGTTGGGAATTAATCAGTAGTCAACCGATAAGGGAGATCAGTGAGAAATTCAAAATCGTGCACGATCGCTTCGACCGAATTTGAAATACCAGTTCTGAGAACCATCGTTGAAGCAGAAGTCGAGGACACGTGTGGATCAATCCAGGTCAATTCATTGAATCATTATTTGTGCGAGGCATTCTCGGGTCGGGATGACGAACCACTTTCATTTTTTCTACCCAAACACTATGTCCTTTTATCAGTCCTTTTTTAGCCTTGTTATGTGTTTTCTTTGGCCTACCCTCCCTTGGAATCAATTTGATATGACTAAAGAAAAAAAAAAAAAAACAGAATACAAAAACAAAATCTACCTCAGCGGTAGAGCTACGTCTGGCCTGATTCCTCACAAAAGGATACGTAGGCAACCATTCAGGTGCGGTTATAATAGGGGAAAGTTCATTTTGTCCCTGTTCATATTGACGCAAAACTTGCCTCCAAGTTTGCGGCTAACGTCAAAAGAAATTTTGTTCCCCATTCTATGCTAAACTGGGGCAGAAGTTTGTTTTTATTTTATTTTTTATAAAATAAAATAAAAACAAACTTCTATTTTATTATACCATATATTCGTCTGTCTCATGAGATGTTTGGTATATCAGTCTCGAAGTCGAGAAAAAAACTCAAAGCGCCCCAGTTTATCCTAAACTGGGGCAGAAGTTTATTTTAAAAAAAAAAAAAAGAAAGAGGAGAAAGTCAACATCTCTTTTCTTTCATTGTGTTCATCTCGGGAGGATAATCTCAATAATCCCTATGTTTTCATATTAGAAAATTCAAAAGATAATTCCTCGGTTTCACTAAACCAGGGCTACAGTTTGTTGTTATTTTTAAAAAAAATGATTCCAAGGGTTGTATCATTCACCAAGTCATTTCCTGAGATGCTTTCATACCGCTTTTCAAACTAAAGAGAAAACTCAAAAAAAAAAAAAAAAGAAGAGAAATAGTCCCGAATTTACCTAAACTGGGGAAATAAGTTTGTTTTATTTCAAAAAGCGGTGATTTTATAGTTTGTGTTATTCATCTGATCGTCTCATGAGATGTTTCTGAGCTTTTATGTTGAACCCCTTTCTTTATAAACTAACCAAATCTAATATTACAGTCCAAATAAAGACCCTTCTGACCGATCATTGAGAATGTCAAGCCGAGTAGGGTATCAAGGGATAAGTTCCACGCTATAAAGTCGCAATCTTATAAGCCGACAATCACATTTAGGAGCTGGGAGCACCAAGGTCATTTAAGGATAAATTCTCCGGGGAATCAAGATAAAGGCCGAAATTGAAGAAAGAAAGGAAAGACGGGGTCGAGCAGCAAGGAGATGGGAGGTCGATTTGGAAAGAGCGAAAAAATAAAAGAAATGAAAAAAAAAGAAAAAAAATGAAGTCTTGTCGGTGAAAACCTGAAAAGGCGCTGCAAGGCAATAGTGAGTTAAAAGAACAATGAGAGAGGCTAGTCGGTGAAAACCCCAAGGGGCACTGCTAGTCGAATGAGGGTTATGGAAGTCGTCATCAAGTTCGGGTTGAGCAAGGTTGTCAAATTGGGAGTAAGTTTAGGGATAGACTGTGTGAATGGATCAAGTGTTGATTCCACATGCATGTCATGTTTTACTAAGGTTGTCGTTTCACCTCCGAATAAGTTTCTTCTATCCACCAGAGACATCTTTCATTCGATGTCCCCTTCTGAGTTTCTTCACTTTTCTTTTCATTTATTTCTTTCTCATTATTTTCGGGCATTCAGAAAGGTTTGCAAAACTTGTCAACAAGTTTCAGTTGTACCAGAAAATTCGGGAATGAGAGCCTAGCACCGAGATTGTACCATGAAGATCACTAGGGAATGCTTTGTTATTTCTACAAAGGTGTGACCAAAGAGCGAGATGTGAATTTGGTCGGGAAGTGTGAGAACACAACTACATCAAGTAAGTTGTTCGTCGGGGACAAACTTGAAGGGCAAAGAAGGAACAAAGAAAAGAAAGGAAGTGGCAAAGACCATCTAAGCCGGGTTTTCAACTATCAATTCAAGACCCCATTGGGATAATGGGTTTGATTTTCAGCTTTTGACAAGGACCCCATTGGGATAATGGGTTCCAATTCTAAGTTTTGTCAAAACCCATTGGGATAATGGATTTCAATCTTTAGTTTGAAGTCAAGACCCCATTGGGATAAGGGGTTGCGAATTTCAGCTTTCTGTCAAAAGATCCATTGGAATAATGGGTTAACGTTTTCAGCTTTTCAGAACCAGATCCATCAGAGTGATGGTTTTCAATTTCTAGCAGAAGCAAGACCCATCAGAGTGATGGTTTTCAATTTCCAGCAGAAGCAAGACCCATCAGAGTGATGGTTTTTAATTCCAGCCGAAGCAAGACCTATCAGAGAGAGAGAGAGTTTTAAATTTCCAGCAAAGGCAAGGCCCACTAGAGTAGTGGTTTTCAATTTCCAGAAGAAGCAAGATGACACGACCCGAAATCCGGCTAAGCAGTGCGGGCACCCGACATCCTCCCCTAGACCCGTCGGGCGAACCCTTACCAACTAAATTAGGAAAATAAATATAATTTAATTCATAAATAAGGACAATACTTAAAAAAATACAGACATACTGATACCTCTAAGCTGTACAAAAGAAATTACAGCTGACTACCCAACATACTAGGTTTAGACTATCCAGACTAGACATCTAAGAGTAAGAAAGAAGACAGATACCTCCTGAAGGGAGCAAAATACAACTGAAATGATAAACACAAAACTGGTGGCCATCCGGAATAAAAGCTGGCTCACTCTGACAGCTGAAGTCGTCTTCACTCCTTCACAACGTGGCGAACTCAATCCTAGAGCGAACCTGCCGAAACGAAATAGATAGACAAGAAACAAACAACAAAACAAGGGTGAGTCAAAAGGACTCAATAAGTGAGGCAGACTAGCCACCTCAAAAAATAGGATAGCTAGCCAGGGAGAGCCAGATAACCACCGGAAATACATATGAAACTATAAACTCAACCAGAAATATGAGCCAGAAAAATATCAACAAATAAGTAATGCACGTATAAGCAGAACAATAGTTATGTACCACAAGTCAACACAATGGTATGAAATAAAATGAAATATGATGCAATGGGTCACATGTGCCAAATGAATGGAGCGGAATCCTCCTGCTCCTAGGGCGGAATCCTCCTACCCTCAATATGATGCAATGGAGCGGAATCCTCCTGCTCCTGGAGCGGAATCCTCCTGCTCCTGGAGCGGAATCCTCCTACCCTTAAATATGATGCAATGGAGCAGAATCCTCCTGCTCCTGGGGCGGAATCCTCCTACCCCTCAATATGTACAATGGAGTGGAATCCTCCTGCTCCTGGGGCGGAATCCTCCTACCCCTTAATATGTGCAATGCAGCAGAATCTTCCTGCTCTTGGGGCGGAATTCTCCTACCCCTCAATATGTGCAATGGAGCGGAATCCTCCTGCTCCTGGAGCGGAATCATCATACCCCCTCAATATGTGCAATGGAGCGGAATCCTCCTGCTCCTAGGGCGGAATCCTTCTACCCTCAATATTATACAATGGAGCGGAATCCTCCTGCTCCTCAATATGATATGCAATGCAATGCATATGAATGACATATAATGCATATGAATGCAATATGATGCAATAATAACCCTTCACCGGTGCGGGACTCTCATCGACAGCCGGGAAGTAGATGCCAACTCACAGCCAGAGTACAATGCTCAGATCCTCAATACAATACCAACAACAGGACATAATATATAATATATAATGTAAATCCAAAGCTAAGGCGTAATGAGTACGCCTATCGGCAGCTACACACGTAAGGAACACGTGGTAGAAAATCCACGAGGCCAGGTGCCTCCAAAGAAATGGATATAAACACTTACCTTGTTACAAAGTTAGCACAGCCACTCAATAACCACTTTATCCTTTGGATTCATTGCCAAACGATCCCAATTTGTTCAATAACCAGAAAAATATATTACATAAGGCTAAAGGCTTTATTCCTCACATCTTAGGCCAATCCGGTTAGGAACCTAATACCCTATTCGCATACGCAATATGCAGGCCAGGCCTATGTACAGAGTTCAAAGTCACATAACCAAACCCTAAATAAATTACATTTATATGTTGCCCATAACTCACTGAGTACAAATATATAATCAATTCCATTATCGGGGTCCATTTGACCCTTTAAACTATTAACTGAACTTATTAAAACGATGTCTAATATTCCAAGTTTTACCATTAAAATATATTCAAATACACGTAATAAACTCAAATAATGCATTAAGATCATTACCTGAATGTTTCGGGGGTGAAAATACTATTTTTCTCCGGCTCTTTTCGCATTTTCTGGCATTTTTTCTACTGCGTCATTTCATTTTCTCTGTTTCGATTCTTGTTTCTGTTTGCTTTCCCCATTCTCAATGAAGCTAAGGGATAATATATCCCTTAGCCCCCACCGTTCTTGATTTTTTTTTTTTTGTCTTTTTTGTCTTTTTCTTTTATTTTATTTTTCTTTTCTTTTCTTTTCGCGACGAAAATTAAAAAGGTACCCTACGGTATTCAAAATAATTCCAACTTTTGCATACAAGTTATACAAAATATATGTAACACACTTGCTAAGGCGGATCTCAAATCGGACTCCCGAAACTCAATATGCAAATTAAATGGAAAAAGATCAAATTATTTAACTTTCGGCATTTTAGCGGAAACTAGCCGAACAACCTCGAAATTCACTTTCGAAAGTTCACAAAAGTCACAAATAATCATACTAACCTAACGGCCCTTTCGAATTTCGAATCGGAACTCATTCGCCAAAATCGAGCTCAAAAATCTCTTTTTAATATTTATCGACAATAAAAACTGAAATCTTCTTCCGATACGTACCAAACGAGGTCTGATTTAACTCAAATTTTACAGACAGGTCCTAATGGACCTTACGAATATTTTAAAATTATCGGCACGCCAATCGGAGTCCTAACTTCTGAAACGACCGACCGAGATCGTTTCATTCTCCTCCACTTATACTCTCGTTCGTCGTCGAACGAGCCTAAGTTTAAAGAAAATTCGCACAGATACCAAGAGAACTTGCACGACCTTCATGGGCTACTCCACGGGCATTATTTCCTGATTACAGAATCAGAATTATAACACGCATATCGAACTTTAGGAATAAAATATATCTGGATAATATGATAATACCATTGCACAGCTTATTCTGACTAAGCTGATCTTTTCTCGATCACGAGAGGAGAGCTCTACATTTTCGAAGCAAAGATAGACGAAACTCTGGATGGATCAATATGATTCAGCCGATAATCACCTCTTCGATAAACCTTTTGATATAGAACAGGTCGATGGAACTAAGAATTAGCTTACGCTTGATACAATAGGGGGAGCTTTTGAAGTATCTTGTCACTACATACTATAGAAGATTTGATGCAAGCTATATTATTTTTACGAACGCACTATGCAACACCTCAGTTGATGTTAAGGTTGTTCCACAAGCTCCTTGTGGGAATGTAGTTTCTCATATCCTAATGTATGTCAAAGGTTCATCTGAACAGGGTCTATCATATAAGGATAAGGATCATGCAAATACTACTGGATAGTATGATGCAGATCAGGAATGATCTTCAGACTGAACATCTACTTCAGGGTATTGTCTTTGAATTGGAAATATTATGACTTGAAAAAGTGAAAATAAAAGAGACATGTAGTTGGACCATGAGCTGAGGCAGAATACCAGCAACAAAGTTGATTACATGTGCACTTATAACGCTAAAGTAACTTCTCAAAGAGTTGAGGTGTGAAGGAGATATGCCAATGATGGATGGACAGTAAGCTGCACTAGACCTTTAACTCTAAATTTTCATGAAGTAAAACAACGTCAATCTGAGGATCTAGTTCTAGTTGAATACAGACAGATAGCCAGAAGAAAACTGGAGTCACCATACAAGGTTACTACTGACGGTGTTCTCATGTATAAAGATAGACTTTGTGTTCCTGATGTTGCAGATTTACGTGGACAGATTACGATAGAGGCACATTATTCCAAATACACTGTTCATCCAGGTTCGACTAAGATGTACCATGATCTTAAGCAGATTTATTGGTGGAACGGAATGAAGTGTGACATAGCAGAATTTGTGGCTCAGTGTTCTAATTGCCATCAAGTTAAAGTCGTGTCATCTTTCCAGACTTTATGCTTTCAGCAGATAGGTACGTATATATGATCAGGTTGCCAGCTTATCTCTAGTATTAATAGATTATTAGTGGATTTAGCAATGATCGACACTCATTGTAGGTTTCTGTCGTGGCCCTAGGTTGGGTCGTGACAAAAGTGGTATCAACGCCTTAGAGATTTAGTATTACCATTCAGTATTTGGAGGAAGACTCCACCACTTAAAGCACAAACTCATGCAGCTATTTGAATAGGAATACTCATCCCCGCACAGTCTGCTGGACTAAAGAAGATTTAGCTAAAAGCTAAACGTAGGCAGACCTAAGCTACCAACTACCCTTTCGAGTTGCCAAACAGCTGCAACTCTCGAGTTCATAACTCCATACTTTTTCCATAAGCACCACCGCCCGATGGATCAAATTAAAGGTCAAATGATGCCTCTTCTTACCCTTAGTAGCCTTGAAAAACAACAATGTGCTTACCCGGCTGCCTTGACACGCACTGTCTCAACACAGGGAACATCACAAACGACTACTAACCGCCCAAGCTCACTAGTGCCGGAAGAAGAATAGATGGAAATGAACTGAGGATAGGAATATTTAAAGCTTTAGGAATCTCATCTTCTTATTTGCTTGGCTACCAGAGCTAGACTACTTACAAGTCAGGCTAACCAAAGAATCACAATTGAAGAAATAGACATTAAATGAGTTTCATGGAACAACATCCATGCCAATTTAACCTTCCAATAAGAAGGAAACTCCGACAATTTTCCAGAAAACCCTTTTATAACCGAAACAAGCTCATAGAATAACATAACTTTACTAGAATTTTGAACCAAGAGGAGATACGTAGATGGAATATTACTTACTAACCGCTTTACACCAGAAGAAATAATGATACTCTCTGATGGTAATGAACTAGAATCCCATCATCCAACCAACACGGAATTCCGAGAAGAGAGGTAAACTAATTTGACATAATAACAGAAGGTGACACAACAAGATGCCAGGCAGACAATACTGACACTCACTCCCAAATCCCTCACATTTAAACAAGATAAACTAGTAGGGTCTCACCAATGCTACGAATAAATCAAATCAGAAGCTCAGCCCTCTACCCCAACTGATTCTTAATAGACAACACCCAAGGAAACCAAGGAAACATGATAAGATAAACGAATTCCAGATCGATCGAAAAAATCAAATCTTACTCACATATAATAAAGAAGAAATACCTGGGTCTACTACATCGGATACCTCAGCATCCTGTTAGACTGGCAGTTCATAGAACTGCCTCTGCAGCTGAGCTGAGCTGAGCCACTACCCTGATAATCACCTTCTGAAGAACCACTGCCACTACACTCTCAACCTCTACTGGATGTGGGCATATCTCTGGTTGATTAAGATCTAAATGAAATTTCCTGCGACTGTGCAGGTGCCTGATGACAAGAGAAAGGATGACTGTCTACTTGCCGGAGTAAGGAAAAACTCCTCAAAAGATAACCAGGCTCATATCAATGATAACACCTTTTTTCTGAAAATGGAAGCAGGATAGATTGTTGATAGCTGTAAAGAAAAGACTGAATCTGATCTTAACAATCTACTGGCGCACTCTAAGAATCACGTGACACACGCTGAGATAACCTGGAAGGTGACCTCCTAAAATAATCAGAACTCTTACCTCCAAATGAGGTACCATGGTTACCCACTAGGGCCACGGGATCTCTTGCTCTCCCGCTCTAACTTATGGTATGCCTCGTACCTTCGGGTAATATCAACAACAACATCAAATTAAATCCCGACCTCAATCTCTCGAGCCATCTGGGATCTCAAGAAAGGAGAAAGCTCATCAATAAATCTTTGAATCTCTCGAAAGGCTCATGGACTAGTTCTAATGCATATTCAGCCATTCTATAGAATTCAATCTCATATTCTGAAACACCAACAGGCTAACCGACAGGTTACCCTGTCCAATCCACTCAAACTGGCAACACTTTTCATCTCGCTCGCTACTCGAAAGGAACTTTTTCACGAATCTAGAAGAAAAACCTAACCAAGTTAGCTAATAAGAGAGCAGTCCACCAATCCAGGGCTGGACCTTGAAACTGGAAAGAAGAATAATCAACACTATACCCCTCGATATAATCAAGAGCCTGAAGGATATGCTGACATCATTGTATTTTAAAAATTTACGCAGGGATTATCTGATGCATGGCTTAAGAATATCGGAAGGTTCAATTGGGTAAAATAATGCAGCCTTTTCAGATACTCGGACCGAGCCATTACTCGGGCTAGCTAACCAACCAGAATAACTAGAGGCACAACACATGCTGCCTCCGGAACATACTTTACTGCGGCAATATCAAGAACTGGAATAGAAGCTCCCTGAGACTGAACATCTGCATCTGCATCTGCGACAACCTGATAAGCTGCCTAGCGAATAATAGGTTCTTGCGGTATCTGCGTCGCCAAAATTCTCGTAAAAGCATCGTAGAGAGCTAAGGGAACCATAAGGCCCTGCTCCATTGCCCATCGCGAGCTCGTACAGCTGGGACCTCCGTAACTAAATCGTCAGCACAATCAAAACACTCGGGGCTTCGTCAGTGCTAACCCAGGCCAGACTGCTTCGTCTTGAACTCATACCGTTTGCTGATTTGTCGCACGAGGGTTCACAATTACCACGAAGGAATTAACGAAAATACTTTTGCATCCTAGACCGACGCACGATCAGAAAAGAAGGAAGTGAAACTTCCTAAATGCAATCATAGCCTCTCGTAGATAAGAACGGACGTCTACGTACCCATCAGCGAGACCCTACTAGACACTGTTGTAGTCTGGAAAGACTCTAAACTGGGCTCTGATACCAACTGACACGACCCGAAATCCAGCTAGGCCGTGCGACCACCCGACATCCTCCCCTAGACCCGTCGGGCGAACCCTTACCAACTAAATTAGGAAAATAAATATAATTAAATTCATAAATAAGGACAATACTTAAAAAAACATAGACATACTGATACCTCTAAGCCGAAAAGAAATTACAGCTGACTACCCAACATACTAGGTTTAGGGCAATCCAGACTAGACATCTAAGAGTAAGAAAGAAGACACATACCTCCTGAAGGGAGAAAAATGCAACTGAAATGATAAACACAAAACTGGTGGCCATCCGGAATAAAAGCTGGCTCACCCCGACAGCTGAAGTCGTCTTTGCTCCTTCACAACGTGGCGAACTCAATCCTGGAGCGAACCTGCCAAAACGAAATAGATAGACAAGAAACAAACAACAACAAGGGTGAGTCAAAAGGACTCAATAAGTGAGGCAGACTAGCCACCTCAAAGAATAGGATAGCTAGCTAGGGAGAAGAAACAGATAAACCAAATTCCTCTTAATTAAATTATAAAAAGGCAGAGCCAGATAACCACCGGAAACACGTATGAAACCATAAACTCCACCAGGAATACGAGCCAGAAATATATCAACAAATAAATAATGCACGTATAAGCAGAACAATAGTTATGTACCACAAGTCTACACAATGGTATGAAATGAAATGAAATGAGATGAAATGAAATGAAATATGATACAATGGGTCACATGTGCCAAATGAATGGAGCGGAATCCTCCTGCTCCTAGGGCGGAATTCTCCTACCCTCAATATGATGCAATGGAGCGGAATCCTCCTACCCCTAAATATGATGCAATGGAGTGGAATCCTCCTGCTTCTGGGGCAGAATCCTCCTACCCCTCAATATGTACAATGGAGCGGAATCCTCCTGCTCCTGGGGCGGAATCCTCCTACCCCTCAATATGTGCAATGGAGCGGAATCCTCCTACTCCTGGGGCGGAATCCTCCTACCCCTCAATATGTGCAATGGAGCGGAATCCTCCTGCTCCTGGGGCGGAATCCTCATACCCCTCAATATGTGCAATGGAGCGGAATCCTCCTGCTCCTAAGGCGGAATCCTCCTACCCTCAATATGATACAATGGAGCGGAATCCTTCTGCTCCTGGGGCGGAATCCTCCTACCCCTCAATATGATATGCAATGCAATGCATATGAATGACATATAATGCATATGAATACAATATGATGTAATAATAACCCTTCACCGGTGCGGGACTCTCATCGACAGCCGGGAAGTAGATGCCAACTCATAACCAGAGTACAATACTCAGATCCTCAATGCAATACTAACAACAGGACATAACATATAATATATAATGTAAATCCAAAGCTAAGACGTAATGAGTACGCCTATCGGCAGCTACACACATAAGGAACACGTGGTAGAAAATCCACGAGGCCAGGTGCCTCCAAAGAAATGGATATAAACACTTACCTTGTTACAAAGTTAGCACAGCCACTCAATAACCACTTTGTCCTTTGGATTCATTGCCAAACGATCCCACTGTGTTCAATAACCAGAAAAATATATCACATAAGGCTAAAGGCTTCATTCCTCACATCTTAGGCCAATCCGGTTAGGAACCTGATACCCTATTCACATACGCAATACGTAGGCCAGGCCTATGTACAGGGTTCAAAGTCACATAACCAAACCCTAAATAAATTACATTTATATGTTGCCCATAACTCACTGAGTACGAATATATAATCAATTCCATTATCGGGGTCCATTAGACCCTTTAAACTATTAACTGAACTTATTAAAACGATGTCTAATATTCCAAGATTTACCGTTAAAATATATTCAAACACACGTAATAAAATCAAATAATGCATTAAGATCATTACCTGAATGTTTCGGCGTGAAAATACTATTTTTCTCCGGCTCTTTTCGCATTTTCTGGCATTTTTTTTCTACTGCGTCATTTCATTTTCTCTGTTTCGATTCTTGTTTCTGTTTGCTTTCCCCATTCTCAATGAAGCTAAGGGATAATATATCCCTTAGCCCCCACCGTCCTTGATTTTTTTTTTTTTTGTCTTTTTTGTCTTTTTCTTTTATTTTATTTTTCTTTTCTTTTCTTTTCGCGACGAAAATTAAAAAGGTACCCTACGATATTCAAAATAATTTCAACTTTTGCATACAAGTTACACAAAATATATGTAACATACTTGCTAAGGCGGATCTCAAATCGGACTCCTGAAACTCAATATGCAGATTAAATGGAAAAAGATCAAATTATTTAACGTTCGGCATTTTAGCGGAAACTAGCCGAACAACCTCGAAATTTACTTTCGAAAGTTCACAAAAGTCACAAATAATCATACGAACCTAACGGCGCTTTCGAATTTCGAATCGGAGCTCATTCGCCAAAACCGAGCTCGAAAATCTCTTTTTAATATTTATCGACAATAAAAACTGAAATCTTCTTCCAATATGTACCAAACGAGGTCTGATTTAACTCAAATTTTACAGACAGGTCCTAATGGACCTTACGAATATTTTAATATTATCGGCACGCCAATCGGAGTCCTAACTTCCGAAACGACTGACCGAGGTCGTTTCACAAGACTCATCGGAGTGATGGTTTTCAATTTCCAGCAAAAGCAAGACCATCAGAGTGATGGTTTTCAAATATCCAGTAAGAGCAAGACCCATCGAGTGATGGTTTTCAATTAGCAAGAGCAAGACCCATCAGAGTGATGGTTTTCAATTCAACAAGAACAAGACCTATCAGAGAGATGGTTTTCAATTGGCAAGAGCAAGACCCATCGAGTGATGGTTTTAAATTGGCAAGAGCAAGACCCATCAGAGTGATGGTTTTCAATTCAGCAAGAACAAGACCTATCATAGAGATGGTTTTAATTTTCAGCAAAAGTAAGACCCATCAGAGTGATGGTTTTCATTTCAGCAAGAAAAAGACCCACCAGAGTGGTGGTTCCAGTTTTACATTCAAGTTAAAGTCCTTCAAAGCGGAAATTTCAATTTTCAAGTCAAAGTCCGTCAAAGCGGCAATTTCATTCAAGTCAAAGTCCGTCAAAGCGGCACTTTTAATTTCAAGTCAAAGTCCGTCAAAGCGGTAATTTCATTCAAGTCAAAGTCCGTCAAAGCGGTAATTTTAATTTTCAAGTCAAAGTCCGTCAAAGCGGCAATTTCATTCAAGTCAAAGTCCGCCAAATCGGGAATTTCAATTTTTCAAGTCAAGTCCGTCAAAGCGGCAATTTCATTCAAGTCAAAGTCCGTCAAAGCGGCAATTTCAATTTTTCAAGTCAAGTCCGTCAAAGCGGCAATTTTAACTTTCAAGTCAAAGCCCGTCAAACCGGCAACTACAACATTCAAGTCAAAGCCCGCCCGAGCGGCAATTTCAACATTCAAGACAAAGCCCGTCAAAGCAGCAACTACAACATTCAAGTCAAAGTCCGTCAAAGCGGCAAATTCAACTTTTAAGTCAAAGCTTGCTCGAGCAGCAATGACAAGTTTTCAAAACCCACTTGGTTAGTGAGAGCTTCAGAGCACTTCATCAGCTTGGGAAGCATGAAGAGCTAGCTTAGAAATTGTAATTTTACATTTCAATGTTGTAATTTTGTTTTTCTTTGTAAAACAATGATTACCGGCCAGCAACCAGCAACAAGTGACGAGCAGCAACAGCTTTAGTATGTCAAAAGTGCCTCAAGTCATTCCGGGTAGGTCCAGAAGCGTCTTTGTCAGTCCTAGTGTGTCTTAGTAGCGTCTAGTGTAAGTTCATGTGAGTCAAGTATTTTTTTTAATGCGGTAGTCCCAATTACCGCACGTGAGGAACTACACTGACCTGATTCCTTAGTCCAGAGATATGTAGGTAGCCTTGTAGTCAGGGTACGATCACCATTTTGCAAATCGTGTTGTCGGCTAGAACCGAAAAGCCAAAATTAGTTGTCGATTACGTCTTTGTCCGAAAACTCTTCATGTTCCCGAACAAAGAGGGGCAGCTGTAATCACCTAATTTTGGCACAAAAATATAAAAAAAAACATAAAATATGTGTGTTAATTGTCATGAGATTTTACCATTTATTTTGACTATTTTAGTAATTGATTAGGAAGAAAAATGCTAGAAAATTAACCAAAATATATTTTATTTTGTGAGCTACGTGTATGTTGAAAATTTGTAATTTGTTATTTGTTAAAACATGTCTTCGTGTGTTTTCGTGTTATTTAGTTGGTCTAATTAAATGTGTTAATTATTAATGAATGAGTTTTGTCTTGGATTAGAATAGCCATTGGGCTAGTAAATTCAGAAAATGAAGGAATACAACCCAACCCAATAAGTTTCAGCCCACCCCATTTGACCCGAAACCATCACAGCCCTTAGATCGACTTAATCCAATGGCCTACAATCACCCATCCCTTTCAGCTGTAAAAGCCCTCAATTCCTTTCACTTGCAATTTATTTTCCCAAATCTCCTTTGAGACTAACGAAACGCTGCCAAATTCCAAAGCCACCGGAAAACAACCACACCACCATGAACCGCCGACCTCCAGCCCTCTCTTCATCACAAAAATACATCCCCGTAATCACCTTGACCTTCTCCACTTCGATTCACTATTGGATTTCCAAAAGCACGCGGTTTTTTCTTCTTTTCGCAGATCGATGTTCGAAAGTACGGTTGAAGGATTTTTTGGTGAGTTCTCCATATTTTCCGTTGATCTTTTACGTATAGGAGCCTTCCCTTTCTCCTCTTTCCATTCTTCTCTTTTTATAGCTGAAACGACCCCAAATGGGATCGTTTTCGTTAGAAGAAGAGGGGGACGGATTTCTTAAGAACTAGGGCTTGCTTGGTTGGGTGTTAAAACAATGGGAAGTTTGAAATGATGGAGGTGCAGCAGTTTATGGCGAAGTGATGGCGGGATTGAATTAGTTTTAGGTGGTGGAAGGACTAGGCTGCAATGATGACTTTAATATGATCCGAGGGAGCGACGCGTTGACAATGGTGGCTGGTGTTGAAATAGCACTGCTCTAGTTCTCAATTTTGCTGTGAAACTATAGGTGAGGCAGTTTAGATTGGTGATGATGCCGAGGTGGCGACAGTGATGCCGAGGGCATGGAGGCAGCGAGGCTGCGACAGTGAGAGTGTGTGTGCAGCGACAAAGTTAGTGGTGAGGCAGCGACTTTAGGGGTTCGATTGTTGATGTCCGGAGAAGCTGCTTGGTGGTTCTGTGATGACGATGGTAATGTGGAGGTGCAGCAGTTGCGTGAGGAAGTTAAGTGGTTGTGGTGAATGTTTTGCTTGGCAAGGCCAGGGAGTTGCAGCGATAATGTTCCAATAGTGATGACAAGGCAGTGGCTCGACAAGGCGGTGTTGGTTTGCGCCTAGCATTGGCTACGGGTCAGGTCAAAAGATAGCGCTCTCCGTTCTTATTTCCATGTGTTTATATTTATGCTTAGTCGTGATTTACAGTTGGAAGAATCAGTAATTGAGTTTGCTTTGGCAATAGTTTTTCTTCATGAGTTTAACTAGTTTGCTTTTATGGCTTAGCTTTTAGTATATTTTAGTGCAGAATAAAGTTACCAATGTTGATATTGTCCGAGGTTGAGTTCAAAATGAATTACAATTTGTACGTTTTGAAGTTCGTCCTTCATTTGAGTGTTCAAGCATGATGGTCTGCCTGTTTGTGTTCGAAAAAGCTTATGTGTATTTGACTAAATATCGGATTGTTTGAATTAGTTTTGAGTATGAGGTTTGCCTATGATCAAGAATGAAATGTGTTTCTAGTATGAAGTGTGCTCCCCTGTTAAGTTTGCTTTGAGTTGAGCTTAGTCGACTGTGAGCTTTTTGTTTTCTTAATAGTAGAAACTCATAGTAGTTAGTTTGCTTAGCTCTGTTTCAGTTGTGAAGTTATTTAGGTTTGTAGGATTGTCCCCGTTTGTCTTCAAGCATGATATATGTGAGTTTGAGTGCTTGATCTTTGTTTAAGGGTGAAGAAAGGATTAATCTTGACTGTGTTGGTTTGCTTGATAAAAATGAAACATTAGTTAGGTCTGCATATTTTGTTAGTGAACTTGGGAATTGACCTGGCAATGTTAGGAGTTTTTCAGAGGTGTTGGACTCTAAGTCCATATGTTTTGGGTCAAACAAGAGTTTAGGACTTAGGTGTAGGTAAAGCTTGACCACTAGTTTCAAAATCTAAAAAAATCAGATATTTGTATCGAAAAATAGTAGTCAAAAGTCAAATAAGAAAGACAAAAAGGGGCAGCACCTTTGAAGGCTTTTCTGTCAACTTTTCTCATGGCAAGCATGCCAAAAAGTACTTTTCTGTAGGGTGAAAAATTTTGCACATGGGTTAGTACTTTTACCCAACTTTTTACCCTCACCTCCTACTCTATTTTAATAGAGTGTTTTTTCTTCATTTGAGAACAAGAACATCTGAAAAATTGACTACTCATATACACACATACAGAGATCTGGAAAACACTCTCTAACACACCAAGATCTGAAATTTCACATCAACACAAGAGCTGAAAGAACAAAATAGTTAGAGTTGGAAGAGGTTTGTTCCTGGTTGGATTTAGGTGTTTAAAGGGATTGTTAAGGTGCTGTTATTGCCGTTGCACGTTGCTAAAAGGCTGGCCTAGCTGTTTGCTCTCATTGCTGTTCTTTTTTCTTTCTATTAAGTACTTGGAGGTTTAACCCTTTGAGGTAAATATTCTAACCATTGTTATTGTCTTGAAGTATGTATTATTGGGCTGTTTTAGAGCTTTAAATGTTTAAAAGGAAACGACCTGTGTAAGGCCCTCCATAGTATGAATTTTACTTCATCTCTTATGTCCATCTTTAATGGTCGCTGCCATGCGTATCTCTTCATTATAGTAAATGATGCTTTTTTTCTACTTTCCTGTGAGCGAGGCTCATAGAGTCAAAGCTTTTTTTTGTTAAAAAACAATTAAGATAAAGTTACGGATAGTCTTGTTAAATAACTAACTCGAGAAGTGGATAAAGTTGAAAAATAAGAAAATTAGGATTGTTCATGCAAATCGATTAAATCTGGTCCAGAACGTTTACAACTTGGGACGTGTTTATTTGACTAAAATTTGGGCTAATTGATTGTGAACTTAACTGAACAAATGGTACAAGCATGAAACTGAAATAGCTTTGTTATGGAAAGAAATGGTAACAAACTTGAGAACTTTGCTTTATTAAAATGTTAGCAAATAACTATGAACAAAGGCGCACACACCCAAAATGAGCAAAGACAGTTTCGTGCAAAACGGTAAACATAAGACTAAGAAAGTAAAGGAAAATGGTAGTAACCAAGCAGTAGCATAGTCACCCCCACTTTGATGAAATGTTAAAGGAAATGACACGATTAGGCAAGTTGATAGGATGATTTCAGGCTTAATTAAACAATAATCTATATTGTTTACTTAAAACTCATTTAAGTCAAGAGATTTCGAACGGGTGAAGTGCCTGCGTGATTTAATTGATTTAAGTCGGAAGATTTCGAACGAGTGAAGTTCTCGTGCGATTATATTAGATTTGAGTTTTCAATTGTCAAACGGTAAAAATTAATAATAAATCGAAGCGTAGCAAAATCAAGGCAAAAATATAACAAACAAATTCAAAGAGTCGAAATGCGTCAATAAAGCAACTGTGCTTGGCACAGGACTCGAGGGTGCCTAACACCTTCCCGAGAGTCAACCAAGATCCTTACCTGGAACTCTGACGCAGACCATTTACGAGTCATGGGTGTTCTAGGTGCACCACTTTGGTGACTTGGCACACCTTTAACTTGTCAAGTGGCGACTCCGAAAATCTCTAAATAAATTGTGTACCTATTAATACCAGTCACAGACCTTTTAAACGATAAGTTTTTTCCTTTTTAAGTTAAAAAAGGGTCGTGACAATATTTCAAAAAAAAAAAAAGAAGGAGAAGAAGATATGAATAATATATAAAAAATCATATATAAACATAAAATACACACATATACACATATAAAATGAACAAAAAAAAGGAAAAAGAGGAGCAGATTTGGAAACAGCAGCTGCTCTAGTTTCGCCCGAGGAATAGCAGCAGCGGCGACCGGCGAGGGAGAGTGGGGGACGGCGGGAGGGTGGGTGGGTGGAGGAGGGGCGAGAAAGAGAGGGGGAGAAGTTAGGGTTTTGGATTAGAGAGAGAAGGGAAAATGATAAAATGGTATGTTTTGTAAAAATCATACAAATATCGTTATGTTGTGTAATTTCTCAATAATATCGGTATTTTTTGTAATTTAACTGTTTAATGCGTCAATTAGCGTAAAAATCTCTTTATATTTTGAGGAGAGCCCAAATTTTAAAAATTGACACTATGCTATGCCAATGTATGACAAAAATATGACCCTTTATTTGTACATGAAGTGTTATTTTTGAAAAAAAATCCAATTATAAATATTCAAAACCTCTTTAACTAACTATACATTGAGGAATGCATTAAATATTTTACCAAGTTTTAAGTATTTATTCAATTTCTCAAGTTGCAATTAATTTTAATTCTCGACATAGGCCCTATTTTAGATAAAAATTTGCTCTATTTTATCAAATCGTTATCATTAATATTTAAAAAGTTCACTGTTTATTTCTATTTAATTAATTGACATTATCTCGATTAATAAACTAACTTTGTATTTTCCTGGTAAATGTGGCATAATTGATGTAGTGAATCTTCTTTATAAGTTTCCAAGTTTATATCATACATCCCAAGTTTTCAATGGTAAGAACTTTGTCTGACATTTTAGGCTTTTGAATTAACTTTCTCAAATCATTATAGTTATTATAAGTTTTCGAAAGCAAGAACTAAGGTAGTGTGTCACAACTAAGTGTTTAATATTTTGTTAATATAAGATAATGATTACAAATATAAATAAATATTACTAACAATATTCATTGTGAAGCTAAATGTTATATGTTTTGCAAAAATACTAAAACTTTAAACTACATTTACAAAAACAAAAAAGACGACACAAAATATTTTGCAAACTTGAACATCTACTTTAGAATTCAAGTAGATTTAGAAGTATTTCTCCTAAATGTCGTGAAATCAGAAAATCAAAAGGGAAGGGAGACGGGTGGTGGTGGAGACAACCACCATTGGAAAGTTCATTTTTGTTTTGTTGTCTTTGATCTGCACTGAAATTGAGTTAAAAGGTGACGGTGGAGTTACAGCGACGCCACCAGGGGATAGGCGTCGCTCCTCCCTTCGCTTTATTGATGCTGCATCACCCAAGGATCTGAAGCCATTTTCTTTTACCCTGTCGTTTCGCCGGAGATCTGTGTTCCGATGCGAACGTTCCTTTATTTTTCTTGTAAATCGTTTGTGCTTACCTGGTGAACCACTGTTGATCCAGTCACGTTTTGGGTTTAATTCTTATGTATTGCAGCTTGTTTCGCCGACTCTAGTATCTGACGCTAATACTAGGTTTCTGCAATTGTCTTGGCTCGTTTGCTTTTTGACACACATTGTTGAATTATTTTCTGATAAGTTTATGCATGTTTGCAACTGACTCCCTTTTGAGGATTTTGCTTTCTCTGCTAGGGTTTTGACAATTCGTGTTGATTGAGTATGCTAAGACTTCTTGGGTCAATGACCAAACGCTTCGCTGGCGTCGTTAATTACTGTGCTGGTAGATTACTGTTGAGTTATTAAACTGATTTGAACGGATACCATACCGTGTTGCTTGCCTATGAAAATACTTCATTTTGAGGCATTTGAACTGATATTGAACTGATACTACACAGGCCAATGACGTTTGGAGGTCACCGAGTCCCGTCCCGTTACGTATAAAACGTCCCTTACGTGCCCCTTACGAAAATAAAATAGGCGATGATGAATGTATGCACTTTAATGCGAAGAAAGTCGTGAATAGAGTGGTGGATTTGGTACTTGGCATGGATACCGGCCCGGGCTCCGTGTTTGCAGCCGTACCAACATCCCGAGCCTCTACTCGACACGCCATACAAATCTGAGCCTAAATTTTACAAAATAAAACCCCATTACTATTATTATTGTTATTATTATTATTATTATATATTTTATCATTATTATTACTATTATTATTATTATTATTACTTTATGATTATTACTTACTATTATTATTTTATTTTCATTAGTTATTACACTTTATTATCGTACTAATCCAATTTCATTTTGTTTGTTTTGCGAGGTACATTTGATTGAATGAATATGCCGCTTCCGGGTTCTACCTTTTGAACTTATTCTCATTATTTATGTAGTTAGACTTAATAGAATTTGTACAATTTATTTGTAGAATGATTAGTCAATGAACCTTTGATTATATGATTATTTGATTGATTGCTTTACCTTATAGTCATTACCTTTATATTTTGGAGTTGTCATTTAATTGAATGTCAATTGTGGAGCCAATTTAGCAAATGCGTGCAAGTTAAATAATTTTTGCAAAAAAAGTATTTCAATTAATCATTTTAGATAAATTTTAGAAAAATGCACTTGCAAATTAATTTGGAAACCTGCTGGATTAACCGTTATTTACGAAATTTCGAAAGTGCCTTAAAAACCTTCTTTCGAAATTAACAAAACCTCTTACTTAGAATCTCTAAAAGACTACCTTTTCCCAAAAATGGAGTTTTGCACGCATTTGCTTATTTGGTTCCCTGTTTTCCTTAAATTGGGTGGCGACTCCTAAAACTCCAAAAGAGTTAGTCCATTCAGTTGATATTCCTGAATTTAGCCTTTCGGGGTTAATTATTTGGGGGTTCAACAGCATGGCGACTCTGCTGGGGAGCAATAAAGGTTTTGACCATAAAGGTTTCCAATTATTTGCAACTAGCATGCCTAATTTATTTGCTTTATTATATCTGTTTGTTTGGTTTGTTATAGAAAGCATGTATTAGATTTTATTTGTGCATAGTCCGCATTCCGTTTATATTTCCTCCCTCATGGAGCCTGTCAATTCTCTTTCATCTCCTCGATTTCATCACGGGGGGCCTGCTTGACGGGCAATTATACAGGAAGGGCATTGTCCTTCCTAACTCTTTGAATTTCTTTCGTGTCACCAAAGTTAGTTGGGGTATGGTTTTCCTGGTTTGTCATGGCCGGTTTTATTGGTTTATGAGGCCATGTTTATCCCTCATAGGTCGAGTCAGCCTCAACCGTTAGCCCACTCTTAGAAGCAGATTAGGTCATGCATGCATATACACCTTAGTTTGGACCCGGTCCTTGATACCGTTTCCAGGAATTAAGAAACCGCCTTTTGTTGACGGGTTATTGAATCCCAACGATACTGCATATTATGTGATCATGTGGAAATTATAACGATTCCCAAACCATTTGCCATGTCAAATTTGAGAAGTTGATAATTATGTCGGTTTATTTTTATCTCACATGCTGTATTGACAAATGGCCTAAGTCGTTATAATAACCATATGTGCGTGCAACTTGACGATTAGGCTTACCTCTAGCACAAAGAGGTACCTTACAGGGTAGGACGCGTTTGCATATTTATTTACGCTCAACTACTTGTGATTGTCACATATTAATTGCTTGCCTTGCTTTATTTACTCAAAATGCGTTAAATACTAGGTGTTGCTTGCTTGTGTGCAATCCTATGAATGACATGCAAACTAACTTAGTTACCCTTTGAGGTTTCTTTGTTTTGTCCATTTCTTTAGCAGAAGTTTGATTTGTAAAGTGGTTGACCACGCGAATCACGTAAGGTTCAAGATCTGATTGATGGTAGACGCTCTAGCTCGTGAACGATGCAGTACTAGAAGCTAATGGCATTGTTTGAAAGAACTTGGCGATTGAACTTAGTAGCATTATTTTCAATTTTAATTCAGATTGAGGCCCTGAATTGCATTGTACCTTAAAAGCTTATGTTAATCTGAATCAACTCATTTTGAATTTATGAAAGTTGAAATAAAATGCATCGCATCCTTATTATATTATTTACGCTTGCATTTATATTTGTTTATGTCTCAAAATTAAAATTGATAAACCTGCCAAAGTTTTGCTGGTGACGTATGGCGAAACAACTGAACAGTTTGAAAACGACGCACTGGAAAGTTATTATCTGCACTCTTTGGATATTGCACTACTGTTAGAATTTCAACTGGGGCAGCTTTTATTTGTTGGTATATGGCGTTGAAGCAGTGATGCAGAACTACGCACGGTCTGATCCCCAAGGAGGGATATGTAGGCTACCCCATCGGGCTCGACCCTTTAGCATTTAAATTTTTATTTTTCCCCAAGAAGGACAACTGGGGCAATTTTTGCAAAACGAGTTGGAGATGCGAAAGATAATAATTGGGGCAGAATTTTGCAAGAAGCAGCATGGTTATTAAAGATGAATTGGCAAAAACTCTGTAACCGGCTAAGCGAATAGTGCAAAGTCTAAGACAAAGGACGTTCAGTTTGTTTTAAAATATGTTACAAGTTTAAGTCAAGGCAAAAGTTTCAAAATGCATCTTTGACTTCATTTGCATGCTTATTTCACTTGCTATATTGCATTAAAATATTTTATCTTGCCTCTATTTTTCAAAAATCTATGCTATTTGAGTTCATGAGCCAAGTTTCTGAAAGCAATTCGCAAATCAAAGTCCAATGAAGACGAGGAATCAGCAGAAACAGCAAGATCAGGATGAAGTCTGCATAAATCAAACGCTTCCCCCTCCCTCCCCAAAACTAACAATTTTTCTTTGAGAGCAGGAACATGAAAGCTTGCAATGAAAGGATCATTTGCACTATGGATGAACAATTTATGGAATGCGCATTCAAAGTTTCCTTGCAGATTACGTCGCATTGCCTTTTTCATGACTTAAAGCGTTATGGTTTGCCATGAGTTATTGCCGAACAGGCGGCATTTCTACCTCTATGATTTTCATTCCCAAATAAGCAATGAAGCCGAGGCATGCATTATGTTTTCAAATCACGCCAAAATAAGCATTGCCTTATTTTTAATTGACAATCCACTCAAGGCCATCATTGCCCGATTGTCTCGCCAATTGATGTATCAAATGGCTATTGCACCGATTATATTTCCGAACTGCTTTGCTTTGCATTTGCTTTAAATTCTGCCTTTATATTTGCTTTAAATTAATGTCTTGCTTTACTTTTTCAGGTTAACCATCAGTTTCTCAAAGATTATTCGCCTTGTCGCATATGCAGCGCAAATCTATTTCTTCCTTTTTTCATTATAGCTTTTGCTTTATTATTCACTCGTTTTCTAACGCATTTACTTTAAATTTGCAGAAATTGAACATCAGATTCAATATGAACTGAAGGCATTCAACGCCTTGCAGCACTATTAATACAAGCAACACGACCCAGCTTTGCTTATTTGTTTTGCATTATATTGCCTTAATTAATCCAATTTGCAACTTTATTTCGCAGGCTACATCAAATTTAGGCTCGTCCACCTTATAATTGAACGTTTTGGGCTCGTTCGCCTTATAAATGAACGTTTTGTGCCCGTTCGCCTTATAAATGAACAATTCGGGTTCATCCACATGTAAATAGGATATGCAGGTTTATTTCAAGTTGCATTGGGACGCTGGAGGCTTCGTAACCAGATGTCTCATTTGTGTTATCAAGTGATTGGAGCACAATCCAAGATTGTGTTGCAAACTACCTCTTCATGATTAAAAGCATTATGCTTATCATGGTTTGTTGCCGAACAGGCGGCATTTATATCTTTATGACCCGTATTTCAAAATAAACATTATTCTGAAACTTGCATAGATGATAGTTTAAGACAAGTCGGCTGAAGCACCGCTTTCGGAGTGTTTCGCGATGTCGGTTGTCTTGCAATATTGGCATGTTATATTTAAAATAGATTGATAGTCTAAGACAAGTCGGCTGGAGCACCACTTTCGGAGTGCTTCGCGATGTCGATTGTCTTGCAATATTGGCATATTATATTTGAAGTAGATGATAAAGATAGACAAGTCGACTTGAGACATTATGCCTCGTTAGTCGACTTATCCTTACAATTTATTCCCGCTTTACTTATTGCCTTACTTTACTGTTTCAGAATAATGATCAGCCTAGAGGTTCTCCAGGCGGAGCGCCTTGTCAGTTGATCGAAAGAAGAACTTATCGATGATACCGCAACCCGCATTTACAATTTTATGTTATCACTTTATCCATTTCTTATTACAGTTTATTAGCAGTTGCACGCTTACCGTTTGTTGAGATTATTACAGGATTTTTAGCAGCACCGCAGCAGCGTTTGGAGCATAACATGGATTTTTTCCTTAGCGGTGAACTGGGCAATCGTTGATATGAGCTAGACTCGTCAACGAAGACCTGAAGAATCGCACCCGCATAAGTCATCAACCCTAGAGGTAAGTCTCTTGTTAACCCTGAGTCTGAGGTTTGAGATTGAAGACAAGATGGCTCGGTTATCGAGATGCAGTGGAAGCTATGTCCGTGCAAACCCCTCCTTATGGATGTGTCGTCGACCATATTTTCATAACTTGGGTGATTACAAGCCTCTTTTCCCGCGCTTGAGTAGTCCTTACTATCTCGTCTTTGATTTTCAAATCGCGTCGAACTATATATGGCCTGATTCTCTTTCAGCCCGAGATATGTAGGCAACTCGGAAACCGGAGCTCGACCATGTCCATAAGCCTCGCATTTTGATCCCAGGAATCAGAGTCTTGGCTTTACCGTGACAAAATTGGCTTTCACGTCAACTTTCTTTACCCTGAAAACTCTTTCATCCTTTTCGGGTAAAGAGGGGCAGCTGTTGACACCCAATTTTGTCCCGAATTTTAATTAAATGTATAATTATTTTAAATTAAGTTCAATTTTGAAAATTGCAAGCAAATAGCTAATTTTAAAGAGAAATGGCCAAATTCGCAAGTCATCCCTTCATTTGCGTTGTACTATGTAATTCTTTGTTAATTTAATTGAAGGCTATATGTGTTATTAGGCCTAAACTCAGCCTACCTTTGCAATACCTACACATATATATACACACTACATCCACAAAACCCTGGCCGGGAACCACACTATTCATCATCATCCTCACCAGATCTAACCCAGTTATTCTCCATACACACCCTTACACCTCTCTTTCCATACACCATACATAAACACTTACACACACCACCGAACACATACACACGCATACCCCGAAGTCCCTCTCCTCTCTCTGTTCAATACATACAGTAACATATACATACACATCTAGAAAAGATCCGTGGGAGCAGTACAAAACCAGTAGAGAAGGAGATCCGGGTTATCGTATTCATGTCGTGAAATCAGAAAATTAAAAGAGAAGGGAGACGGGTGGTGGGGGAGACAACCACCATTGGAAAGTTCATTTTTGTTCAGTTGTCTTTGATCTACACTGAAATTGAGTTAAAAGGTGACGGTGGAGTTGCAGCGACGCCACCAGGGGATAGGTGTCGCTCCTCCCTTCGCTTTATTGCTGCTGCATCACCCAAGGATCTGAAGCGATTTTCTTTTACCCTGTCGTTTCGCCGGAGATCTGTGTTCCGATGCGAACGTTCCTTTATTTTTCTTGTAAATCGTCTGTGCTTACCTGGTGAACCACTGTTGATCCAGTCACGTTTTGGGTTTAATTCTTATGTATTGCAGCTTGTTTCGCCGACTCTAGTGTCTGACGCTAATACTGGGTTTCTGCAATTGTCTTGGCTCGTTTGCTTTTTGACACACATTGTTGAATTATTTTCTGATAAGTTTATGCCTGTTTGTAACTGACTCCCTTTTGAGGATTTTGCTTTCTCTGCCAAGGCTTTGACAATTCGTGTTTATTGAGTTTCTAAGACTTCTTGCGTCAATGACCAAATGCTTCGCTGGTGTTGTTAATTACTGTGCTGGTGGATTACTGTTGAGTTATTAAACTGATTTGAACGGATACCATACCGTGTTGCTTGCCTATGAAAATACTTCATTTTGAGGCATTTGAACTGATATTGAACTGATACTACACAGGCCAATGACGTCTTGAGGTCACTGAGTCCCATCCCGTTACGTATAAAACGTCCCTTACGTGCCCCTTACGAAAATAAAATAGGCGATGATGAATGTATGCACTTTAATGCGAAGAAAGTCGTGAATAGAGTGGTGGATTTGGTACTTGGCATGGCAACCGGCCCGGGCTCCGTGTTTGCAGCCGTACCAACATCCCGAGCCTCTACTCGACACGCCAGACAAATCTGAGCCTAAAATTTACAAAATAAAACCCCATTATTATTATTATTATTATTATTATTATTATTATTATTATTATTATTATTATTATTATTATTATTATATATTTTATCATTATTATTACTATTATTATTATTACTTTGTTATTATTACTTTACTATTATTATTATTTTATTTTCATTAGTTATTATACTTTATTATCGTACTAATCCAATTTCATTTTTTTTTTTTGCGAGGTACATTTGATTGAATGAATATGCCGCTTCCGGGTTCTACATTTTGAACTTATTCTCATTATTTATGTAGTTAGACTTAATAGAATTTGTACAATTTATTTATAGAATGATTAGTCAATGAACCTTTGATTATATGATTATTTGATTGATTGCTTTACCTTATAGTCATTACCTTTATATTTTGGAGTTGTCATTTAATTGAATGTCAATTGTGGAGCCAATTTAGCAAATGCGTGCAAGTTAAATAATTTTTGCAAAAAAAGTATTTCAATTAATCATTTTAGATAAATTTTAGAAAAATGCACTTGCAAATTAATTTGGAAACCTGCCGGATTAACTGTTATTTACGGAATTTCGAAAGTGCCTTAAAAACCTTCTTTCGAAATTAACAAAACCTCTTACTTAGAATCTTTGAAAGACTGCCTTTTTTCAAAAATGGAGTTTTGCACACATTTGCTTATTTGGTTCTCTGTTTTCCTTAAATTGGGTGGCAACTCCTAAAACTCCAAAAGGGTTAGTCCATTCAGTTGATATTCCTAAATTTAGCCTTTCGGGGTTAATTATTTGGGGGTTCAACAGCATGGCGACTCTGCTGGGGAGCAATAAAGGTTTTGACTATAAAGGTTTCCAATTATTTGCAACTAGCATGCCTAATTTATTTGCTTTATTATATCTGTTTGTTTGGTTTGTTATAGAAAGCATGTATTAGATTTTATTTGTGCATAGTCCGCATTCCGTTCATATTTCCTCCCTCATGGAGCCTGTCAATTCTTTTTCATCTCCTCGATTTCATCACGGGGGGCCCGCTTGACGGGCAATTATACAGGAAGGGCATTGTCCTTCCTAACTCTTTGAATTTCTTTCGTGTCACCAAAGTTAGTTGGGGTATGGTTTGCCTGGTTTGTCATGGCCGGTTTTACTGGTTTATGAGGCCAGGTTTATCCCGCATAGGTCAAGTCAGCCTCAACCGTTAGCCCACTCTTAGAAGCAGATTAGGTCATGCATGCATATACACCTTAGTTTGGACCCGGTCCTTGATACCGTTTCCAGGAATTAAGAAACCGCCTTTTGTTGACGGGTTATTGAATCCCAACGACACTGCATATTATGTGATCATGTGGATATTATAACGAATCCCAAACCATTTGCCATGTCAAATTTGAGAAGTTGATAATTATGTCGGTTTATTTTTATCTCACATGTTGTATTGACAAATGGCATGTGTCGTTATAATAACCATATGTGCGTGCAACTTGACGATTAGGCTTACCTCTAGCACAAAGAGGTACCTTACAGGGTAGGACGCGTTTGCATATTTATTTACGCTCAACTACTTGTGATTGTCACATATTAATTGCTTGCCTTGCTTTATTTACTCAAAATGCGTTAAATACTAGGTGTTGCTTGCTTGTGTGCAATCCTATGAATGACATGCAAACTAACTTAGTTACCCTTTGAGGCTTCTTTGTTTTGTCCATTTCTTTAGCAGAAGTTTGATTTGTAAAGTGGTTGACCACGCGAATCATGTAAGGTTCAAGATCTGATTGATGGTAGACGCTCTAGCTCGTGAACAATGCAGTACTAGAAGCTAATGGCATTGTTTGAAAGAACTTGGCGATTGAACTTAGTAGCATTATTTTCAATTTTAATTCAGATTGAGGCCCTGAATTGCATTGTACCTTAAAAGCTTATGTTAATCTAAATTAACTCATTTTGAATTTATGAAAGTTGAAATAAAATGCATCGCATCCTTATTATATTATTTACGCTTGCATTTATATTTGTTTATGTCTCAAAATTAAAATTGATAAACCTGCCAAAGCTTTGCTGGTGACGTATGGCGAAACAACTGAACAGTTTGAAAACGACGCACTGGAAAGTTATTATCTGCACTCTTTGGATATCGCACTACTGTTAGAATTTCAACTGGGGCAGCTTTTATTTGTTGGTATATGGCGTTGAAGCAGTGATGCAGAACTACGCACGGTCTGATCCCCAAGGAGGGATACGTAGGCTACCCCATCGGGCTCGACCCTTTAGCATTTAAATTTTTATTTTTCCCCAAGAAGGACAACTGGGGCAATTTTTGCAAAACGAGTTGGAGATGCGAAAGATAATAATTGGGGCAGAATTTTGCAAGAAGCAGCATTGGTTATTAAAGATAAATTGGCAAAAACTCTGTAACCGGCTAAGCGAATAGTGCAAAGTCTAAGACAAAGGACGTTCAGTTTGTTTTAAAATATGTTACAAGTTTAAGTCAAGGCAAAAGTTTCAAAATGCATCTTTGACTTCATTTGCATGCTTATTTCACTTGCTATATTGCATTAAAATATTTTATCTTGCCTCTATTTTTCAAAAATCTATGCTATTTGAGTTCATGAGCCAAGTTTCTGAAAGCAATTCGCAAATCAAAGTCCAATGAAGACGAGGAATCAGCAGAAGCAGCAAGATCAGGATGAAGTCTGCATAAATCAAACGCTTCCCCCTCCCTCCCCAAAACTAACAATTTTTCTTTGAGAGCAGGAACATGAAAGTTTGCAATGAAAGGATCATTTGCACTATGGATGAACAATTTATGGAATGCGCATTCAAAGTTTCCTTGCAGATTGCGTCGCATTGCCTTTTCCATGACTTAAAGCGTTATACTTTGCCAGGAGTTATTGCCGAACAGGCGGCATTTCTACCTCTATGATTTTCATTCTCAAATAAGCAATGAAGCCGAAGCATGCATTATGTTTTCAAATCACGCCAAAATAAGCATTGCCTTATTTTTAATTGACAATCCACTCAAGGCCATCATTGCCCTATTGTCTCGCCAATTGATTTATCAAATGGCTATTGCACCGATTACATTTCCGCACTGCTTTGCTTTGCATTTGCTTTAAATTCTGCCTTTATATTTGCTTTAAATTAATGTCTTGCTTTACTTTTTTAGGTCAACCATCAGTTTCTCAAAGATTATTCGCCTTGTCGCATATGCAGCGCAAATCTATTTCTTCCTTTTTTTCATTATAGCTTTTGCTTTATTATTCACTCGTTTTCTAACGCATTTACTTTAAATTTGCAGAAATTGAACATCAGATTCAATATGAACTGAAGGCATTCAACGCCTTGCAGCACTATTAATACAAGCAACACGACCCAGCTTTGCTTATTTGTTTTGCATTATATTGCCTTAATTAATCCAATTTGCAACTTTATTTCGCAGGTTGCATCAAATTTAGGCTCGTTCACCTTATAATTGAACGTTTTGGGCTCGTTCGCCTTATAAATGAACGTTTTGGGCCCGTTCGCTTTATAAATGAACAATTCGGGTTCATCCACATGTAAATAGGATATGCAGGTTTATTTCAAGTTGCATTGGGATGCTGGAAGCTTCGTAACCAGATGTCTCATTTGTGTTATCAAGTGATTGGAGCACAATCCAAGATTGCGTTGCAAACTACCTCTTCATGATTAAAAGCATTATGCTTATCATGGTTTGTTGCCGAACAGGCGGCATTTATATCTTTATGACCCGTATTTCAAAATAAACATTATTCTGAAACTTGCATAGATGATAGTTTAAGACAAGTCGGCTGAAGCACCGCTTTTGGAGTGTTTCGCGATGTCGGTTGTCTTGCAATATTGGCATGTTATATTTAAAATAGATTGATAGTCTAAGACAAGTCGGCTGGAGCACCACTTTCGGAGTGCTTCGCGATGTCGGTTGTCTTGCAATATTGGCATATTATATTTGAAGTAGATGATAAAGATAGACAAGTCGACTTGAGACATTATGCCTCGTTAGTCGACTTATCCTATGAAAGCCTTGCATTCTACAATTTATTCCCGCTTTATTTATTGCCTTACTTTACTGTTTCAGAATAATGATCAGCCTAGAGGTTCTCCGGGCGGAGCGCCTTGTCAGTTGATCGAAAGAAGAACTTATCGATGATACCGCAACCCGCATTTACAATTTTATGTTATCACTTTATCCATTTCTTATTACAGTTTATTAGCAGTTGCACGCTTACCGTTTGTTGAGATTATTACAGGATTTTTAGCAGCACCGCAGCAGCGTTTGGAGCATAACATGGATTTTTTCCTTAGCGGTGAACTGGGCAATCGTTGATATGAGCTAGACTCGTCAACGAAGACCTGAAGAATCGCACCCGCATAAGTCATCAACCCTAGAGGTAAGTCTCTTGTTAACCCTGATTCTGAGGTTTGAGATTGAAGACAAGATGGCTCGGTTATCGAGATGCAGTGGAAGCTATGTCCGTGCAAACCCCTCCTTATGGATGTGTCGTCGACCACATTTTCATAACTTGGGTGATTACAAGCCTCTTTTCCCGCGCTTGAGTAGTCGTTACTATCTCGTCTTTGATTTTCAAATCTCGTCGAACTATATATGGCCTGATTCTCTTTCAGCCCGAGATATGTAGGCAACTCGGAAACCGGAGCTCGACCATGTCCATAAGCCTCGCATTTTGATCCCAGGAATCAGAGTCTTGGCTTTACCGTGACAAAATTGGCTTTCACGTCAACTTTCTTTACCCTGAAAACTCTTTCATCCTTTTCGGGTAAAGAGGGGCAGCTGTTGACACCCAATTTTGTCCCGAATTTTAATTAAATGTATAATTATTTTAAATTAAGTTCAATTTTGAAAATTACAAGCAAATAGCTAATTTTAAAGAGAAATGGCCAAATTCGCAAGTCATCCCTTTATTTGCGGCGTACTATGTAATTCTTTGTTAATTTAATTGAAGGCTATATGTGTTATTAGGCCTAAACTCAGCCTACCTTTGCAATACCTACACATATATATACACACTACATCCACAAAACCCTGGCCGAGAACCACACTATTCATCATCATCCTCACCAGATCTAACCCAGTTATTCTCCATACACACCCTTACACCTCTCTTTCCATACACCATACATAAACACTTACACACACCACCGAACACATACACACGCATACCCCGAAGTCCCTCTCCTCTCTCTGTTCAATACACACAGTAACATATACATACACATCTAGAAAAGATCTGTGGGAGCAGTACAAAACCAGTAGAGAAGGAGATCTGGATTATCGTATTCATGTCGTGAAATCAGAAAATTAAAAGGGAAGGGAGACGGGTGGTGGTGGAGACAACCACCATTGGAAAGTACATTTTTGTTCTGTTGTCTTTGATCTGCACTGAAATTGAGTTAAAAGGTGACGGTGGAGTTGCAGCGACGCCACCAGGGGATAGGTGTCGCTCCTCCCTTCGCTTTATTGCTGCTGCATCACCCAAGGATCTGAAGCCGTTTTCTTTTACCCTGTCGTTTCGCCGGAGATCTGTGTTCTGATGCGAACGTTCCTTTATTTTTCTTGTAAATCGTTTGTGCTTACCCGGTGAACCACTGTTGATCCAGTCACGTTTTGGGTTTAATTCTTATGTATTGCAGCTTATTTTGCCGACTCTAGTGTCTGACGCTAATACTGGGTTTCTGCAATTGTCTTGGCTCGTTTGCTTTTTGACACACATTGTTGAATTATTTTCTGATAAGTTTATGCCTGTTTGTAACTGACTCCCTTTTCAGGATTTTGCTTTCTCTGCCATGGCTTTGATAATTCGTGTTTATTGAGTATGCTAAGACTTCTTGCGTCAATGACCAAACGCTTCGCTGGCGTCGTTAATTACTGTGCTGGTGGATTACTGTTGAGTTATTAAACTGATTTGAACGGATACCATACCGTGTTGCTTGCCAATGAAAATACTTTATTTTGAGGCATTTGAACTGATACTACATATGCCAATGACGTTTGGAGGTCAGCGAGTCCCGTCCCGTTACGTATAAAACGTCCCTTATGTGCCTCTTACGAAAATAAAATAGGCGATGATGAATGTATGCACTTTAATGCGAAGAAAGTCGTGAATAGAGTGGTGGATTTGGTACTTGGCATGGAAACCGGCCCGGGCTCTGTGTTTGCAGCCGTACCAACATCCCAAGCCTCTACTCGACACGCAATACAAATCTGAGCCTAAATTTTACAAAATAAAACCCCATTACTATTATTATTATTATTATATATTTTATCATTATTATTACTATTATTATTATTACTTTGTTATTATTAATTTACTATTATTATTTTATTTTCATTAGTTATTACACTTTATTATCGTACTAATCCAATTTCATTTTGTTTGTTTTGTGAGGTACATTTGATTGAATGAATATGCCGCTCCCGGGTTCTACCTTTTGAACTTATTCTCATTATTTATGTAGTTAGACTTAATAGAATTTGTACAATTTATTTGTAGAATGATTAGTCAATGAACCTTTGATTATATGATTATTTGATTGATTGCTTTACCTTATAGTCATTACCTTTATATTTTGGAGTTGTCATTTAATTGAATGTCAATTGTGGAGCAAATTTAGCAAATGCGTGCAAGTTAAATAATTTTTGCAAAAAAAGTATTTCAATTAATCATTTTAGATAAATTTTAGAAAAATGCACTTGCAAATTAATTTGGAAACCTGCCGGATTAACTGTTATTTACGGAATTTCGAAAGTGCCTTAAAAACCTTCTTTCGAAATTAACAAAATCTCTTACTTAGAATCTCTGAAAGACTGCCTTTTTCCAAAAACGGAGTTTTGCACGCATTTGCTTATTTGGTTCCCTGTTTTCCTTAAATTGGGTGGCGACTCCTAAAGCTCCAAAAGAGTTAATCCATTCAGTTGATATTCCTGAATTTAGCCTTTCGGGGTTAATTTTTTGGGGGTTCAACATCTGGCATTTTAGGATTTTGAATTCACTTTTTCAAAAATTTATAGTTATTTACAAGTTTTCGAAAGTAAGTACCGAAGTAGTGTGTCGCAACTAAGTGGTTAATATTTTGTTATTATAAAATAACTATAGCAAATATAAATAAATATTACTAACAATATTTTTTTTTAACCATACTCGCCTCGATAATGATTCCCCAATTAAATGTAGCAGGCACGGATGATAAATAGGAAAGAAAAACAAAAAAGGAAGCCAAAAGGAAATAACTAGCATATAATTTGTATATGTCTTTTACTGTAAATCGAATCTAAGAGCCTGTTTGGCCAAGCTTCTGAAAACTGCTTATTTGAGAAGTGCTTATTTTCAAAAGTGCTTTTCGTAAAAGTACTTTTGGAGAAAAGCCGTTTGTGTTTGGCCAACTCATCTTAGAATCAGTTCTGTCAACAGTTGAGTAGTAATTTGTGTTTGGCCAAGCTTTTGAAAAAGTGCTTTTGAATGTTAAATTACGAGTAAGGACATTTAAATACTCACTTTACAGTTATTTAACTAGATGAATGATTTTAAACATTTATTCTAAAACACTATATTTAATTTTTTTTATTTAGTAATTTTTTTCCAAAATACAACATTCATAATTGAATATTCTTGATCTATAACTTAAAGATATTATTTGATTAAAAGTTTGTAACAATAGTGATATAGGTGTACATAGAAAAAATAGTGATTAAAAAAGTAATGTACTATTTATATATTATAATCATTAGGTTAAAATATATAGGGGTAATTAGGTATATAAGTATTTTTGGTAAGGATATTTTTGGAATCATAGAAATTAAAAACAACTTCTGCTTCTACTCAAAAGCACTTTTAGGGAAAAGCTACTTTTTTCAGCTTCTTCCCCACAGCAGAAAAACAGCTTCTGCTGCCACTCAAAAGCACTTATTTTTTCCTAGAAGCTTGGCCAAACACCTCGATTTTTCAAAATAAGCACTTTTGAAGAAAAATAAGCACTTTTGGCTCCGTAGAAGCTTGGCCAAACAGGCTCTAAGACAGTTTTTACTGAAGCTTTCTAGCCTTTGGCCAGGCAATGTAAAACTCTCTTTGTCCTAGTTAAAGAGGGTAATTCTCCGGAAATTCAGCATATTTTGTCTCCTCGTCATCTTTAAGTGCTTCTTTATACCACTCATCATCTACAGCCATTTGCTCCACATTTCCTTCCTGTATGAACTCATTCTCTGCTTTTTTTCAAGACTTTCTTTGCAGCTTTCATAGATTCTGATACTTTTTTATGATTTTCTAGATTGTCTTCATGTTCTAACTTTGATCTCTTCTCCCTGTGGTTTCTTTTGCTATCTGTACACTTTTTCATCATGTTCAAAAAATACTTATTTCTTTTAAAAGCTTTCTTAGTTTGTGAATATGTTCTTTTTGCATATTTTTACAGCATCTTTGCCTTTTGATCCTGAAAAGTTGCACCCTCCTCAAAACTGGATCTTGAATCTCTCAAGGTCAGAGAGTGTTCCTTTTACATTTATTGATCCCATGTCGACTCGAGTGGCACGATAACTCACAGGTGATTTGTTGGGGAACGGCTTTCAAGTTTCGGGATGTAATAATCCATAGCAATGTCTCTAGCTACTGTATCAGGCATTCTTGGGCCAAGCTAAACGCTATATGTTTTGCAAAAATGTTAAAATTTTAAACTACATTTACAAAAATAAAAAACTTGAATATCTACTTTAGAATTTAAGGAGATTTAGAAGTATTTCTCCTAAATTTCGACACTAACATTTCTCCTTCTAATTTGGCTGCAAATCGGAATTAAAATTTGACGAAGAATCCAATAAAGAGTCGTCAATATAATGTCCCCGTCCATTGATTTTGTTTGTTGGACAACTCTTTTGATTTATTTTCAATATAAGAATCATAGTTAAATCAGTCCAGTAAGCCTTTTTATGATTCTTCTTCCTATACATAATCTTATATGTGATGTTTTCCCTCATCCTTTTTCTCATCTTAAACCTTTCTCATTTTGTTTCCTACCACTTATTTCATTATTATAATCTTCACTCTCTTTAGGAATTAAAGATGACATTTCCTCTTAACTTCACTTTCAGGTCGTGTCTTGAGAGTAGCCTTTAAGGTCTTCATTTGCTTTTCCTTCAATGCATCAATCTTGTGCGTCTATATTTCTAAAATCATGAAATTGTTGAAATAAGAAGTTGCAATTTAACACATACATCAAGATATATAATAAAATTTAACAAGTAAAATTTGGAACCTCTGTCCTCTTAGACAACGGAGAAAACATTTATACTGACATGGAAATATAAGTTAATAAAACTTGAACCTCTGGCAACCCAAATTCCAGCAAGTCTTTTAGGTTACCCAAAAACCTATTTATCAAATCTCTTATTTCATTCTTGAATGTTCTATCTAAAAATCAATATTTTCATTTTGGCTTATTGAGACTAAATATATTGGAAAAGCAACAAAGCTATGTGGACATCTTGATCTACACACATTACTACAGGGTTGGATCCTCCTGTAACAGTTACATCTCACAAAATTAGTACTTAAAAGTTTAGATCTGTTGGAGCACCGTTTACTCACCAGATTATGAGACAATACACGTTAATACCTTGCTAACTAAATAATTTCATGGTCCCATGACGATGAACACCTCATTTTTTTGGTTCAAATTTCATCAATTTCTTCATCTAAAAAAAACAAAAAAAAAAAAACATTTATTTATTTAAACTACATAAGAGGTACCTAAATCACAAATTTTCATATTGAAAATGATTTATATTTCCTTTTTTTTTCCTAAAAATTCATAGGAAAAGAAAAATAAACTTTTAAAACGGCAATAATATCAAACAATCCAAGGGTGTGACATAGTGACCAATGAGTTAAGAACCATGAGGTCTCATTTTCAAATCTTAGTGAAGGAAAAAAATACTAGGTGATTTCTTCTCATATCTCGAAGCCTTGGTGGGCAAGTTATCTGATACCTGTGCATTGGTTGGTGAGTTACCCGATACCTGTGCTGGTGGAAGATAGCAAGTACATGTAAAATTTGGTATCGATAGAGTAATGACCAATCCTTTTAAACCCCATCGATTCATTGCTTATGCTAAGAGAACGGTTAGCGTTTCAAAAATGTGCACTCCATACTATGATACACACATGGATCAATCTAACTCCAATTGGTTCTTTGAATCTCAACTTTGACGAGCTAGAGTAATGCTAATATTGATGTATATTGGATGCTGAAATTAGTTACTTTTGTCTGCAATTTGATTATTATAGTACTAAATTGGTACTTTTTCATGCTCCGTAAAATATAAATTGTGATGTTCACTTCAACGAAGGGTGCACTTTACTTCTTGCCTAAAGTCTCATGGACCATGTCGACCTATGCTTAATTCGAAAAGCAAAAATCAAGACCAAAGCTTAAATCAAGAATTTAACAAAAAAGACCTATGCTTAAATCAAGAATTTTACAAAAAAGGATTAATCAAATCGAGAAGCATACCTCCTATATTTTTATAGGGCATGCTAGATCAGGACATGTTAATGTGTCATATATAAATAAAATGTAATCACTAGGTCAAATATACAGTTTGAATTAAATATTATTGACAAGTGTCAAATATGTAATGAAGCTAAAATTACGAAAAAATCTTGTTTCCTGGTAAATTGTGAAATTGAACTGTTATCTTTTATCCCTTTTAGGTGCAGCACATACGAACTATGTAATATTTATTGGATATACTGAACATAGTATTGCATATAATTTTTTTATTATAAAGAGTGACATGTTTGAGTGAAACACTACTATTGAAATAAAGAAATGTCGAGCTCTTCGAACTTTTTTCAACGACCGATAAAATTTCTCATGTACCCATGAAAAGAAATAAAGAGACTGCCTCTATTGAGAAATTGAGTAGGAGCAAAAGGCATAGAAAAGAATATTTTTCTTATGGAAATGATTTTCGAACTTTTATCGCTGAAGCTATTTCTTCTTCTGATACTAAAATTTGGAAAGAGGCAATTACAGTTAAAAATTTTCCAACATAAAAATGAAAGATGAGTTTTGACAGATTTACCTACGGGTGCAAAGACAATTTATTTCATATGGATTTTGAAAAAGAAATTTAATCATGATAGATCTATGGAAATATATAAAGCTCGTTTAGTAGTAAAAAGAATTTCTCAAACAAAATTAGACTTTCCTCGAATTCTCAAGGCGCATGATTAGCTTAGGCTGCTAACGTGCACCATCTACTCATGTAGTCCAAATACCTCAGAATTAGAATCTCCAAAAGGCAAGGATACTCAATTTAGACAAGTTACACCAGAAAATGGTTTACAATTGATGAACTGGATTCAAGGGAACAAGGAACAAATGGAGAATAGGGGAACTAATGTGATAACCATGGAAGCCTATCCAGCAGGGAAGCTAACATTCTTGACTAAATCCACACCGTCATAATTGGTACAAGCTGAAGCACATCTTAAAATGAAGACGCAAATCTCAACCAACACTAGCGGAGGTAGTAAAAGGGAATACATCTCCGCAATACACTATTATCCATCAGTCATGAAATATGGGGTCAAAGCTAAACCCTAAGGAGTTAGAAGAACATGAACACAAATGGAGTTCGTATGTCCTGGGGGGAACCCCACATTCAAGGAAATGCTGAAATTCGTCTATGGAGCAGCATCTCGAGTATATCTACATGATGATGGGTTATTTATATTTAGATTTTGACTCTATCCAGGATAAAGATTTGAAAATGTTGAATGACCCTTATACCTTTAATAGTAGACCTTTGATCCTAAAACAATACGAGCCTAACTATCAAATCACCAAAGAATCCAATCGCCATATTCCCTTATGGGTGATGTTTCCTAGTCTACTAGTGCAATATTGGGCGATTGAAAATCTCAGCAGAATTGCAAGCTGCCCGGAAAAGCCTATATATACTGACAAGTTAACAACAAAGGAAGAGCGGATCTCTTATCCACGTATGCTAGACATATCACAACCTCTTGTTGAAGCTGTGGTGTGGTGATAGAGTAACCAGGGGGTAAGTAAAGAGTTCAACCAGTTGAGTTTGAGTGGAAACCAAATTTCTGCCAAGAGTGCCTTCAAATAGGTAGACATGCTGATAATTGCAAGAAGGTCTTCGTCAAGGAGGACCCCAAACCTAAGAGAAACCAGAAGCCTAAGTTCAGAAAGCCTCAACAAGCTTGGGTCAGAGCTAATCCGAGTAATAACCAGGCACCAGGGCAAGCAGCTCACCAAATTGTAAGCAAGGAGCCGCCAGACCAAAGAGAGGGGGCGTTCCACCAGAAAAGATTGCAACTTCTCAGCTAAACACAGAAAAGGTCAATCCTATTCAAGAAGAAAACACCACAAAAAGTCATCAAACAACACAAAAGCTGGACAAGCAAAAGGATAAAGGAAAAGCAGTGAGAAAAACACAAAGCGCACCAAGGCATAAGGGGTTGATGAGTGACAAATTTGATGTGGAACAATTGTTGAATCAGAACAAATTTAGTGCCCTAAAGATCTTAGAGAGAGAAAAGCATGAGCCTTTAAACGAGGGCAATGGGATCAGGAAGGATCCACCATGAAAGTATGTTCCTAAAATGTAAGAGGGCTTAATAAGCCCTTTAAGCAGAAGGAGTTTAAGTCCTTACTGCTTAGGAATAATGTAGCATCAATAGGATGCCTTGAAGCTAAGGTAAAGCAAAGAAAAACTTAAAAAATAAAGAAGAAACTGGGGTAGAATGGGAGTCATTTGCAGATTATAGTGCCTTATATAATGGGAGACACTGGATATGTTGGAAGAAGCTTTTAGTAACTGTCATAATACTATTCTCAAATTCACAACTAGTTCATTGTGCAGTCCAAGAAGTGGGGTCCAACTTTGCTTGCAATATAACCTTTGTCTATGCTAAAAATACAGTGTTGGAAAGAAAGCCACTCTTGAACCAACTTAGGCTCATTAGCAGTCAAATTCAAGTGCCTTGGTTGGTCCTGAGAGATTCCAACACAATGCTATTAGTGAATGATCGTATAAATGGAGCTTCAGTTCATCAACAAGAATTTTTGGATTTTCAACAATGTATAGATGATACAGGGTTGGAGCAACTAAGCAGAAAAGGTTGTCAATTCTCATGGTACAATAAGAGGCAAGCAAGTGATAGAATATACAGTCTAATAAATTGGGCTTTGGGTAATAAAAAATGGTTCTTGCAGTACAATAACCTGGAGGCTTGGTACCTCAATCCTGAGTGCTCTAATCACTCTCCCATTATGATCAACACAGATGTCACTACTCAGTTGTATATGACCTTTTCGACTCTATAATGTGTTGCTGCAACAAGAATCTTTCAAGAACATGGTAGAGGTGAACTGGACAGAGCACATTCATGGGCATGTTATGTATAGGGTATGGAGGAAACTAAAGTTGACAGAGCAAGAGGCTAGATACATGAATAAAGAAATGAACTCAGCATAATAGAAACTAGAAATAAACTCACAATAACAGAAACTACAAAGTGTACAAAGTCAACTGACACAAACTCAAGATCATCTGGAGATTGACAGATTTAATGATCAATTGATTCTGGAGGAACGACATCTACTGGAACAAATGGAGTGAGATACATGAACATGTCCTGAGGCAAAAATCAAGGGTCACGTGGATAGCTTCAGGAGACTCTAACACCAAATTTTTTTTCATGCTTATTTGAAAGCAAGACATGAAAGAAATAGAGTTAGTTCAATATCCACTGAGCAGGGCCAGATCCTTACTGATTCGGAACATGTTCACCAAGAGTTCATCACATTCTTTCAAGAGCTGCTAGGGACCAGAGCTTCAGAGCTACCTTGCTTGGATTTTATGATAGCAAGAGATGGACCTTGTGTCAACAGAGCATCAAATATGTCTCATCAAAGCAGTCACTAAGGAGGAGGTGGAATATGCCCTATAGAGCTTAGCTAGTGACAAATCCCCAGGGGTAGATGGCTTTCCAGCTGAATTCTTCAAGAAGTTCTGACACATACTAGTTGAGGATATTATTCAGTCTATTATTCAATTCTTTGAAACAAGGAAACTGTTAAGAGCTATTAACTGCACCACTGTCACCCTTCCCAAAAGCCCCTAATCCCACCTATGTTAAAGAGTTTAGGCCTATAGTATGTTGCAAAACCATATACAAACTTATATCCAAAGTTCTCACTAATAGACTTAAGCTGGTGGTAGACTACTTGGTAGGACCCTCCCAATCAGCCTTCATTGAGGGGAGGAATATCCTAGACAATGTAGTGCTTTCCCATGAGTTAGTGAAGGGATACACAAGAAAAGGGATGTCCCCTAGATGTTTGGTGAAAGTTGACATAAGAAAAGCTTACGAATCAGTAGAATGGGACTTCTTGAGGATAGTTCTTTTGGAATATGGATTCCCTACTAAGTTTGTAAGCTTAATGATGGAATGTGTTACAACAGTGAGTTATTCCATCTTGATCAATAGAGGACTAACTCCCAGATTCCAAGCATAAAAAGGATTGAGACAAGGAGACCCTATTTCTCCATATCTCTTTGTTCTGGTTATGGAATACCTTCATAGATCTTTGAAGCAGCTCAGACATAACCCCAACTTCAATTATCACTCAAGATGTGGCAAGCTTCAGATAACCCACATTTGTTTTGCAGATAACTTATTAATGTGTTGTAGGGCAGACAAAACCTTCATTCAGTTAATGATAAATATCTTCAATCACTTTTCTGAAGTATCTGGACTGAAAGCTAATATGGAGAATAACTCTCTATATATAGCTGAGGTGAACTCAGAATTTAAGGAGCAAATACTTGTTGATCTTCACTTTATTATGGGTGAAATCCCATTCAGGCACTTGGGTGTTCCTCTGTCCTCAAAACGGATCTCAGTGCGACAGTGTATGCCAATAGTTGAAAAGACGATAGCCAGAATTAAATGTTGGACCACCAAAATTTCTCTCATATAGTGGCAAGGTGCAATTGATAAAAATGTGCTATTTGAAATGCAAACATACTGGGCCCAAATTTTTCTCATTCCTAAAAAATTTATCTATCTGATTACCACCATTTGTAGAACCTTTCTCTGGACTGGTTGTGATGAAAAATCAAGGAGGGCACTGGTAGCTTGGGATACTATGTGTAGGCCAAAATCAGCAAGGGGCTTGCAGATTCTTGACTTTAAAATTTTGAATAAAGCTGCTCTATGTAAGATGTTGTGGACAATAAGTGAGAAAAAAAAAACTCTGTGGGTTCAATGGATCCACACATATTATATAAAAAACAGGAATCTGGACACAATGGATACACCCAAACAAGCCTGCTGGCCGGTGAGAAAGGTGGTAGATGCAAGAAAATGGCTACCATCACAAGACATTAAGACATAATTGCTCCACCACTGTCTGAAGGGTAAGTTCAGCATTAAAAGAGCATATTTGGCATTTATGCCCCAATTTCAGAAGGTGCAATGGAAAGGTTTGAATATGGGACAAGGCATACTGCCAAGGCATCACTTTATAATGTGGCTTGCGCTGCAGCATCGACTGGCCATAGTAGATAGATTAAGGAAGTGGGGGGGTTAACAGCCCTAATGATTGTGTTTAGTGTACTTCTGGAGCTTGAGGAAACTACCGAGCATTTGTTCTTAACTTGCACATACTCAAAATATATATGGAGTAGTCTGATGAAGTGGATGGGAGTGCACAGGCAAATGGGAGATTGGGTAGAAGAAGTGCAGTGGATAGCATAGAAGACCAACTCAAGAAGGCCTCGAGGTAACATCTTAAGATTCTTGTTTGCGCAACAGTATACCATACCTGGCTGGAGAGGAATTGCAGAAGATTTCAAGCGAGGGAAACAACCACTAGTAAGAGAATCAAAGAGTTGTGCTTCAATTGCATATCCGGGAGCAAACTCATAAAAAGTGGAGAGCAATTTTGGAAACACTGAACACCTATCCTGACTAGAATTGGGACAATGATTAATGAGAGATGATGTAGTTTGAGCAGTTTAAAACTTGCTTTGTTCTAGAGACTGCTTAGCTATTTATCACTTGTAATTAGTTACTGGATATGATTCTGCTTGATATATCCATAGAAGATAGAAGATAGGTATTATTTGTATGTGACATAGTTCGAATAGTCCAAATCGAACTATTGGTTGTATATGGCTACAATTGGTTGACTATTTTTTTTTGTTTCGACCAAAAAAAAATAGAGTTTCCTCTATTCGACTTTTAATTGCCCTATCTTCAATCTATAAGCTTTTTATTTATCAAATGGACCGTAAAATCGCATTTTTAAATCGTGATTTAGAAAAAAAATTATATGGTTCATCCTGAGGGATGTTGTGTTCCAAGGAAAGAAAATAAAATTTATAAATTAATTGAGCCTCTTTATGGCTTTAAATTAGCTCCTAAATATTGGCATGAGAAATTTGGTCAAGTCTTATCGAGAGACGCCTTTTCTTCACCTAATAATGTGTATAAATATGTTTATACAAAAATGATAAAAAATGATCACGTAATAATTTATTTATATGTTGATGACATGCTTATATTTGGTACAGTTTAACTATTGTACAGAGTACCAAATTATTTTTATCATCTAATTTTGATATTAAAGATCGTAGTGATATGAGTATGATATTGGGAGTTAAAGTTAGATCTTGGTGCTGTATTGCCACAAGAACAATATGTGGAGAGACTTATTAAGGAATTTGAATGTTTTGATGTGATACCTGTGACCAATCCTTATGATGCTAGCTTTCAATTGAAAAACAATAATGGCGACCAGTTGCTCAATCTAAATATGATTAAATTATTGAGAGTTTGATGCATTTAATAAAATTTACAAGGTTTTATATAACCTATGACGTGTTTAGCTTATTGGTGAGGGTTCGTTTTCCCATATTGTAATTCGTTCACCATTTCCCCCACCCCTTCCCCATTTTTTTTTTTGACCAAATAATTCTGGCGGTATGTCAACCCTATTTGGTCTTCACATATTTGGCCTCTTTGCTGACAAAGTGTCGAAGGTCTATCGAAAACAGTCTCTCCATTTTGATGGGGGTAAAGTACATCTCACCCTCCCTAGATCCACTCGTAAAATATCATTGGGTGTGTTGTTCTCCATATCCCATTCGTGGGATATCATTGGATATGTTGTTGTTGACAAAGTGTATGGAGTTACTTATTTGGGTCTATTCCTCTCAATCAATTTTTGCCATATACAGTATGCATTTGTGTCCATTTGATCTATGTTTTCTCGCATTAACCAAATCTATTTTAATCACGCTTCTTCTTCTTCTTCTTCTTCTTATTATTATTATTATTATTATTATTATTATTATTATTATTATTATTGGCCTTGGAATCACGCCATAAGTGTCCATCTGATTAGCTTTAACAGAATCAAAACCTTGCTCGAAAGGTCTTGGGATATGGGATAATCATCACTGCAACGACAGACTCAATGTTAATTTTTGTGTTCTCCTTTTTTTTTTTTTTTTTGCGTGTGTCCATTATCATTAAAAACTATTACGGGCCACTTCTGAATGTCTCATAGGAGTTGAATAATTCACAAACTCAGCTGTATGTTTGAGGTTGAGGTCATGCAGCCAATTTTCTCCCGGGGTTAACTGGCACACAATTTAAAATTCGGTATCTAATGAGAATATACATCTACCCTTCTTCAAGTATCAAGCTTTTATCCACAATAAGTAAGTTACAATATGTGGCATGCACCCAATAAGTCACACATTGCACGTTGTGTTCTTTACCACTAAACTAAAGTCCGGACCGTTTTGCAGCTAATTTTGCTTTCTTCACTGATTTCTTTTCGTGATTAGGGATTCTTCCAAGAATTGTGTGTAATACTCTGAAAATTTTGTTTTAGATTTCAACTTTGATGTCAAAATGTTGCTTAAAAAAAGAAAAACAGAACAAAAAACACGTTCAAGATGCTCGCTACAACCGAAGAAAGTAGAAAAAGGACTGTGACTGCCTTCTAATGCAACTTCAATTCAGTTAGCAAGCACAATATGGTTGACTAATTCATCCTGGGAATGCAAGTTTCAATATCTCCCATATGAACACAGTAACACAGATGGACCCACATCCCAGATGGAGCTTGTGTCATCTGATTGTTAATTGACCTGGAATCAGATTCCTGTATAAGGAACAAACTAGCTACAAGTTCATTTTTATTTGCCAACCCCATTTAGGTATTATAGCACAACTCTAGTATTATTTAATTTTGAAGACGTCAATCTCAACTAACGAAAGGAGAACAGAATTGAAACTGAGAAAAAAATATTACTAGTTTATACCTGATGAAGAGGAAGCCCTTTTCCGTCACACCAATATGGTAGGGTTTCACTAAAAATTTGAACTCACTTAATAGGAATGAAGAAACTCATTTCAAGCAGGTGCAACATTCAGTCTGTGCCGGTCTATAATATATTACATCCAGAGAGAAGACCTGGAAAGATGATGGTCCCTGTATGCAAGTTCATCCCAGCGATTGATTTTCATGAAGACCTCAATCATATGACCATGGAGCATTGATCAGAGAATTGTTGTAGCTAGCCAAGAATTAGGATTCTTTCAGGTCATTTCCCGTTCACGAAACTTCAATTACACCATGGGTTCATTTGGTATGACTGAAAATTTTCCGCGGAATGTTTGTTGGACTGCTAGAAAATACTTTTCACCAACAGGGAAAACGACTTCCCTAACCAGGAGAAAATGACTTCCATAACTTTCAAACGGAAGTCCTTCACAATCATCTCAACGCTAAACTTCACATTACAACTTTAACAAACACTTAGACATTATTATTAATCTTTGATACTAAAAAAACTTATCAAACACTATTCTGGTTAGCTAATATTATTATCAATTGTACATAAATATTTTTTTCAATTAAATAAACATTTGAGCACATGTTTTTCTGAAAAAATGACTTCACCCGTGTCAATGGAGACCGGGCATTTAATGAAGGCAAGCGTGAGGTTGGAAAGAAGCGTGAATTTAAGTACAATAATTATAAGGGTTATTATTCTGATAAGACCAGGAATAGCAATAGAGGGGGATTTGGACGTTCTTTTAATTGGGGTAGTTTTAAAAAAATGGGCCAAGGAAATAAAAGTGATGTGGGGCAGAATAAAGGGTCCAATAGAGGTAGTCAGTTTTATAGGCCCAAAAATAATTTAAACACAGAGGAAGCTAAAAATAACGAAGTGGTGGGTTTACAAAATCCTGCGCCAGAAAAGGAAGCAAAGTCTACTCCTCAATCCATGACCCCAAGTACAAAGGATCCAAACCATGAATATCAAGGCCTGTCTCCGGTACCCAATTCAGAACATATAGCTCCAGGCTCTTCCAACTCTGGGGAAATTTGCATGTCACAACCTCGTGAAAAGTCACTTGATCAATTAGAAGAAGTTGAAGAGGCTATTCCAGATTCCCAACATATGGAGATAATCGAGGAGGGGGTGATGAATCCAAGTATGGAGAACATCAGTAATGAGGTCTGTATGGAATTTAGTGCCCCAGAATTGGCGAGTTCAGGGAATAATGGTGCTGACCCATCTGTGGAAATTTTTGAAGGGTCTCATGACATAGAAGTTCAAGGAGAAGAAGGAAATAGCCATACCATTGATACTCCTGATAACATCATGATGCTACCATGGTACAATAGTGGCTCCAGTGGTATACAAGAGAGATTAAATTTTATTGAAGCTTCTCGATGGATCAGAATAAATATGGTGAAATTATGTCGACAATTGGATGTGAATTCAGACGGACATGAAGATGATTTATTAAGCTTGCTGTTGAGGATTGAAAAAAGCAGAATGTTGTGACCCAGACCTCAAATCTGTAGTGCATCACCAAGCAAGAAAGGTCATAAAGAGTTAGAGGGTCTAAAAAATTTCGGGATCAATTATGGAGATGAGGCAAGAAACAGAGAGATAGGGAGGATTTCAAATGGTACAAGAGGATGAAGATGAATATTTTATGTTGGAATGTAAGGGGGTTGAACGACGTAGAGAAAAGGAGACTAGTCAAGACTTTGTTAAGAAAATGGAAGGCTGATATTGTGTGCTTGAGTGAAACAAAAATAAAAAATAGCAATTGCTCGATAATAAGGCAAGTAGGGGGAAGCAGATGGTTAGATTGGATTGAAATGGAGTCCCAAGGCAATAGTGGAGGAATTCTACTTATGTGGGACAAGAGGAGGCTGAATTGCATTGATAAATTATTGGGTTGTCATTCTCTTACGGCTATTTTGGAAGAAAAGAGTAGTGGTTTCAAATTTATGTTCTCTGGTGTATATGCGCCTTGCGATAGAAAAATGATGACACGACCCGAAATCCGGTTAGGCCGTGCGGGCACCCGACATCATCCCTTAGACCCGTCGGGCGAACCCTTACCAATTAAATTAGGAAAATAAATATAATAATTCATAAATAAGGACAAGACTTAAAAAAAATTACAGACATACTGATACCTCTAAGCTGTACAAAAGAAATTACAGCTGACTACCCAACGTACTAGGTTTAGGGCTATCCAGACTAGACATCTAAGAGTACAAAAGAAGACAGATACCTCCTGAAGGGAGCAGAATGCAACTGAAATAATAAACAATAAACTGGTGGCCATCCGGAATAAAGAAAGTTTCGTGTATCTTTGCTTCGAAAAGGTAGAACTCTCTTCTCGTAATCGAGGAAGGATCAGCTTAGTTAGAATAAGCTGTGCAATGGTATTACCATATTATCCAGATATATTTTATTCCAAAAGTACGATGTGCGTAATATAATTCTGATTCTGTAATTATGAGATAATGTCCGTGGAGTAGTTTATGAAGGTTGTGCAAGTTCTCTTGTTATCTGCGTAAATCTTGCTTTAGATTTAGGCTCGTTCGAGGACGAACGAGAGTTTAAGTGGAGGAGAATAAAACGACCTCGGTAAGTCGTTTTGGAAGTTAGGACTCCGATTGGTGTGCCGATAATTTTAAAATATTTGTAAGGTCCATTGAGACTTATCTGTAAAATTTGAGCTAAATCAGACCTCGTTTGGTAGGCATCGGAAGAAGGTTTCAGTTTTTATTGTTAATAAATATAAAAAAGAGATTTTCGAGCTCGGTTTTGGCGAATGAGCTCCGATTCGAAATCCGAAAGCGTTGTTAGGTTCGTATGATTATTTGTGACTTTTGTGAACTTTCGAAAGTAAATTTCGATGTTGTTCGGCTAGTTTCCGCTAAAATGCCGAAAGTTAAATAATTTGACTTCTTTTCCATTTAATTTGCATATTGAGTTTCGGGAGTCCGATTTGAGATCCGCCTTCGCGAGTATGTTACATATATTTTGTATAACTTGTATGCAAAAGTTGTAATTATTTCAAATATCGCAGGGTACCGTTTTAATTTTCGTCGCGCAAAGAAAATAAAAAAAAATAAAAAAAAAGTGAAAAAGACAAAAACACAAAAGTTAGGCGGTGGCTAAAGGGATTTATCCCTTAGCCTATGTATGTACGTATGGAAACAGAAACGTCAAAATGAAAATGGAAGCAGACACAAAAACTTAGAAGCAAAACAGAAAAAATGTCAGAAAATGATAAAAGGGGCCGAAAAAAAAGTAGAATTTTCATCCTGAAACATTCAGGTAATGATCCTAATATAGTATTTGAGTTTATTACGTGTGTTTGAATATATTTTAACGGTAAAACTTGGAAAATTAGACATCGTTTTAATAAGTTCAATTAATAGTTTAAAGGGTCAAATGGACCCCGATAATGGAATTGATTATATATTCGTACTCAGTGAGTTATGAGCAACATATAAATATAATTTATTTAGGGTTTGGTTACGTGACCTTAAACCCTGTACATAGGCCTGGCCTGCGTATTGCGTATGCGAATAGGGTATCAGGTTCCTACCTGGATTGCCCTAAGATGTGAGGAATGTAGCCTTTAGCCTAATGTGATATATCTTTCTGCTTATTGAACACAGTGGGATCGTTTGGCAATGGAACCAAAGGATAAAAGCGGTTATTGATTAGCGATGCTAACTTTTGGAGAGGTAAGTGTTTATATCCATTTCTTTGGAGGCACCTGGCCTCGTGGATTTTCTACCACGTGTTCCTTACGTGTGTAGCTGCCGATAGGCGTACTCATTACGCCTTATCTTTGGATTTACATTGTATATTATATGTTATGTCCTATTGTTGGTATTGCAATGAGGATCTGAGCATTGTACCCTGACTGTAAGTTGGCATCTACTTCCCGGCTGTCGATGAGAGTCCCGCGCCGGTGAAAGGTTATTATTGCATCACATTGCATTCATATGCATTATATGTCATTCATATGCATTACATTGCATATCATATTGGGTGCAGGAGTATTCCGCCCCAGGAGCAGGAGTATTCCGCTCCACTGTATCATATTGAGGGCAGGAGTATTCCGCCCCAGGAGCAGGAGTATTCCGCTCCATTGTATCATATTGAGGGCAGGAGTATTCCGCCCCAGGAGCAGGAGTATTCCGCTCCATTGTATTATATCGGGTGCAGGAGTATTCCGCCCCAAGAGAGTGCAGGAGTATTCCGCCTCTGGTTTATATTATATCGGGTGCAGGAGTATTCCGCCCCAGGAGCATGAGTATTCCGCTCCAGTTGGTTATCGGATTGGATTCCCCTCGAATGCAGGAGTATTCTGCTTCGAGATGGGAGGACGGGCACATGTGACCCTTTGCATCAGATTTCATTTCATTTCATTTCATCTCATTTCATTTCATTTTCATACCATTGCGTAGACTTGTGGTACATAACTACTGTTCTGCTCATACGTGCATTGCTTATTTGTTGATATGTTTCTGGCTCGTATTCCTGGCCGAGTTTAAGGTTTCATACGTGTTTCTAGTTATTATCTGGCTCTGCCTTTTTGTAATTTAAATAAGAGGAATTGGGTTTATCTATTTCTTTTCTCCCTGGCTAGCTATCCTATTCTTTGAGGTGGCTAGTCTGCCCCACTTATTGAGTCCTTTTGACTCACCCTTGTTTGTTGTTTGTTTCTTGTCTATCTGTTCCGTTTCGGCAGGTTCGCTCCAGGATTGAGTTCGCCACATTGTTCAGGAGCGAAGACGACTTCAGCTGTCAGGGTGAGCCAGCTTTATTCCGGATGGCCACCAGTTTATTGTTTATTATTTCAGTTGCATTCTGCTCCCTTCAGGAGGTATCTGTCTTCTTTTGTACTCTTAGATGTCTAGTCTGGATAGCCCTTAACCTAGTACGTTGGGTAGTCAGCTGTAATTTCTTTTGTACAGCTTAGAGGTATCAGTATGTCTGTAATTTTTTTTTTAAGTCTAATCCTTATTTATGAATTATTATATTTATTTTCCTAATTTAATTGGTAAGGGTTCGCCCGACGGGTCTAGGGGACGATGTCGGGTGCCCGCACGGCCTAACCGGATTTCGAGTCGTGTCAAATGAGGAAAGAGTTATGGAAGGAATTAGCTGCAATTAGAGGGCTTGAAGATTTTCCTTGGGTCGTGGGTGGCGATTTTAATGTCACACGTTTTGTAGAGGAAAGGCTGGGCAGGGAAAAAATGCTAGAGCCATGAGAGAGTTTTCAAAGTTCATCAGTGATCTAGCTCTCATCGATCTACCCCTTCATGGAGGGCAATTCACTTGGTTTAGGGGCGAGAATGAGACGGTAGCGTCAAGAATAGACAGATACTTAGAGTTTTCAAAGTTCATCAGTGATCTAGCTCTCATCGATCTACCCCTTCATGGAGGGCAATTCACTTGGTTTAGGGGCGAGAATGAGACGGTAGCGTCAAGAATAGACAGATACTTAGTTTCCAAGCCAGTGGGATGAATCTTTCAAGGATATGAGACAGCGGGTAATGCCAAGGGTCGGATCTGATCACTGCCCTATTTTGTTGGAATGTGGGGAGTGGGAAGCATGTAAGGGTTATTTCAAGTTCGAGAATATGTGGTTAGAACATGAAAACTTCATTGAAACTGTGGAAGCCTGGTGGAAATCTTATTCCTTTCAAGGCAGGGCAGATGAGATCTTGGCAAAAAAATTGAAGAAGTTGAAAGATGATCTAAAGAAATGGAACAGAGAGGTTTTTGGAAAATTGGAGGACAGGAAAAATCAAATTTTGCAGCAATTGGAGGGGCTGGACCACAATGAAAATTCTGAAACCTTTTGTGAAGAAGGAGATCCTAGTTGAATTTCGCTAACAAAGGAGCTTGAAGAAATTGCTAAAGCCGAGGAGATTTCCTGGAGGCAGAAATCTGGATTTCTGTGGATTAAACAAGGAGATAAAACACCAAGTTTTTTCACAGAATAGCCAATGCAAATAAGAGATATAATTGGATCGACAAGTTGGAGATTAACGACAGCATTTGTGAAGATAAAGAGAGGATAAATGCTCACATTCTTGATTTTTATAAGGATCTCTTCTCTGATAGAGAAAGTTGGAGACCAGCATGGTGTGACACTAATCTGGCAGCAATTAATGAAGAGGAGAAGGAGTGGCTTCAAAGGCCTTTTGCTGAAGAAGAAGTGTTTAATATTGTCAAAGTGGTGGAAGGAGATAAGGCACCTGGTCCGGATGGTTTTAACATGAATTTTTTCAAAAAGTGTTGGCACATCGTGAAAGAGGATTTGATGAAGACCCTGGAAGTACTGTACAGTGAAGGCGAGTTTGCAAAGAGTTTCAATTCAATTTTCATTGCTTTGATTCCTAAGAAGAAAGGGGCAGCCAATGTAAAAGATTTCAGACCTATTAGTTTACTTGGGAGTGTTTACAAAATTATCGCAAAAGTTCTCGCTGAAAGGTTAAAGTTGGTAATGGCTAAGTTAGTCTCTAGAAATCAAAATGCTTTTTTGAAGGGAAGGCAAATAGCAGATGCTTCGCTACTAGCAAATGAAGTTATTGATTACTATTTGAGAAAAAGAATGTCTGGGATGGTATGTAAGCTGGACATAGAGAAAGCCTACGATCATGTGAGTTGGCCTTGTCTTCTAAAGCTACTGGAAATGATGAACTTTGGGGAGAAGTGGATTAAATGGATAAAATCTTGTATTTCAAGAGCAAGATTTTCCATTTTAGTTAATGGAAATCCAATAGGCTTTTTCAAGTCACAAAGGGGGTTAAGGCAAGGGGACCCCTTGTCCCCTTACTTGTTTATTCTTGTGATGGAAATATTGAGCCTAATGATAGATAATGCTAGAAGTAAGGGCTGGATCAGAGGCTTCACTGTTGAAGATGCTCAAGGCAATCAAGTGGAAACCTCACACATCTTATATGCTGATGATACGCTCATTCTGTGTGGGGCTGATAGGGATCAATTGCTACACTTAAGAGTGATTTTATTAGCTTTTGAAGCAGTGACAGGTTTGAGAATTAATTTGGCTAAAAGCTCTATCTTTTCAATAAATGAAGATAGTAATGTTGATGATCTAGCCGAGATTTTGGGTTGCAAGATTGAAAAGCTGCCTACTACTTATTTGGGATTACCACTTGGAGCAAAATTCAAGGATACATCTATGTGGAAAGGAGTTATTGATAAGTGTGAAAAAAAACTTGCCCCTTGGAAGCAACAATATCTCTCTTTTGGAGGTAGGCTGACTCTAATCAATAGTGTGCTTGATGGAATCCCCACTTACTTAATGTCTTTAATTCGCATCCCTTCTAGTGTAGGAAAAAAATTAGACAAAATTAGGAGACAATTTCTGTGGGAAGGTAATGGAGAAAAAAAAAAGAAATTCCATTTAGTTAATTGGGGCGTAGTGATGAAGCACAAGGAAGATGGAGGATTAGGAGTCAGGAATTTAAGACTTCATAATGAAAGTCTATTATGCAAATGGCTATGGAGGCTTAATATACTTATGGGGTGGCTGTATGGAGGCAAATAGCTAATCTTCGGGGGGAGTTCAGCAAGAGTACCAAAATTATGGTTGGAGATGGGCAAAGAACCAGACTATGGAAGGACCATTGGGATGGAACGGGGAAGTTGATGGATCAATTTCCTAGTCTGTTCAATATTGTGACAAACAAGGAGGTTCTTCTAGCTGAAGCTTTTAAGGAATCTGGTTGGGATTTTCAGTTTAGAAGGAATTTCTTTGATTGGGAATTGGAAGAAGTGGAATCATTCTTACAAAAAATGCTTTCTGTTGAGCTTGTACAGGGAATGGAAGATGTTATAAGTTGGAATGGTAGTAAGAATGGAATTTTTACAATAAAGTCCTTATATAGGAAGCTTATCAATCCTATTGAGGTGTTGGGGCCTAGGTGGTCATGGAAGCAGATTTGGAAAACATTTGTCCCTACTAAAGTGGCATGTCTTGGCTGGATGGTGGCTCATGAAGCATGCCTGACCCAAGAAAATTTGGCAAGAAGGGGTTTTAACATTTGTAGTAGATGTTATCTCTGTGAGAAAGCATGTGAATCAGTTAATCACCTTTTCCTGCATTGTCCGTTCACATGGCAGATCTGGAGCATGTTCATGACCATTTTTGGTGTTCAATTTGCCCTCCCTGAAAAGTTCATATGCTTGCTAAAATGCTGGAAATATACATTTACAGGGAGCCGAAACAAAATGATCTGGCTCGCCATTCCTTTGTGCATCGTGTGGACAGTCTGGGAGGAAAGGAACAAGAGATGCTTTGAAAGCAAAAAGAAGCCACTTCAAGTTGTGAAATTTAGATGTATTCAGAACTTATATTATTGGAAAAATGGAAGCTCTGTTTTTAGTTTTGATCAGTTACTAGACTTGTTAGATTTTATAGAGATTTGATGTAAGCAAGTCTAATTTTTTTTTTGTATCTTTGCAGTATTTCCTTGATACTGCTTTTAATAAAACTTTACCTTATCAAAAAAAAATTTCTCGATTAGGGTGCCAACTCAAAGTGTAAAGCCAAATTGTGTCGATGAAATCCATAAACATTAGGTCTCCAAGAACAGATGAGCAATGCATTAAGAGCCGCAGAGGAGTTCTTTTGAGCTACCAGGAAAGGACCAGGAAACTCTCAGAGAACCACAACAGAAGTGTAGGCTCTATACAAGTATTGACTACAACAGAGAGAAGTTGCACTTTGGAGGGACATTAAGATCAAGTCAAAGAATGGCCTTACAAGCCAATAAGATACAGGTACATTGCTTATTATTTCTGTCGGGCATCTATGATCTAAAGTTGTATATATTCTACTGTTTCAACAGACTCTAAGGCTAAATGCAAAAATAAAATAAATAAAATAAAATAAAATTGGTATGAAAATGACAGATACTTCCACTTAAATTCTCAGGAATAGTACATCCTGAATACTTGTGGTCTCACATTGATTCTTTTGTTACGAAAAAGGTAAAGGGTATCAGGAGTGATTAGTGATTTCCTAAAAGCAAGGTTGGGAAGCGCTATATTGCTTCCATTATTAGCTTCCTGACTGCGTCCATTTTTCTTTTCAAATCTCTGCAGAGATGTCATGGGAAAATTCCCAGCTGAGGTGAGCTAGACGAGCTTGTTGCTCTTGGATCTAATTGGTGGAGGCTTAGGACTGGAATCAGGATATTTTGCAAATGAACTAAGCGAAATTCAGATTATGGGTCTTAATCATCATGCCCAATGCCCAGAACCAAGCTTAACTTTGGGACTACCTAAACACAGTGATGTAAACCTTGTTACCCTTCCGATAGGAGGAGTGCATGGTCTTCAAATTTTGAAGGAGATGATGATGAGGAGTGGCTAGCATTTGATCCTATTCCTAATGCATTTGTCGTTAACATAGGCCAGCTATTGCAGGTATGTGTGCTCTGTTTCCCTCTGTTCCTTCTTTCTTTTTCTTGGTTGAGCTAGCTCTGACAATGTGGTATTTGTAGGTACTCAGGACTGGAAAGCTAAAGAGAATAATTCATAGAGTTGCTACAAACACTCATGTAGCTCAAACAACAGTTGTTAGCTCCATTCATCTTTGTGGACTTGTATTAAACCTGCACCAGCTATTACTAAGCAGTCCAATGGCTCCCTGCTTTACAGAGGGGTTTCATCATGTAGGGATTTCTTAGCAACTACACAAGAGATACTCAAGAAGGAGAACCACCCCTAGAGTGTTGCTAAGTTCAGTCTTAAGAAGTTTAAACCATTAAGTATTGCAGTGTCTATGAATATATCTTCTCTAATGCTGCTAAATTTTCTATATCTTGTATGGACATTCATTTGTCATCGACATGATGGATATTGTAAGTAAGGGTTAAAAAGTAGCTTTCTCAAAAACTAAAGGGTTATATTAGGTATCAGCATGGATTTACCTTGGAGAATGCCAACCATGATAAATGCGATCAATACTGGAACGACAACATTAGGAATTGATTTTCAAGGGCAGAAAGGAAAATGTAAGCGGAGATTTAGAAAAGCCATACCAGAGGAAAGTAGAGGTTTCTTCAGCCCAACAGTAAATACAACAAAGCACCCTCACAGAATAAGAGAGAACTTCAACCTTACCATGTCAAAAATGCAACTACTCTATATGATGTTGAAAATAAGAGGATCTTCCATACAAAAATAGTACTCTTAACCCTTAGCTTAGAACAGGGAAGGGCTAAAGCACATTATTGTACATGCTTCTGGTAATAGGCCATAGAATTGAAATAGTGACTTGTATAAAAGAGGATCTCTAAGAGCTCTTTGCTCGGTCCATATTTATTTAAACGCATTTAAAAATTTGTTACTGTATGTGACAAGCAAAGTTATACTAATAATCAAGAAAAGCTTAGTCATCCTTTTCTAAAAAGAACGATACTGCAGCTGTAGCTGTGGTTATAATTCACTTGTGCAACGTGAGGAAGCGGGGTTTTGGGAAAAGGGAATGAGTTGTTTCAAGCAAAGCTCCAAAAGCATCAATAGTTCAAGAGCTCAACAACCCAAGATTGCAAACCATAGCCTCCATCAAAGGTACCCATGTATTCTCATTCTTATTACTCTCCGAGACATGGGTATTGATTGATATATAAGATTTAAAATGAAGTATTTGGTTAGCAATAATTATGGATCATGTATGTGATTTGATTTGAAGCACTGAACAATTTACATTTGAGGTTGAATCTTGAATGGTTCAACCTAAGTTTGGACCCTTTGGCGATTTATAGCTCATCTGGGTGTTACAGGGACAAGCCTGTGCGTGAGCTGCCAGTCGGAGGATTATCAAATGGCATGTCGACTGTTTAAGAATGCATTATTAACTTCTTGATGATTTTATACTCTTATTATTAAAGCTTCTAAAAGTGATAAATGTTTTTATGAACAAAATTTTACGTAAGACCTTGGGAAGTTCTAATATGATTGAAACCGTCTTTGTTTTAATGAATTTTTTGAAGGCTTCAGTCAAATGAATATATTTGGGGGTACTATAGATGTCCGAGTCAGTGTTCGCCTTTCCTTACAAGAGACTATTGCCCCAGACTACACGTACGGGTGTGAGGTCACTTAGTTGACTAGGGGTATCTTAATGCCCTTGTTGGTTGCTACTTGGTTGCTCATGTGATAGATGACCATGCAGCTTCATAATTCCACTAAATTGGCTTGGCTGCTAATTTGATGGCCCTGGCAGTGGATGCCCCCATGGTTTTGTGAAGTTATGGGTTGTTAGCGTACCCAACTATATCGCCATGTTGCCACATAACATAGTCAAAGTGTAGTATCGTCCCCACTCATCCATACTTATGTTGATCGCATTAGATTACACTTATGGTTTCAAATTCATATAATGTTTTATGGATTAATTGCATTTAAAGTGTTGTAAACAACCGGTCTTGTCTCAACCTCTTAGAGATGGTCTTTGGACTTGCTAAGTTTTATGCTTCTTTATTTCATGTTTTACATATTCGGACAATCCTCCTAACACCACGTGTTGAGCACCACTCTTTATAACAAGAGTAATACAAGCTTAATGCCTCACTAACTAAAGACATTTAAAAAATATATTATGATTGGCCTTCCAGATTCCAACACAGATACACACTGGGAACTCAAATTTTTTACACAAGTTTACTGAAGTTCCCATGCTGGATGCTGCTTCAATATCAAACAGAATTAGCCTACAAGACTCATCTATGCTATTTAGCTCGTTAATCATAAATGAAGGGTCTGCACGACACATTTCCTTCGCTATGTACGAGGAGATGATCACGAAAAGAGATAAAACGGGAATTAAGAAGACTTCAAATACACATTAAATTCATGAATAGCCAAAACAAAACACATCGATTCAACAAAAGCATCATAAAACTTTGATAGCCACACTATGTCTACAATTTTCTTCTATTGAAATGAACAACAATTTTCACATATCGATTTTCACAAGTATTATGCTAGCTCCCAAACAGATAAATGCTCCTTTTGTTACTGATCGAAACCCTACGAGACGAACTATAACACTATCACTACACTCGCTTAAGTTTTCTGTTTCCCTAGTAGTATTAATTTCCAATGCCTCCTATTTAGAACTACTGTACCAAGCTCCTCTACAAAGACTGATTATTCCAACGAAGTATATTTATGCAAAAGCGTACTTTCCTGAATCGGTGATAGCCATAGATCCTCCAGAACCTTCGGAGAAGACCTCGAGAGTCCGACTAGCTTCCTCGAGCTTCTCAGCAATTTCAGCATCAGCATATCCTAGATCAACAAGCTTTTCCTCAAGGACGAGAAGTTTAAGCTGAATCTGGCGTTTCCGATCATGTTCGAGAATCTCCTTGTTCGGTTTCTTCGTTGCGACGGCGGTTCCTTGGCCGGAATCGAAACCCTTGCCGCCGTATACGACGGCGTTGTTTGTCTTTGGCTTGATGAAGAACTTGTTGCTTTGGACGTAGCCGTTGCTACCGGAGCCACGTGGCGTTTGTAGGCCGATGCCGTTGTACATATTCGCCGGAAAATATCTGAAGTCGATAAAGTTCTAGAAGAGTCGAGAAACGAGAGAAAATATCTGAAATTAAATTGTAACAGAGTTGGGGATTGTGTTATTTGTGGTATATATAACAGAGGTTAACTACCTAAACCTATTAGGTTACGGAAATAATATCTTATTTTGGAGTGGAAAGCTAATTAATAAATCAACCGCCTAATAATTAATATAGTACTAGTAATTAAAACTTTTGTTTTATTTGTCATAATTAGATTATATTTATCGCGTTCCATTGAATTTCTCAAGTAGTAGTAGTAGTAATTATGTAGTTATATACTTAGTAGTAATCTCCTACATCCATTTCAGTTTATTTGTCACAATAAATAATTGTTATTTTAAAATCTCAAGATAGAATTAATTAGTTTCTTCCTATTTTGCTCTAAATTGATCTTAAAATAAAAAATAGAAGGAACAAGAAGTTAATATAATGGAAGATTAAAGATATAAATTGACGGTAAAATTGTCAAAGAAAACTCTTTATTAATGTTTTCTTAAGCAGCATACAAAATATAAACACAATAAATAAAATAAAATGGAGGGAATAAATTAATAAGCTTATGAATAGTAAATAATTACACGGTGTAATTATCACTAATTCCCATCTCCCCATTCATTCTAACAAAATTAAACGGACCAACATAATCGATAATTAGTACAAGGAGCATTTCCGCCAATCCGAAAAAGCTCAATGAGATCATAAAACTGTCCATGAATATCACCGCAAACCATAACGGGACATTTCACGGGTTGGATTCCTCGACAAAATGGAGTAATTGAAATAGGGCCCCGTTTGGGTGGGGCTTATTTTAATTAGCTTAAAAGTAAAAAGTTACTTATAAGTAAATTTTAAGAAGTTCTTACTTTTGGCTTTTTTTAAGTACAAAAGTGCTTATAAGTACTTTATTTTTGGAAAATTTGCACAAGATGACAATCCTAATAGCTAAATTACAAAAAATACCGATACTTTTAAACATTCACCCTAAATAACGATACTTTTAAATATATTACAATACATACCATTTTCTTCATTTCCCTCCCTTCCTAACACAAAACCCTAATTTTCTCTCCACTCCACCCACCCATAGCCACCCCTCCGCCGTCCCTCCCCATCTCCGATCTCCGGCGAGCTTCGTCTTCCTCCAGATCTGGTTGTTGCTGGCGTTTGGCGGCGGCAGCTGGATCTGCTGCCACCGATCTTCTTCTTCCCTTCTTTTTTTTTCGTTTGTTTTTGTTTTGGATGTGTATTTATGAATATATACGTATATATATTTTTGTATTTATGTGTATGTGTTTTTTTGTGCATAAAAAATACTTTAAAATCTTTTGAAATCTCTAATTGATTTTTTTGGATTTTTACCGTATGATTGTGTTTTTTGTATTTTTTACTGTATGATTGTATATTTTTGTATTTCCATTTGTATGTTTGTGAATACTTTTGATTTTTGTATTTGCATATTTATGTATATAGTTGTATTTAAGTGTATCGGTGCTTCATATGTATGTTAATAAGTCTTTGTATGTCCAAAAATTCATTTGTATGTCTTTGTATGGTGTGGGTGTATATAAGAGTATGTTTTGTATGTTTTAAAGTTTATGTATTTTCATTGGTTATTGTATTGGTCGATTTCTGTTCGATCACAAAAGGAACGGACCTGGTCGTGTAGCAAGACGTCGATTGATTTCGAGGGTGTTGAGATCGGGAAGAAGCTGCTTCGGTTTGGTTTGCTTCGGTTGTGCAATGTTGTGATCGGATAAAATCGAAGACAACATCATGATGGATAAGCTTTAACTGATCCTCATCTCTAAAATATCGGAACAGACTTGGCGAATTTAGTGGAGTGGATGACGACGTGCAACAGTTGGAAGAGAAACGTGGGGGAGTGGAAATCTACTAGGGTTTGGGATTCCACATTATCTCAAACTATAAATAGGACCTCATATTTTTCATTTGGGACACGTTCATCTGAACAACATTATTCTCCAAAAGCTGTTACTCTCGTCACAAAGTTCTAGCCACTTTCTTTTATTGCTTTCAAGTCAAGTTATTGCATTCAACACAATCATTGTATTCAAGTTTCGATCGCGGCCTGGTTCAAACGTGGAAGGAGATCTGTTTCTTCCATCAAAGCACCATCCATCGATTCATCAAATACAATAAGCCTTTATTGTTTTAATTATTTATTTATTGCTTACTCGTTTAAGTCTATATTTGTCTTAATCATAGCATATTTTGTTTGTTTATAGCATTTGGCTTAAGCAGCTTTTCATCGTTATTCTCATCGCACAACAATTCATCGTTTTGTTCATCGTTAAGTTACATCGGATTCATTGATGTTGCCTCATATTATTCGATCAAGTATATTCACCTGTCATCGTATTGCTATCATCATCATCGAATCAATTATTGTTATCATACTTAAGTAATTGCGCATCTTGCTGAAATGAAGTCATCTCATCGTACATTACCAGCCTGTCCTTTACTTTGAACTTGTTCGCTAGCGGTTGTATTTGAACTGTTACTTCAACCTGACATCGAATCCACATACTTGACATCGAATCTACATATTTGACATCGATTTTGGAATTGCTCCCGAGTTAAAACTCTTGAAATCGGTTAACCTGCTTACGTGAATTGCTTATCAACCGATCGAATTGAGATATAAAACGGTCGCCTTAGACTCAACTATATATAAATTTAATTGTAAAACCTGATACATTTTTGGGAAATACAGTTTGGCGCCCACCGTGGGGTCTAGGCAATCGATTTATTCCGAAATTTGAATCGTTTGATACTACTTACGTTTGCTTTCTCGTCTTAAAATGGCAGATGAACGTAATATCGGAGCTCTGAACGGTCAACAACAGCTCAATCCCAATGACGGGGTTCCTGTTCCGACCAACGTTGAAGCGGTCGATGAGTCTACCAACAACGAGCAGGATCCAACTCATGACGACATTCCTACTGGTTCACAATTGAAAGCGCGCCAAGCACGGCGTTCGGGTAAGGAACCCGCAGTCGAAACTGAGTCAGGGGGTGCAACGCAGCATTAATGGCGTATTTGAGGAGGCATGATGCTCAGTTCGAAATGATACAAGAACAATTGAAGGCACTATCTAACTCTATCGGAAATAGAGCACCCACCTCCCCGATCACACCCCCAGCAAGCATTCCGACTTCGGTTCCTCAGGGCGCCGTAACAGGGGGACTTGCAGCGGGGGTCGGATCTGGAGGATCGGGTACGGCCGCCGAAGCTATGGGAGCTCCGGCGTCGGAAGTGAGAATGATGGCTACGATGCAAACCTTGTTGAATGACACAGTCGATAAGAAGTTTGGTGAGATCAAGTCTTTCATGGAGAAGTTGCCAGGGGTCCCGAAGTTAACGGACGAGGTCGCTAAAAAATCGATCTCAAAGCGCCCGTTCCCAGCAAGTGCAGCCCCACTTCCCATACCTAAAACTTTCAAATTACCAGAAAGTTTGAGATACGATGGAACCAAAGATCCAAGGGATCACATTGATATGTTTTCGGTCGCAGTTCAGGCAAATGATTTGACTTCGGAGGAGATCAATTCGGCCAGCCTTAAAAAATTTTGTGAAACATTGAAAGGAGCGGCATTGAAATGGTATTTACAGCTGCCCGAAAACGAGATACTAAGTTTCGACGACATGTCGGCGAAATTCATTCGATCGCATACCGGAGCGAAAAAGATAGCACCAAGGGTGGAAGACATCTTGAACGTTAGGCAGCGGCCCGGGGAAACTATCAAGCAGTTTGTGAAACGGTTCAATGATGAAAAGATTCATATCCCGAATCTCGAAGAAAGGTGGGCTTGTTTAACCTTTGCCAATAACTTGCGCACTGATTCGATAGAGGCATAGAAATTGAAGGATCGACTCAGGAAGATCGACGCATGGACTTTCGATGCGTTGTATCGTGAGTGCGAACCAAGGATTAGGGCTGAGGAGGAGGAATTGCAGCTAGCCCGAAATAATTATCATTATGATCGGCCAGCAAGAAGAGTCGATAACGACAGACGAGACTACAGGGACCAACGATGGGGGCCCTACAGTTTCCCTCGAATGGGGAGCAACAACCACGAAGCTGGTAGCTCAAAAAATCAGTCAAAGAAGGCACAGCCAAACACATCCTTGGCTCCGAAAGATCGACCACTGCCTCCAAAAGTGACGGAATACAATTTTTGCATATCGACACCAAATTTAGTGAATCACTTGAAAGGGATGGGTGATAAAGTTGTAAAATTCCCAGGTCGCATAAAATCGAATCCGAATACCAGGGATGAAACTCTATGGTGTGCATTTCACCATGACTTCGGCCATACAACGGAAGAATGCAAGGCATTGAGATACGAAGTGGCCAGCCTGTTAGAAAAGGGTCACTTGGTCGAATTCTTGACTGAGAGAGGACGAAACAATTTCAATAAGAAGAAAGATGACGAGCCGCCAAAGCCTCCTGCCCCCAGGAAAACGGTAAACGTCATTACCGGAGGAGATGGTGTTTGTGGGGTAACTTACACTACAAAGAAGTATGCAAAAGTCTCTTTCACACGAGACAAGCGAACACGAGATGACATGACCGATGAGATCGTGTTCGGGGATTCCGATTTCGATGGAAGGATTCATCCCCATCACGATGCACTTGTTGTAACGACAAGGATCGACGATGCCGATGTAAAAAGGGTATTAATCGACGCTGGCAGTTCGGTTAACATCATACATGCAAGGGTGGTTGAACAATTGCAGTTGAGTGATAAGATTGTGCCTCGCTCAACGGTCTTGTCGGGTTTCAACAACTCAAGCGAAGTGACCGTTGGAGAAATTACGATTAAGACCTATGCAGAAGGTGTAGAGAGTGAAACATCGTTTCAAGTGATGAAAGGAGAAATGGCATACAACGTGATTTTGGGTCGACCGTGGATCCACGCTATGGGAGCGGTCCCATCGACCCTGCATCAAGTTGTGAAATTCCCTACCCCATGGGGAATTCGTGAAATCAGAGGCGAGCAGCAGGCTTCACGAGAATGTTATTCAGTAGCTGTCAAGGAAGGCTTTCGATTGTAGCAATCACAGTTAGTGGAACCCGTGGTCGGAAGCTTCACTTCGGTTCCGTCGTGCGCCTCAACGCAGCTACCGGAATCCGAAGTCGAAGGCGACTTCGCACAGGTTTCACCATGTAAGCTAGTGGGACCCGTGGTCGGAAGCTTCACTTCGGCTCCGTCGTGCGCCTTAACGCAGCTACCGGAATCCGAAGTCGAAGGCGACTTCGCACAGGTTCCACCATGTGTGAGAGAACCGTATAAGCAAAAAGCTGGAGACTCTACGATAGAAGAATTAGAAGAAGTAATGTTATTCGATGACAAGCCTGATCGGAAAATATATGTTGGAGCTGAATTGGATACTAAAATTAAAGCAAAGATCATATCCTTCCTCAAGGACAATTCTGATTGCTTTGCTTGGTCCCACGCAGATATGGTGGGAATCAATCCAAAAGTTGCCACGCACAAATTAAATGTCGATCCAAAACATCGGCCGGTGAAACAAAAGAAACGGCCGAATGGAGGATTCCGAAGGAAGGTGATCAACGATGAGGTAGAAAGGCTGCTAGCAAATGGTTTCATTAAAGAGGTGAAATATCCATAATGGCTTGCAAATACCGTTGTAGTACCCAAGAAAAACGGCAAGTGGAGGGTATGCGTTGATTATACCGACCTCAACAAAGCCTGCCCAAAAGATTCGTTCCCACTGCCTCACATCGATAGACTGATCGATTCCACGGCAGGGCACGAAATGTTGAGTTTCTTGGATGCCTATTCAGGTTATAATCAAATTTCGATGGACCCGTTAGATCAGGAGAAGACGTCGTTTATCACAGACATGGGGACTTATTGTTATACAGTCATGCCCTTCGGTCTTAAGAATGCCGGCGCTACTTATCAGCGTCTAGTCACTACTATGTTCAAAGATTTGATCGAAAAAACCATGGAAGTTTATATCGATGACATGTTGGTCAAATCTCTTGAGAAGGGAAATCATTTAAGTCAATTGAAGGAGACCTTTACGATATTAAGGCGGTTCAACATGAAATTGAACCCGGAGAAATGCGCGTTTGGGGTTGGATCCGGTAAGTTCTTGGGATTCATCGTATCGCAAAGAGGAATCGAAGCAAATCCAGACAAGATCAAGGCGATCGAAAGCATCCCAGAGGACCTGACAACGGAGAAAGTAGTTCAACAGCTGACCGGTCGAGTAGCCTATCTCAGCAGGTTCATCTCGAGGTCATCTGAACGATGTCATAAGTTCTTTTCGGTGCTGAGGAAGAGCAAAGGCTTCGAATGGACACCAGAATGCAAAAAGGCTCTTCGGGAACTGAAGCAATACCTTTCCAATCCACCACTTCTATCAAAACCGATTGAAGGAGAAATGATGTTGATCTATTTGGCCGTTTCCGATGTCGCAGTAAGCGCTGTCCTCGTTCGTGAGGATGGAGGTAACCAATTTCCTATCTATTATGTTAGTAAAACATTGTTAGATGCCGAAACAAGGTACCCACACCTAGAGAAACTAGCACTTGCACTAGTCACTGCTGCACGAAAATTGAGGCCTTATTTCCAATGTCATTCAATATCTGTTATAACTACATTTCCATTGCGAAATATTTTACATCGGCCAGATCTCTCTGGTCGATTAATGAAATGGGCGGTCGAGCTGAGTGAGTACGACATCACTTACCAGCCTCATACCGCCATAAAATCTCCAGTTTTAGCTGATTTTGTAGCAGACTTTAGCGCTAATATCTTGTCGGAAGCCAAGAGAGAGGAGTTGATGATGAGAGATCCAGACCCCGGAGTTTGGGTAATGTATACCGATGGAGCTTCCAACGTAAAAGGAACTGGCCTCGGAGTCCTGTTGATAGCACCTACCGGTGAAAAGCTCAGGTACGCGATCAAATTACATGCAAAAACTAACAACGAGGCCGAATATGAGGCCCTCGCTGCAGGTTTAAAGATCGCGAAGGACTTGAAAGTCGAACGAATAGACATCAAAAGCGATTCTCAACTGGTGGTAAATCAAATCCAAGGCGATTTCTGTGTTCGAGATCCGAGGATGCAGCAACTGCTCGAAAAGGTACAAAATTTTCTGACTTCTTTTCAGGAGTGGAAAATAGCTCAGATACCGAGGGAAGAGAACATCGAAGCAGACGCTTTAGCAAACCTTGGATCTGCAGCAGCCATCGATGAAAAACTCGATGAGTCAGTGGTTCACCTGTTCGAATCTCCACTGTGTCGAAGCATCAAAGAGGTAAACAATGTCAATCATACTTGGGATTGGAGAAACAAGTATTTGTCTTATTTGCAGGCAGGCACCCTTCCCAGTGACAAAAAGTCTGCCTGATCGCTTAAAGCCAAAGCGGCAAGATATTGCCTCCTAGAAAATCAACTCTACAGGCGAATGTTCGGTGGCCCTTTGGCTAAGTGTGTTGGGCTAGACGGAACAAATTATGTGCTAAAAGAGGTTCACGAAGGCGAGTGCGGCAATCATTCCGGCAGCAAGTCATTGGTTCGGAAGATCATAAGAGCTGGATACTATTGGCCAACGATCGCAGATGACGCCAAGGAATTCGTCCGGAAATGCGACAAGTGTCAACGATTTGGCGATCTCATACATCAACAGGCAGAACCACTTCATTCGGTCACGTCACCGTGGCCATTCATGAAGTGGGGAATGGACTTGGTCGGGCCGCTTCCAACAGCGCCCGGTGGGGTAAAATTTATCTTAATTCTTATGGATTATTTTTCTAAATGGGTGGAAGCTATTGCTTTGGCTAAAATTCGTGAACAGGAAATTATCAAATTCATTCACCAGAATATCATCTGTCGTTTTGGGATCCCGAAAGAGATCACATGCGATAATGGTAAGCAGTTCGTGGGGAGACGAATCACAGCCTTCTTCGAAAAGTGGGGGATCAAGCGAATTGCATCAACACCTTATCACCCCAGTGCAAATGGACAGGCTGAGTCTTCCAACAAAACAATACTTGAGTATTTGAAGAAAAGGATGGATGATTCAAAAGGCAACTAGCCGAACGAACTCCCCGGAGCACTGTGGGCTCATCGGACAACGGTGAAACACAGCACCGGGGAGACACCGTTCTCACTTGTCTACGGAGCAGAAGCACTGATACCGGTGGAAGTGGGAGAACCCAGCCTTCGGTTCGCCCACTCTACCGAGGAAGCCAACGAAGAGGCCATGTTGATAGATCTGAACTTGATCGAAGCAAAAAGGGACATGGCATTTGTTCGAATACAAGCACAGAAGCAAAGGGCAGAAAACTACCTCAACAAAAAACTCAGGTATCGATCTTTTAATGTAGGTGATTATGTGCTGAAGATCAAAAGACCGAAGAAGGATGAGCCCAACGAAGGCAAACTAGGAGCAAATTGGGAAGGACCTTTCCGTGTCAAGGCAGTGATTGGAAAAGGTTCATACCAACTCGAAACAATGGATTCCAAACCGGTGGACTTCAATTGGAATATCACACAATTGAAGAAATACTATTTTTGAGGTTCTGCGGTATCAACCTTCACCCTTTCCTTTTACTTCGCAAATTTCATTCTTTCTCCGTCGGAAGAAACTGTTTGATCGATTATTTGATACTAACACTTTTAGATGATAGGCATAGTTGGAGTCGAATGATGACAAACATTACCCACGAACACTTGAGCTCAAAACGCTCCGATCGGGGTCGATAAGTCTGACGAACACTCTAACGTGGTCTTCATCTATAACGGTTTTTCTTGGTTTTTGTCTTCCAATGATTCCGTTTCAGGTATCAAAGTCAAGAACCAAGTGTTCGCCTACTCATTCTTTGCACCCAAACACTGGGGGGGATGGAGTCAGCATGAGGTTCATCGGCAGGTACTGGGGACTACCCTAGAACCGGGGACTTTTGATCGGAAAGTGAAACGGAATCGATTGAAGACAACACTGGGGACTCGTTCAAAATTCGACAGAAGTTCCAACGTTCACTCGAACTGGGGACTCGTTCAAAGTCCGACAGAAGTTCCAACGTTCACTCGAACTGGGGACTCGTTCAAAATTCGACAGGAGTTATAACGTCCACTCGAACTAAGACTCATTCGAAATCTTTTGGAAGTTCATTATTTCAACGTATCAGAAAGTCCAAAAACCTCGACGCTTTTATCCGAAGTCAAATGTTATCAGTTTTAACTGACTTATGTAAACGATCCAATAGTGGTCAAAAGTCTGTGCCTTGCGGCCGCATCTTGTAATCGATCGAATCATACGATCTAGAATGTATTAAAGGCCCATTAGCGGCTTGCTTCAATATGCAACACTTTGGTTATGTCTTCATATTTACATTTGTTCGATTTATGCGATCGTTTCAAATATTAAGCGGATTTTACAATTCCAAGATTTTCACCAAGTGTTAAAAGTTTTTATTCCGAACTCATAAAAACGTTCGAAGAGTGCATTTCGTGAAAATGAGACGTCATTCCTCACTACGCACTGAGACATTGGGCCCCAATTATCTTGAACTATCGTTGAACATCGAATTTTTCGAACGATTAGGTCATCTTCGAAAAGCAAAAAAAACAATACAGCAATGACAAAAGTAATTTCATTCATAAGTCATATATACATGGATGGAACTTCAAAAACGACTTAATACAAAGAAAAAACAAATCATTCATCAGCATCTCCATCAGAGCCTTCATCGGAGGAACTCGTTGGGAGACCAAGATCTTCACGAGTCAATCGCACGATGGCAACAGCTTCGCTTAGCTCGGTGGGAACATCGACAGTTCGGTCCAACATCTCCCTAAGGACATCGCGCCTTGATTCGGCAAGGATTAAATCCTTCTTCTTGTCAAACTCTTCCTCGAGGTCGCGCCTTAGTCTGGTGGACTCCTTGTGGAGTAGCAAGTTCCTCTCCGTTAAGCTGTCAGCTTGAACCTTTAACTCCTCATTGCTCTTACGAAGAGCACTTAACTCTTCGAACTGACCAGCCAGCTCTCTATCTTTGCTCTCCAGAATAGAGTTGAGTTCGGCTATCTTCAGGTCAGAGTTGGCTTCATGATCACTCAGCTGTGCGTTCAGAGCCCGAATCTGGGATTCCAACTCCGATTGACGAAGAGCATGTTCATTCGTGCTCTTGTCGAAGTTGGCTAAAAGTTCAGCGTTCTGGGTCTCTGCCGCCTTAAGCTTCCGATGTAACTCCTCCCCTGCCGAAGTAAGATGAACAATCTGCTCGTTCAAAACTTTGGCCCCGTCTTGAAGTTGGCGAATCCGATCGGCGGTTTCGATCGCCATTATGCAATTCTGAAAATCACAGTTGGTCATGAAATCTGTGCAAAGTAAAGAATATCTAAGCAAAGAAGTTTTAAAAGTAGAGTTTACCCTAAAGGCACCAAAGGAAATCTGGGAAGGCAAGCTCAGGTCCTCGTGCGTATTCAGCCGAGCTTGCTCCATCGGGCCCATGACATCGAATAGATAGTTTGCCAACTTCCTTGGGCATCTAAGCAAATCGACGTTGGATGGCACTTCTATCGTGAGCGATCTAACGCCCCTCTTTTCAGATTCATCCAAGGCAGCAAAAGCAGCGGCTTCTTCGCCTCGAGGAAGAGGCACAATTGGATCGCCATGGTCCACACCAAAAAACGATGACCCCGTCTCCTCATCGTATTTGGACTTCTCTGTTGCAATCGACCGATCCAAAGCTGGCGCTTTTCCTTTCGCAGGATCCCTCTCCTCGAGTTCACGATCGAAGGCCTCGATCATCCCCTCTTGATTTTCAGGGGCGGCGCCTAAAGAGACAAGAGCACCTTCCCTACTAGGCAAGCCTCCCGAGCCCGAATTGGCGTCTTCGGCGATAGGGGGAGATGGTAGTCGTCCACGGAAAGATCCCCTTGTTCGGCCACTTTAAGCTGAATGGCCGTTTCTTGGAGTCTTTCCTTAGCTGGCCTCTTGGGACGTTTCACCAACTGATCAGACCCTGACTCTTCCCCAGCTTCCTCCCCCTCGATGTCAATAATCGGAGTCACTCCTTCGGCGGCTTTCGCCGCTGCGATCGCTGAACTCGTTCCAGCGATCACATCCTCTATGGTTTGGGATGCAACCGATGAACTGCCCCCTTGCCCTTTGTCAACCACCACTATTTTGGGCAAGTACTTGTTCCTCAATTCTTGGAACGATTTCTTTTTCTTCTTCGGGGGAGGAGCATCATCGATTTTTTCTCCGCCCTCGGGCTCAGCCTCTTCGTCGCTTGGCTCACCTCCAGCACCGGTGATACCTGAGGAAGTATTTTTTTAATTATCGAAAGGCGTCAACGAAACAGAAATCATAAATACAAGGGCAATTCAAATTTACCATGATTCTTAGCTTTGAGTGTTTTCAAAGCCGCGACTGGCTTCCAAGCTCGTTTGTCATTGGTCGTCTTGTCAAGTACCCTTATCAGCCAGGGTACGATGTCGGCAACTTGATCGAACTCAACCGCCTCAGCTGAAATTTTTTGGAAGAACTTTTGAGATTTAGTGGTCTTAAATTCATTTCAAAAGGAAAACGAATGAACGAAATACTTACGAGTTCGATTCCAGACACTTGGTAGCAATTCCTTTCCGGGGTCGGTTAGCTGCTCCGTGGGAATAAAGACAAAGCGTTGATCCCATCCTCGGAGATCGTCATCGTTGTCAGATATCAAGGCCCGTTGACCTCGTTTGGCCAAGTTTATTACCCCTCCTTTGTAAACTCGAGGGGAGTATATGTTGAGAATATGGCGAAGTGTCAGCTCCACTTCCGCCACCTCTGCGACGTACCGCATGATTATGATCGTTCTCCATATCATCGGAGAAAGCTGCCCAAGGCAAACTTTGTACATTCTACAAAATTCTTCGATAATGTTGTCGACCGGGAGAGAAAAACCGATAGTAAATGGATAGGTCAGCACCACGGAATGATCCTCGACATGAGTCGCCAACGTCGACTTTCTTGGAGGGCACATCACATCGATGTCGCCCACTTTCCAACCACACTCTTCTCGGACTCGCGGTATTGACTCTGGCGTGATCGCGCAGTAGACTGAGTCGATCGGGATATTTTTCTTCTTTCCTTGCTCTGCTTCACTTTGAACACTGACTTTGCAGTCGTTCTCATAAGTGAATCTCTTCGGAAGGATTTCCGACCACAATTTCTTGGGACCATAATCCTTCACCTTCCTTTCCTTCCGCTTCTTTCCCTTCTTGTCCACTGAAGGGCCAACATTGGTGGTAGCCTGCTCCACCACCGCGCCGGACTGCGGCGGGGCTGTGGCGGCGACTGCCATAGTAGGAGTAGTTTCAGCATCAACTCTTGGTTGTGAAGAGGAAGACATTGTCGTAACACAAGATTAAAGCGCAAAATCGACAATCTGGACAAACAAAGTTGAGAAATCTGGAGTAGAATCAACAAAATTCAGCAAGCGATTTGTATAGATCCGCGTAAAATATCAAGGAATTTTAAGAAATTTGAGAGATTTGGAGAGTTGCAAAGTTTGTAATACGGTTTTGAAGTTGGAATTTATAAGGCAAGAGTCATCATTGCCTCGGGAACCGTTGAAAAACTGCTGCCCGCACGATCTCTGACACGTGTGGCGATTGGAAGTTGAGGCGACGTTTTGACATTTCAAAATGAAGGGACACAAATGTGCCACGTATTTTCCCGCTAAAAATTCAAGCCACTTGCCAAAAGCTTTACGAACACACTTGGCAAGTGGGGGGACTATCTGTATTGGTCGATTTCTGTTCGATCACAAAAGGAACGGACCTGGTCGTGTAGCAAGACGTCGATTGATTTCGAGGGTGTTGAGGTCGGGAAGAAGCTGCTTCGGTTTGGTTTGCTTCGGTTGTGCAATGTTGTGATCGGATAAAATCGAAGACAACATCATAATGGATAAGCTTTAACTGATCCTCATCTCTAAAATATCGGAACAGACTTGGCGAATTTAGTGGAGTGGATGACGACGTGCAACAGTTGGAAGAGAAACGTGGGGGAGTGGAAATCTACTAGGGTTTGGGATTCCACATTATCTCAAACTATAAATAGGACCTCATATTTTTCATTTGGGACACGTTCATCTGAACGACATTATTCTCCAAAAGCTGTTACTCTCGTCACAAAGTTCTAGCCACTTTCTTTTATTGCTTTCAAGTCAAGTTATTGCATTCAACACAATCATTGTATTCAAGTTTCGATCGCGGCCTGGTTCAAACGTGGAAGGAGATCTGTTTCCATCAAAGCACCATCCATCGATTCATCAAATACAATAAGCCTTTATTGTTTTAATTATTTATTTATTGCTTACTCGTTTAAGTCTATATTTGTCTTAATCATAGCATATTTTGTTTGTTTATAGCATTTGGCTTAAGCAGCTTTTCATCGTTATTCTCATCGCACAACAATTCATCGTTTTGTTCATCGTTAAGTTACATCGGATTCATTGCTGTTGCCTCATATTATTTGATCAAGTATATTCACCTGTCATCGTATTGCTATCATCATCATCGAATCAATTATTGTTATCATACTTAAGTAATTGTGCATCTTGCTGAAACGAAGTCATCTCATCGTACATTACCAGCCTGTCCTTTACTTTGAACTTGTTCGCTAGCGGTTGTATTTAAACTGTTACTTCAACCTGACATCGAATCCACATACTTGGCATCGAATCTACATATTTGACATCGATTTTGGAATTGCTCCCGAGTTAAAACTCTTGAAATCGGTTAACCTGCTTACGTGAATTGCTTATCAACCGATCGAATTGAGATATAAAACGGCCGCCTTAGACTCAACTAAATATAAATTTAATTGTAAAACCTGATACATTTTTGGGAAATACAGTTATACATGCTCTTTCTAAAATTATGAATGTGTATTTTTTTGTATGTTTTATGCTTGTATTAACTTGTGGTTCCAGATTTTAAAACAAAAAAAATCCGGCCACTTGCCACCACCGGCCGGCGACTGACCGCCGGCGACCGGCAGCCGGCCGGCGGCAGAAACGCTGAATCTGAAGCAGTGGGCTTGGGGAGGAAGAAAACTTCATTTCTCTTGTTTTGTTGAAAATTGTATATGCTTTGTAAAAAAAAGTATTTGTATGTTTTGTAAAATGGTATAGTATTGGTATTTTTTGTAAATTTGGTATTAGGGTTGTATATTTAGTTACCAAACACTCACTTTTTACTTAAAGGTACAAATATACTTTTAAGTAGCTTTATAAACTTACCCAAATGGGACCTAGAACTTTCACCCAAGCCATGTGTATACAGGCTATATATACGTATATATGGTGACTTTTTTGTTTCTCGTTCAGCTTTGGTGCTCAGGACTCAATAACTAAGTGTTAAGAAAAAAACAAAACATGAAAATAGAGAGTACTAACATTTTTTTTTAGGAATAATTTTCAGAAACTTCCTTTCACATTTGGCTTCGTAACACTCATATCTCTTGTGGTTTACGATATTACGTTTACCTCCTTTATTTTAATCTTTTTATAACAATTCATTAAATTATTTATAATAAATGTAAAAAATTAAAATTTGACAAGATTACCTTATTAATATAATTTTCTTGTTTTATTGAGAAGAAAATTTTTTAGCGCTTACTGGGGTTCCATTGATGGGCTCAGAATTAAGAGTTAAAGTTGGGGTCCATTGATGGGCTCAGAATTAAGAGTTAAAGTTGCCCCATCGGAACTTCATTGTCGGCGCGGGGAAATTGTTGGGTGGGAGTGGTACTGTGGTTAGCGCGATTGGAGTCACCATACATTTTAATTATTTAAATATAAATTAACAATAGTAATTACTATCTTACTTACTATTTCTTTAAGCTCCTTCCTTGTTACATTGGATAGTGCAAGTGGCAACGAATCAGAGGATTTGTTTTTGAACTAGGAAATTGCAGTGAATTGAGATGATCTAGGAAAGCAAACCTACGGTTTTGCAGAGTACTGAGCAGGAAGACGTCCTTTAATGGATTTAGGTTTAATATTAAGAGTTTATTAATGAAAATTACATTAATAAGGGTAATTTTGACAAATTTTAATTTTTTATATTAATGATAATTAATTTAAATGAATTGTTACAAAAAGATTAAAATAAGAGATAAACGTAATATCGGGATATGAGTGTTAGAAGCCAAACGTGAGGGGATGTTTATGAAATTATCCTTTTTTTTTTTTTTTTTTTTTTTTTGCAACTTTCATCTCCTCTACAAATACTACAATCACTGTGCCGAACTCCTCTCCAAGGATCGACCCTCCTCTGATAGAGTTTACTTTGGTCGACATGCTTATTTGCCATCTCCTCTGCCTTTGCTGGGTCTCTGCTTCATCCCCGTATGGTTACAAATCTAAGTCTTACGAATTTGATAGAAGTGAAATGAGTCATCAACCCCAATTGAGCTTAAAGAAGATCACTTCTACACAAACTACATTGCCCTTAGTTCTCCTATTATTCTTCCAAGTAATTTTTTGCTAGTAATGATACTCTAAAGTAAAAAGTAACTTACACCACCAACGGAAACTCAGAATACATTTCTATTTGATATATTCTGTGCTTTAAGCTTTCCATCAAAGCTGTCCAAAAAGTACAGAGGTGAATTGTTCTACAAACAGGTCTCTGTCTTTTCAACAATTTGCACTTGGAAGCAGCTTCAGCAGTGTAATGCATCTCTTAAGCTTCTAGGTATGGTTCGGTGCAATCCTTATATATGCAGGAAGATGCACCACAACTGCCATGTTTTTTCACCATGAAGGAAGAAATGACCGGATTCTTTGGTTGGACGGACCTCTTGTTCTCAATAGATTCTTGGTCATTGCACTTCATTTTTTTTCAGCATTGCACTTCATTCACAGTGCCCAATTTTGACAGCAACTTCTATATAGATTAAAAAAAGGAAAAAATTTCCACCCACCTTAGCTGTCCAAAAACAAAAAAGAATCTACTATATTACCTTGAATTACCACAGATTCCAGCTTTTCTAACAGTAGTAACACTTTTAATTTCCCAATTATAAGTTCCAACCTCCTTATCATGGGGTATATGGAAAAAAAAAGTATGTAGCTTCTTGCATATTCTTATTTAATTTATACAAACAAAACTAACACATATTTACCCATGCACAAATGTTGAGGAAAGAATCACAATCCATGTCTTTCCCACAAAAAGAAATGGAACTGATGGCTTACTTCACTTTTGTTCTTTTGTACTCATCATGATACTCAACATCTTAACCATCTATATAAACATTCTTCCTCCTATAAGTTTGATAAGAAGCACATACAAAATGTTTCCACAAGAAGACACCAGATAAGATATAGATGTCATAATGTCATGTCAGATCACAAGCATTCATCACTATGTATCAGACAGGGATAACTGTGAATTGCTTATCTCATCATCCATGACTTAAAAAACTGTCCGTTTGAATAACAAATGAAACAAACCACAGGAATATAACTGAATCTAAGCCAGAAGGCTGGAAAAGCTATAAAAATCCAAGAGAGTATATTAACTGTACAAGGTAGATAATTAAAGAGGAAAAAGGAAGCATGAGCAACAAAGTGCATCCAGTTAAGAAAAATCTGAAGGAGCATCACAGAACATTGATGGTGAGTAAATCATGTTTGACTTAACAACAGAACTTTTTTTTAAATCGATCGAGGGTATGAATAAAAATCAAACATACAAGTTAGTACTGAATATGCCACCCACATTAAAAATTAAAGTAGAAGAGAAGAAGCATCAGATCTTCCTATTCTGATGAGGATCATCATACTCGAGATGTGAGTATTCATCTCAGTGAAACACATCATTTGCCTCCATCTAATACAAAAAATGAGAAGAAAAAAACTCCAGCAAATTTATTGACTTGATTTCATCAAAAGCAACAAATGAAATATAGAACACTGATTTCTCTATCTCATGTTTAGGAAAACCTTTTCCAGTCTTTATACCAAAATTTCATGCATTTTCCGTAAGCAAACAAAGTAATTCATTAAAAGGAAAATGCAACACAATCTCCAACACTCAGAAACCTTTTCTTACATTTACCTTGTAATGCTAACAAGCTAATCGTTATTTTCTTATTTAGTCCAGGCACATTTCACAGCTACTCACAACAAAGTATTCACAAGAATGTAATGTCCATAGCCCGTCAGTGAAAGCAACAACAGTACAATTCACCGATATAAGACTATCAAACACCAAAAATATTAATGTTGGTGACATACTGACCATTCACATAACAAAATCAACCCAATTAAGGGCCGGGTGTGTGACTGGCTAATTGGTCACCTTTTCAAAGCCTTCACATAAATCTAAAATAGTAGTACTTAATAAACTCAACAATGATTATAACATATTAAATTACACTGATAGGATAAATATTCTTTACAGTATTGGTGTATATAAGTTGAATCCATTTGCAAATATATGGTGACTAACCAATGGGGCATTTCTCCAAGCGGCATTTTCTTCAATTTCAGAGCTGAGACGATAAGGTGAAACACTGAGATTTTAGCTAGGGTTTTAGGGGGATATATATAATAAGAATTTCTTTACAGTATTGGTGTATATAAGTTGAATCCATTTGCAAATATATGGTGACTAACCAATGGGGCATTTCTCCAAGCGGCATTTTCTTCAATTTCAGAGCTGAGACGATAAGGTGAAACACTGAGATTTTAGCTAGGGTTTTAGGGGGATATATATAATAAGAATGGTGGCTAGGGTTTTAGAATTTTGTTGGGCCGGACTATTTTGGAAAGTCCTAAACCCGATTCGACTAGCACAGCTGCCCCAAATTTGTGAGGTGAGCTAAGATAATGCTCCTCCGTCCCAATTTTTGTGGTACTGTATTAATTTTAAAAATTGACCTTAGAAAGTTTTAAATATTTTTTATAGACGTGAAAATAAAAATTATAAATAGAAAATTTGAGTAATTAAAAAGTTATTGATAATTTTTAATGTAAGTAAGGTCTAATATGGGTAAAATAAAGATAATAATATTAATTATTCGTCAAATGGCAAAGGGTCAAATATGCCACTTAACTATCATAAATGGCACAAAAATATCATCCGTTAAAAAAGTATCCCAAAATATGTCCCACCATTGCAATGGGCCAAAAAGGAAAGTGTGCCATATAAATTAGACAAATGAATTAATACCCCATTGGCCCATAGTTAAATGATAAATCTTTATTGGGAAAAATATCTAAAACACCATGTTTAAGAATTTAATTTCTACATTTGCCTATTAGTATAATTAAATAACAAAAATACCATTTTCTTAAATTTTATACCATACTTAGAGATTTTAATCTCAATAGTACCACTTCTAGAGACTAGTTTTAGCGTACGTGCATTGCACGTGTACTCCACGAATAAAGATAAATTACAGTAAATAAAATATAGTTAGTTAACACAATTTTTAACTCACATACATATGAAGTACTAAAATTATGTTTGAGCTATAAAATTAAAATGAGAAAGTGAATCATTGATAATGATGAAAGATGATGATCAAATAGCTAACTAAATAAAGGAAGAAACTTTATCCCAAATTTGTAATTGCTCTAGAAGCCCAAATAAAGTAGCATGATGTGCTGATTTTAGTGACTCGTCAGTATTCATATTGCTCACAATAACATTTACTTTGAAAGAAATGCATTGATAGTTCAATTGAGTCCTTTGACAAACCTAGGGCAATTTCATTTCTTTAAACAATATAGGCAGCTATGAACGTAATATACATCCTCATTCATATTCAAGAAGCAAGCAAGATCAAGATATTTTTATACTGTTCATAAGAGCATGTGGATCTACAACGGTACTGAAGAGCCCTGATTAGTATACTGATACACGAATGGTTTCCAAATATCCATGGAAAAGCATGTACAAATAGTACTTATGTGTTTCTTGTCGAGAGCATATAATTACTAAAATCACGCGAGCATATGAATTTTTGAATTAAGATAAAATTATTACTTCACAACCTTCCACAATCCAACCCAATACAGCCTCACTTTCAATATAAGCTTTAATCATAGGTTTCTCATTCTCACCGCTTTCCTCATAATAAGAGTTGTAAATCAGGAGAATAAAAGGTTCTCAAGTACTGTAATTATAAATTTTACATGCAGTACAACCAAGAATTTATGCATGTACCTTGAGACGAAGACGAAGCATCATTATGAATGTGTAGTGAAAAAATGAACAAATAATTAATTTAGTGGAGTTTTTCTAATAGCAACATCCTATGTAAATGCAACATGCTTAGTGTAGAGAATTGCTTGAGGTAGAGGATTACGTCATTCCCATACGAAGCGTAAAAGTCAAACAAATACAACAAATAACTATGTCAAGTAACTTCGTCACACTTAGCACCAATAAGTGCAATAATAACCTTTGACGGAAAAAATTGTCAAAATCATTAAAAAACACAAGGAACAAACTTTGCCCAACAAAAGTCCTATATAAGATAGATTAGAATTTGAATTAAAAAGGCATAAAAGTACTTGAAAATAACATTTTAGCAATTGAAATAAGAAGCTATAATTAATGGGGCCAAAAAAAAGTGCAAACATACCCCTCATGAAAAGTGACAAGCTCAACAGCCAGAAAAACAAGTCTTAGTAAAATATGTAATCCGATTATAAAGATCTGAAATTCAAAGAGAAGCAAGTCTTAGTAAAACATGTAATCCGATTATAAAAATCTGAAATTCAAATGTGTCGCAGAAAGTTAAAATTTCAAAAACAAAATATAAAGAACAAAACCCATATAAAAAAGCAAAGATTTAAGAACCAAAAAAGGTAATTCAAAGATGTAATATAATAAACTGGATATGTATCTTATTTCATAATTTTTTCATGTGTCTTCTACCGCATGTAAAAGTAAACATGTTTTCATTAGTTTGATTTTTACAATTGGTTCTCTATGTATCCCTTGAACTTTTCTTTTCCCTATTTTAGGTAAGTTTGTAGTAACTTTTTAGAGGTCACCAAACGCACTTGTTGTCCATTCTCTTATCTAAGGGACCAAAATCCTACCAGACTAATGAACATTGGACATACAAAAATCAACTCTTTCAATCCACACACTTCCTATAATATTCAGTAGTAAATTTGAAGAACAACTTCATTGAATTAGATTCCTTGATGCACGCCGACCGTACTGCACAAAACAAACTCTCATAAATATGTCACAAATAATATAATATAAGTAAAAAAAAATTAAATAGGTTGAACCCTCAAATTAAATAGTACATACGCTTTGTATAAACAGTTTAATCCCATTTCCGAATTTCGAGAATCTTACCTTGAGGATAGAAAAACATCTTCATAATAAACCATTTGTGTCTTATCTGCAATTGTTGATAAATTACACAAGCAAAAATGAAGTTAGAAAAACTTCTTGAACAATTTCTGCATAAGAATAATTCCACAGTTGTGCAATAAGAAGAATAAATTTTATCTCAAAGTAAATAATTAAAATAAATATTAAAACTATGTCAAATTTATCAATAGCAGTACTCGTTTTAAATCTTAGTAAATTAGAATAAACAAAACAATGCAAGATATCAAATCGATAATAAAGAATTACTCTAAATATGTCATGTTTTAAAATAAGTAAAAGAGGTAACAAAACATAAACCTGAGTTCATTGTGCCAATGATCTCGCTAACAAAATCTTCATCTGCAGAAAAGAATATTACGTGAGAATCAAACGTTAGATTGCAATATGTATATATAATTATAAAAGAAGTACTAACCGGTCAAGAATCATAAGAATGTACTTGTAGCTAGCAGCTCAGCATACCACTTTCACTGAATATGCATATCTTAAGCAAGTATTAGAGCCAGTTTAGTCATAGACACCAATAACGGTAAGATGAACCCATAAGATCACTTATCTTACCTGCAAAATATACTTGTATCACAAGTTTCTAAGAATTCATATCACCAGTTAAATTCCCAATTAAGAATATACGAATCCTATATATCTCAATTAAATAGAAACGCAATTCAATCCAGCTGAATATGCCCAATAATGACAGTATTTATCAGTAGGGTTGGAAGGGGCCACTTTGCTTGGCTACCATGATATGAAAAACAAAAAGATGTTTAAGAAAAATTATATTTTTGGTAACACAAAGAATGACCAAATCCTAAATAGTAGTATTAGAAAGGTTTATAAATATAGTAGGTCTCTAAAACTAAAAAACGTAATATTTAGAGAGAGCAAAATGTATTCAAAGTCGTATTATAAAAGTTATGATTTCAAGAGAATGAATTAGATTTAGAATTGCAAACCTATACAAATTCATTTGCATTTAATATGCAGTGTTATAGTTCAAGTGGGATAGGTCTTTGACAATTCCTATAGTTAGTAAACTTTAAATCCTCATACGAAGACTAAATATACAATTTAATCAGACGAAGACGAAGATTTACCTTTTCAAAAGAAGTAATTTAACTTTTAAGGAATTAATTTATTAAGATCTTAGATGATTTTAACGTTTTAAATATAGAAAAATAGTAAATGACGATTTTGTCTATTGTGGCATTTTTAAATGAAGGACAAAAAGTTCAATCAATATTTTCTAAGGGCCTTCGTGCTTTTAATATAGTATAGATTTTCTTAAATCTAAATTAGACTTTCAAATCAATAACCATCAACCCCCCCCCCCCAATTTCTTCTATCTTCCGCCTCTTTACCCTCTCCCCCACCCTAATTGATTCCTTAACTACTTAGATAAACAAAATAATTTCAGAGATATCAAAACTCTTTCTCTCAAAAATCATACCCCATGCCACCTTTTCCTTGTCTCTTCCAAATGTTGCCATCAAAATTGTTTCTCCATTCTATTTTCAAACACTAGTTTCTCTACACAATCATCAATTTCGTTTTCCAAATCTCTTTATCGTTACACCGTTCATCTTTGCCCAAATCGATATATTTCTTAATAGTAAGAACTAATTGATATTTTTTATATACTAAATTAATATACGAACAAAAAATATACTATATATTAGACATAATTATACCATATATCACAAATAGATATACTATATACTATATATAGAATGAGATATATAACTAAATATACTATATATACCATATATCATAAATAGATATACTATATATCAGATATATAACTATGTTATTTTATTCGATGGTGTATATGTGTAAATAGAATGAGAATGATTACAAATATATTTTTAGTATATTGTATTATATGATTGTCTTTTATTTTTTGGTGTATCAATATCACAACAAGTAGCCTATAGAAAGGCACAATATGATATACCATGTCAAGTTTTCGTTTTGTATCCTTTAATCTAGCGTAACATGTATCTAAAAAAGAAAGTCACATACAGATCAATTCAATTAGAATTAGAATTAAGATGGTTACTTTGAGATGAAAGAAGACAAGGAAAAGTTTGTTGCTTTTGTTTGCGAAAGAGGAGAATTTGTTTGCGACTTGTATGTGTGTGTGTGTCTATATATATATATATATAAAATTAATTTATGAGAAATAAATATTATATATGAGCAGTTTTTTAGTTGTTATGGATTTTCTGTGATTGCTTATGATTAGGCATTATACCATATATTTGTATATCTAGATATACCTGGATAGTGCTACATGGATAAGGATAAATAAAATTTGATATATTTGTAATTTATTTATGGTACCCAATAAATATGGTATGTAACATAAATAACTCTTCTATAGATGGTAGTTATGAAAAACTCCCATCTTTATTTTAGGCGATTCAAACTTTTGAAATATTATATCAACTTGGAGTATATTGACATCTGAAATTGTTCCCTTTATTTTTTTCTCAAAATAACTACTGGTGAAGTATTTTTACAAATATTTAGACATTTGAATATGTGAGAATGACATGAAAATACAATAAATGTTTTTACACAAAATTGACTAGATGAAGTACAATTTCCATACTTATAATAAGAAAAATACATTCAACAAAATGGATCAATACTTTGTAAAATTTGAAATTATACAGAAAAATTCCATGAACCAAAATGAGATTCAATCAAAAGCTAGGGAGGAAAAAGAAAGGTGCGAAGTTTCAATACAGTTCAATATTATTGCTTAGATTTTTAGTGATTGAAAATGTACATGTTATAATTCATACTAATTATACTAATTGAGGGTCATTTCTTAAAGTTTCAAAATAATGCAATGACCCAAAATGTTATGAACTAGTAAGTTTTCTTAATTTTGAAAGTTAATTTGTTTGGTTTTCGAGGGGAATAGTCTCCTAGAAGGAGCATCAAAGATAGTAGATTATTAGAAAATCATTTTTCCCCTTCCAATTTTATTTTCTTTTTAATCTTCCTTTTACTTTCTGGTTGTGCTTGCAAGTTGGAAGCTAAATAATAGAAACAATACTGGGAAATGATAGAAAAAAAAAATAGACTATTTTTATGCTCAAATCATGGAGGAAAGTGCTTTAACATGCAACGATTTTTTTAAATTGTAATAACATTAAATTTACATCGGGGGACTATAATCTCCCTTTATAGAACTATAACCATGTTTTTCTAAACACAAACTTTAAGCTATTTCATTGACCTAATAATAGTGTACAACGATAATGACATACAATATTTTAGAACAAAAAACACTGATCAGTCATCTTCATCACTTTCATACTCTTGACAAAGCAATTCTAGAGTACCTTTGCTACTCACATTAGTGTTGGAGTCTGAGGGTGGTTTCTTCTTCACTATGGATAAATTTACTGATGACGATTTGAAAATCAATTTGTTCTGATCACTTGATGATGCTTTTGTCAAAACATCTGAGGGCTTTTCATTATAAACCTTTCTCTTCTTAACATAGTTGTTTACTACTAAATCATCATAGTCATCCTCAAAATCTTCGTCGTGGTCATGGATTCTTTTAACAATCTCTCTTGAATTTGAGAAAACTGATCTTATCTGAACTTCATCTTTTAATTCCTCCATCTCCCTATTCTTTGCATTACGTTTTTGCAACTTTTCAAGAATTGTATCAATGCTCACAGTTTCTCGTCTTGATTTCATGGAAATCAATTCATCTATACCAGCATCAATATTCATTTTTCTCTTCGAATCCAACGTTTTATTTTCCAATGACTTCATGACATCACCTGATTTTTCTTCAGCCTCATCATGGTCGCGCCAAGGTTCAAAGTTCCTTGTTGCACCTGATTCAACAATATAATCCGAATTTTTATGATCTGTTTTATACGTAATCTCTGCATGACAACTTGTGCACTTGAAGTAAAATCTTAAGATTTTAATTCCCAAATATGTCTCTCCAATGACTTCCTCTTTGCGGGAATTGAATTTGGTCCCCTTATAGATGAAATTACCGCACTTAGCACAACGTATAGTCATGGGAAGCATCATACGTACTGTCACATGGTGATTTTTTGGCTCTTTTCGTTTCGGAATTTTCGACGCATCAAAATCTGGTGGATAATACTTGTTCAGTACTTTCCTCTCTCCCATGGTTTTTTCTAAACCCAAGTAGTTGAATCAAAGTGAAAGCTGAAGAAGAATTGGAAGTAGGGAATGAACAAGTTCAATAGGATGGAAATTTTTTTGAGCCTGCGTTAAATAAGTCTCTTCTAAAAGTAACGTCATTAAATAAAAGAAGGATATTCCTTGTTAAAGTAGGAATCGGGTTGTTTTTCAATTCCTGAAAACTGTTTTAAAGAATGAATCGAATCTAATTCCATCCCTAACAACAAACCTAAGCTTAAATGGAAAAGGAAATGTTTTTAATCATGAAAAAATCTGTCTTCAGATGTAACGATAATCTTACATAATACTACGGATTTAATTAGAATGTGCCTTGCCTATTATTTTTATTTGTTTATTTTTAATTTTGGAAACCTTTTGCACTTGACATGTAAATAGAGGGAGATGAGAACGAAGAGGAGTGAGTAGTATAGGTAGTAAAGTAATGTTATTTACTCCTGCAAAGATTAATTTATGAATGTTATTAAACTTTACTGTGCTATAAAATTCGAAGAGAAGATATGTAGATAAACATATGAAACAAAATGGAGATTATTGAGATGAAAAGCTAATTTTTTTTTCGTTTGACCACCTGGTATCAAATATTCATTGATTCAACCAACCTGGATTCAGGCCTTATAAGACAGACTAGTCCGGATTCATGTCATATAAGACCCCATTAATTAAAACTAATCCAAAACCTTTGGTTAATAATGTAGTAGCCGCACCATGTCTTACTTGGTGGTGTAGAGGAATATTCATTAGCATGAAGAAGACCTTGCTTTACAACATAAAAGACAAATAAAATAGAAAATAAATCCAAAGAGAGCTCTAATTTAGGTTGAAAAAGGATTTGTGCTACTAATGTAAATACAAAGATACATGTACCGTATCAGTGAAAAATGAGACCAATCTGCATATCAATTTTGAATATCCTATGGCAGCAGATGATCTTGTTCAGCTTCACTATATAGCAAATTATTGGTCTGACCCACTGGTGTTGAATGATGCCGTGAAAATAACCAATATTTCAGCAGCTCTACGACATCATGTTTTAATCAGAATCCATCCACTATGATACCACACAATGATCTGGCTTTTGATCCTATGGTGGTGGAAGCTAATTTTACAACCCTAGTATCTAAAGCATATGTCCATGAGAAACATGAGAGACGCACTAAGAGTGTGTGGCAGATGTTTCGACATGGGGAATCGTCGAATCAGTCATCTTCATCACTTCCATAATCTTGGCAGAGCGATTGTAGACAATTGCTTGTCACACTAGTATTTTCTGCCTCTTGCTTGTTTCCTTCTTCTATCTTCTTGTTGTTGGAGTCGGAGGATGGCTTCTTGACTACGGATACTTTGACTGATGAGGACTTGAAAATGATTCTACCATCACTTGATGATGCTTTATCTGCAAGATAGGTCATGCAAACAAGGTTAGACCCCTCAAAAGCTATTTCTACCAACATTTATCACCAAATGTCCACCAATATACATGCCCTTCTTTGAATAAGTAAAACCGACAAAATCTATGATTTCTGAAAGTTAACTTCTCATCACTAACATTCCTGGCCCATACCACTAACACCCTCTCCCCCCAGGAAATAAAAGAGAAAGAACAAGCTATGCAAAAGAAAAAAGTGGAAGATAAGAGATTGCTCATGGACAACTATGCCGCAATATGCGTTACCAATACTTTGGAGCACCAAATATACAATAACCAATAGAATAGAGCTACATACTATATTTTGAACTGGTCTAATGCAGTTTCAACTGTTTTACAATATTCATCTTTTGCCAACTGTGTAAAAAGTAAAGATGCACCAGGATAGTGCAGGCAATTATAGTTCCAAAAGGAGAAAAAAAAAAACTGAAAAACTGCGATATCAGGAGACTAACTAGGCCTACAGTGATTAAGTTCAATAAGTTTGATGAATCTAAAATATTACGTCTTTAACTGTAACTAATCTTTTATGTAGTCTCTACATCGATAAGTTCTAAATGAAGAATCTGAACAAGACGACACTCAACCATAGCAAGCGCCAGGCCGCATAATGTTTCATAAATGTTCTTCAAAACAGAAAATGGAGCTGTGAGACTGTGTTGTTAGCAGAAAATGACAGCACTAAGAAAGATAGCTCAGGTTATTTCAACAAATGTGTAAATGCTCATTTAAACTCCAAGAAATTACATAACAGAGAGATCACAAATAATGAAAGCCTAAAGCCCAAGCCACAAATTTGGGTAGCATTTATATTTCTACTGTAAACAAGAAAATCAGAAACACTGGGTATGTTGTAGTAGTAGTAAACAAGAAAATCAGAAGGGGATGAATAACTTCCTTATTGTTTTTTTTTTGTGGGGGGGGGGGGGGGGGGTGTTATGTAATAAAATAATCTAGCAATCTGACTTAAAAGACTGTTCTCCCAATGGAAATTCACTCCCTTGATTGTCATGAATGTAGGTACTCTGACCCAAGAAACATAATATAAGTCATAAAAGGTTATTGGAACAATGTGAAGCAATGCTACACTCAAAAATAATTAGATGGATTAATTGTACCAACCTCTGTTGTTAGAGCTGTCGCTAATGCTGGCTTTTGTCAAAGAATCTGTGGGTTTTTCATTAGGCTCTTCAGAAACCTTTCTCCTCTGCATTTAAATGATAACAAGGTTAGTATGAAAAAGAAACAACAAACTGAAGGTTTACACTAATCCAAAAAGAAAATACTACCCATCAAAACCTGTATACTAATTTTGCGGGATGAAATTATATTTTTACTACTTTCTTTGGTTGCATGTCAAACATATTAAGGTCCAATATAAGAGATATTGATAATTGAGATGACGCTGCCACTTAGTTAGGCCTCTCTAGTAAAGATGACAATAAAAAGAATTTCCCATTTCTTTTGCACGATTCATGTCCTATTTAAACGAGAAAAATATACAGACATGTGTGTGCACCAATAAGCTATTCGTGTATCATAAGAATCATAACTGTAAAAGAGATTCCCAGACAAAGCTGTGTGCTTCAACCAAGGCGGTAAGGAAAAGGTCCACTTTCACGATTGCTATAGCACGAACTCTGAACTAAATCAGCAACTTTCTCCAAGTATAACCGGTATTTCTGTGTGCATTCAAGGAGCCGGGCAAATTGGACTACATTTACTGTTCTAGTGTACAAAAGAACTTCTGATAATATATGCTGACCTAAAAAGATGATTTACAACCTAAATAATTCATAGATCAAGCAGCCTAAAAGCGACTTCCTGTAAATATCTCAAACCCATAAACTCGGCCACCGATGGAAAGGCAAACTACAACAACTACCAATTTATAAACAACACAATTTGCCCAAATAACAATAGCTCTAAGGTACCTCATCTTTAAGTATAGCTATCATTAGACTTTAAGAGCTTGCCCCAAAATATTTCTAATTATTACTCAACTCAATCCTCCTTGTTCACTTGATTTTATAGATCATGTGATTAATGTTGCTATGATATTTGTATCTGCGCAGATACTACACAGAGACAAACAAGACACAACTTCAAAGTTAAGAACTAATGAAGAGGAAGTGGCAAATTGTTCGTCTGATCTACTTAATAAAGTAGGAACTTATTTAAGCATGATTCACGGAAAGCAGGATTAAATTTTTTTACATGTCACCAGGACAATCATACAGATCAAGTTTAGATTTCATGCCTTTGATGTCAATGGCTCAAGGCAGCTGCGACATTAACGAATTCAGATGGAAGATTCAGGTCATGGCTTCTATAAGGTCTTGGCAATTTCTTCTTATTCGAGCCCAAGAATGAAGCATAATTAACACAAAAATTATCTTTACCAGAAAATTGACACAACGATTATTTTATTCCATTTTGTTTGGGAGATGTTGAAACAACTTTACTGGGTTTGTTGTTGTTGTAGATGTTGATACAACTAAAGGTTGGAAAACTGAACTAGATTACCAGGCACTAGTACCTTAAGAGAGTTGTTTTCTGGCCCTGTACTTTCAGAGGCAAAGAAAGCCAGATCATCATCGTCCTCCTCTTCGTCGTCATTGATTCTTTTGACAATCTCTTTTGATCTCTGATTCTACATTACAAGCCCAAGAAAACTTCTTCAGAAATTAATGCTCTTAAAATACAATGAATAAAACATAGGTATTTGGACAATTGTATACCAACCTGGAAAATTGATCTTATAAGAGCTTCATCTTCTTCCTCCATCTTCCTCATCTGTAACAGGCAAACATGAATACGGTAAACAAGGCATTCAGCCAAACGTTTCACATACTCAGCAACTAATTATAAGAGGGCAGTTCAACATATTTTCATTTATTGATAAAGAGTTCAACAGAATCTCATAAATCTCCGCGATCCGTTCAGCAGTGGCAATATTGGGGCTCCCACCTCCCCCTTAGTTGTTAGAACTTAATCACACGAATATTTTACCTAATCATAATAAAATCATGTAATCTTTTTATCATCGCAAATAACCAATCTTTTTAATCGCTTTATTCTTTTAAAATCCTTCGACTCTTCATACTTATTACTGGATTCCACCTTTTACAGATATTTACAGTAATTTCTACAGGAGAACACAAAATATCTTCTCAAGCTAATGTACCTTGGATCTGACTACTACTTTTTGAAAGCTTTGGCCAAAACTGATTTCAAGCAAAACCCGAGCTTGCGTCAAAAGAAATTTCTATATACAGCAATATTATGTAGGATGCTTCATAATGTTCTCTAACAAAATCAACACTATTGACGTAATACTGAACACAGGTTGGCCATCAAGGACATTTAATCCTATTCAAGGGGGAAGGTAATTAATAAAATAACACCATACCTTTGACTCTTCTCTCCGTTGCAAAGCTTCAAGCATTGCATCTACACTCACAGTTGCTTGTCTTGACTGAAAGGAATAGAAGATCAACAGTAAGAAACTTGTCAAGAAAACCAGAACTATAAACCTTAGCAAGTATAGTAATAAAGAAAACTATACACCAGTATAAATCTGGATTCAAAGTACTTAAAGGAAAAACTTCATCACTCACCTTCATGGATTTCATTTCATCTAAAGCAGCCATAATATCCATTTCTCTCTTCGAATCCAAGGTTCTATTTTCCAGTGATTTCATTGCATCACCCATTTCTTCAGAGTCCCTTTTTTGTTTCTCTTTCTCCAATTCCTACAGCAAAAAGAAAACATAATTAACATGAATGCACAAGAAACTTGAACTTATTACCTTGAAAATCGAAATTTAAATAAAACAAAAAGTTCCCGAAGCTTTTCCTCTAGACAAGTGCAACAGATAGGATTTCAAGTTGATAAAATGCTTACCTCATCTTGGCCACGCCAAGGCTCAAAATTCCTAGTAGCACCAGACTCAACAGTATAATCGGAATTTTTTGGATCTGTTTTATACGTAATCTCTGCAGAGCACTTTGTGCACTTGAAGTAGAATCTGAAGATTTGTATCCCCAAATATGTCTGCACAATTTTTAAAAAAAATTATAATTAGATCAACAAATAATCAAATAAAAATAAAAAACATAAATAAATTTAATCACAATAATTCTTTTGATAAGGTAAATAACTTCAAAAATGAAGAAGGGAATCCTGTATGTACAATCAATCAGACTGATATCCACTACAATGCAACTTTAGAAAGAATTATCAAAGTCTGACTTATTGCTCAAATCCTAAGAACAAACAGCCTACTGACTATAAGGACTTCAAACTGGTTGGACTGAGGGGGTTAATGTCAAGCTACTTTCTATTAAATTGCACAATCTGCTTAACAAGAGTCTCTTATACACAAAAGTTTCCACTTCAAAAAGACGAAGAACCAATGCTTCCTCTGTTCTATAAACAATTCTTAGATGCTTTTCTAATCTCTTTGAATTTTTATCAAAAAGAAAGGGAAAAAGAGCTACTTTCAAGAGCGAATGATGAAATTCTAGATTTTCTGCAATCTTGACATGTAAAAGGCATAGGCCAAGCACTTTGGTCCTATTTGAATATTGTGCCGGGCACAATGGGTTTAAGGAGGATCTGGTGGTTTATTTCCACTCTCATGTTCCATGTCCCAATTAACAGTTTTATATCCAAATATGCCGAGACTATTATGCAGATTTAAGTAAGCATAACATCTTCTCTATCATATAATTTTTTTGGTCCACAGCCAAATGAAGGATAACTGCAGTGAAAGCACAACATAAACAGCTTCCAAGCTACTGGAAGACAACCTAATGCAGTAGTAGTTCAGTTTTCATTCCCCAGTGATGTATTAATCTGCATAACACTGAGTATGAGCAATACGGTAATCTTAAGGGGATATTATTGTGATTTTAGTAATGAGTTAATCCAGTATGGCGAAGTGGATGGTATGGAGCACATAGCTTGAAATCTTAATGCTTGCTATCAGGTGATCTACAAATTCAAGAGCACGAAAGAAGCAATGTATATCTTAACTAGACAGGAAAAGCTGTTATAATTAAATGCAATTGGCCAAATCACCATGCATACTTGATGCAACATCACAAATCAATTTTGCCATCTTCCTAGCAAACTCAGAAATTTTCACCAACAGTCATCCAACTTTTTTTTAAACCCCAAGGGCTAGCGGCGCACAGTTCGAAATTTGATAGAAATGGGAATGCTCCACTACCCTTCTCCACTTGGTACATACCAGGCTCGCCCCTCCACCCCCACTTGGTGGATAATAGTCCCGCTCCTCTACCCTTCTCCACTTGGTGGACAATGGACTGGCCCCTCTACTCTCCTCCACTTAGTGAATAACAGCCGCCCCTCCCCCCTTCTATCCTTTAAGTGGATAATGGATCATACCCCTCTATCCTTATCCACTTAAATACCAGGTTTTTTGCATGTGGCAAGGTTCGAACCTGTTACGTGCACCTATAAGCTGAGCTCTTACCAATATATCCCAAAGTCTCCAACTCTAAACCTAATAAAATCTCAAAATAGCCACTACCTAGGTTATCAACATTTAATCATTACACTTGAAAGAAATCAACTTTTACAAAAGATTCTCTAAAAATAACACAACAAATCAGTATTAACAACACACAATTCACAAAAAAAAAAAAAACAACAAAATTGCAATTATTAGCCAAAAACTGAGAAAATTACCTCCCCGACAACATCCTCTTTGCGGGAATTGAATTTAGTCCCCTTATAGATATAATTACCGCAAGTAGCGCAACGAATACTCATGGGAAGCATCATACGCACTTTCATCTGCTGATTCTTGGGCTGTCGCCGCCGTGGAATCTTCGCCGGATCGAAATCCGGCGGATAATACTTGTTCAATACTTTCCTTTCTCCCATTGTTGCTTCGTTGAATCAAAGTAAAAGCTGAAGAACAAGGAGAAGATTTGCTGGGTTTTGTTTTGGGGAAAAAAGGTTTAAAGGGTTAAAAGTCGGGAGCTATTTTGAAGCCGACTAAACGGGTCAAATTTTCCCCTATAAGTAGAGTAGTACCTATTTGGCAGAAAGGTCAGCTAGCCCCTTAGAGGTTTGTTTGGTCGGTGGAATTGGACTAATAGTCCCGGAATTAAATTTGGGATTACACCAATCTCATATTTGATTGGTAGATTAGTTAAAGTGAGATGGTTTTTATACCAAATTCATGGTATTATTTTATCCCATAAAGGAGGTGGGATTGTTAATCCCGGAATTATAATTCCGAGATTATAACAATCCCAAATTTGTGAGATATCCCACGTTTTTAGTCCCGCAAACCAAACGACCCCTTATAGTTGTCCGGTTTCGCCATAATCACACTTGTACTTAGCAAAATGCCAACTAGCCCCTTATACTCATCCAAAACTTAAATTTTAAACGTTTTCGCGCTGCTGTGTCAAGTAGTTTGCGTATGTGGCAAATGTGCGTGTGACACACGGCTTTTAAGAGATGGTCTCAAAAAAATAGTAGCCTTCCAACGACTATTTTTTGCTCTTTTTAAAAGCTTTCATTACCAAAATAAAAGAGACTATTTTTCGTTAGGCTTTTGCTTCTTATTCCTTAGTTTTATTTCCTTCTCCTTTATTCTTTACTCTTTTCTACAAGGAATAAACAATTTGAAAGGGTCCTACAAAAGCCCTAATTGATTCACCCAAAATATTCCAAGATTCTTGTTAATCGATTAAGAACTCTAATTTCTAATAATAAGCATTAATCAATTAAAAACCCTAATTTCGAAACATAGATTGATTATGTGTTCTTTAATCAATTAAAACCCCTAATTTTTAAAACAAATTTCATAATAACAATTGATTAAAGAGATAAAACCCTTACCTCACAAATCGGGAAAGATGGTCAAAACCCTGAACAATTTGAGTTAAACTTGAATTCTTGAAGAACTAAGCCATAATCTATTGTTAATAGGTAAAGATAATCGTTCTTTTTTGGGTTAATCCAAGGGTTAAACAAAGGGTTGTAGTTTTGGTTAATCAACGTGTAAAAAAGGGGATGTGATTTTTGTGTCCCTTTATTTTTACCGCCCCTTTTTATTTTCTTTTTGTTTAATCCATAAAAATTACGTGGCAAGTGATATGGGCCAACCATCTGACGTGGGTGCCACATGGGTCGCGTTTGTGCACCACGCTCAGGCACAATGGTTTAAAATTTGAGTTTTGGACGAGTATAAGGGGCTAGTTGCCACTTTGCTAAGTACAAGTGTGATTACGGCAAAATTGGACAACTATAAGGGGCTAGTTGACCCTTCTGCCTACCTATTTTAAAGGCAAAATACATATAGACACCTCAATTAACCTAGTGATCACCTAGACACCTTGTAATCTTGTATTGTCTATCAACAATAGGGGGTTATTCATAGTAAAAAAAACTACTAGACTATATGGATTCCAACTGAACTTCAACTTCTACTTGGTTGATTAATTCACAGAAGTATATTTTTAAACACCTGCGTCCGTGAGATTATTTGGGTGAGACTCACTTGCTGCTGATATGTAAATTGACCAAATAACATGATGACACGTGTAAAAAAATTCCACCTATAATTAAAAAAGAAAAATACAATATTATTTAAAAAAATAAACCAAAAAATAATGGGAGAATTACAAAAACAGCCAGTCAACCCCCCGCCCCTTACTTTTGACTAGCCCTTACTTTTTATAGCTAGTATACACAAAAATGAATACACAGTGTGTACAAACACTGAAAAAAGTATACAAAAGGTATCCTCACGCATACACAGTGGTTACACCAAAAAATATTATGTATACAATCAAATTTTTTGGGTATACACAATGTATATATGCAACTTTTCCAATTATTTTTTGTGTATACATTTTTTTTTACAGTGTATACACATTTTTTATACTTTTTTGTATACTTGGACTACCGATTCTCAGCTTCGCCGGAGCTCCGGCGAGCTGCAACAGTTCCGTCACTGTAGCAGCTCGCCGGAGCTCTGGCGAAGCTGAAAAGTTGTAGTCCAGTCGCGAGATGAGTGAGACGATGTTGGCGAGCAAGCGAAGGTGGCTGAGCAGCAGCGACGGGGAGGCAGGGGTTCGCCGGAGCGGAAAGGAGGAAGGGGGCAGTGGCGAGGGAAACAAAAACGGCGGCAGCCACGGCGGATTTGGGACGGGGGAGGCTAGAAAATGCAGCAACAGTGTCCCACGACGGCGGATTAGGGACGGGGAGGCAGGGGGTGGCCGGAGAGGGACGAGGAAGGGGGGCGACGCAGGTGGAGATGAGAAGAAAGAAAGGGAACACTAAAAAATTCTAGTGGCTACAAAAAGTAAGGGAGCTGGGTTAAGGGTTTATTTAGAATTATTTTGAAAAAATGAGGCTAAAAAAATATATGGAGAGAGTTAGTTGGACACTAACTGTTATTTTTCCAAATTAATTTCCTATTCTTTAAAAGCAGATCACAAAACCCCTGGCCCACCCTTTCTTTTTCTTCACTAAAGTGCTCACACGCCACTCTCCCCCGTTGCCCCGCACTGTCAAAACTTGCCGCCGCCACCACCCTCCACCCACCCATTAAAATGTCTAATCTGGGCATTGGGAATTTGGGATAACGAACTGCACTACTGCTCTTTTGTTTTGTATTATCCATAGTGCATTTGTAGTAGGCAATTGGCCATAGGTGCCACTAAAATTTTGTTAAATAAAGTGAAACTCGCCATCATTTCAAGAAAACAGTAAATCGATTTCATTCCCACAACGACAATTAAACACGCATTTCCTAACTCTAAATTCGAATTGTTCATTGTATTGGAAGATTGAAGTGGAGGAAAATTGGAAGAACTACTTAGTTCTTTATTTTGTTCTTTTGGGGACTCCTTTCAGATCAAGGTTCTTTTGAATCTGGTGGTGGTTGTAATTTTATTTGACAATTTTTTTAAATCCGGTGGTGGTAAAAAATTTATCTTACCAATCGGTTGAGAATTGGTAGATTTCTGGCGGAAGGTGGCGGAGATGTTGGTGTGGGTTGTGGAGATGTTTTTATTGGGGAAGAAAGTGAAATATATTATCTAGACATAAAAAATGTATTGTGGGACCCACATAAAAACAATTTATCTAAAAAAGAAAAAGAAAAAATACAAAAATAAATAACTCACGCGCTCAGAAATATGTGAAATGCACTTGATCTGCCATGTCACCGCGAGAAGTTCACGAGATACACTGGAGACAACATGAGGTGTCTAGTTGGTCGCTAGGTAAGTTGAAGTGTCTATACGGGAATTGGGACCAACTTCGAGGGCCATCTATGTATTCTGCCTATTTTAAATGAAAATAACAATTTTTGTCTCTACAGTGTATTTAACCTTTAAAAACATGGAAAAGGTCTAAAAGTACCCCTGATCTATGCATTTTTTCTCAAATTTACCTTTTGTTAATTTATGGTTTGTCTATGTACTTGCCATTTTTTCCTGACCTACTTGGGATCATTTATTTTATTAAGACTAGTATAGTATGGTCGACGAGAGTCTATTGGAAATAATCTCCTCATTTTGGTGGAAATAAGGTCTATGTACATATTAATCTCCCATACCTCATCTTGGTGGGATATCACTATGTGTTGGTTTGGTTTGGTTTAGTATAGCACGGTCAATATGAAAGCCAACTCATTGTAGCAATTTTATGTATAAAATTAACAATTATGTTATGTAATCACGATTGAACCTTAAAACTCACTATTCACCTGTCTACTGAGTGTTTAATTGTTCAATTTCTCATATGTATAATCTATTTCTTAATTTTGTAAAATATATTAACTTATTACTATATCATTTGCTCTTATTCTTCTACTAATTATTTTTCTTCGTCGTAACAGTCATGTATAAGATGTCATAACAGTCATGTATCGACGGTTAGGTAGTAGTCGTGAGAGCTCTGTCTTAGTATTATTTGTATTATTTTTATATACTTTGTGTATTGACTTCAACGCCTTTATTACTCCTACTGTTGTCTGTTAACCTTAGTTATCAGTAGTTTTCTTGACAACATTTTTTGTATCATGGGTGGTTTCATCTTATTTTTACTTGCATATTTCAAAATATTTTTCCTTAAGCCGAGGGTCTATCGGAAGCAGCCTCTCCACCTTTGGTGGGGTAAGGTCTGCGTACATCTCACCCTCCCTAGACCCCACTTGTGGGATTTCACTGGGTATGTTGTTGTAGTATTAAACTCATATATGTTAATAAGATTTTTGAAACTTAGAACAAATGTTGTGTATTGAACAAATGACTCACATTTTGTTATGTTAAAACAACCAATTTAAATTTAAATGAAAATATAACTTAGAGCCTGTTTGGGTGGGCTTAAAAGCAGCTTATTTTAAGTGGCTTATAAGTCAAAAAGTGGCTTTTAAGCAACTTATGGCTTATAAGTCCAAAAATTTTGAGGTTACCAAATATATATTAATGGGCTTATGAGCTTATAAGTCACTTTTAAACTCACCCAAATGGGCTCTTATACTGTAGCAACGTTTTGAAATCCTTCGACTCTTGTGGGCCTAAAACATTTTCTTAAATGATCTTACTTTAAGCCATCCATGATTCAACAGTCGCTATATTTTTTCTTTTTCTTGTATCACTACTAGAAAAAGAGTAAAAAGCTACAGAATGGTTGGAGACGGAATTCCCTCTTGGAGAGGGAATTCCGTCTCCAACCAGTGTATTGCGTGTAAAATTAATTAAATTGGAAGAGTTGGAGACGGAATTCCGTCTCCAATCAAAAAGTAAAAAAAGTGTCAGTTGTTGGAGACGGAATTCCGTCTCCAATCAACTGACTGTTTTTTCACTTTTTGATTGGAGACGGAATTCCGTCTCCAACCCTAAACAATTCTCAATCTATACAGCGGGCTCCAATATTTTCAGACACTCAAAATTTTCAAAACACCCAAAATCCCCACATCTCCCCGGCGAAAAATTCCCCACAGCTCGTCACCCCCATTTTTTCCGGCCACCGTATTCAAGTAAGTTCCCCCTTCATCTTCCCCATTACTTTTCCCTTTCGTATCCCCCATTATTTTCCCCTCCCCATTTTCCAGATTTTCTATAGTATGGTGCTGTTTTTGAATTGACTGGTAGGCTGATTATTACCATCAATAAATGTTCTTTTGTTGTGGATTTTTTCATATTTAATCGTGTGATAAGTTAGTGAAGCAAAATCTAGAAGTATTTGGAAATAGAGAACTAAGATGATTTGGTATTTTTGGTCTTGTTTGCTTTTTCACTTAATCCGAACCACACCTCTAGCATAGCCACAGAAACTTTTGTGAATTTTGATTTTTAATAAATCAAATTATTGGCTAAACTTTAAAACAATTATTATTGGGATTTGGCAATTAGTATTTGCTATTGCTACATCATATTTTACTTCTCCTTTTTCATAGACAAAATTAGCTATAGACCATTTCTATCCTCCTCGGACGAATTTAATTTAGGTGTGATTGCCAGCTCTATAGCAAATAAAATAAATGTAGGGAGTTTGATTTAGTTAGTTAATTAAAAAGTTAATATGCAACATAATTTAACAAAAATATTATACACCTATAGTTTGCTAGAAATATTGCTATATTCTGTTGCATTGATTTATATTTATTTGTTTGTAACTTTTGTAGATGAAACATGATGAAAATCGTAGTTGGATGTACAATATGTTCTATGAAAATATGGGTTTGAGGAAAAGTTATGTAGATGGGGTTGACGGGTTTATTGCTAAAGCTAAATTACTTCCTGAATATATACGGGGGGGGGGGGGGGGAGGGGGTTCAATCAACTGTCCTTGTATGAAATGCAAGTGTAGCCACGTGCAACCAATTGAAAATGTCGTGTTGCACCTTTATAGAAAAGGATTTATGCCAAATTATTTTGTGTGGACTGCACTTGGAGAGTGTAACCCTAGTGTCCATAGAGAGAACTTCCAAAATGACTATGTCGGGTATAACTATCCTATGAATGAGATGTTGAATGATGCGTTTGGAATGTACCAAGGGGAACCCTCTCAACCGAATGTTGAGGAGACTCCCAATAATGAGGCGAAGCTCTTCTATGAACAGTTGGAAGAAGCAAGTCGCCCATTTTACGAGGGGGCAAGTCATTCAAAGTTGTCGGTGGCAGTTAGGTTGCTTAGTATTAAATCAGATTATAACATATCTCAAGGAGGCATGGATGAGATCATTGGACTTTTGAATGAACTAAACATAAGTAAATTGGGATTGCCTTCCTCGTACTACGATGCAAAAAAGTTGGTTTCGTTTTTAGGGCTATCTTCAGAAAGAATTCACTGTTGTAAAAAAGGTTGCATGTTATACTACAAAGAAAACAAAGATAAGCAATTTTGTACGTTTTGCGGTGAGGCTCGCTACAAGCCAGTCAAAAATGCTAAACAGAAACAGGTCCCAGTTAAAGCGATGCATTACTTACCTCTTATACCAAGGTTAAAGAGGTTGTATGCATCAATGAGTTTTGCTCCTCATATGAGATGGCATCATGAACGTACACGACAATTTGGTATCCTATGTCATCCGTCTGATGGAGAAGCATGGAAGCATTTTGACAGAGTGTATCCTGAATTTGCAAGTGAACCTAGAAACATCAGGTTGGGTTTAAGTTCTGATGGGTTTACTCCGTTTGCTGTCTCTGCTGCACCATATTCTTGCTGGCTTGTATTCGTCACACCGTATAATCTACCCCCAGAAATGTGTATGACAAGTCCATATATTTTCCTGACTTGTATTATCCCTGGTCCTAGTAACCCAAAAAGCTCTATTGATGTATTCTTGCAGCCTTTGATTGATGAGTTACAAATATTGTGGCGTGATGGTGTTGTAACATATGATTGTTCCTTGAAACAAAACTTTAGATTGCATGCTTGCTTGATGTGGACAATTAATGATTTCCCTACATATGGCATGTTGTCTGGTTGGTCCACTGCTGGTAAGCTATCTTGTCCTATTTGTATGGAAGATACAAAAGCATTTTATTTGAAACATGGGCGTAAGCACACATGGTTCGACTGTCAGCGCCAGTTTCTGCCAGATGACCATCCATTTAGGAGAAACACTAGTGCATTCATGAAGAACAAGGAGGATTTTGACGATCCTCTACAGAGGTTGACGGGCCATGAAGTTTGGTCCCGGGTTCAGGGGTATCCCAAGGCAACGGAGCAGCAGCTATTGCCTAGAATAGCAGGTTTTGGTGTTACACATAATTGGACAAAGCAGAGCATATTTTGGGAACTTCCTTATTGGAAGGACAATCTTCTCAGGCATAATCTGGATCTAATGCATATTGAAAAAAACTTTGTTGATGCTGTCTTTAACACTGTGATGGATGTCAATAACAAAACAAAGGACAACTTGAAGGCAAGGTTAGATGTTCAGGCATACTGTCGGCGACCTGAATTGCACCTACAATCATATGGGGTTAAGGTGCGCAAGCCATCAGCGAACTACACTTTTGACTTGGAGGAGAGAAGAATGATTTGTGAGTGGATACAGAATATTAAGTTTCTTGATGGTTGCGCATCGAATATATCCAAATGTGTCGACATGACAGAAGGTAAGCTTACGGCAATGAAAAGCCATGATTGTCATGTTTTCATGGAAAATTTGTTGCCAATTGCGTTCAATGGCTTGCCTGATACAAAACCACTCACTGAAATGAATGTATTTTTCAAGGACTTGTGTTCTAGTACATTGAGGGAAGAAAATCTACAATTGATGGAAAGTAATATTCCTGTGACCTCTACTAAATTGACCAAGATATTTCCCCCCTGGTTTCTTCAATGTTATGGAACATCTGCCTATGCACCTTGTTGAAGAAGCAAGACTTGGAGGCCCGGTTCAGGGAAGGTGGATGTATCCTACTGAAAGGTAATGCATATCAAAGATTTCCTCCTATATTTAATATTTTTTAATTCATTATTAAATTATATGGCTATCTATGTTATACAGGACTATTGGCAAATGTAAGCGGAGTGCCAAAAATAGGAATAGAATTGAGGGGTCGATATATGAGGCTTATCTTGTTAGGAAAACGTCGCATTTCTGTTCTTATTATTTTGGAGCCGAGGTACCTTCTCTAAGTCGCAGGCCTAACCGGCATGATGATGGTGGGAGCGGCAATGCACTGTATCCTTATTTTTCCATATTCAATCATCCCGATCGAGGATCAGAAAAAGGTTGCACAAAACCATTCAGCGACATCGATAGACAAGTTGCTACGACACATGTACTGCTGAATTGCCCAGAAGTACAACCTTTTTATAGGTATTTGTCACTTTCTACAAATAAAAAAAAAGGTTAATACATATATTAATTTTTACATCCTGAATATTGTTTTGTGCATAGCAGTTTATTTGTCAGTAACTTTGGGCACGATGCTGTGACGGCCAAATTTTTAGAGTGGTTTAGAGAATACGTAAGTATTTATTTAGTGACACATATCCCGTTGGTGAATACTATACGCAAGTATGTTTTAACTTATAAATTTAATTGTATGCATGTTAGGTGCACAATCCTGAAAACGACGTCAATCATCCACTGTTTTGTGATTTATCATTGGGCCCTGTTTATAAGTACAGACAAATTTCTAAGTACTTCATCAATGGCTTTAAGTTTCATACTGAAGAATGGTCCATGGGGAAGAAAACATATAACTGCGGAGTGTGGGTGAATGCAGGCACTGGTGATGGAGAGTTTGACTATTATGGTATAATACATGAAATATTAGAGCTAGAGTTTAATGGTCATCCAAGGAAAAATTTGGTGCTCTTTCGGTGTAAGTGGTTTGATCCAACACCACTTCGGGGTACAAAGGTGCATCCGGTATATAAAATAGTTGAAATCAATCACAAAAGAACGTATGCACATTATGATCCATTTATCATTGCTCAAAATGTGAAATAAGTGTACTACGTTCCTTATCCAAAGTGCAAAAATAAACTGAATAACAAGGCAAAAGCAAATTGGTGGGTTATTTTAAAAGCCAAACCGGTTGGAAGAATTGAGGTAGATGATGCATCAGATGAAGCATACCAAAATGACATTTCAACTGTTCAAGAAATTGTAGATGAAGAATTACCCGACGAGTTGCATCAGGGTGTGGATTATTTTGAAGAATTTGATATGTCGGTGCTCAAACAAACCATGGAAACGTCTTTGGGAAATGAAGAAGGGGAGTACATAGATGAAAATGAATCAACTGAGGATGAATTGCTTGATGAACTAGAAGGAAGCGATGATGATTGATGTTAGTAGTTGAATATTTGTGCATTATATTGGTTGTTTGTGGTATTTGTGACTAATATTTTGCGTAATATTTTTTTATTAACGATGATACACTTTATTAAATATCTAATTCTATTGAATTTAATATTAATTTGCAGATATGGCATCTCGAGGTAGGAAAGGACCTAGGACCCGTGGTGGCCATACTTCCACAGGTCATACTACTTCTCCACTTCCGGCATTGACCCCTACCTCTGCCTTGCTCTCACAGTTAGGTAATTATCCGAGTACATTTTTCGCTGGTCTCCCTAGTACCCCACTATTCCATCAGCCACAGGCCCCTAGTATATCTGCACAGACCATGCCACATACGGGGCCACACTATCAGTTTGGCCAGCCTGCTGGTCCCTCTTTCCATTCCATGCCTATAGCAGGCACATCCTCTCAGTCTGTGCATGTATGGGCCCTTACATTTCAGTCATTCGGCGCACCGGGCCCTTCACAGCTGATGATGATACCTACTCCTAGTATGCATCCACATAGTTTGCCATCTGCTACACCTTCCATTTCGAGTACTGTTCCATCTGCATCATCATCGGCATGCCCCAGTTCGAGTACACCCGCACCAGAGACTCAGCCAGAGTCCTCTCCATCTTTCACCACTACAGCGTGAAAGGGTAAGAAAAAGCGTACTAGTGCTACAGTTCAGTTACCTGGTGGTATTGGATCTCTCGATGAGTCTGGTAGGTTGATTATCATGCCTGACATCAAAGAAGGGTAAGATTTATTCATTAACCCTTAAATTATAAACTTTTGAATTGAATGCAATATATATTATCAACATAATTTTGTATGTTAAATTTAATGCAGGTTTATTCCATCGGACAAGGCAGTGAAACTTGTTGTTGAATCTATGACACCACACTTTACTGATGGTTGGCCGTCGTGGGGAAAGGTGCCAGTAGCTGTTAGAAACCGCATGTTTGAAGCTTTTACGGTATTAACTATACTTATGAAGCTTTTGTCATTTGATTATTCAATGTGTTTTATTAGTTTTCACTTATTATATTGTTATTGTTTCAGCACAAGTGTTCGTGGGATGCTATATATGATGATGAAATCCGAGCAGTTTTTGAGAAAAATGCGGCTAAAAGGCTAAGTGATTCCTTATCAAAATACAGGCAAAAGGGTAAAGTTTCCAAATGGATTTATCAACAGAATTGGGATAAACTCAAAATTTATTGGGGAACACCTGAATTCTTAGCCCAGAGCGAGCAGGCTAAGAAAAACAGAGCATCCGCAAAGGGAGGATCGAAGTACACTTGTGGTTCAGTTAGTTTGGCCACACATCGGGCACGATATGTAAGTCAATCTAATTTTTATTTAAATTAAAAACTTAACACCATTTTGATTTAGCATTAACACATTTGCATTGTGTAGGAAGCGGTACATGGAAAAGTTAGTGATTATGAACTTTTCCGTTTGTTCCATTACTGATATGACGAATAAGGAAATGAGGTGGGATGGCTCGAGCCACGTGCACAACAACTAGAGGTGAGATATCATAAATAATTTTATTTTATTTTAAATTATTCTTTAATTAATTATTCTAATCGTGTCTTTTGTTTTAGGAAAACTACAAAGCTCTACACCAAGAATGGCTTGAGAGCCAAGGGTCACAGGTTGTTGAAGGCTCTCATAAACCCACCCAGGAAGAAGAAAATGCAATATTCGTTCAGGCGGGTAGTGGCTATACTAGCAAAAATTGATCCTATGGCCTTGGTCCTTCGAGGTACAAGAAGCCTTCTCGTGTAGGTATTGTCAATGCTAATTGCTCTTCTTCTTCTTCACCTGCACCACAAGCTGTGGATGATGAGTTGCGCTCTAAATTGGCGGAAATGGAGCAAAGGCTACTAGATAGTTAAAGGCAACGGTTGGAAGACCGTGAGAATGTGAAGAAATTACGGAGATTGTGACAAAGATTTGGAGGGATAAGGAGTAAGGCAGTGGCTCCTCCCAAAGGGCGGATTAGTCTCATGGTTTGTTAAGTTTGTGAATATGTTACTAATTAAATACTTTAGTTTTTATTTGTGTTGAATGCTTAATGATGAAACATGTATGTAGAATTGTTTAATTGGCCGTGGTGGCTTTGTTTTATGTTAAACAGGTGGTTTCTGGTTTTTAGTTGCTTTGTAGCGAGTTTTAGCAGGGTTAATATAGTTAGAGAGGGAATTCCGTCTCTAAACAACAAAAATAATTTTTAATTATTTTACTGGAGAGGGAATTCTGTCTCTAAACAATAAAAATAATTTTTAATTATATGTCTGGAGAGGGAATTCCGTCTCTAAATAATAAAAATAATTTTTAATTATATGCCTGGAGAGGAAATTCCGTCTCTAAACAATAAAAATAATATATACACTTCATGTTGGAGACGGAATTCCCGCACTCACTGACACCTTTTGGCGAAGGACGCACAGAGACGAAATTCCATCTCCAAACTCCTTTTAGAGAGGGAATTCCGTCTCCAAACTGTGACGCAAAACAGATAATTTCTAGTAGTGATATATATTCATGCTTCTTGTTTCCATTTGACCAGGAATAACATTTTCTTTATGTTAATCATGTATACATACCATTGTGCACTGGTCATCTTTCTAAATATCGAAATAAAATATTGTTGTTCTCTGAAAGTTCAAGCAATCTTTTAAACACGGGAAATTATAGCTCTCGACGGTAGTTTGCCAGTCATGAAAATATGTTTTGAGGATCTTATCATTAACCTCAATCATTCTTTCCAAGAGAAAAGACTTGCTCAAAGCTCCATAATAAGAGAGGGTTATAAATCCAGTATGACGCGCCATCACGGAACGACCTAAATAGAACTAAACGGCAAAGAGATATAATATTAAAATAAATTAATAAACAAAACAAAAAAACAAAAATAATAACATACTCTGGATCGTTGTATCCCCTTTGTAGATATACATAGAGTTGAAGGTAACCATAATGAGGTGGCGGTGGATTCTTTGTTACAACTTTACAAATAAGAGTTTGGGAATCCATAATATCCATTTCCGGAGGTTCAACTTGTCGTCCTGTTAACCCTTGCTAGTGGAGGTCAGAGTTAAAAAATCGGACATGTTTATCGGCATCAAATATCACTCCCCGAGACAATAAAATTTCATGTACTGTTTCAGCCTCGTGGATGGTCTCCAAACCATCGCTATCACTACTAAAAAAGCAGGATTTTTCGACACCAGTGTTCGACCGAAAATCGGTCGAACAGCAATTTCGACCGATTTTCGGTCGAACAGTCCACTTGGTCAAAACTGTTCGACCGAAAATCGGTCGAAATAGAAATCGGTCGAACAAAATAATTTTTTGTAGGTTGGTCGGACCACCCGATATAATTTCAGCAGACAGCCCCTTCTTCATTTCTATCTTCTTCCCCAATTATAAAAAACTCTCTCTAAACACTCCCCAAACGTGAAAAATCCGAAAACCACCATAACCCACCCCCAAAATCAACACTTAAACACAATCTACCCTCCTAATCACTACCTATAACAACAAATTCAAGGTAAATTCTTAATTTTAGGGTTATTTTAATTACTTTGTAAAACTTAAACCCTAACTTTTTAACTCAATTTTTTTTGTAGTTTTGAAGCATATAACTAGTGGGGAATCATTAGTAGGTGCTATTGGAGCATAAATCAACGTCGAGGTACGGTTTTTTTTTTTGTTTTTATTTAATCCGAATTTAATTAATTTTTTAATTATTTTTTAACTTTGGCCTATAATGTTGCATATTTAGTTAATTATTAGTTAGCAAACTTTATTGTAGTTATTGTTGATGTTGAAGAACTTGTTTGGTGTTGTTAGCTATTATAAAGTTAGGTTTGTGTTGTTTGGGATTGTTGTAGTTGTTGGTATTGTTTGGTAGTGTTGTTTGGAATGTGTTGTTGCCTTGGTATTGTTGAGAAGATGAACATGTTATGCCTAAAACGAATAAGCTTTTGTTGGTTTGAATTGCTTTGATAATATTAATTAATAGGGTGTTATTAGATAATATTGTTTCTTTGGGGCATTTCATCAAACAAGTTGCTTGCATTAACAAACCCGACGACATTAATCTTGCTATAGTGATTACAAAAAGTGGCAAACTATTATAAAAAATCATACATATTGTTTCTCAATCTTGCAATGTTTGTGTAGATATGGACATTAATCGACGTCGTCTGTGGATGGATAATAGAAACTTTCCCGAGCGGCTGGGGTTGAGGCCTTCGTTTGTAGCGGGTGTTATGGAATTTCTTGATGTAGCCCGCAACACAGACGATTATTTAAGGCATGGAAAATTAGGTGTCCATGTGAAAAATGCGAATGTGTAAAGATACAAGATTTGGAGAATGTCGAGTTACATTTGTATAAGAAGGGGTTTATGCCAAATTATTACGTTTGGTATAATCATGGAGAGCCTTGGGACTTGCAGCAGCAACTTCAAAATCTTAAAAATATTCATGGCGCTAGGAGTTCTCCGGTTGTGGAACCAGACCAAGCAGCCGGGTATAGAATGGAAGATATGGTGAATGATGCTTTTGGGATGTACCCGGCTAATGATCCCCTTCAGCCGGATACATCACAGCCAAACATTGAGCACATTCCCAATGCCGAGGAAAATCAATTCTATGAACGGTTGGAGGAAACAAGTCGTCCATTTTATGAGGGCTCGGTGCATTCCCAGTTGTCGGTTGCTGTTAGATTGATGAGTATCAAATCAGATTTTAGTATATCTCAAGCTGCCATGGATTCCATCATTACCCTTATGAATGAACTAAATCCGACAAATATGGCCTTACCAACTACTTATTACTACACTAAGAAGTTGGTTTCCTCGTTGGGGCTTTCTGCCGAGAAGATTCATTGTTGTGTTAATGGTTGCATGTTGTATTATAAGGATGATGCTGACCTGCAGACATGTAGATTTTGTGAGGAGCCTCGGTACAAGCCTGAGCCAGATCCTAAAAAGAAGCCGAAGCCTGTTAAGTGGATGAATTACTTGCCCCTTATACCACGGTTAAAGAGGTTGTATGCTTCGATGAGTTCTGCTCCACACATGAGATGACATCATGACCGTACCAAGCAGCCGGGTATTCTATCCCATCCATCTGATGGGGAGGCATGGAAACACTTTGATCAAGTGTATCCGGCATTTGCTAGTGAGCCAAGGAATGTAAGGTTGGGTCTATGTTCTGATGGGTTCACCCCGTTTGATGTCTCCTCTACGCCCTATTCTTGTTGGCCCGTATTTGTCACTCCTTACAACCTGCCTCCTGGAATGTGCATGACCAGTCCTTATCTGTTTTTGAATTGTATAATACCGGGTCCACATAACCCGAAAGCCTCTATTGATGTATATTTGCAGCCTTTGCTTGATGAGTTGCAGATACTTTGGCATGAAGGAGTTGAGACTTATGATATATCAACGAAACAGAACTTCCAAATGTGTGCTTCTTTGATGTGGACTATAAATGACTTTCCAGCTTATGGGATGTTGTCTGGGTGGTCCACAGCAGGTAAGCTCTCTTGCCCTTACTGTATGGAAGATACAAAAGCCTTCACTTTGAAATATGGAGGTAAATGCACATGGTTCGACTGTTGCCGTCGATTCTTGCCAATGGACCATCCTTTCAGGAGTAACACTAGTGCATTTATGAAGAATCAGGTTGATTTTGAGGAGCCTCCGCGCAGGTTAGCAGGCATCGAGATATGGGATAGGGTCAAGGAGCTTCCTAAGGTAACTGAACAACTGCCATCTAGAGCACCTGGTTATGGGGTTGAACATAACTGGACTAAACAAAGCATTTTCTGGGAGTTGCCTTACTGGAAGGATAATCTTCTTCGCCATAATCTGGATCCAATGCATATTGAGAAGAATTTTTTCGAGGCCATCCTTAATACTGTGATGGATGTCCGGGGCAAGACAAAGGACAACTTGAAGGCACGGTTGGACCTGCAGCTACTTTGTAGGCGACCTGAGTTGCAGGTAATCCAAGAAGGCAACAGCATTTTCATGCCAAAGGCTTGTTATACATTCGATGAGGATGAGCGAAGGATGATTTGTGAGTGGGTGAGTAATTTGGAGATGCCTGATGGTTATGCTTCAAACCTAGAAAGGTGTGTTGATATTAATGGTGGGAAACTGCATCACATGAAAAGCCACGACTGTCACATCTTCATGGAAAACTTGCTCTCAATTGCATTCAATGGCTTGCCTGATAAAGTTCTGAAACCGCTAACAGAGACGAGCCTATTTTTTAAAGAGCTTTGCAGTAAGACATTGAAGGAAGAGAACCTTAACCTGTTAGTATTTCTATTAACCCGTCTATTTTTTTCTGTAGCTTTTGCCCCAACACTGATGCTACTCCTGTGGTGACGAAATGCATGAAATCTCAATGGAAGGAATCATGGCCATCCTGGGGCGCTGTGCCCCCTCAAGTAAAGCAACGGATAATGCAGGCTTTTGAGGTGATAAATATGCATACGGTTTATCACCAATTGCAGGTTTTCTTAATGATTATGTTTAAATAAAATATTTTGATGAATATTGCAGGTTCAGTGTAAGTGGCATCCGGCTCTGGACTATAAAGTCCGTTCTAACTTCCCTAAGAAATGCGGGGAGTTATTCAAGAACGCAATGTATAATGCGCGCAAAAGAGGGAAAATGCCCGGCTTCCTCTATGATCATCAATGGAGAGAGCTGCAGCAATATTGGGATACTCCCGAATTTCAGAAGAAGAGCGAACAAGGGAAGAAAGCGCGGGCATCTAGTAAGGGTGGATCGCTGCATACCGGTGGTGCAGTTAGCACTGCGACGCAGAAGATGCGCTTGGTAAAGTAATTTAATTTATAAGAATTACTATAATAGTTTATTTTTTATCTAACTTGATCTCTTCTTTAATTTGTAGGAAAAGCAAGAAAATCGGACTATTCCACTCTCTGAAATGCACAAGATCCGCCATATCAAGAAAGATAAAAAGGGCGGAGAAACATGGGTCGAGCCCCGCGCACAAGAGACCTGGGTAAGTAATTAAATTTAAACTAAAGTCACGCCAATCCTTCAACTTTAAAACTTCATAGTTGTACCGTTGATATATTTCTATTTTTCAGGAAAGAGCTACAAAGGCCGTTGAGGACTGGACCGCGACTCAGCAATCTGAATGCGGAAGCAGTACCCCAGTACCGCTAATGCTCGAGCAAGAAACCAACTTATGGTTGGAAGCGGTCGGAGGGGTGAAGAAGGGGTCAGCGTATGGCATTGGAACTCTGTTTTCATCTGGCAAGCATAAATCGAACTATTTGGGCTCGTGTTCTACTGCGCCTTCAAGCTATGTAACTCCTGAAAAAATGACTCGGATGGAACAGGAGATTGAAGAGCTGAAAAAACAAAATGAAGCTATGCGCTTAGCATAGGAGGCGCATCAGAGAGAAGTGCATGAAATGATGCAAGAGCTCCTCAGGAACCAAAAAAAAGGCAAAGGAAAGCGTGATAGCTCGAGAACGGGAAAGAGAAAGAGCAGACATCGCCACCATTCACCGTCTGAGTCTGATGCCGGGTCTAGTTCGGCTTCTAGCCAGTAGTAGTGATTGTTGAACTTTAAACTGTTTGTTAAGTTTGTTTGAATATTGTAACACTTGAACTAATGTTGAAAGACTCCTTTCTATTGTTTGGCTTTGTTAGCCTTGTTTGAATATCGTTTATGAATGTGTTTTGTCTGGTTTTTCTGCGTGTTGCTGAATTTACAGGTGGTGTAGGGCTAATTTCAGCTTTTATGTTGCAGGTTTTTATAGGTTTTCGACTGGTCAAAAAATATTACCAGCCTTTCGACCGAATTTCGGTCGAAATTCTGTTCGACCGAATTTCGGTCGAAGAACATGTCACTTTAGTCCATGTTCTTCGACCGAATTTCGGTCGAAGTCGGTCGACGTTCGACCGAATTTCGGTTGAAAGGTGATTTTCGACCATAATTTGGTCGACCACCACAATCGGTCGAAATACGGTCGATAGGTCGACCGCATTTCGACCGATTGGGCGGTCGAAAATGCCTGTTTTTTTAGTAGTGTATGACACTTAATACATTCTGAAATTGATCTTTACCTATGCCAAAAGTTATGGTCCGAAAGTACTCTCATCTTTCATATATCTTTCTTATCTTGCTGGTTCAACCACTGGATGGTAAATGAGGTCAGAGGTTCAAGAAAAGCAAGCCCATTATATTGTCATTGCGGTCGACATCTTTGGAAAAGGTGTAAGCTGTAGGTGCATGAGAATAATTGTTGAATTTTGGGAGCACATGAAAGTAATCCACATCGATATCAACTGAATCAAACTTTTAAAGTTGGAGTGTTACCTCGAATTAGTGCTCCTTCGTATATCTCTCTTTATATACGTCTTTCGATGGTGTAAATATTAGCCGGCGCTCCTCTTTCTGCCATGGCAGCGTGAGTTACGTTAGTGAAGAGGGAGAAGATGATGGGTTGCAATAGCTAGCTTTTCTACTGTTTTTGTCTAGGGTAACTTTTGGGTCCAAGGTTAGAATAGAATATATAAACTGGTTGTAGGGTAAAGGTAACTTTTGGCTTTAGAGTAAAGGTATCATTATTCCTGAAAATAACTGTTTAAGACTCGTAAATGGCTGGGAATTGATCTGATTATGGGTTAAAACAAGTGATGGATCGGGTATTTCACTGTCGACCAGAAAATGGTGAAGGGAACAAAAAGAGTGAATGAGTAGTAAAGGTAAAAGATAAGAGAGCTAGCTAGGGGAGTGAGTATAAAGTGTATAAGTAAACAAACCTGGAAAAAAAAACAAGGTTTTGTGTAAATGCTACTAGTAATATTTTATTTGTAAAAGCAGAGATCCTGTGGGAGATGTTACAAGTCCACTCAAGAGTTTGTACAAAAACGTAAAAGATAAATGACACGGGGATATATGTTCTAGCATTTCTTGTTTTCAAATTTATTAGGAATTACAAAGTGCATTGATCGAATTCAAAATGTGTAATTCTAGCCACAAAATTCAACCAGAAGTTGTACGTATATGTTTAAGGGTTACTGAACATGTGTCGTATGATTCAGACAGACCCCAAGAGTTGTATATGTAAGAGTTTTCAATAACTTCAGGAACGTTGAACTTAATGATTTTTACATTCAAACACATAAATAGTAATTCAAGAAAATATACCCGAATTTGCCATAGCGTTCTCTTGACTTGAAGCGGAAGCCTTAATTCTTTGTTCTTGATAAAAGGTGATATCTCCCTCTTTCCTTTAACTTTAAGAAAACGTCTGATGGAAAACGTTATCAGTATTGGTAGAGGGAGGACCCTTTAAAATGAGAAGAGCACTTAATTTCACATTCCATCAATGTGAAGGAGTGGGTAGTTTTAAAACCACCAAGGAGTGGGTAGTTTTAAAACCACCAAGTAACTTCCCATATTTAATTAGGATTTAGTAAATATTATTTAATTTATTTATTAAACCAAATATAAATAAGTGGGCCATAACTTACATTCTCCCACTTGGCACACGTTCATTATTCACTTAATGGTTTAATAAATATTTCAATCATCATGTGCACGGTTAATACTAAATCCCACATTATTCATTGTTATTGAATAAGTCAACCAATATGAGTCATGGCGGTTGTACATCACTTTCGACATAGTCCCTTCCATGTACTACAATATTAGTTTATTACCCAACACAACCTTCAATACATAATGGTCCAACAATAATACTTAGAATATCTTTATCTAAGCTAAAACCTGTCTTCGTCATTCTCAACGTTATGTATACAAGAGAAAAGCAGGTAATGCAGAAACATTTACATTTATGAGCTCAAAGTGTCAATCTCATAAACATCATAAGTCTTTACATAAATTCATACATTGCTATCAATAATGCCCATTCTTTAAACATGATCCATAAATGCTTTGGGCGATAATCCTTTCGTCAAAGGATCAGCAATCATAATTTTGGTGCTAATATCTTCAATTGACACTTTATGTTTCTGGACGTGTTCTTTAACGACAAGACATTTCAAGTCTATTGACTTAGCACCTTCTTATATTTGTCGTTCTTAGCAAAGAACACTGCTGAGGAATTGTCACAATAAATTTTCAGCGACATGGCAATATTGTCGACTAATCCAAGTCCTGAAATAACATTCCGCAGCCACTAAGTCTAAATTGTGGCCTCAAAGCATGCCACAGCCAGCATAATCTGAATCTGAATATCTAACCATATCAAGATGATTAGATTTTCTATAAGTGAGCATATACTTCATTACTTATGTTCGAATTAATTCTTTGAATTGAGATTTAATTTATCTCCTTTCTAGATTGGAACGGGACTTGATGACAATTTTCCATTCTGAATCTTTTTAGAACTTTATTAATATAGGCCTTTTGAGACAACCCCAACAATCCTTGTGATCTATCCCGGAATATTTCTATCCCAATCACATAGGCTGTCTCTCCCATATCTTTCATTTCAAAGTTGTTAGAGAGAAATTTCTTGGTGTCATGCATCATACCAAGATCATTAGTAGTGTCACGACCCTTTTTCAACTTAAAAGAAAAGAAAAAACTAATTATAGTTTTAAAGAGGTCTGTGACTAGGTGTTTAATAGGTACACAAAATTAAGAGATTTTCGGAGTCGCCACTTGACAAGTTAAAGGTGTGCCAAGTCACCAAAGTGGTGTACCTAGAACACCTATGACTCGTAAATGGTCTGCGTCAGAGCTCCAGGTAAGGATCTCGGTTGACTCTAGGGAAGGTATTAGGCACCCTCGAGTCCTGTGCCAAGCACAGTTGCTTTTATTGATGCATTTCGACTCTTTGAAATTGTTTTGTTATATTTTACCTTGATTTGTTACGCTCTGATTTGTTATCGATTTTCCTCATTTGACAATTGAAACTCCAATCAAATATAATCGCGCGAGAACTTCACTCGTTCGAAATTTTTCGATTTAAATCAATTAATTCGCGCAGGCACTTCACCCGTTCGAAATCTTTTGACTTAAAATGAGTTTCAATTGAACAAAATTAAGTTATTCAATTAAAATGGTTTACTTTCGGCCTAACTTCTTCCTACCGCATTATTAATACCTCATTTCTATTTTTACAACTCAAAGTGCCATTTCATATCAATCTCCCTTGATCCATTCATGTATGTCCATTCACGGCTCCTATGTTTGCCTAATCGAAATTGCATATCTAATATATCCCTAGTAAGCAATGGCAAATTTTAACGATTAATTACAGTCACAATATCGAACAGTATGCCATTCACGAGTCAACTTTGCACGTCTCATACATCTTTTGATGTTTGCACTAAATGTCCTGTTTTCATCTTCTTTCAATTTTTATCCCAAGTTTACAAGTAATGGTTCACAATTTTCAGATCTGATTATATACACATGGCTAATCATTAAAAAAAATGTTATTGAAGCAACTATCCCATCTTAAATACATTAAACAACCTCGGGAGAAAATATATACATGACCTTAAAAGTTCAAACTTTCTGATATTTATTTATTTTTGAAAGTGAGTAGAACACACATCATACAAACATGAAATAAGAGCTGAAGTGAAATCTTTTGGGCTTTGAAAGCCATCACATGCATATCCAAGCATCAAACAATATTTTTTAAAAAAAAATTACATACAAAATGTGAGAAATTACCTAGTGCAGGAAACACTCCTAGCAACAAACAAGGAGATCCAAAAGCTTAAAACCACCACGAATCAGCAAACCAAAGAGCAACCCAACAACAGTAACAAACAGAACCTTGAAACAAACACCAGACCCTCTTTAAACTCTTAAACTTATCTCTTTATTAACTCACTTTCTTTGCTTTTCGCTCTCAGATCTGAATTTTAGACTAGTTTTTCTTGTAGTAATGAGAGTTTCAGATCTGGAATTCTTTTTTTTGAAGTGTGAAAGTGTTTCCCAGATCTGATTTTCGTGCCCCCATATTCAGATGTGTGTCTGCCTGGTGGGAAGCCCTATTAATAGAAGAGAAAAATGGGGATTATAGGGTAAAAGATTGGGGTGAAAGTGATGGAAAGAAGGGGGAAAAACCGAGGTCAAAATGGGGGGGAAAATAGGCTATTCAGAAGGGGTTTACAGCTGGTTGTGAAGTCCAAAACACATAATGCAAAATTACCCCTTTTATGCTAAAACTCTCACCTACCTAAAAGAAAAGGCTGAACCTTACTATTTTTGTGTCAACACTCTATCCCAAAATTTGACTTTAAGATTCCCTTATCTTTCAAAATTTCAGATTTTCTAACTTAAAGCCAAACAAAATAATTAAACTTTAAACCTAAGGACTCAAAACTAAATTAGACAAAATGGACTTGAGTCCAAACTACCAAAGTAAACAAACAGATCATCCCCAAACCAATTTCATGCCTAAAATAACTAGACTTGACTCTCCTCAGTCTAACAAGCTAACTAGAACAGTCTAACTTAATCAGAGAAAGGTCCAACTGAACCCCTTCATTAATTCCCAGCAAGCACACAAACAATGCTATACTAAATTACTCTAAAACCAACAACCAAACTTCATAATCAGATACAAATCCTAGGCAGAACAACTCAATAGTAAATCAACTTCCCTTTCTTCTTAACTTGTAAGCGTAGACAAACACATATAGCCAAAGCGAAACTAGGATCGAACAAACCAATGTAACAAACTTCTCAAAGCAAGATGTTCAAACTCGCGAAATATCGCTTCAACATGGCCAGAGATAAGCTCATACAGATACGCATGCTAGAGTGTCCAGAACTAAGTACTCATGCTCAAATACTAAACAGAAACGAACTCACTGACTTTCATGTTTGACACTTGAACGAAACATAACACTAACTCACAGTTACTTGGTATGACACTTAGTTAACTAGACATAACGAGCAGATCTGAGTTCAACAAAGATCCTTCAATGAAAGCTCATAGAGACATGGATAATAATGGTAGACAAGCTACGAAGTTATACCCACGTTCAGAAAATGAAACAACACAGTCATGAACTAAAATACCAACATACGATTCTCACTTTGAGCCACACGACAAACAGAGATATGCTTGTGCTAATCGAAGAAACAGTCCATTAATCAGTTATACTGTAATTCCATTCAACGAGCATATGATGATTTGATTCATAGAATATGGCTACTTCCAAACAAAACTTCCTAATTACAAAACTAATTAACAAAGTAAAGGAAAACGATGAAGCTTACTGTCGAACCAAACACCGCAAACGTCATCACGTCACCACCACTGCCTCGTGAAACAGCCAGCATCACATCTCCAAACTTGCTTGCCTCGGCTGCTGCATCACCAGCTGCGTATCAGTTTAGCATCACCAAAGACACCACTGCCATCAACACCTCGCTCCCTCGGATCACATTACAGTCATCATCGCGGCCTAGTCCTTCCAACCTAAAACACTGTCAAAACTGAAGCTTTACAATCCGACTCCACCATCGTTGCCACCGCTGAAACAGCATCAGCATCATCGCAGCAATTTCAAACAAACTACTGGAAACAAACCTTCCTCCATGCCATTATCGCTACCTAAAGCAAAACCACCATCTCCAAAGCCTCGCCACTGCCTCCAAATCACCAGGCCATCACCAACCCAAACAAAACGACACAAGCCAAAACGTACACGGGCAGCGAGATTGATGGGGAAACGGAAGAGTTTTCATAAAAAATTACCTTTAATACCGTGTAGGGGAGGGTAAGACAAGGCCACTGATGTAAAATCTGATCGGAAACAGACGTGACGCCGGAGCTAGGTTTCCGGCCACCTCTTTGGAACTCGATCCACGGCGGAGGAAAGGAAGTACGCTGAAATCGACCTCGTATTTGGAGAGATGAGGTCAGGATGATTCAGAATGTCTAAACATTTGGCCGGAGAAGACGAGTTTGGTGCCACCAGCGGCGGTCTCGCGGTGGTTGCCGGCTATGAGTTTAATTGGCAAGGTCCCTTTGATGTCTGATGATTTGTGGAATCCAATGGACAAAATGGAAAATTTCACTTTTATATCATGGGATGGGCCGGGTCCTAATAAGTGGGTTGGGCTACATTTTTTCTTTTCTGAATTTTACAAATAGCCACAAAAGAAAATCCAAAACTATTTAAGACCTACACTATCAACTAGGATTAAAAACAACAAAAACGCAACATTATCGCAAACAAACATAAAATTACAGTTAGACACATGACAAGTATTTTTGGTTTTTTTTTTTTTTTTTTTTTTTTTTTTTTTTTTTTTTTTATTTAATGACAAATTTTAGTTAAGATAAAAGATAAAATTTTAGGAAAATTCCTAAAATGTTTAGCTCGGCTATTTTGAGCTATTTCAAGCTATTTTTTTGAATTTTCGTGCCAAAATTAGGTGATTACAGCTGCCCCTCTTTGGTCGAGAACATCGAAGAGTTTTCGGACAAAGACATAATCACAACGAATTTTGGCTTTTTGGTTCTAGCCCAAAGCATGCTCTGCAAAATGGTGACCGTACCCTGACTTTTGGTCCTAACCAACAGCAAGGCTACCTACATATCCCCGGACTAAGGAATCAGGTCAGTGTAGTTCCTCACGTGCGGTAGCTGGGACTACCGCATGCAAACAGACACTAGACTCTCCTAGACTAACACTAAGCACTCTCTAGACATACACAAACTAACTCTAGACACTTTTAAAACTAACTGGGACTGACTCGATGCTCCTAGACTTACCCGGACTAACACAAGATACTTTGACACACTAGAGTTGTTGCTGCTGGTCACTGTCGCTGGTTGCTGGCTTGCTGGCTGGTGGTCACTGCTTTACAAAGGAAAAAATGAAAATACAACATTTGAAATGTAAAATTACAATTCCTAAGCTAACTTCTTCATGCTTCCCCAGCTGATAAAACTGGTCCGAAGCTCCCACTACCAAAGTAGTCTTGAAAACTTGAAATTGCCGCTTTAACGGGCTTTGACTTGACTGCTGAAATTACCGCTTTGACGGGCTTTGAACAGAATGAAATTGCCGCTTTGACGGGCTTTGACTTGAAAGTTGAAATTGCCGCTTTGACGGGCTTTGACTTGAATGAAATTGCCGCTTTGACGGGCTTTGACTTGAATGAAATTGCCATTTTGACGGGCTTTGACTTGAATGCTGAAATTGCCGCTTTGACGGGCTTTGAACTGAATGAAATTGCCGCTTTGACGGGCTTTGACTTGAAAGTTGAAATTGCCGCTTTGACGGGCTTTGACTTGAATGAAATTGCCGCTTTGACGGGCTTTGTCTTGAATGAAATTACCGTTTTGACGGGCTTTGACTTGAATGCTGAAATTGCCGCTTTGACGGGCTTGACTTGAAATTGAAATTGCCGCTTTGACGGGCTTTGACTTGAAAGTTGAAATTGCCGCTTTGACGGGCTTTGACTTGAAAGTTGAAATTGCCGCTTTGACGGGCTTTGACTTGCAATTGAAATTGCCGCTTGACGGGCTTTGACTTGAAAGTTGAAATTGCCGCTTTGACGGGCTTTGACTTGAAAGTTGAAATTTCCGCTTTGACGCGCTTTGACTTGAAAGTTGAAATTTCCGCTTTGACGGGCTTTGACTTGCAAATTGAAATTGCCGCTTTGACGGGCTTTGACTTGAAAGTTGAAATTGCCGCTTTGACGGGCTTTGACTTGAAAGTTGAAATTTCCGCTTTGACGCGCTTTGACTTGAATGCTGAAATTGCCGCTTTGACGGGCTTGACTTTGAAAATGAAAATTGCCGCTTTGACGGGCTTTGACTGGAATGTTGAAATTACCGCTCGGGCGGGCTTTGACTGTTGAAAACTTGAAATTGCTGCTCGGGCAGGCTTTGACTTGAAAGTTGAAATTGCCGCTTTGACGGGCTTTGACTTGAAAGTAAAATTGCCGCTTTGACGGGCTTTGACTTGAATGTTGAAACTTGAAATTGCCGCTCGGGCGGGCTTTGACTATTGAAAGCTTGAAATTGCTGCTCAGCAGGCTTTGATTTGAAATTTTAACTGCATCTCGAAATCTGCATATCCTTTGATGATCTCTTTCATGGTACACTCCTTGGTGTGGCATTCTTTGTGCCGATGTGAAACATTAGGGCTCCAATTATCTAAGTCGGTCCTGACTTGCTCTAGCACGACTATGAAACTATAACAAGTTTTGCAAAACTTTCTTTGCTCGTTTGATGTTGGAGAAACTGAAACGAACTGAAGCAAGAAAAAATGATGGAAACGAAAAAGCTTCCAACCAAAAGATGAAAAAATGATGACGTCCCTTACGGGAGAGGTAAAGGACTGAAGAGATGACAACCTTATTAACACGACATGTATTTTGGAATCAACTCTTAATCCGCTCACATAGTCCATCCGTGACTTTGTACCCAGCTTTCCCAATCTTGTCTGATGGCAAATCTAACGACCCTCATTCGACTAGTAGTGCCCCTCGGGGTTTTCACCAACTAGCCTCTCTCTTTGTTCTTTTAGCTTACTGTTGTCTTGCAGCGCCTTTTCAGGTTTTCACCGACAAGACTTCATTTTTTCTCTTTTTTTTTTTTTCATTTCTTTCATTCTTTCACTCTTTCCCAATCGACCTCCGATCTTTTCTTGCTGCTCAACCCCGTCTTTCCTTTCTTTCTTCAATTTTGGCCTTTATCCTGATTCCCTGGAGAATTTCTCCCTTAATGACCTTGGTGCCCTAAACTCCTAATGCGCTTGTCGGCTTAAGAATGCGACTTTACAGCGTGGATCTTATCCCTTGATACCCTACTCGGCTTGACATTCTCAATGATCGGTCAGAAGGGTCTTTATTTGGACTGTAATATTGGATCTGGTTAGGCTATGAAGAGAAGGATACAATATAAAAACTCAGAAACATCTCATGAGACGATCAGATGAATATCACAAACTATGAAATCACCGCTTTTTTAAAATAAACCAAACTTTTCCCCAGTTTAGGCAAATAGGGGATTCCTTTTTTCTTTTTTTTCTTTTCTCTTTTTTTTTTTCTTTTTTTTTCTTTTGGTTTGAAGAGAGGTATGAAAGCATCTCATGAAACGACTTGGTAAAATGTTACAACCCTTGGAATCATTTCTTTTAAAATAATAAAAAATTGTAGCCCCAGTTTATTGAAAAACCGAGGAATTATCTTTTGAGTTTTCTGATATGCAAACATAGGGGATATTGAGACTTTCCCCCGAGATGAAAACAAAGAAAGCAAAAGGAATTGACTTTCTCCCTTTCTTTTTTTTAAATAAACTAAACTTCCGCCCCAGTTTAGGATAAACTGGGCGCTTTGAGTTTCTTCCTCGGTTCCGAGACTGATATCTCGTGAAACATGTGAATAGATGATACAAAACAAAGAAGTTTGTTTTTATTTTATTTTATTTTTAAAATAAAATAAAAACAAACTTCTGCCCCAGTTTAGCTTACACTGGGGATTTGAATTTCTTTTGACATTGGCCGCAAACTTTGGAAGCGAGTTTTGCGTCGATATGAGATAGGGAAAAATAGAACTTTCCCCCTATTTTGACCGCACCAGAATGGTTGCCTACGTATCCTTTTGAGAGGAATCAGGTCAGACGTAGCTCTACCACTGAGGTAGAATTTTTGTTGTTTTTGTTTTGATTTTTTTTTCTCCTTTCTTTTCTTTAATCACATCAGATTGATTCCAAGGGAGGGTAGGCCAAAGAAAACAACAAAAGGACTGACAAAAGATATAGTGTTTGGGTAGAAGAAACGAAAGCCGTTCGTCATCCCGACTCGAGAATGCCTCGCACAAATAATGATTCAATCAATTGAGTTGGACTGATCCACACGTATGCTCGACTTCTGCTTCATTGATGGTTCTCAAACTGATATTTCATCTTCGGTTGAAGCGACCGTGCACGATTTTGAACTTCTCACCGATCTCCCTTATCAGATGACAATTGATTCCCAACTTAATTCACTCCCTCTTTTATCCCTCACTACTCAGATAGCTCACAATGTCAGAGATTGTGTTTAGATCAAGACTTAAGTTCCACATGCATGTCATGTTATTAAGGCCGACAAAACATAAAAACAGAATACTAAAGAAACAAGACCAAGAAAGAAAATAAGAAACATAATGTCGAGACGAGAAAAAGGATCCCGCTTTTCATTGAATTAAAGATAGAAGGGTTTGAACATCAAAACAAGCAAAATAATGCACTTGGGTTACAACCCTTGAATAACCAAGTACACAGAAAAATCAGCAAAACCAGCTACAGCATTTCACAGTCATTCAATTGCAAGTCAGGGCCGGTTTCCTGCCTTTCATGCATTGTTGAGCCCTCCACCAAAATGTACCATGCTGATACCAAGGAAATTCCCTGAATCTGGCAACATCTTCTGCTTTTCCTCATTTTGGCCAACTTTCATTGGGGTAGACTTCACTTCTTTGGGACTGATGAATGACAGGGTAAGATATGGAATTGGCTTCTCGAGAGACATGTTCACCTTCTTCATTTCTTCAACCCTTACTCGGTCTGCCACTCCTGGCACAATTTCAGGAACACCGTTCACTGTCACTAGCACTTTGTTAGCCCTAATTGACACATCACCAACAGGTACTATCGGCATTGCAGATTCAGCTCTCAAATCTTCTCCACATACCATTCCCACCATATTCACATCATCATGGACGGGCAATGAGTTCTGGTTGATATCTGGTGCACCTGAGCCCTCGACTTGGATCTGACCATTATCTATCAGAGCTTGGATCGCCTTCTTGAGACTACGACAATCATCTGTGTCGTGCCCTGGCATGTCTGAGTGGTAAGCACATTGACGAGTATTGTCTACCTTCGCCATTGGGAGGACATTTCCAGCAATTGGCTTCAGCATATTCAAGTCCTTCAGCTTTTGGAAAAGGCTGGAGTAAGATTCTCTAATTGGTGTGAACCTGTTCTTTTCTTCCTTACGCAGCTTCTGATGATAAGCACTTGGGCAGAAAACAGGAGGCCCCTCTGGCCGGTAAGGAAGATTTGATGGAGCTTGAAAATGATTATGTGGAGCTTGGTGAGTGGGATATGTAGGTTGCGGGATAGGAGCACGCCATTGCGGATAGAAAGGTGCTGGAGCATATGGTTGTGCTAGATGGACTGAGTATTGTGGTGGAAGAGTGGAGTATTGTGGATTTTGTGGAGGGTGGTAGGGTTGTGGAGGACGTATTCGTGGAGCTTGGTATGAGTGGGCTTGATAGTATCTTTTCTCGCTCCCTTTTTGTGAACCTGAACCTACCATGGCCACATCATCTTGATTCTTCTTCCCCAAGGCTCCTGACTGGGCCTGTACCACTTGGGTGGTTCCCCTTAATGCTGTGTGGCTCACAATCTTGCCAGTTTTAACTCCTTTCTCAATCATTTCTCCTATTTTGACAACCTCGTTAAACGGCTTTCCCCAGGCAGGGATCAATGCACCATAAAACTCCTCATCTTGAGCTTCGATGAATAAACGAACCATCTCTTCATCAGGGATTGCAGGGCTCACTCGAGCGGCCTGCTCGCGCCATCTGAGGGCATACTCCCTAAAGCTTTCACTTGCTTTCTTTTTTATCGCATCCAGAGATGATCGATCTGGCAAAACTTCAATGTGGTACTTGTACTGGTCATAGAATGCCTGCGCCATGTCATCAAATGCCAACCATTTAGTTACATCCTGCCTCATGAACCATTCGGCAGCTGCACCCCCCAAGCTTTCGGAAAAGTATGCTATCAACAGCTTGTCCTTCTTGACCCCTCTCATTTTGTTGCAGTAGGTCTTCATATGAACTCTTGGATCTCCCTGCCCGATGTATGGCTCGAACTTGGGAACTATGAACCCGTCTGGCAACTGCAATTCAGGGAAAGGGCAAAGATCCTTGAAAGAAGTGTTGAAATGATCTCCATATCCCTGCATAATTCTCACAGCTTGTTCTAAACCCTTCACTTTGCGCAAAACCGCGCTCTCGTCCATTTTTCCCAACCGATCGAGCGCAACTTGAGATTCGTGATGAAAACCCTGATTGTATGGACCACTTTGCCGGAAATTGGATTCATGGGGCGGATCATAGTGTTGGTCCCCAACTTGAAGATGTGGGTCATTGTTGCACCTGGCCGTGACTGGCCTAGCTGGGCCCTGAAAAACTGGAACTTGTGCTGGAGGTGGGCCATATTGTCCATCTGGTGGAGGTGGTGCATGAGGACGCACTTCAACTTCATTTGTTACGCCACGGACAGGGGCAAGACCAGTAGGATAAGTGGGATCCTCAACTGCCGTAGATGTGCCCGGTGCTCGTTGTACCGCTGTCGGCACAACCCCATCTAGGTCGGTTGGAATAGGAGGAGGTGCCCGTCCTGTGGTCAGTGCGTGATGCATGTCGGCCACGAGTTGTTTCAAAGTATTAACCTCCCCAGTCAATCTCTCATTTTCCAGTGCCAAGAGTTCCTGGGCACCGGTCTCGGACCTCTCTCCATCAGATGGCATGGCTAGGGGTGAAATCACAGGTCCCTTTGATTTAGTTCCGTACGGATGGGTCGATGCCAGGATTCCGTACCAAATCTCCAACTCCAAACTATTGAAACAAATTAGGTTAGCACAAAAAGAATCACAGATTGCAGCCTAAGGTTGTTATGCGTCATCCCGAAACGGTTAACGGCGTAAGCCGAGTGTACCGATCGTATTCCCGAAAGATTGCTTATGTGCCTTGATCAAAATTAGAACAAAATTGTAACTGACCCATAATCAGCACAAGGACGAACTTGGATGATTAATATATATATATATATATATTTTTTTCTTTCCTAATTTTCTGACTCAACAAACGTAATTTAGACAAACGACACGAGACAAACTCAAAATAAAAATGCTTGATATGATGCACGAGTCAACGATATATACAAACTGACACATTGAGCGGATACACTGGACGGTGAAAATAATGAGACTCGACTTTTTAGCGGAGTCAAATTATTCTACCAGAATCAACACAAAATACAACTTAGCTAATTGCAATTTATCGTATGCACCCTGACTTGACCTTAAACAGAACAAATAAAATGGGACCCTGAAATAAACATTTTTTTTTTTGGTTGAAAATTAAGACTCAACCGAAGATTCGAAACGGAACTAAAGAACAGATTGTGAAACAAACTATTTTTCTTATCCGAAAGGTGACTCCAAAATCGGACATTACGACAACACAAAGACGGACACAAATTTTTTTTTTTTTTTTTTGTTTGAAACAAGCTCTTTAATCCAATTCGAGAAAGAATCTTTAGAGTATTTACAAAATCTGGCAATTAGGACGACACAAAATATTACACAAATTAGACGCAAAATTGATTTCTAAAATTGGCCATTTTGACGGCGTAAAACCCCGATAAATTAATTTCAAAATATGAACTTGACTCGGATACAAACTCAACACAAAAGAGTCCCAAAATTTCGCCATTATAACGGCGCAAAACTATGACACATTATTTTCTAACACTTGGGACCAAGCCCGGACGTAAAATGAGACTAAAAAAAAAAAAAAAAAAATTGAAAATTTTTTTTGCCATTATAACGGCGTAAAAGGACAACTAAACAAAATATATTTCGAGACACGGGACTAAACCCAATTTTTCTATCATTTTCACTTTTTTTTTTCAAAATTTGGCTCTCGTCCCTCGGCGATCGGTCAGCATAACAACCCTTCGACTAAACAAATGCAACACATAATATGCCCATGATGTATCTTTCGGGGACACGGGCCCCACTATGACACGAGGGAGTCAGCCTAGACGAGTACGGTACCCGTGTACCGCACCTCACTAAGTCTAATGACATGCAAATAAATCGGCCTAGATAAAGCACAGGTTCAACTCTAGGTGACTCAATGGGTTCATGTTCTACAGTTTCTGGCAATTTGGAAGTGCCTCGGGGGTACCGGTCGACAACGTCTAACGGCCTAGCCCAACGCACCTCCTCCTAAAATGGGTTAACTTTTTGTGTCCTGAGACACGACAGAAATTCAAGACGCCGAAGCGAAACTGGCGTGCATGTGTGCAGTGTTCCAGAAGTCTCAGAGGTGTGCGAGAGAAGACAGTTGTGTATATACAGTTCAAACATATCAAAGCAGTAACATTCAAGGCAACATATACAAACAATATTCAAAGCCGAAAGCGACAAAGTTTAAAGCCTGAGACTCTCAGTTTTCACTTTCATCCCCAGCGGAGTCGCCAAGCTGTCACGACCCTTTTTCAACTTAAAAGAAAAGAAAAAACTAATTATAGTTTTAAAGAGGTCTGTGACTAGGTGTTTAATAGGTACACAAAATTAAGAGATTTTCGGAGTCGCCACTTGACAAGTTAAAGGTGTGCCAAGTCACCAAAGTGGTGTACCTAGAACACCTATGACTCGTAAATGGTCTGCGTCAGAGCTCCAGGTAAGGATCTCGGTTGACTCTAGGGAAGGTATTAGGCACCCTCGAGTCCTGTGCCAAGCACAGTTGCTTTTATTGATGCATTTCGACTCTTTGAAATTGTTTTGTTATATTTTACCTTGATTTGTTACGCTCTGATTTGTTATCGATTTTCCTCATTTGACAATTGAAACTCCAATCGAATATAATCGCGCGAGAACTTCACTCGTTCGAAATCTTTCGATTTAAATCAATTAATTCGCGCAGGCACTTCACCCGTTCGAAATCTTTTGACTTAAAATGAGTTTCAATTGAACAAAATTAAGTTATTCAATTAAAATGGTTTACTTTCGGCCTAACTTCTTCCTACCGCATTATTAATACCTCATTTCTATTTTTACAACTCAAAGTGCCATTTCATATCAATCTCCCTTGATCCATTCATGTATGTCCATTCACGGCTCCTATGTTTGCCTAATCGAAATTGCATATCTAATATATCCCTAGTAAGCAATGGCAAATTTTAACGATTAATTACAGTCACAATATCGAACAGTATGCCATTCACGAGTCAACTTTGCACGTCCCATACATCTTTTGATGTTTGCACTAAATGTCCTGTTTTCATCTTCTTTCAATTTTTATCCCAAGTTTACAAGTAATGGTTCACAATTTTCAGATCTGATTATATTCTTTGTTCTTGATAAAAGGTGATATCTCCCTCTTTCCTTTAACTTTAAGAAAACGTCTGATGGAAAACGTTATCAGTATTGGTAGAGGGAGGACCCTTTAAAATGAGAAGAGCACTTAATTTCACATTCCATCAATGTGAAGGAGTGGATAGTTTTAAAACCACCAAGGAGTGGGTAGTTTTAAAACCACCAAGTAACTTCCCATATTTAATTAGGATTTAGTAAATATTATTTAATTTATTTATTAAACCAAATATAAATAAGTGGGCCATAACTTACATTCTCCCACTTGGCACACGTTCATTATTCACTTAATGGTTTAATAAATATTTCAATCATCATGTGCACGGTTAATACTAAATCCCACATTATTCATTGTTATTGAATAAGTCAACCAATATGAGTCATGGCGGTTGTACATCACTTTCGACATAGTCCCTTCCATGTACTACAATATTAGTTTATTACCCAACACAACCTTCAATACATAATGGTCCAACAATAATACTTAGAATATCTTTATCTAAGCTAAAACCTGTCTTCGTCATTCTCAACGTTATGTATACAAGAGAAAAGCAGGTAATGCAGAAACATTTACATTTATGAGCTCAAAGTGTCAATCTCATAAACATCATAAGTCTTTACATAAATTCATACATTGCTATCAATAATGCCCATTCTTTAAACATGATCCATAAATGCTTTGGGCGATAATCCTTTCGTCAAAGGATCAGCAATCATAATTTTGGTGCTAATATCTTCAATTGACACTTTATGTTTCTGGACGTGTTCTTTAACGACAAGACATTTCAAGTCTATTGACTTAGCACCTTCTTATATTTGTCGTTCTTAGCAAAGAACACTGCTGAGGAATTGTCACAATAAATTTTCAGCGACATGGCAATATTGTCGACTAATCCAAGTCCTGAAATAACATTCCGCAGCCACTAAGTCTAAATTGTGGCCTCAAAGCATGCCACAGCCAGCATAATCTGAATCTGAATATCTAACCATATCAAGATGATTAGATTTTCTATAAGTGAGCATATACTTCATTACTTATGTTCGAATTAATTCTTTGAATTGAGATTTAATTTATCTCCTTTCTAGATTGGAACGGGACTTGATGACAATTTTCCATTCTGAATCTTTTTAGAACTTTATTAATATAGGCCTTTTGAGACAACCCCAACAATCCTTGTGATCTATCCCGGAATATTTCTATCCCAATCACATAGGCTGTCTCTCCCATATCTTTCATTTCAAAGTTGTTAGAGAGAAATTTCTTGGTGTCATGCATCATACCAAGATCATTAGTAGTGTCACGACCCTTTTTCAACTTAAAAGAAAAGAAAAAACTAATTATAGTTTTAAAGAGGTCTGTGACTAGGTGTTTAATAGGTACACAAAATTAAGAGATTTTCGGAGTCGCCACTTGACAAGTTAAAGGTGTGCCAAGTCACCAAAGTGGTGTACCTAGAACACCTATGACTCGTAAATGGTCTGCGTCAGAGCTCCAGGTAAGGATCTCGGTTGACTCTAGGGAAGGTATTAGGCACCCTCGAGTCCTGTGCCAAGCACAGTTGCTTTTATTGATGCATTTCGACTCTTTGAAATTATTTTGTTATATTTTACCTTGATTTGTTACGCTCTGATTTGTTATCGATTTTCCTCATTTGACAATTGAAACTCCAATCGAATATAATCGCGCGAGAACTTCACTCGTTCGAAATTTTTCGATTTAAATCAATTAATTCGCGCAGGCACTTCACCCGTTCGAAATCTTTTGACTTAAAATGAGTTTCAATTGAACAAAATTAAGTTATTCAATTAAAATGGTTTACTTTCGGCCTAACTTCTTCCTACCGCATTATTAATACCTCATTTCTATTTTTACAACTCAAAGTGCCATTTCATATCAATCTCCCTTGATCCATTCATGTATGTCCATTCACGGCTCCTATGTTTGCCTAATCGAAATTGCATATCTAATATATCCCTAGTAAGCAATGGCAAATTTTAACGATTAATTACAGTCACAATATCGAACAGTATGCCATTCACGAGTCAACTTTGCACGTCTCATACATCTTTTGATGTTTGCACTAAATGTCCTGTTTTCATCTTCTTTCAATTTTTATCCCAAGTTTACAAGTAATGGTTCACAATTTTCAGATCTGATTATATACATATGGCTAATCATTAAAAAAAATGTTATTGAAGCATCTATCCCATCTTAAAATACATTAAACAACCTCGGGAGAAAATATATACATGACCTTAAAAGTTCAAACTTTCTGATATTTATTTATTTTTGAAAGTGAGTAGAACACACATCATACAAACATGAAATAAGAGCTGAAGTGAAATCTTTTGGGCTTTGAAAGCCATCACATGCATATCCAAGCATCAAACAATATTTTTTAAAAAAAAATTACATACAAAATGTGAGAAATTACCTAGTGCAGGAAACACTCCTAGCAACAAACAAGGAGATCCAAAAGCTTAAAACCACCACGAATCAGCAAACCAAAGAGCAACCCAACAACAGTAACAAACAGAACCTTGAAACAAACACCAGACCCTCTTTAAACTCTTAAACTTATCTCTTTATTAACTCACTTTCTTTGCTTTTCGCTCTCAGATCTGAATTTTAGACTAGTTTTTCTTGTAGTAATGAGAGTTTCAGATCTGGAATTCTTTTTTTTGAAGTGTGAAAGTGTTTCCCAGATCTGATTTCGTGCCCCCATATTCAGATGTGTGTCTGCCTGGTGGGAAGCCCTATTAATAGAAGAGAAAAATGGGGATTATAGGGTAAAAGATTGGGGTGAAAGTGATGGAAAGAAGGGGGAAAACCGAGGTCAAAATGGGGGGGAAAATAGGCTATTCAGAAGGGGTTTACAGCTGGTTGTGAAGTCCAAAACACATAATGCAAATTACCCCTTTTATGCTAAAACTCTCACCTACCTAAAAGAAAAGGCTGAACCTTACTATTTTTGTGTCAACACTCTATCCCAAAATTTGACTTTAAGATTCCCTTATCTTTCAAAATTTCAGATTTTCTAACTTAAAGCCAAACAAAATAATTAAACTTTAAACCTAAGGACTCAAAACTAAATTAGACAAAATGGACTTGAGTCCAAACTACCAAAGTAAACAAACAGATCATCCCCAAACCAATTTCATGCCTAAAATAACTAGACTTGACTCTCCTCAGTCTAACAAGCTAACTAGAACAGTCTAACTTAATCAGAGAAAGGTCCAACTGAACCCCTTCATTAATTCCCAGCAAGCACACAAACAATGCTATACTAAATTACTCTAAAACCAACAACCAAACTTCATAATCAGATACAAATCCTAGGCAGAACAACTCAATAGTAAATCAACTTCCCTTTCTTCTTAACTTGTAAGCGTAGACAAACACATATAGCCAAAGCGAAACTAGGATCGAACAAACCAATGTAACAAACTTCTCAAAGCAAGATGTTCAAACTCGCGAAATATCGCTTCAACATGGCCAGAGATAAGCTCATACAGATACGCATGCTAGAGTGTCCAGAACTAAGTACTCATGCTCAAATACTAAACAGAAACGAACTCACTGACTTTCATGTTTGACACTTGAACGAAACATAACACTAACTCACAGTTACTTGGTATGACACTTAGTTAACTAGACATAACGAGCAGATCTGAGTTCAACAAAGATCCTTCAATGAAAGCTCATAGAGACATGGATAATAATGGTAGACAAGCTACGAAGTTATACCCACGTTCAGAAAATGAAACAACACAGTCATGAACTAAAATACCAACATACGATTCTCACTTTGAGCCACACGACAAACAGAGATATGCTTGTGCTAATCGAAGAAACAGTCCATTAATCAGTTATACTGTAATTCCATTCAACGAGCATATGATGATTTGATTCATAGAATATGGCTACTTCCAAACAAAACTTCCTAATTACAAAACTAATTAACAAAGTAAAGGAAAACGATGAAGCTTACTGTCGAACCAAACACCGCAAACGTCATCACGTCACCACCACTGCCTCGTGAAACAGCCAGCATCACATCTCCAAACTTGCTTGCCTCGGCTGCTGCATCACCAGCTGCGTATCAGTTTAGCATCACCAAAGACACCACTGCCATCAACACCTCGCTCCCTCGGATCACATTACAGTCATCATCGCGGCCTAGTCCTTCCAACCTAAAACACTGTCAAAACTGAAGCTTTACAATCCGACTCCACCATCGTTGCCACCGCTGAAACAGCATCAGCATCATCGCAGCAATTTCAAACAAACTACTGGAAACAAACCTTCCTCCATGCCATTATCGCTACCTAAAGCAAAACCACCATCTCCAAAGCCTCGCCACTGCCTCCAAATCACCAGGCCATCACCAACCCAAACAAAACGACACAAGCCAAAACGTACACGGGCAGCGAGATTGATGGGGAAACGGAAGAGTTTTCATAAAAAATTACCTTTAATACCGTGTAGGGGAGGGTAAGACAAGGCCACTGATGTAAAATCTGATCGGAAACAGACGTGATGCCGGAGCTAGGTTTCCGGCCACCTCTTTGGAACTCGATCCACGGCGGAGGAAAGGAAGTACGCTGAAATCGACCTCGTATTTGGAGAGATGAGGTCAGGATGATTCAGAATGTCTAAACATTTGGCCGGAGAAGACGAGTTTTGTGCCACCAGCGGCGGTCTCGCGGTGGTTGCCGGCTATGAGTTTAATTGGCAAGGTCCCTTTGATGTCTGATGATTTGTGGAATCCAATGGACAAAAATGGAAAATTTCACTTTTATATCATGGGATGGGCCGGGTCCTAATAAGTGGGTTGGGCTACATTTTTTCTTTTCTGAATTTTACAAATAGCCACAAAAGAAAATCCAAAACTATTTAAGACCTACACTATCAACTAGGATTAAAAACAACAAAAACGCAACATTATCGCAAACAAACATAAAATTACAGTTAGACACATGACAAGTATTTTTGGTTTTTTTTTTTTTTTTTATTTAATGACAAATTTTAGTTAAGATAAAAGATAAAATTTTAGGAAAATTCCTAAAATGTTAGCTCGGCTATTTTGAGCTATTTCAAGCTATTTTTTTGAATTTTCGTGCCAAAATTAGGTGATTACAAGTAGCAAGCAAGATATCATCAACATACAAGACTAAAATTATAAACTTACTCCCACTGACTTTTAGATATATACACCAGTCAAGAATGTTTTCCTTGAATCCAAAGGCGACAACAGTTTCGTGAAACTTAAGATACCATTGTCGGGAAGCTTGTTTAAGCCTGTATATTGATCTCTTTAGTTTACACACCATGTGTTCCTTTCCTTTAATTTCAAAACCCTCTGGTTGATTCATGTAAACTTCTTCCTCTAAATTTTCATTCAGAAAGGAAGTTTTCACATCCATTTGATGTAGCTCTAAGTCATAATGAGCCACCAAAGCCATTATAATTCTAAGTGGATCCTTTTTGGAGACAGGTGAAAATGTCTATGTATAGTCAACACCATGTTTCTGAGTGAAACCTTTTGCAACAAGTCTGGCCTTGTGACGTTAAATATTACCATTTGAGTTACATTTGGTCTTAAAGACCCATTTACACCCGACTCTTTTGCAACCTTCTGGTAATTCAACAAGGTCCCAAACTTCATTATGTTGCATGAATTTCAACTCATCTTTCATAGCATCTAACCACTTATCAGAATTATTACTTTCAATGGCCTGTGAAAATGAAACTGGATCATCATTGATTTTCAAATCATCTAAATCAATTTTCGGATCAATTTCTGACTCATGTAGATATACCAAAAAATCATCAGAAATAGCATTTCTTCTTTGTCTTTGAGATTTTCTTAATGCTACTTCTTGCGGTACGTCTACTGTAGGTTCATTGATTATGTTTTCATTATGAATAGCAGGATCATTATTTTGTTATTCTTGTTGGTTGTTAGGCGGTACAACAACTTCGGGAATAACAATTTTAGGAGAAGTACAGGGTAAAGGAATTTGCACCCTAACTTCCCTAATTTCCACATTACGCAGTTCTTCACTCCCATTAACTTCACCATTCTCAATGAACCTAGCATTTTCAGTTTCAACAATTCTCGTACTATGGTTAGGACAATAAAATCTATACCCCTTTGATTTTTCTGGATAACCAATAAAGAAACCACTGATTGTTCGTGGATCCAATTTCTTTTCTTGTGGATTATAAATTCTTACTTCTGCCGGGCAGCCCCAAACATGCAGGTGCCTTAAACTAGGTTTCCTACCAGTCCAAAGTTCAAAAGGTGTCTTTGGAACTGCCTTACTAGGAACCCTATTTAGTAAGTACACGGCAGTTTTTAAAGCATACATCCACAATGAAGCGGGTAAAGATGAATTACTTAACATACTCCTAACCATTTTAATTAATGTACGATTACGCCTTTCTGCCACACCATTTTGTTGTGGTGTGCCAGACATTGTGTATTGAGCACATATGCCATGCTTTTCGAGGAATTTAGCAAATGGACCAGGGTGTTGTCCAGTTTCATCATATCTTCCATAATATTCACCACCTCTATCTAACCTAATTATTTTCACCTTTCTGTCTAATTTCCTTTCAACCTCATTAATAAATACCTCTAAGGTATTTACTGCTTGAGATTTTTCGTGCAACAAATAGACATAACCATAACGTGAAAATTCGTCAATAAAGGTGATAAAGTACTTTTCTTTACTGAAAGATGGAATATCAAAAGGACCACAGATATCAGTGTGTATAATTTCAAGAAGCTGTGTGCTTTTTGTGGCTCCTTTCTTTGTGTGTTTTGTTTGTTTTCCTTTAATACAATCCACACATATATTTAGGTCTGTAAAATCTAAATCTGCAAGGATTTCATTCTTAACTAATCTTTCCAGTCTTTCTTTAGATATTCGACCTAAACGTCTATGCCACAAGTAAGCAGAGTGTTCATTCACCAAACTACATTTGGTTCCAACATTATGATGCCGAGTTAAAATAGTTTCAGCAAACAGATTATCAAGATTCAGTTTGTATAAACTATCACAAAGAATACCAGAACCAATGAGATGATTATACTTAAACAAACTAAAACATCCATTGCCGAACTTAAAAGAATATCCAGTCTTGTCTAACTTAGACAAAGAAACTAAATTTCTGGAAATAGAAGGTACGTAATAAGTTTCAAATAAGTCTAAGTGACACCCAGTATCTAGGATTAAATGATACGTTCCGATAGCTTGAACTTGAGCCTTCACTCTATTCCCTATGTACACAAATCTTTCATTTTTATTTATGGTTTGGGTAGTAAGAAATTCCTGCATCGTGTTAGAAACATGAACAGTACAACCAGAGTCAATCCACCAAGTATTATAAGGAACTTCAGTTAAATTTGATTCGAGACACGTAAAAGCACAAGGCTCATTTTTCTTCTCGAACCATGCCTTACGTTTCAGGCAGTCTTTCTGAAAATGTCGAGGTTTTCCACATAAACGACACTTGTCATTCTTGTGTTCCTTCTTATGTACTTGATGAGAGGACTCACTAACATTATGGTTCCTCTGTTTGCCCTTAACATGCTTCTTTCCTTTCTTTCTAGCTCCTTGATGGCTTACAAAGTTAATGGAGTGAGTTCTTTGATTCTTTAGCCTTGTTTCCCCCTGAACCAACAGTCCATGCAATTCATGCACATTCCATTTGTCTTTCATGGTATTATAGTTCATTTGGAAAGGACCATACTCAGACGGTAATGAGTTGATGATGAACTGCACAAGGAAATTTTCATCCACTTCCATTCCCAGAGTCTTAAGTCTTGCTGCTATGTTTGTCATTTCTATGACATGCTCATACATGGTACATGAACCATCAAACTTCATGGTGGTCAAAGTACCCATTAATGTCCCAGCAAGAGACTTGTCAGCAGTTTGAGAGCGTTCTTCTACAAGTCTTAGAAGCTCTTTGGCACTTTTAGTGTTGGGAAGAGCAGACTTAATGTTGCTCGCTATACTCATTCGCATGAACATTAGACTTAATCTGTTAGACCTGTCCCACTGCTTAAAATAAGACTTTCTTCAGCAGTGCTAGTTGCAGTAATATCTGCTGGCTTCTCAGTGTAAAGTGCAACATCAACATCTAAAACTCCGAGATGGAATTTGATCTGTTCGCACCACTCTGAGAAGTTCAGTCCGTTAAAAGCCGTAACAGAAGTAGAGTGCGAATGAAGAGCAAGTGCTGCATATAGAATATGCTCATTCGTTAACGCTTTGAGTTATAAACTAAACATATTATCAAATTCAGAAATGATTTTTACATAAGACTTTAGTGTATCTTGATGTTCACCTTTGGGCAGAACCCCAAAATACTAACTTTAGACATTATGATGCTTTATATAATTTTAACATAATTTGGTAATTTTTAATGTACCCATTAATAATATTTACTATCTTTGGATAAATAAACAAAACTAATGGTACATCTAAATTATCCTTTTAATTTTTCACGATTATAAGAACAAACAGTCAACCTTTGGGCGATTCATAAATGTCCTATAACCATGAGGTTCAATTTACCCAAAAGTATTATATCATTTACTAGCATCAAATTTAATGGGTAATTGAATATAATTTTAATCATTAGTTTTGGAATTAATTTTTATAAAGATTCGACCACTTTGGTGATTAACGAATCATACATAATAATTCCAAAAAAAATGTGAAAGAAATTATAGTTCTGTTAAATATACAGGCCGCATAAACCAGAACAAAATAAATATTTTCTACGTTTGGATGACATCAATTCCAGATCCAAAGCACTAATTGATCTCTTCAATGTATTTTGGAGATTGTCTTTGACATCATGTGGATTTTAATTAATCCCACTGTAGCCATCCATTCCTTAACTTAAACTAGATTCCCCAAATAGAGGAAGGCTTAACATCATATCAGATCCCTTTAATGAAGTTAAGGATTTACTTTGGATCTGTAGAGATCACTTTGTCATTGTATATGTATTTCCTTTAGTTAAAAACATGGCAATTTACCAACAATATTTTTAAGATTGTCCACTACCATTAGAAGCAAGAATTCCAGTCAATCTATATCATGATTAGGGAATTAAATACGTATCATTCAAGAACAATATATAAGCCTTTAGGTCTTTTACTCTATTAGGCACATCAAATAAGCACCGTTGTAAAAAACTACCAGTAATTGTGGACACTAAATTCATAATTAGAATTCACATAGTTTAAGAAAAATAGAGCAACTCTAATGGAAAATCATTAGTTCCTAAACCTGGCTCGGATACCACATGTAAGAGTTTTCAATAACTTCAGGAACGTTGAACTTAATGATTTTCACATTCAAACACATAAATAGTAATTCAAGAAAACATACCCGAATTTGCCATATCGTTCTCTTGACTTGAAGCGGAAGCCTTAATTCTTTGTTCTTGATAAAAGGTGATATCTCCCTCTTTCCTTTAACTTTAAGAAAACGTCTGATGGAAAACGTTATCAGTATTGGTAGAGGGAGGACCCTTTAAAATGAGAAGAGTACTTAATTTCACATTCCATCAATGTGAGGGAGTGGGTAGTTTTAAAACCACCAAGGAGTGGGTAGTTTTAAAACCACCAAGTAACTTCCCATATTTAATTAGGATTTAGTAAATATTATTTAATTTATTTATTAAACCAAATATAAATAAGTGGGCCATAACTTACCGTATAGAGAAACACAAAAAAATATTTATTGTGTTCTATAAATTCTAATGATTTATAGTAATATGTTGTTAGGTTCTCACACTATTTGAGGACTTCACCGTCTGTTCTCACACTATTAGGAATTTCATCTACTGGCTGCTGTGACTGTCTCCTTAATCGAGTCGTACGATACCTCCTGCAAAATTTTCAATTTTATTAAATATTTTCAGACCAAAAAAATTAACCATCAAATATATATTACTCATTCTACAATAGATTTGCATAATCATCAAATTGCGATCCGTGCTGCATTTGAGCAGACTTCAATAGCTGTAAAACTACAAAAAAAATTCACAGAAAAAATATCTATTATTCAGAACCAATCTCTTTGACTATAGAAAAGAACAGAGGTGTAGAAAATGCTATACAACTGAAGTCAACTTACTGACACATGGGCGGCCTTGATCGCCTGTACTTCAGAAATTTCTAAATATGCATGGGTTAAATTTATTGTAGTAATTTTTTGCTTACTTGAAAGTTAGCTTGTATTTAGAGTAAGTACTTTTCCATGCGTATATGTTGACCAGTTACCAGTGTATGTGTATGTCATTGCACATCCTTAAGAAAAATTAATGTAGTACTAACAGTTTTCTTACTAATTTATCTTTATATCTTAATTGTTTACCTCATCACTCTCTCCTAAATAAATATCCATCCTATTTATATGCCTTCCACTTTCAAGACAACTAATACTAAGAACAAAATGAAAAAAAGGAACAAAAATTATATTTCGAAATTCTAACATGACACATATTTTGGACTAATTATTTAAATTTATAATTATAAGCATGACAACTAAAAAAAAACCAAAGTATACACTATAAAGGATAATTCATTCCCCAGTTTACACCTTCTAGATTTCTCTGCAACTTTATCTAATTCTCACACAAATCTTCAAAATGTTTGAATAAAAATGTGATAGTTTGTGAAAAATAATATTTTGAGCATTTTACAAAGATGAAATGATTTTAGAGATGACATTTTTAGCTTTCATACTTCCACATGTCTAAATAATGTGTATCCACGCTCTTTATCGTATCAACATACTAAGGTAACAACTAACAAGGCTATCAATTTGAGCCTAGGATCAAAACAAATCAATTATGCATGAATATCAATGTATTACTAACCTTCATAAAATTTGATCTATTCTAGGAGTACAATTTTTAGTGTAACTAAGTTAGGCATATTTAAAGGGCTTAGTATATCAAAGAGTTGATAATGCTACCTCCGTCCACTGTAAGTGTCCAATAAAACTTAAATACAATTAATAATCTCTTACCTCTTTAATTCAAGGGTAAGATTGAAAATTATATATCTATATTGGGTGAAAATTTATTGAGCCTCGACGCCAGGGCTCGAGGCATGGTTTGGTTGAGCCCTTTAGAAACGATCCCTTGAAGAAGCTCGCTCAATTCCCGGGGTTAGATGCCTCGGACAAGAAATGGATCTTAGCTACAAATTACCACTCGAGGCGATTAAAAGATAACCGTACGTCACGAGGCACGTGGTTTACCCCTCAGTATTTCATTCTTCGATGAACGAGCTCTTGTCTTTTGTAACTGACGACCGTTGGTTACATATTTAAAAGGGAGATCATGGTCTGACCACTATTGAACGTGGAGTAATGGCCATTAAATATATTTATTGCTATTTTTATTCTTGTAGACTATAAATAGTCATGAAGAAACTTTGTAAAGGCATCCACAAATATATCAAAAACACTTATTCTTTGTCTCTTAGCTATTGTCTACTTTTCTTTATCGAGTTTCTTGTCATTTTACGGCTTTGATACATATAGTTGCAAGTTAACCCAAAACAAATTCGATTTATTATCCTAATCAGATTTAGGTCAACACAAATTAGCGTCGTCTGTGGAAATTAGCAATAGCGTTTGTTCCAAAGTCACGCTTTCAGTTTTACATACCATTTTTATCAAATTCACTTAGTGGCAGACAATACTAATAACTTTGATAACTCAACGGTCCAAACTCCCGACCCGATCACTGGTGTTACTTCATCAAGTGGTGGAACACCAACTGGCTCAACACCACCGCTAAGTTTAATGCCGCCACCTGGCTTAACCCTGCCAACTGGCTTAACGCCACCAACCGGTTTAACACCGCCCACTGGTCTGACTCTGTCAATTGGTTTAACATCACCAACTGGTTTAAACCTTCCAATTGGGGTTATTCCACAACCGATCGATCCCTCTTCATCAAGTTCAAGTGACCCTTTCTAAGTATATGTGATGGCCACTTTGCAACGGCTTCAAGAGCAATTTACTGCTTTTTTTTGGAAATGGGAGAAGCACAACAAATCCCATCGAGCCTCCATCTGTCACACTTAATGGAAGCATCCCGAGCGTTGTTCCTATGGGTGCAACAACAGGGGGACTTCCAAATGGGGCCGCATCTTATGGCTCGGGGTCTGCTCCATTGGGAATTCAACCCTTCGGGGTAGCCCCAACGGTGGCTGAAACTAGCGTCTAGTCGGATATTGAGAAATGGAAGAAAGAGTTTGAGGCCAATATGGAAAAGCGGCTCGAAAATTTTCCTGGGGTCAAGAAACCTCAACGAGCTATAGATATTGAGAAATGCAGGCAGTAACTTTTCAAGCCCGAGGCTGCTTAATTCCTCTCCCATTCCTAAACATTTTAAGTTGCAAATCCAGAAGAAGTACGATGGGACAACTGACCCACTTGATCACATAACTGAATATATAGCTATGGTCAAGAGCAACGACTTGACCCCGGTAGAAAGGGAGTCAATGTTTCTTAAGAAGTTTGCTGATACCCTTGAGAAAGGAGTGTTGCGCTGGTACATGTACCTCCCATCCGAGTCAATATCAAACTTTGAAGAATTGGCTGATATGTTTATCAAGGCCCATACTGGAGCCCAGAAAATCCTCAAACGAAGGAAGGATATCTTTGAGGTTAAACAAAAATACCTCGAGCCAATCAAGGATTTCCTCGAGCGCTTTCAAGCCGATAGGATGGACTTGACGAAAATGGATGATAGTTTGGCGGTCATGGCTTTCGAAAGAAATATATATGTGAGAAATTCCTAGGCTGCTTCTGAATTGAAGAAAGAGCTCAAACAGTATCAAGCCCAGACTTGGGATGAACTGCACGACAGAGCTTCTACAAAAATTAGGCTCGAAGAGGCCGAAAGAAGGATGACAGGTCGGTACAGTTCATACGGAGGGCACACAGAGTGATGCAGCCGAAAATATGGAAGCGATAAAGTAAAGATAAAAGCGAGACGTGGCTCGAACGAATTACCTAAGTAGCACCGAAGAACTTGTTTCGATACATCTCGGGTGATTGTCAAGGAAAACCTACACTAAGCAACTATCCTTGAGAGACACCTGGATCTCGCAAACAGAATGATCAAGAAAGGATTGAAGTTCAACTTGGAATCCGCCAAGTGAAATCAAGCCCGCACAAGGGGTTTTCATTGAAATGCTCTCAAGCTTTCAAGTTTCATGTTTATCATTCAAAGTAGGCTAAATGAAATAAAAGACTAAGGGTCTATTTATAGCATCCCCTTTACATGTTATGAAAGGTCCAAAATACCCCCAAAGTGGGTTAAAACAATAAAGGCCACTTAGGGCTAAAGTAGGAAATACACCTAAAATGTAACAAAATCCCATAATGCTTCCAACAGGGGGAGGCGCTCCACCCTCCCCTTCAGGGCGCCCGCCCTTTGCCTTTGTGCTGTGCTTGGGGCGCCCGCCTCAAGCTCAGGGTTCTCCGCCCTCATTTTGGGGTGCTCCACCCTCTTCTTGGGGTGCTCCACCCTCCACACCAATGATAGCATGCGGCTTCAAACAACTCTCGAACCCTCCTCCGGAGCCTTTGACGTGTACTCTTTGTGCTCTCGAGCTTGGCTCTTGATGGTTGGTGCTTGGCTCCAATTTGCATTGCATTATCCTCCCCTTCTTGAAAGGATTTCGTCCTTGAAATCAAACCATCACAACCTACATTCAAAACAAGCACAAAACAAAAGTTTCCTACTTCACAAGTAGGTTAGCTTAACAAGAATGTGTGCAAGTAGGAGAAAATTAGAAAAAGAGTTGTTGGAAAATGACATAATTTGGGGGATTAGGAGAAAATTAGGATAGTGATTAGGGAAGGATTTTGGGGGGGATTAGGAATGATTTGAGCTAATTTGGGGAATTTGAAAAAAGATATTTTCACTTTCAAATTTCAAATAGAAGGAATGTATTTGGTATTGAAAATGGGATAGGTTCAAAAGATAAATTATAATTCAAAAGGTCAATAAAGATAAATGTAAATAAATAAAAGACTTTTGATCGGGATTTTGAAACATGGATTAATTCAAAATAAAATAAGAAGAAAAGAAAATTTCAATAGAATTATGAACGTACCTAGACGAACACTCGTCTAGGTTCAAAAAGAAAAAAATTCCATTTAATAAATAAGATAAATATAAATAAATGGAAGAATTAATAATAAACAGGAATTTGGACATTTTTTTTAATTGGCCAATATTCAACTTTAAACATGTAAATAAAAATATAGATATACGTATATATCAAATGCACAAATAATTATTAAATAAACTCAAATAAAAATTATTTAAATATATATAATCACAAATGATTACTAATTTGCACAAATAATCACAAATTGAAACAAAGTTGACATGTAACCAAAATGACGTAATTATATAATATAACCATTAATATTATAAATATATTAATTTTACAAATAGTCACAGTTTTGACAAATGACCTAAATGATGCAAGAGTTACGTAATATAGCCACACTTAAGTATATAATATGTAAATAGAGGATAACACACGTAAATGCATGATTTCTAATGCACATTTTGCACCAATAGTCACATTGCACCCTTAAGTTGAATTATGACTAATTTTAGAAAATGAGGGACAAAATTGGGTGTCAACAGCTGCCCATCTTTGCCCGGGGATGATAAAAGAGTCTTCGAGCAAAGATAGTTGATGGAGTAACCAATTTTGTCACGACTGGAAGGTAAAACGGTTGAAGGGGAAATGGGAGTTTTGGGGTGTTTTTGACCGAACCCCGGTCTCTGAGTTGCCTACATATCTCGGGTTTCACGAGAATCAGGCCGTGTGTAGTTCTAGAATGGCATGTTGCCTGTATGAGATGTTTGTGGCGCACGATTTTAGATTAAAGACTAAACTTATCAAGTATGTAAAGTTCAGATTCATGTGTGCTTTGCCTTTTGGCGAGACAAATGAAGAATGAAGTAAAGACACTGGCGAAGGTGAGATAACCTCAACAGATCGAGCGTGGGAAAAGAGGCTTATAATCATCCTAGTTATGAAAATGTGGCGTGCTACACACCCATTAAGAGGAGTTTATAGGTACATAGTTTCCACTTCATCTCGATAAATGAGTGATATTTCCCTCGATATTGCCTTGACTGAGCTGGGAAGGATTTGAGGAACGAAGCAGGATGAATATGCACGATTCAAATAGGTAGGCACGAATAGGAAGGAATACGAAGCCGGTACCTAATTGGCAAGGAAGGATTAGGTAGATCACTAGTGCGAGTATGGAATCGTGGCTTTGGGCACTTTGGGATGTATTTGGGGTTTTGTGGTTGCACAATTGGTAATGATTTTGGGAGCAGGTGTGAGAGTAGGGCACAGGGGTTTGTCGGGAGATCGGGGAGTACCCTGCAGTAAAACATGATCAATGCAATAGACATAAAGGTAAAGATAAAATGAACTTCCCTGTTGAGCCGAGTGGTTGTTTTGTCTTATGCCTGCTTGATTGATGTCTCATCCAAGTATTTTTCAATGATATGTCCACCGATGCAGACCTTACTCTGCTGCAAATTGTTGTCATGTTCATCGCTGCGAACCCTATGTATCTACCGACGCAGATTCTATGCTCTTTTAAATGATGTCATGCCCACCGACGCGGACCCTGTATATCCACCGACATGGATTCTATGCCTCTCAAATTGATGCCATGTCCACCGCTGCGGACCCTATATATCCACCGACATGGATTCTATGCCTCTCAAATTAATGCCATGCCCACCGCTGCGGACCCTATATATCTACCGACATGAATTCTATGATTCTCATGCCCACCGACGCGGACCTTATATATTCACCGACATGGATTCTATGCATGTCATACCCACCGATGCGGACCCTATATATCCACCGACATGGATTCTATATATGCCATGTCCACCGATGCGGACCCTATATATCCACCGACATGGATTCTATACATGTGATGCCCACCGACGTGGACCTTATATATCCACCGACATGGATTCTACGAATGTGATGCCCACCGATGCGGACCCTATATATCCACCGACATGGATTCTATATATGTCATGCCCACCGACGCGGACCCTATATACCCACCGACATGGATTCTATATATGTCAAAATGATGTCATGTTTTGCATTGCAAGAGTTGTTAGGTATACTCGGTACATGTGTAAGCCTGCAATCAAAGAAAATTTGTGAGTTTTGTAGGGGAGGTCGACTTGCATATTTGTTGTGTTGCGCTCTGCTGCTATATCCTGTATAATTTTTCCCTTGTTATGATATTTCTTCATAAGGTTGTCTACTCTTCCGGCTGTATACCCTGCAAGCAAAAGTAAAGTAAAGTGCGACAAATAGAATGCTATTGTTGTGTCATGCAATGTGCTAAGGAGGCTATCGTGTTGCTATTGTGAGGACTTTTCTTGAAATTTTTGAGGGGACTTAAAAAATTTCTGCCCCAGTGTCAAGTTTACGTATTTTTGGTATTTTTGAGGGGATCCTCAAAAATTCTATCCCAGTTTATTGTCTATACCAAATCACCAAGAGAGAGTGGTTGCATTGCAATGAACACCAATGTATTGTCTAAAATTTGCATTCGTCCTTTGGTGTGACGATTGGGCATATCGACGATTATGAGTATGTGGATATTTGCATACTCAGATTGAGGTCTGATGTTTGGATTTTGCCGGATTTGGAGATTTGTCCAAAATTATATTTGTCTTAGGTTGTGATGGGGGTGTCTTCATGTTTTGTGCTTTCGAAAGTCGCGGAGCCAATTTTGATGGATCGGTTTGTTCAAAAAGTGTTTTTATGGTTTGGGAGTTGCAATTTCCCTTTGTTGGTTTTTGTTGTACCACTGTTTTGCTTTGGGTCAATCAGACTCTGAACCTTGCATTTTAGTGCTGGATATTTTACGGTGTCATGGTATTAAATGTTTCAGTGATGGGTGTTGATCTCGTTGGATCGAATTTTAGGAATGGGTATCTAGGGAGTAGTTTGTTTGCTGGTTGCAATATGATTGGGCTAAAGGAACAAAGGCGTGAGGTTTCTTCTTTCGAGCTCGCTAAGATTGTCGTTGAAAGTCTTGACAGAGGGGATGTTGTTTATTGTATAAGTTGGGTGCAGTGTGAGGTTGTGAGCTCGGTCGTACGGTATTGGGATTGTCGGAAAGCCTTTGCTGTCATATGCTGGTGGTCCAAAGGACTTTGTTGCAGAAAAAGGTATTTTCAACTTGGCTTATCATTTCGGCTTTCTAAATGCAAATTCTTGACCAACTTCGGTGTTCAAGTATGACGCAACCGTAACAGAATGGTGAAATGCACAAAACTGTGTGGGCACATTAGCAAAGACTTGAAGCAAAAATGACACGTAAGCTTAAGAGAATGCCTAGACCACGGATGATGGCTTAGCGCTTTGAATTTGGAGGTTGTGATAGAATGCACATGTATCATAAGAGATTTCCTGAGTGCTTTATGTAGCAGACAAGTCAAGGATTTTGGTCAAACGACCGATGCTTGTTCAAGTAGGAGATGAGGGTTTGAATATCAATGGAAAGTGGTAAAGATGTTGTGTAAGGAATAGATTGTGTTGTGCGACAGAAAATATCTTTTGCCTTGGTATTCGATTTAACTCAACCTTTGGACAATAGGTTTTGATTTCGGTAGTGAGTTAGAGATAGCTTGGACATGTGAAAGATTTTAGATGTCAGAATTTGGGTGAAGATGAGATGCCTTCCCAGGGAAGAGATGGTATTTGGAGAAAGAATTCCTTTAGGGCCCTAGAGCAACGGACAAATTCAATGTAATGCACATATATCAAATAAGAAATACATCCTATAATATGAAGGATCGTTTTACGCACGATGATTTTGAAAAACGCTTTGTGCCACATGCATCATTTCACTTGCTTACAAAATGTGGAGCCTAAAGGAGAATTGCATTTATTTGGACTTTATTGCATTTGCTCATATTGAAACAATGTAAGAGAAGGAAAAGACTAAATACTGTTAGGAAATTAGATCATAGCCAGGCGAACATTTACATGCTGACCCATCCCCAGAAGATTCTAACTGAAGGATTTCAACAACCATGTCAAATGTTCTATTGGCCGTGATCTTTTGAAAAGGGTGAAGGATGGTAAAAAAGGGAGAAGAGAAATGTCTAAGATTCGCTTTATTGCGAGCAAAACGATCAAGTATGACACAAGCTTTTGAAACAATGCGACAGAGAATATGAAGAGATGTGTCGTTGGGAGTTGAGAACTCTTTAGACACTTTAGACGGAAGTTGCTAATAGACCTTTGACATGCCAATGATGTCAAGTCTTTATATAATGCTTTAAAGGATAAATGTGCGTTATGTGTCATTCCATCTATTGAGCGATCCTTTCTGCTTTGAAATGGGCTTTTAATGCCTTTTTGGCCACCATTTAAACCTTTGAATAGCATTGAATATAGAATGATTCGAACGGTTAATGAATAAACAATCATTTCTGCTCCAATTCGGGCTTTTGACGCCTATTAGGTAACCTTTGTGCCTTTGAATAGCACTAAATACAGAAAAATGCCAATGAACGGTCCACATTTTGCACGTTCAACCCTTTAAGCAAATGCAAATAGATCATGTTCAACACTCTTATGGGGTTAAAAATCCGTTCGGATTGTTTGAACAAGTTGGCCTATCGGACTTGAGAACAAGTCGACTAATGACATGTCATGATGCATGATTCCTAGTGCCTCTACTAAGGAATGGAGCTACCTAGACCGGGTTTTATTATCCTCCCAAGCGGACGGCTCGGGAGCGGAAATGTCTCGGACCAAATAGATTCCAAGTCGTTCCCCCTAAAGGAATTTTTTTTATGTGAGGGAAGAGGTGGCCGTAACCACCGTATTTTCAACGCACAATTTAGAAAGTTGTCAGGAGTGGAGGAAAGTATGCATGCACAAGTTAAAAATGTACGAATTTTGAAAGAATTGCACAAGTCCACCTCGGGAATGGGAGTAAAGCTAACACATGAAACAACAAGTCAGAGATAATAATTTCATAGTTATGCATCTCAAACAAACTAGAAAACTGAACTTTAAACTAAAATATGCATGAATGTTATGGCATCGTATTAAGTGTTGGCTTTAGACCTTCAATCTTATTGAGCCACCCATGTCTGATTGATGGTGGGACGGTGTGGACTGGTATTTATCTTTTCCTTTATACTACACTCATTATTGTCCTAATTTACTTTATTTTTTCTAGAATGAGTATCATATTGTAAGCGTTATATTCAGTTTCTCGTTTTGCCACTTGAAATGCCTTCAGATCTGAATAGATGAGTAGTGTGTGATTCTTAGCCTATATAGGTAAGAAGAGGTCTTTGTGTGTTGGGAAAGACACACGATTGCTTCTTATGTCCTGTTAAATCTATTGTTTGTGATATTCAGGGTGTTGTGCTCTTTAATTCTTTTAAGTCATTTTATATGTTGAAAGTTACTATAACTCTCATTTCGGTAGACTCCAGTATTCCTATTCCAAACACATCTGGTACCATAACACTGATTCAAAACAATAAAGTCAAAATGACTAAAGTCCAATCAAATTATAGACATAGTGTTCATATCGAGTAGACTGCATATAATGATTTTGGGTAAAAATCATTTCCCAAAATCTGATGGCTATGTTTCCATAGTTAATTAGTGAAAGTGTTGTTGGTAAAGTGTTACCAAAAATAGGAGATTCTTGTGGTTGTATATATATTGAATCTATTGTATTGATGAAAATACACTTTTATTCTCGAAAGTTATTCTAGTTTCAACTTGGTATCAGAAACAGCCTCTGTTTTGAATATTGAAATTTGCATCTTGAATTTTTGAATCTTAGATCTTGAATTTTGTGCTAACATGAATAAAAAAAGTTGTACTGAAAACAGCTCAACAGTGGTAGCTATTACAAACTATTGTGGTAAGCCTTTAAATATTTATGCTAATACTTCTAATAGTACGTGGATAATTGATTATGGTGCTTTAAATCATATGACGTTTGATTCTTGGCAAATTGCACGTCTTAAACCCTCTTCACAGAAAAGTGTTTCTACTGCCAACAATAATGAGTCTCCAATTATAGGGAAAACGTCTTTATCTCTCTCTAATATTTTAGATCTAGACTCTGTTTTGGTTCTCCTGTCTTGAACTAAAATCATTTATATATTTATCTAATAACTAAAGCCTTATCCTCTGTTATCATTTTTTTGACTTAATTCCTATGTTATTAAGAACATCCTAACAAAGTATACGATTGGTTGTGGTATTGGCGAGGAAAATTGTATTACTTGAACTTGACATCAAAAGGTTATAAATAGTTACATAGAGCTTTGGCAGTGGAAACCTCAATAGTGAAAAAGAACAAAGATAAAATTTAGCTATAGCACGATGGTTGGGGTAAACATTATTTGGATGTTTGAAAAAATTATTTCCTTTCTTGTTTGAGCAGGTAGATCCTTCTAGTTTTTGTTGTAATGTTTGTAAACTTGAAAAAAAGTCACTAAGTTTCATATGCATTGAGTTTGAATAAAAGTCCTCTCCCTTTCATGGTTGTTCATTCTGATGTGTGGGGTTGATCACGATCAAGAGTATACCCTTAAGGGTAATTAGTCGGATGCAAATATATTGGTAAGTATACCAAGTGGATATTCACAAGGAATTAGTGATGTTTCAAGTGATAGATTACAAATAGCAAATCAGATTACGTTAGTCATTATTCCTAGGACTATAGACTGTTTTTAAATGATTGCTGTTACAAAAACTAAAGTTATCAATTGAACTAGTGGGAGTTATGTAATTCAATAGAAGGGAACTTATTGTGGTATTGGCGAGGAAAATTGTATTACTTGAACTTGACATCAAAAGGTTATAAATAGTTACATAGAGCTTTGGCAGTGGAAACCTCAATAGTGAAAAAGAACAAAGATAAAATTTAGCTATAGCACGATGGTTGGGGTAAACATTATTTGGATGTTTGAAAAAATTATTTCCTTTCTTGTTTGAGCAGGTAGATCCTTCTAGTTTTTGTTGTAATGTTTGTAAACTTGAAAAAAAGTCACTAAGTTTCATATGCATTGAGTTTGAATAAAAGTCCTCTCCCTTTCATGGTTGTTCATTCTGATGTGTGGGGTTGATCACGATCAAGAGTATACCCTTAAGGGTAATTAGTCGGATGCAAATATATTGGTAAGTATACCAAGTGGATATTCACAAGGAATTAGTGATGTTTCAAGTGATAGATTACAAATAGCAAATCAGATTACGTTAGTCATTATTCCTAGGACTATAGACTGTTTTTAAATGATTGCTGTTACAAAAACTAAAGTTATCAATTGAACTAGTGGGAGTTATGTAATTCAATAGAAGGGAACTTATAGTGGTTTTTATCCAATGGATCGGGATGTTTTACTTACTTATAATGGGTGTGAGTATGGTCGAGTCAATCTAAGGTAACACCTTGAATCTCCCAGGTCTAAGAGGGATGTACCTCGCTACGCTCGCCAGAGCTATAGCTTGGCGCATAAAGTGCTAACTCACTGACCCAAGGAAACAGGACTTATCCCTAGTGTAACCTCTTTTTGATAAGTCATGCTATTTTAGCCAACAAGACTCAAATCCTTGCTAGCTCTATTATCCTAAGCCGGTTAATCTCGCCAGAGTCTTTAACCAGTTAAATAGGTATGTAATCCTAGTATCATGATCACTAAAGTTAAGAAGTTAAAGTAATAGAATCTATATAATCAAACCCAAGATATAATAAGTAAATCTAAGTATAACCCATTGAATTTCAACCACTATAGCATGTTTACACCTGTAGTTATGAGTTTAGCTACTCATACTAGGAGTTTGAATCAAAGACATGTAATGAAATATGATTAAGATATGAATCATGTATTTGATTGACGAAAAACAAGTGTTAGATGCTTACAAAATGGAAGAATCTTGTTACTTCTCCAATATTGCCCAAAGTAGAATATACTAAAAGTAGGAATAGAATATTCAATGAACCCTAGCACTTTCTATTTATACTATTTACAGAATTTAACAACAAGACTGCCCTTTTTGTGTCTTTAGACGGCTGCCATTTGTGACGTTGGCTAACTTCATTTCTATTCTTGCAGGTTGAGGTGGGCAGCCCATCCTGAGATCCAAATTTTCATGCTCATTGTTACATTTATTAGGTGGCCGTCCTGGATTAGGGGCGGGAATCCCTATCATACTACAGCTACATCTAACACTTTTGCTCACTTTTTGCTCTTGTAGTTCCAATCTTCTTCCATAAATACTTGTGACCTGAAACTAAGCATAATAAGGCATTAATCACACAAAACAACACTTTTCGATCAAAAAAGAAAAGTAAAAGGTACTCATTAAGTTGGTAAAATACCAACTTATCGGGGGTCTATCTAAAATTGCAACATTGGATGGATCTTCGGTTTGTTACTTTAATTGATGATTGCACTAGAATGACTTGGTTGTGGATGATGAAGTACAAAAGTTGTGTAGGCAAAAATACGCCACCTATGATTACGGAGATACAAGTCCAGCTGGCAAGACTAGACTTAGCTTACAAGTCATTGGACGTAGAGGATACACGTCAGCTCCTCAAGCCACAGCCGCTAAGCCGGCGCAGACATAAGACGCAAGGTATACATCCCGCCGCCCTAGGGTTTACAGTCTCCTAGTTAGTATTTCGTATATACCACCGCCTTGAGTTTACAGGCACATGGCCTTATTAGTCTTTGTATTTTACCATAATTAGGTCTGGGTAAATCTCTACTATAAATACCCCTCCTTACATTGTATTGTACACCGAGCGATTCACACTGAATCCGGTTATTCTCAACGAATAAAACTCTTTACTTTCTTGTCTATTATTTTTCTCTCAATTTTACTTACTTTTTCTGCATATTTACTGTATTGCTTGTGACCCTCTAACAAATTTAATTATTTTATCTAAACGATTAAATTTAGGCCAAAACAAAAGTGAATTGAATTTACTTTTTCAAAAGTTTTACAAAAATGATTAAGACTCATTATAACCAGAGATACAGGTTCTACGAAGTGATAATTGAGGAGAATATCAAAATTTTTGTTTACGATAATTACTTGAAACTGAATGAATTATTAAGTAAAAGTCCATACACACCTCGACAAATTGGGGTTGCATAGTGAAAAAATTGTCATTTGTTGGAAGTTGTTCGTGGATTCTAAATTTACTCTTCTTTTATTACTTTTTACTATTTCTTTTCTTATTATCCATTTCCTTTCTCTTTTCAACAAAACTACCTCAAAACACCTCGTGTTGTGAAAAATAAGGATGAAGTTGTGAAAGAAAATGATGTTTACCCATGTTGGAATAAGTTAATTGATTAGGGTGCCCTTTTATTCATCCGTTGCACTAAATTGGGTTCATTCTCCACCACAAGTCCACAACCCCTTGTACTTCCATGTCTATAAATTATAAATTATTGTAAATGTCAGTGTAATAATACACACTAAAAAAAAAATCTCTTTTCATTGGCATAAATTATTATTTTCATGTTATAATCCTAGTTAATCACTCTAATTTTATAATACATTCTCATCATTTGACATATCCTTATTATTTGGGATTTTTACACTATGTACCCTTGAAATCCAAAGTATTTATAAGTCTTACTCATCAAAACTTACACTATCCATAAAATTAAAAGTATTTACTCTATCTAATGTATACCTTTGTTATATTTTATGAGCGTATACCTTTATGGTATACTGCATAAATTATGGTATACAAGTCTAGATAGGTAAGGTGTGTAAATAGTTATGGGTACGACTGATAAATATAAAATTTATGGTTAGAGGCGGGTAAATATTTTTATATTTTTGTAAACCTCCCTTGTTATTTTTAGAATAGTGAATCTTCCTCTGAGTTATTATTTTTGTCTTTTACACTTTATTTCTTTTATCTTTCTCTTCTTTTTTTAGAAAAAAAAAATCATTCTTCAACTCTATATTTTACGAGTTTATTTCACTGGTGGTCATTCAACTTAGCCTCCATTTTACAAACATCACTTAATTAATTTATCACTTTAAAGTAACTCAACTTCGTCCACTATCACATTGCATACTTTTCATTATAATTTTTTTTTCATGATACATCAGCTTCAATTTATGCCACATATATAAATCTAATATATCACCATTTTAACACACACCCTACTTAATGAATATCTTCTTTTGTATAGTATCTTTTATGCACGGAAAAATTTGAACATGCATCAATGATTAGTCTTAGTTTGCGATCGAGTGTGGCTCCAATGTGAAGTTTGCTGCATGAGAGCGTGGAAAATAGCGTCTAAGATTTCTCTATGGGGAGACATACTACGTACATGCAGTTTTAATGTAAAAGAACTCACCTATGCTCTAACAGCTCACTAGTACGCATTTTCAGACATGCTGAGACATACTACGTCACCAAGGAATTATTTGATATTCAAATATATACAAGTAAACAGACATAACAGAGTATAACTTTTGAATCGAAATTTTCAGTTTAACTGCATAAAGGACAATACGTGGAATAGATTAAAGTAAGGTGCCTATTAAAATGACCAATAGATTAGATTTAAATATAGATATCATGTTGCATAAATTGAAGCTGATGTAGCATGAAAAATGTTCAGTTTAATGAAAAGTATGTCATGTCATTTTTTCGATGAGTTTATGTCATATTATTCTGTCAAGAATGACTTTTAGTAACTTTTGTGAAACAGAGATTAACTCTACCTTTGTACTCCAATGACGCCGCCACTTCCATCACCACCATGATCATACCTAGTGCTGGCAAATAGGCGGGTTGGGTTGATTTGGGCGGGTTAAAAATGGGTTGAGTAAATATGGCTTAAAACCCAACCCGCCCACATATAAAGCGGGTTGAAATTACGGGTTTGAGTGGTGGATTATATGGGTAACCCATATTTTCCTGAAATATTTTAGAAAATCAATTTGTGCACGATTTTCTCTGAATTTCTTCTATATTTAAAAATAACTATAGTTATTATAACAATAAATTTAAAACACTATCAAACATCAATAGCAAATCTAAGCGGCATGCATTTACTAAACTTAAAAGGATTTTTTACACTATATACTCATGAAATTCAAAGTACTTACAAGCCCTACTCATTAAAAATTACACTACTTATAAAACTAAAAGTATTTACCCAACCTACCCATTTATTACTGTATACTTTTGTTATATTTTATGGGTGTATACCTTTAAAGTATACTGTATCAATATATTCTTCGTCTTTATATTGTAGTTGTTTTTGGTATATTACTGGTGTATATTAATATCCTATTTACATATTAATAGTATATTTGATTTCCTACTATTTGCATATTAATGGTATATCTGATTTCCTTCAACTGTAAAGGTGCATCATATACTAAATATACATATCTATGTAAAGTGTGAGAATTCCATAAGGTCAGAGGGATTATGGAAGTATACTCCCTAGTAATTTGGCATGCGGTTAAGCTGATTTTAAGGAATGCTCATTGGAAAATATCAAAGTGTGAAAATAGTATTATGGTAGTTTTGTAATTAGGTACCACAACAAATATGCTAAAGAGTGTAATTAAAAATTATAACTAATGTAGTTATTTGAAATCTTCCCCAACAATTCTAGTTGAAAAATGTAGCACCATAAGTTTTTTACATATTTTTGGGCATAATAATTATTAAATTTTATATGTTCTCATATGCGGTATATCTTTTAGACATTTTGGTTAATAAAATTGGTTTTTATTTTTAAGTTGAATCTTTTCCATACATATTCTTATTTTTAAAAAAAATTAACAAAATTTGAGAAGTTAAGAGTTTGAATTGTCATAGACAAACTTCATGTTCAAAGTTTGAAGTTTGATTTACCATGGTCAAACGTCTAAAATTTTGAGGTGGCTAATACCTTAAATTTGATTTTTTTTTAATATTTTGGGTCCATTTTTAATTTAAAAAACTAAAATAAAATGTCACATCAGCATTTATTGGTGAAGGATGAATGGGATTGGTCTGACCTCTCGCTCGGATGTAAGACTCCCGCCGATGACAGATGTCCCATGCCACCTTTCGTGAACTGCGAATACGATCCAAGTAATAAATGCCCAAGTTTCTTTTGGGTCCCAATTCCAATACGACCCCCATGCTTCATTAGCCCATACCGCTCCCGAAAGGATTCCTATGGTTAAAAAAGTAAATCCTAAACTAATAACCCGATAACTCTCTTGGGTTTGGACTCTGGAACCTGGGGGGTTGCTCCGAGAAATCAGAACTTTAATACACAACTTGGGAGAATAATTTTTTAAGGTACTTGGATAAGTTGAGTGATATTTTTGTCCCAAACCAAAAAAAAAAAAAAAAAAGGTTTTTTAAGATATTTTGCATTAGTTTAGTGACCATTTTAGGAATTAACTCAAAATAAAAACAAGAGAAGTATGACGATGGCAAGAAAAATAAATCAAACGGGTTCTTTCACAATAATTTCAAAAGTAGAGTAACCAAGCAGATTAAGCAAAATCAGATTAAGAAATTACCATTAGATATATATGTCTGCTCAAAGTTTAGCTTTGCCGGAAATGTCCGACCAATGAAAGCTTAACCGTATGCAGATGAAAGCTTAGGCTTCCATTGGTTAGCTGGCAACCCATATTTTACCCATTTTTCAGTGGACAAATTTGGCCAATTCATCAGTCACCCAACCCATTTAGACATGGGCGGGTTATAAAAATATAGTCTTTTTTTGCCACCACTAGGTAATTTTCATACCCGACAACCATTCCGCTTCAATTCCAAAAACATCATCACAAACTCAGGACTTGTAGCAGCCACAAGTTTTATTTTCCTCATCACTATGAAATTCCGCAACCATTAACTGAAGAATATGGAAAATTGTAAATGATTTTACGCACTACTTGGAAGTCTTTGAGCGATCGACAAGTATTTGCTACGCATAAGAATAGGAGCTAAGATATACTACTAATACGTAACCAAATAATGAATTCTGATATTCAATGCCTAGTCTCATCTAGCTTTATTTTAAGACTAGACAGTAGACATTTCCCAGAAACTTCCATGATAATTTAAGCTCAACCGGTTTCTGTCTGGTCCCTTTCCGTTTTTGCTTTCGTTTTATCTCCTATTTTCAATTGGCCAAATGCAACACAGGAGTGGCTCTCACAGTTAATAGATAAAAATAGAACCTTACAATTTGTTATCATGGGTACGTTCATAATAAACGATAATGCTCTATCCAAAAGAATAATTGAAAATAAAAGGAACAGACATGATATGCAGAAGAATTTATAATCTAGCCTCGTGCAAGATGAGGAAAGTTCACACGAGAGAACGACAAGTGCAATGAAGGTATGACTTTGTTTTAGCAAATATAACTGATGTTTACGTGCGACAAAAACATAGGAAAAAGAGAAGTTACAATTAAAGAAGAAAAATCTCCCAGTAAATCGAGAGAAATAATAATTTGCCTCGACGAAAAACATCTCAATGTGACATACTACGCCCATTCAGTTGAACATATTTGGAAGTGGTCTAACTGCCATGAAAGCATCCACCATCTGCAGGAAAGACCGATAAGCAAGTAAATTAGTGAAATTTGGAACAATAAAGCAACAGAAAGATAACATAGAGCACATCTGAACGAGAGAAGCATAAAAAGAAAACGAGGCATCCAGTAATTTGGATCAGCTATAGATGCACTAAAGAAGACTACTTATAAAAGCTGTTATGGAATGTCATGCTCATAAGAGACCACCTTCACACCGTCGTCATACACATATAGAGTGACTAGCGCGAGGATGAACTACTGGAACCACCATTCAGCAACAATGAGTTGTGTAAAACATCCTATGTAAATAAAGGAAATGACGGTGCTATTTTCACCCCCCACCGCCCGGTTCACTTAAGTTAGCAGACCAAGGCGAATGCAATGCACCAAAGAGAAAAACAATTGACATGTTAATCTAATGGAATTTGAAATGGATAATGAGTTCTTTAAGATCAAGCAAAATTGGTTCATTTTAGGTTTCACCAATCACCAGAAGTCACTTAATTACCTCATCAGTCACCAACGCCCTAGCACGTCGATGTCTTTCAACTATATCGGTTAGAACTTCAGTAAGCCTCTTCTTCACTTCACCTGTTAGCATACGACCAGACCCATATTCCTGAAAGTTGAGCATAAGAGCATTATTGGTAACATGAATTACCTCTAGTCCTTGTAAACTAAATTGAACACTATAAGCTGGAATTCTACCAAAGTTGAATTGTAAAGAAACATTAACACAAGATCTGAATACTAGCCTCTCTAATGAATTCAAGCTCTGCATCATCATCAAGGAAAAAGCCAAGATATTTAAATGGTATATCAACCTGCATATTATCCAAGATAAGATAGTATAAGATAGTTTCATGGCTAAAGATGATACAAAGTTATAGTGATTCCTAACATTGAGAATAAAAAGCCACGGAGATAGATGCAGGGCTAAGCTGTCATACTCAAACAAATACAGTTAATTATTGGAAATGCAATTTGTGAAATGAATCAGCTATTGGTTCATATAAATTTCGTTACCTCCAGGTTTGCTCCGTACTGCCTGTGTAACTCAATTGAGTCTTGCCCACCAGAGAATGCATATCTGTTTATCTGCATATATTTACAATTCAAAGGGTCATTCTGCTTATCGAAATAAGTCATTTAGCAGAGAGCATCTGATCTGGGAAAATATCCATCTAAGAGACCTTTACTTATTTTATCTTTTGAAAAAATTAGTCCATCTATGAAACCTATTCCAAATGCCTCAGGTTTCCGGTTTTATCTAGGTTAGACACTTGTTAACAAAGATGACCCAAACAAGATGGTCCAACAAAATATTATAGTTGTCCCAGTGGTACATGCAAAAAGGCGCAATAGAAAGCACACGTATTGATTTGATAATCTCAATTCTCAAATATCGTGTGAAGCTGCAAATAGAAGATTCACCCAGCAATATCCATAACTTCCAATTGTATGAAGGTGAAGGCAGAGTTGTGCCAGTGATGAGAACTGTCCTAGATCACATAATGTAATTAACTTGAGATAATCACATTTTTTATTATTGTTATATCTTTAGGGTGGAGGTGAACGCCTTTTGGAGGAGGGTGATAGCAGAGAAATATGGGGTAGTGGATGGGGAGTGGAGGTTAAGAAACATCTCTTCCTTATGGGCTTTGGAGGAATATCTTAAGGGTTTTTTACACTATATACCATGAAATTCAAAGTATTTACAAGCCCTACCCATTAAAAGTTACACTACCCATGAAATTAAAAGTATTTACCCAACCTACCCATTTATTACTGTATACCTTTGTTATACCTTATGGGTGTGTATACATTTAAGGTATACTGCATAAATAATAGTATACAAGTCTAGATATGGGTGTATACCTTTAAGTTATACGGCATAAATAATAGTATACTACAAATCTAGATGGGTAGGGCATGTAAATAGTTTATGGGGTAGGGCTTGTAAATATGAAACTTATGGGTAGAAGTGAGTAAATATTTTGATTTTGATGGGTATTTTCGTAAACCTCCCATATCTTAAAGGAGTGGAAAGAGTTATTCAGAGACATAACATTTAGGGTGGGGGATGGGAGTAGGGCAAGTTTTTGGGGTCATAGATGGCGCGGGAACAATAGTTTGTGTCTCCTTACCAAATTATAAGGTTTCGAAGAACTTGCAAGTTTGGTCAACCTACTGTATAAACAGTAACGTTGCAGGATAGTCAGGATGTATGGATATGGGGGATGGGGAGCAATAATCTTTTCTCTGTTAAATCCTTTTATGAGAAGCTCCTGGGTAGGGAGGAGGTTAGTTTTCCACATATCTCGATTTAGATCCCCAGGGTACCGAGGAAGGTGTGATTCTTCGCATGGCTAGACAAGGGGGTAATCTTGACGGCAGAGAGTTTGAGGAAAAGGAAGATTACTTGTGCCAGTTGGTGCTTCACGTGTAAAAAGTCAGGAGAAGATGTGAATCATCTAATCTAATATTGCCTGGTAGCTTCTTGCTTGGGGGTGATATCTGAGATGGTTGGGGCTTCATCATCCAGTCAAAGAAGCAATATTTAGCTGGGCTTTCAGAAGACGTAAGAGAGGAAGTAGCGCACAGGATGTTGCTCCACTAGCACTGATGTGGACATTATGGAGAGAGAGAGAGAGAGAGAGAGAGAGAAACAGAAGAGCGTTTGCCGGTGTAGACAAAGATCTTACTCATAAGAGGAATAGCCTTTTCCCCTTATTTCTTTTTTTGTGCACCCATGAGGTTCCTATAGATGCAGTAGATTGGGCGGCTTTTGTAGAGAGCCATATGTTATTGTGAGGCTCCTATTTTTGGTACACATCTTGTATACGGGCATGCTTGTTGCCTTTTTACATTGATGAAATTTATTACCTTATCCAAAAAAATCCCATTTTCCATCCCATCATTCAAAATTTCCCTGAACTCAGGTAACTGGGCTGAGTAATCATCTCTGCCTCCCAGGTAAGCATGAACAAAATATTGTGCTAATAACCTTGTTAGCTCTGAAATTTAAATTCAGTTTGAGTAGGTATAACATAGACGATTGAAAGGCTATCCTCTCAGCTTCAAAATGGGAATTATTTGTGACCCAGTTAATTGTTCTTGCCATAGAAACCAAGTTCATTGCAACCAGCATAAGATCCGAATATAATCCCCTTCTTATGAAAAGGCAAGAGAAAGATAAAGCATTGATGAAAACTGGATTTTGCACAACGATGTACTTCCAAGAGGACACAAGCATTTACGTAAAACAGTTGCCAACTCATATTAGATTGCGATAAATATGAGATGTGTAAATATATTTTTAACATCATACAAAATCCAACCTTGTTTTTTATCTCTTTTGCTGAATCAGTCACATAAATGGCAGAATTTGGATCACTTGCGGACATTTTTCCATTCTCCCCCTGCAAATGTTCAATGAAAGAAAAGCATAACAATTATTAACAGAAACACATTAAACAACAGAATATGAAAACTGTGCATAGACTAATTTGACAAGCAACAACGATGAAAAACAGCTATATTTCTACTTATCAGTGCATTGATAAGAAAAGAGGGAAAATGGAAAAAAAAAAAAAAATATAGGAGTAGGCATCTTTTTGACATTTTGAAAATCTGAAATATGATTTAGTCGCACACATCTCCACCTGTCTAGAAGAAGGCGTCATTTTTATGGAGTATTTGCAAAATGGACAGCAGAGGTTCTACCAAACAGTATTCCAACTAGGAAACAAGGCTTTGCTTGACTGAATGGAACATCTCACAAAGGAAATTCTTTGTTCTGGTTTCCTTGATAGGCTGTCATTTACAAGCTTTATGGAATTTTCATCAAAGAGTTTTCAAATCAGATTAATATCTATTAAAAAGTTGATGCCTCACCAAAAATGGGTAGTGTTTTTTACTTCTTAGCATATCAATTCTATGTAGTAGGCCACTTGTTTTCATAATCCAGAAATGCTTCCCAAACATGAAGAATAATGATTCAGATTCTATGAAAAAGAAAAAACCATGGGGAGATAAAGCTCGCCAAAATGCTGCAATTTTTGGCCCAATTTTTTTTAAAGAGAAATACAAACAAATTAGATTTATGCATTATTTGGCCAATAAATGTTTTGAGAGAAATAAAGAAGCAAACTAAATTTATTCTTTATAGCTCTATGACCAAAAGATGCTATATTTTACTGGTCTATGAGCTGTGAAGAAGCACAGGCAGTGAACTGCAATTCTTGTCATTCAGAAAAGCGAGAAGTTAACAATTCCAATTTAATGGTTGAAATACTCATATATAATGAGAATGTAACACCAATGCAAAACAGAGGTTTCATTTGTCAGGAATTAGGGCTTGAGGATTGCCACAACTCAAAAAGATCAAACCACATGTCTCTGGTAGGTGATCCAATTCCAGAATTTACGGGTAGGTGATCCAATTCCAGAATTTATGGGTAGGTGATCCAATTCCAGAATTTATGGGTAGGTGATAATAGTTCAAACTATTTGACCAATATTCAGACAAATTCTTTTTCCACATAACGATGGAGTCCAGGCCAAGTTGCAGCCACAATAGTTAAAACTTAAACCCCTGTATTAACAAGAAGTTGAAAACAGATAAACATAACAGAACATATTACTAATTTGCTGTACAAGTTAAACAAGCATGATCACACTGAAATTTCATTGTAACAGAACCTGAAATTTCAGTATCTCAGTCACAGGTGTCTAAGGAGAAAAATAGAACCTGAAGGGCAGGAAAGAATGATGATTCAATCAAAGCAGGTTTGTGATAACCTATTCGAGGAGCAACATCTCGAGTCATTCGGAAATAAGGATCCTGAAAATTCATTGTTGATGTTAGTTCTTTCAGTAGAAACTGGGGGGTTGGGGTGGGGGTTAGGGGGGATATATCAATGAAAGATCACGAAAGACATTGCAGGCTGAAAAAGAAAATAAAAGAAGCAGTAAAAACCCAATAGGATTTTTTTTCGTCGACATTATATCATATAATCAGTTTAATTTCAAGCACAATAAGAGATATCACACTTATGGGGCCTACGTAATAAAGCAGATCTACATCACAGCTTGAACTTGCCAATTGCCATATGATGTGTCAATAACCATACGCCCAAGAACTCGTCAAATAGACTTATTAACTAGAAAGTATCTGCAAGGTTAAGAAGGATTACTTGAACGTAATTGCTAGGTTAAGAAGTGTTGTTTAATAAACAGACTCATACTTAAAAAATTAATCCTTTTCCAAATCAGGGAAGCACTCATAGCTCATAATTCTAGAGCAGACTTCAACCTAAGTTCATACTCCTATCAGAAAGGGGAACAAAACTTATTTCTGAACTTTCATTTTGTTTTAAGGCCCTGCAGCCAAAATAACAAGTTAAAGAGTCTGCATTTTGATAAAGGTCATCTTATATGAACTCATTTTTATAAGGGTAATATATGTTCTCTTAATTTTACCACGCTTTCCAAGCCAATAATAGTTTAGAACAAAGCTCCTTTCTTTATTCTTTATCCTTTTGATGTTCTTTGGGTTTGTAACCATATGACTACTTGAAATAGAAGGGCTACTTGATGAGATTTCAAAAGATGTTTGTACAAGGAATATCCGCGGTAAGAGTAAAAACAGTAGATGGTATAAAATAAAATACAAAAATCTTGAATTGGATTAGAACTGAAAGTCTAAGACTAGTCCTACAACTTTGTCTATATCCACAACCAGCATGATTCGTACCCAGGCCTTCATGAATACTAGGACTAGTGATGAAAGAATTTTAAGTTTCAAGAAATTAAGAATTTTAAGTTTCAAGAAATTAAGGAAAGACAGAAAATAGACCAGGAAATGATGCCATTAGTCCATGCTTTAAAACTGCTGGGCTGGTCAACCACAACATTTTAGCCTGCAAACAGATCAGAGGTAGGCTTATGGAAAGTTAAAGGAGCTTTCGCTACACAACCAAGAAAAGTGTCCGAGTAAAGCCAGCAACATATGCTATGAGGCTAATGTCTAATCACACGACAAATCTGACAAGCCAAGAGAAGGATACGCCCTACAGATAGAGGCACCTATATAAGGAATATTGTTGCTTCCAATTTCTAGCAATATCTCGTGACAATAACTCGGGCCCTAGATATAATATACCACAATTTAAGCAGGAACAGAGAAGAAATTTAAGATGGCCCATCGACATTTTCTTTTGATTAGTCAAGTATCTTTACTGGATATCACACCAAGATTGTGCTACCTTAATAAAAGTGCATAATGTGTACTATGAGTCATCAAACCTCACAATAATCTACCCAACCATACAGATCTGTATATCAATAATACATATTCTTCTGTAAACTCATTAGTTTCTATCATAGTGGAGGTTGTTACGAGGAGATCTTTGTGCCAGTGACGACTACTTCTTATGATTGGGAAATTACCTTCACTCTCAACGAAATATGCCCATCCGACTATATAACCACTACTACTTTATTGACAACAAAGCATATTGCTTCATAATTTTAATAAGTGAGAAACATATTGCTTGATCATTCAAAATATAATTACAAATTTGAAGAAGCCACATGTCAAATAAAAATTGAAGAAGTCTGACAAAGAAAAATAGGAGCAAGAACAAACCTGGTCAATGGCACATGGAATCAAACAGCGAATGTTATCATTGCCAGAAAACAGATGAGGAAATGAACTAGGGAAGGATGGAACAGCCTGCAATTTTGTAACTTCAGCTATCTCAGTATCTTTACATATCCAAAACCAATTTCACATTCCTCAGCATTGAGGAAAAGACAAAATATGAAATTAGAAGCAAGCTACTATTCCAGCTTCTTCAAGCTCTTAACTTTTCTACAGTATCTACTTGACATGAATATAGGGAAACAAATATGATTATATGACATACATATACTTCACAAACTCTACTATTGTTATAAGAAAACCTAAAAGGACATCAAGTGAAAGGTATATACATAGACATGTGCACATGTAGGATATGGCATGAAAATCGAAAAGGAAAGCAGCACATGAAGATTGAAAGAGGAGGAGGATAGCTAAAAAAGAACCCGCAACCCATTACTTTTTTAAACCTCCTACTTGAAAGCCGGAGAGAATTTACAATTACCAAGGTCTTATAGCTCATGAAACTTTTTGAAGGCAAAACTAGAAATATACTTTAGCCTCAAGTTTAGACTTTTTCTTTGTTACCTTTTTAGTGCAACCTGGTCTCTGTACATGATGTACATGCCATGTTAGACATGATCAGGGATTTGCACAATTTGTAATTATGCTTTGATGCACTAGCTTAGTGTTGTTTTATCATTATTCATTAATGATAGCCCTATCAATTAATGGGAATGCGTGAAGATCTTTCAACTGCACTAGTCAAAACTTCAAAAAGAAATGGGTTTACACAATAGATTTAAGTTAATAAACAATCTACAGTATTGACATTAAGGAGCATGCTACCTGAATCGGTGGAAACATAACTTTTCCAATGTGATCTTCACCGCTGAAACCAAAAATTCCAACCACCTGAAAAAACAAACCACATAGCTTAAAGGTTTAAAACCTTTAACATAAGATGTTCCTCTAGCTATAAAGCAGCAGTAATCACCTTATTGTATGTGACGCATTTTGCAACCTTCACCATGTTCTTGTAAAAGGCACTGTGCAAAGTTCTTGTTAGAACCGCTACTCTAAGTTGTCATTTGAGAAACGCAGCATAATGTACACAAATATTAATTATAGAGCGGCATACATGAAGTTGAATGAAAGCACAAGCTGATTGCATCCTTATATGCCCATTTAAATTCTACGTACGTCATACTATGTAAAGCAAAATTATTATCATTTTTAAAAAAGTAAACCCCGTTCTAATCACATCCAGAGCAACGAAAAAAACATGAAATCCAATAACACAATCGCCCCCCCTCCCCCCGGAGTTCTAGTGGGCAGGCTTCCTTCTAGGATTGTTACTTTGAGGACAGTTTGCAGCTACTTCAACACTATCTTCAACTTTCAAGACTCAAAAATATCACCCAAACACTATACTCCTACCATATACCGCTCCTTGTATGATTACCATATGTTACTCGGCTTTTATTTCAGACAAACACTGAAAATAATCCAAAATATGATATCTCAAGATAAAGAACTCTCCTCCATAGCAAAAGAGGATACTTACCCACCAACATAATCAAAATCAGAGAAAATAAAAGTCTTGGAAACATCAAATCCACAAGCAATAATGTCTTTAGCATTCTCACGAGCAAGTCTTTGGCTTTCTTCCACTGACAAATCCTTCCACATACATTTCTCATCATCAGTCAACTGTATTACAAGTGGCACTTTGAAAGCCTCCTGCAAGTACCTGCAACACAACAAAATACATTCACAAACCCAAACACGACAAAAACAAAATAGTCCTAAGAACTCATAAGCATTCTGCATATTTTTCGGTTTCCCACCCACTGCCCAGTACCCAATTTGGGACCCGAAAAATCCGGATTCACATCCAACATTGGTGGTGGTGATCCTCCTACCAAAAGCGACTCCATTGCCAGGGTCGAAGTAAGTCCGCGGGCGAATCCAAGATTTGAACTTCATGAGTTCTAGATTATAGGACAGACAAGATTTGAACTTTACGAGTTCTTGATTCTAGGACAGAACCTCGACTGCTAATAACTGGGTTCTAAACTTAATCTTTCTACATATTTAATGGTCTTTCTTAACACATACACAGGTCTGGCCAAAAGCTACTAGGAATTGTGAACCCACATATTCAAGCCTACATTTTCCCCTAACTCGAACCCGATACCTCTTAGTTAAGGATGGAAGTTACTATAACCCCACTCACAAGTCACAACCATAAGTAGTATAACAATAACAAACTAAACATGGCATTTTGCATTGAAACATCCTGAAATTAACTACTAGCTCCGTCTCATAGTTTGACTTGGCACAAAATTTAACAAAGATTGGAGTCAGATTCTTTCCGAATTTAGAAATATGACAACTTTTCTTGGACGAACTAATAAGGAAAATACGACAAACAAAGTGGGATCGAGGGAGTATTACTTTGTAAACATGAAAGGGATAAGATGACCCAAATGCAAGGCTTCAGAAGAAGGTCCTCTGCCAGTATACAAATAAAACTTTTGTCCATTTTCATAAGCATCCAATATATCATTAAAATCACGATGAGCAAAGAATACACCACGGCGAAGGAACACGTGGGGCGGGCGCTTCGTTAGGCGTTCTACACGCTTAATTAACGATTCATCTAGCCTTTTACAACCGAATTTGTCGATTAACTTGTCATAATCAATCTTTCCCCCGTTCTTGGCTGATACTTCCCATGGATTTACTACTTGCTCGTCTTCTTCCCCTTCCACCACCACATCTTTGCCTTTTTCGCTGTTCTCCATTGCTATGTTTTCCGGCACCGGCGAAAATGGCCGGCGATTTTCAGGGTTTTTGGAGTGAGGGGATTAGGGGGAATGAAAAGGAAAGAGTGGTTTTGTAGAACTTGGGGTTTTACACTTTCAAAATGTGCAAATAGGCCCCTTTGCTACGTACCTTAATAGTTTGAGTCAAATATATTGTTTTTATTATAAAATCGCTGCTTGCTTGATACCTTGGTTAACAGTATATATAGAGCTAACTGAGCTATTTAATGTCATCCTTAGAATGATTAAAATGCCCGAAGAATGAAGGTAGAGTATGATGATCTCGCAGTACAAAAACAAGTGTAATATTCAAAATTGAGATTTATACTTTGAAAAGGTGCATACACACCGTTGATATATATGAAATTTACTAAATTTATGCTCGGTTAATAGTTTGAATCAAATATCATAAGGTCTATTCACTAATGAAAAAATAATAAAAAGAAAAATCAATGGCTAATGGGAAATTTAGGCTGACGGAACAATGGCTAGACTACTTAACAAAAGGAGCCATTTTTTGTATATATCATGTATATTTCATGTATATTAAGTGCATAATAACAGTACATTTTATGCGTACTAATTATGACAGCTCTGAGGACATGACCCTTGATAGGATAGTGTGGGGTCGAGGATTAGGGTAGAAGATTAGGTAATAGTCCTGAAAGTGTTGTCCTAATATCATTTGTATTATTTTTATATCCGTTTATCGTACTGTTGTATGTTTACCCTAGTTATCAGTAGTTTCTTTGACAGTATTTTTATTTATTATGGATAGTTTCATCTTATTTTTGCAAAAATATTTTCAGAATATTTTTTCTTGAGCTGAGGGTCGATCGAAAACAACCTTTCCACCTTGGTGGGGTAAGGCATGCTTACATCTCACCCTCCTCAGACCCCACTACATTAGATATGTTGTTGTACCGATTATAACAGCTATTTCTGTAAGGTTCCCAAAATCGTTCCAATACTTATGCTTTATATAGAAGGAAAAAATGTTAAATTTGAATTACTATGCACAGTGGGGATTTGCCCATAAACTTTGAAAAACAAGTTCATTTGGGGTGAAATCAACCGTCTTCTTTAATACCCAAGACCTCTAACAATCATGTCTCTATCCTCCAAGTTCAAATTATACACTTGCCTTAAAGTCAATGCAAATGTAACTCGAACAATGATCACCTGTACTACCAAAAATAATTTTTACATCTACTAGAACTCTATCGATACGTATTAATCATCAATCATTCTCAAATCACCAAAAGTAATGAGGGAGCTCCATATCAACCTCGTAACGCTAAAATAAGATATATGTACAAATTATTCAACTCTTAAATCATTTGCATAGTTGCTGTCGATGTGCAGTTATAGTGGCTATGTATATATATTAACCACAACACCACAAGTATTATGAAATTGTACAGAACCTACATCTCTTTAAGTGACAAAATTCCATAGATATGTCTAAAAGATTATGAGCTTGTTGAATTTTGGTGATCAAATGAACCATTGAGTTACTCACATATAAAGTCATACAGAAGCATTGATAATCCACCCAGAATTTAGATGCAAGAAAAATCCATAATGCCATTTCATCTATATATATATTATATATTATTATAAAAGCACGAAGGCCTTAGTGAAATGTCATTCGCCTTTTTTACCCTTCTTAACTGTCTTTTAAGTTGGATAAAATTGTAATTACAATTAATATTTGAAAATAATTAGAATTTTTATTGTTTTGTTATATTCCTGATAAAGTGTTTACTTTGTCGTGCAAGGAAACAGTAGGCATTTTACTTTGTCTAGGTTTCGTTTGTTTAGTTAGTTTAGGTTTCATTCTTTTAGTGCGGCTAAGTAATTTAAAGTTACTTCTATAATCTGTTTATAAAAGCACGAAGGCCTTAGTGAAATGTCATTCGCCTTTTTTACCCTTCTTAACTGTCTTTTAAGTTGGATAAAATTGTAATTACAATTAATATTTGAAAATAATTAGAATTTTTATTGTTTTGTTATATTCCTGATAAAGTGTTTACTTTGTCGTGCAAGGAAACAGTAGGCATTTTACTTTGTCTAGGTTTCGTTTGTTTAGTTAGTTTAGGTTTCATTCTTTTAGTGCGGCTAAGTAATTTAAAGTTACTTCTATAATCTGTTTAATTAGGTTTGGTTATTTCAATAATTTACTAATGCTTTAGACTTTACGTGATAGCAGAATTTGAGTTCAACAAAAGTATTGCTCGATTAAGCCTAATCAAATTGAGTATAGTGAGACATCTCTATCATAGAAAATACTTCAGTTATTAAACGAGAATCTCTGTATGTCGATCCTCAATTCTTACGTTTAATCATGGCAGTTGTTGTTTTTGTTATGTTTTATTCTTATCATCAATTGTTTGAGTTTCTTTCCCATTAGTCTTAATTTTTTTCTTTTTTGGTCAGTTCTGTGTTATGCTTTTGTTTTCTCTCCATTCTTTTGCAGAGTTTGAAGACACAGGTTTAAACAAATAAATAAATTTGTAACTCTAACATATACGATCTATATTCGTCATTGTTCCAGATTTAATCTTTTGAAATTTTGTAGTATATGTAATTTCTTCTAAGATTGATCATTTTTTGTTGCTTTTGGCAGATTAAGCATAGGCCGCCGAGTTCAAGACTGATGGATAAGACTGTTGTAAGAATACTTTAATATATTTATAACTCTACTTTTGCTTCTTTTTTCTAAATTTGATAAGAATATGCTATATAATATATGGGTAATAATTCATACCATTCCATTTTGCCGGCCAATTTGCCGCACCCCACGTGGCCTACGTGTAAAAATACGAAAATGTCCTCACTTACTCTAGCTCTCCCTTCAGTCGCACGAGTGGGATTGCAAATACACAAAAGCTGAGGTAGCGTGTGACATATCATCATTTTTCAGTCACAGTTGAACATTGTGAATGGATTTCCGTTCAGATCTGTATGAAAGAGGTCGCCGGAACCCCAACGCTGGCGACCGTCAGTCTTCGTCTCCAACCGAACTCCTCTGAGCTAGACCATTCCGATCAAAAGTAATAACCAGACGTTTCAGAACCGAAGAAGGCGTCTTCAATCGAGCTCGATCTACTTATCTTCGTTGGAGATGTCGCCGGAAATTTTGAGCCTTACGAGTCTCTAATTGGAGAGTTGATTCATTGCCAGAAATTTACTGAATTCTGATAATCACCATGGTCGTTTCTTTTTTAGAAAATACACTTTTATTATTCTGATTTTTTATACCAAAAATATGGACTACTCTTTTTACATAATTACGTAAATTTATTTTTTGACAACTTGAGCATAATTACATATATTTACAGCCTATTGCAAACAAAATATTTATTGCCAAATAAAATTATTTCTTATTTATGAGTTTTTACAAAGATCTATGTGTTTTTTTAATATCTGTTAATTAATATAATATGTTATTCATTTATCTCTTGAAATGCCAAGTATCTGTGTATAGATATGTTTGAATTATCTGTATTTACGTTCCTTTAATGTTGTCTGCTTTTTTTAAATCTATACTTTGCTTAATCTTTTTGAATTATATAAGATGTTGTGTGTAGATCACTTAAAAAGCGTTTGAATTGGTAGGTGTTTAGGTAGACCTGCACAAAGAGGAATATTTGCACCTTCCGAATCTCTAGAGGAGGTGGAGGATAATCATATGGACTAAGTTGTCGGGTGAGCTCCGTAACCATTGCTGATGTGTAGTTTTGGCTGTTTCTCTTCGACTAAACGAAGATGATTATTTTATGGTATCCTTCTTGTTTCTGCAACCAACTATAAGAAAAATTTGAACAACTTCGTAAATATATCTTCGGTATGGAAATAGAAAGAGTCCAATTCAATCATAATCCTCATGCATCACTTCTCTTTACTAGGCTACTTTGAAGTGTCAGATTAAAAATGAATGGGAAAATACTATCGGAAAGGTATTGATCAATGAATAAGCACTATGGTAATGTATTTGAGCCTGTAGTTGGAGGGTATGGCAGTTACATGGGTTCATCAGAATTGGTTGACAATTCTGATGATGTTCTTGGACATCATGGGAAGATAAAGGGTTATGGTATTAGGATGTTTGGTGATCTCTGTAAGTAGAAGGGCCAGAATTATGTGTATTTTTATTGAACACTTGAAAACAATTTATGTCATATCTTGGCCGGCAAAATGGTTTAGCTCCATTTGAACTTTCTTAGCTAATCTATGAATCTTTCTTGGCTTACCAATACTACTATTTGCTGTGTTTAAATTATGTGTTTTACTATTTTGCATTTGTGTTTTTTTTCCCCTTATTATGAGATGTGCTAAATTGCCATCCGGATTAGTTTAGGATTGAGGTACTGTTGATTGATGTGGTATGCGATAAAATCTCACCTCACATTAAGATGGTGCAATTGGTAAAGTAAACTAATATCTATTTCACAAGCATGAAAACTTAGAGTTGTATAAGCTCGAGCTTGTTTGAACCAATTAATGATCATAATTTGAATGATGTGTCAATGCTGGCCCTGCAAAAAAAAAATTACATATCCTAAAATCTCATTGGGAGCCATTTTTTACCACTGAAATTACTTACCAGTTATTATGTGACTAGAGTTCCTTAAAAATGCCTTATGCTATTGGACAGAGAAGAAAGTAAATGGCAGGAAGATTTGATTCCTTCTGATAGTAGATTCAACTAATGTTATTAATAGTTCTTCAAGTGAGTGGAGGGTATTAGGGTAATTCCTTACTTGTAATAAAGTTTGTTGTGATAATTGTTAGTAGAGATGAAATTAATAGGGAGCATTGAGAAATGCCATAGCTACTTTTGTTCAAGTATCACCAATAATGAAAGATACAACTTGGAGGTATTTAGAGCAATATGATCTACCTGTAGTTGTTGGGAACACATCACAACCCAGGTTGGTGATCTGTCTTGCAGGTTTTTTGGTTTTTTTTTCTACTATATTTAAAGTAAATCAATGAAATAATCATGTGTACAACGATTGAGCTGTTTGATTACTTCAGAGCTCGGTTTAGATGACCTGTATTGCTAGGGAGGGTACTGGAGTTTTGGGGGGAGGGTTGGGGTCGGAGACTAGAAGAGAAGATTCAGACCATCACCCTGCTTGAATGAAGTTGCAATTTGGGTTTTCTCTAATAAGGCGACCGTTTTACATGGCCTAAAGAATTGGCATTTGCCTTCCTTATGCAGTTCCTTATTCTCTCCCATCTTCTCTCTACTTCATCTTTTCTAGATGCTTTCTATCTCATCCGAAACTTGTTTTGCAGGTTTATGATATGAGATTTGAGCTGAATGAAATAGAAGCTAGAAGGGAGCAATACCCTTCAACTACATCATTCATTAACTTGTTGAATACACTTATTGCAGCGGAAAAGGATGTTAGTGATAGAGGGCATAGGTATTCAGCTTTTGGTGATTACACCTTCCATATCATGGTTTCAAGTTAATATGCTTTGAAATTTGTGTTGTTTCTTATTCTGAGTTACACCTTTGCAGATTTATTGGCATCTTTAAGTTCATATATGATCATGTTTTTGGGCCATTCCCACAGCGAGCCTATGCTGATCCTTGTGCGAAGTGGCAACTAGTCATAGCTTGCCTCAAACATTTCCAGATGCAAGTCTTGTCTCAATTTTCTCTATGACGCTCTTTACATTTATATCTTTTTCCCCTCTTGAGCCTCGTCTTTGAGGGGTCTGAGCTTTACTTGTAGATATATATGAAAGAGGTTGCTGACTTTTATGTGCAATAATGTTGTATGCAGGATGCTAAGTATGTATAGTATCAGAGATGAGGACATTGAAAGTGTTGTGGATCAATCTCAGCTATCAGAAGCTGGGCAATCTGCTCCACTGCAGATGCAACTACCTGTGATAGAGTTGATGAAAGTATTACTTACTCAAACTATTCTTTTATTTTAGTGTTCTCTTTGTACTTCTGATTCTCTCTGATTCTGTTTTAACTTTTAGAATTCTTCCTTTTTAAGAAATAAAATAAATTTCATATATAATAAGTATCTGCTGTATTTGTTTACTTTAAGTTACTATTTTCATTCTTATCATTTGAAACATGAGGTATGTGAACTCTTTTTGCTGTTATGCAGGATTTTATGAGTGGTAGAACTGTGTTCCGGAATAACATAGGCATTCTTTCACCAGGAGTCAATCATCTAATTTCAGAAAGAACAAGTCAAATTTATGGGCAACTACTTGAAACAGCTGTTCGGCTTTCTCTGGAAATTGTGAATCTTGTATTGGAGAAAGATTTATTTGTGTCTGATTTTCGGCGCCCTTTGTATCAGGTAAGAATCCAAAACTTCATTTTGAGTTTCCTACATTTTCTTTTCTGTATCCTAACCTCCTCTGGAAGAGGCTGCTATCTGAATGAATATAATATTTTCCTTATTTTTTGTAATCAGTATTTGCATATTACAGCTTATTGCTATAAAATTGTAAAGTGTCATATTGTTTTTTTGTTACAACTAGTTAAGACATTTTTGTGTAGATGCTTTGACATTGGGTTGATATGCATAGTCACTCAAATAATCGTTCATAGTACTTCACACTTACCATTTTTTATTTAGATCGTTTTATTATTACTGTGCTTGTTCAAATGAAACTTTTGAAATCCAAAATGTTAAGGCTTTGGTTTGCATGAACTAAAGCAAAACAAAATAATATGTTGGTATGGGCATGAGTCTCTCTAATCGTTAACAATATTTCTCTTGGACTCTAAATTGGTGAATAATTATGGCCCTTGAGGGCACTATTTATTTATTTTCCATTTCATATGTGTAATCATGTATGACATGACATGGCAACATGCATTCATTGAATGGCGTAGCTAGGAATTTCTTCAGGGTGTTCAAATTTTGAAGAAGCAAATATCTGTTTGCTTTTTCAATGAATGGGTGCACCCGCGGAAAAATTTCAATGCATAGGTTGCCCACACAAATATTCTTTTTTTTTTCTCCAATAAACGAGATATCATGTCCTTTGTAGGGTAAACGTAACATGTTTAATGGGAAAGAGGGAGGTCCAAACCAAAAAGTCGATCAAACAAATAAAAAGCTGAAAGGTGCCAATTCAAGTCAGCATTATATTGAATGTAATAAAGGTTATAAATTTACACAATCGTCATTGCAGTAGGCCTATTTGGCTTGGCCAAAAGAGCCTAATGTGTCGGAGATAAAAGTTAGCGACCCGGTTTATTAAATTCTTGCTTAAATTTCATGTAATACCTAAAGATAGGCGAAACCTATAATGGTGATTCACTCATTTTGGTGGTGTTTTCAAGCAGATGGGCATGTGCCTCATTGTCACAAGCTGTCTTTAAAGGTCAATGCCGGCCAGTAAATATAAATTTTAAAGTGAATTTAGTTTTATTAACAGTGCATTATGAATGAATATGATGAGGCATAAGAAATTTGAAATTTTTTGTAAGAACACTTATTACTAAAACTTGTTACTGCATCTTATGGGCATAATCAATTAAATTGGATTTTGAACTTTACTGACATGACTTTTGTTGAAATATGCAAGTCTCTTCAAATACATGGTTTTTTACTTATATACTTTGCTTAGTGATTGAGAGAGTTGAAAAGAGGCTAGCGGGATGGCAAAAGAGGTATTTGTAGGGGGGAGGAAGTGTTAATTAAAAGCACTTTGTCGAGCATGCCAACATACTACATGTCATTAATGCAGGCTCCATGTTCTGTGATAGATAAGTTGGAAAGACTTCAAAGAAATTTCTTATGGGATGCGACGGATGACTCAAGGAAGTTTCATTTAGTCAATTGGAAAGTTGTCACCTCTCCGAAGATATGGGGCGGCCTTAGGGTGAAAGATCTTAAGGTTTTCAACAAAGCTTGCTAGGGAAATGGATTTGGAGGTTTGGGTTGGAGGAGGAGGCAGTATGGAGAGGGGTGGTAGCGGAGTAATATGGGATGTGTGTGAAGGGGGTGGAGAACTAGAGATATGAATGTTCCGATTGGGTGTGGTCTTTGGAGGGACATCATGAAGGGGTGGGATAATTTTAGAAGTCATATTAGTTTTAAGGTAGGGAATGGAAATAGAGTTAGTTTTTTGGGTCATAGGTGGTGCGGGCAAAGTGAGCTTAAGGTGTTGTTCCCCAACATGTTCCAATTATCGAGCCAGAAAGAGATGATTGTCTTGCAAGTTCGTGGAGCACAGGCGGGGGAAGTCCATTGGGACCTAAGGTTCAGGAGAAACCTTCAGGAGTGGGAGATAGGTGAATTTCAGAACCTGATTGAGCTGCTGTATGGGTATAACTCAGGGAATGATTCTAATGATGTGTGGAGATAGGAGGGGAGTTCAGACGGATTATTTTCAGTCAGGGCATATTACTGTAGTTTGCTTGTGAGAGAGGAATCAAATTTTCCTTTCAGTTCCATTTGGATCGCTAGGGTGCCTAGGAAAGTGTGTTTCTTTGTGTGATTGGCAGCTAGGGGAGTGATTCTGACTGTGGAGAACTTAAAGAAGCGGAGGATAAATTATGTGAGTTGGTGTTTCATGTGTAGATGCTCTGGAGAAGATGTGAACCATCTCTTGTTACATTGTCAAATAGCCTCGCAATTGTGGGGAGTAGTGCTTAGATGGTTCGGAGTTGATTGGGTGATGCCGGCTACTATGAAGGAGGCGATGTATAGTTGGGCCTTTAGAAAGAGGAAAAGGAGATCGAGAGCATGGGATGTAGCTCCATTAGCAATTATGTGGGTTATGTGGAAAAAGAGAAACATGAGAGCTTTTGAAGGGGTTGAGAGTAGTTTTGCTAAAATGCATAGTGGTCTTTTATTTCTCGTTTCCTTTTGGTATACCCATGAGGTTCCTATGTGTATATATGATTGAGTTTCTTTTGTAGAGAACCATTTGATGTAGGTTCTCTACTATTTGGTATACATCTTGTATATGGGGGTTTTCCCTTTTTATCAATAAGATTATTTACTTTATCAAAAAAATAATATGCCATTTCTTTTGTCCAGATACTTATTAAATTCTGTGTATAGAATTCTTTTCTTGCAATCCACACACATTTTTAGTGTTTTATTCATTAGTTCTAGCCCACGCTGTAACTGCACTTTGCGCCTGAAACTCTAGCAGACTCGGGTGTTGTTTTACACTTTTGCCTTTGACGTTTCTGTTAGCCCAGAGGGACAGAACTCGTGTCAAATGATTTATAATTCGGTTTCTTGAAGGTCTTGACTAGTTTTTTGGGTATATATAGTGGGTCTCACACTCTTGTGGATGCGAAAATGCCATCCTCTTTTGGTGTATCTTTTGTTAATTCAATTTATTTTTTTAATTGAAACATGTTGTCAGACATTTATTACAGAGTATTTGCTAAGTAGATTTTATGAAAGCCATGTTAATGTGAACCTTAGCAAGTAAAAACTGTTTCCACAGTGGCCAGATCATACATGAAATTTATTACCCATGCTTTAAGGTTGTCTTTACCTCAAGCAGCACTATTCAATGTTCAATTTCTTGAGTAGTTACAGGTTTTTCCAGGCGAAACATTATTTTCATTGATGGAGACAAATGGTGTTGAACAAAACATAATTTATAGTAAATGTTTCTAAAATGATTCTGCTTTGCTGCATGTTTGCACTTAAACTTATATATGATTTGGCCGGAGTCGTTTTTCTTCATTTCTTGCCTTTTGCTGTCATCTCATTGTCTACATGGTGCTTATATGCAGCCTCTGGATGTCATCCTCTCTCAAGATTGGAACCAAGTTGTGTCTTTGTTGGAGTATGTCAGATATGATTTGCAGCCCCGTATTCAGCAATCCTCTATCAAAATAATGAACATCCTAAGGTAATCTTTTCATCCTCTCAGACTCATTTCTTCTCCCTTTGCCCCAAAATGTTCGTCGTTTTCTAAGTCCCAACTCTTCAAACAACATGAATGAATTTCTGTTCCTTCACGCCGGCACTATATCCATTACCAATTAAAATCAGGGCAGTTTCCTTTTACCGTGTCAAACCCTTTTTCTTTCCCTTTTTAATTACCTTTTAGGAAAGCATATACTATTCTATAGCAATCCAAAGAGGAAATGTGGCATCATAATTCAATTAAGAAAGGATTGCATTGTGTCATGTGGCAATATATTTCTGACATCAGTGATGTTGTACCTGGATGGCAGTTCTCGCATGGTTGGCCTTGTTCAGTTGCTCTTAAAATCCAATGCAGCAGGATGCTTGATCGAGGATTAAGCTGCGTGCTTAGAGCTGCGATCAGAAGAATGTCAAATTAGTAATGTTGTGTGTGTCCTTGGGATGTGAAACTAAGTGTTTGGCCACTGTGATGTGTTGTGAATTTCTACAGTTAGCTCTATAACTGTGTTGTGCTTCTAGCTTTACATGTGCTCATCTCTCTGCAGTTTGAGGGCTTCTGCTTTCAAAAAAGATCCTGGAATGTTTATTAGATTATCCTGGAATGCTCATTAGATTATCCATCTTAATGCTTCATGCTTTAACTACTCTAGTCATATGGGAAGTAATGTCTTTGGAGACAAATACTTCAGATTTTTATATCCTGTGGTTTTGAAGGAGATTATGTTTCTCTTGTTTTTGGAAGAGGAAAATCTTCATTGTATTTGATGCCTCGCTTTACTTGCTCGAGGCGTGAGTGTTTTGATGATTGGTTTGGTGCCTTTCTTTTTTAATATTGCATTCTGTATTGAAAAGGAAGTGTAGTGCTCAAAATATTTGAGCTGTGATTCTTTATTTTGAATAAAATAGTAGTTCCATTAATTTCATGAGAACCCAATTATACAAGGCGATATGTTAATAGATTGCTCTTTGCTTTTGAAAGATTTCTTTATGATTGTTTCATGAATAATCTTGGTTAGAAGTTGGACTGCTCTACTTATGCGGATTTATTAAATATTGGTTTCTGTGGCACAAATACTAATGTTTCACCCTGCCCTTCCTTTTCCTTAAAAGAAAGTATTATGTTAAAGCTGGTGCGCTTTTCCTTCTGAATTTTGGTTACAAACTCTGACTGATTCATTGGTTCTTCATTTGCAGCTACTTGGACATGCTTTGTGTAAAATTATCATAAGAGTAGGAGTAGGAAAAGTTGATAGTGTTTCTCTCCACTCTGTGTGTTGAAATTCTAGATAATATTTGGTTGTACCGTCAATTAAGGTCATTTTAGCTCCTCCATTCTTTTGGTTGATGGATCAACGATTGCTAGGCTACAAAAAAAGACTAATGTTGTTGCCAGATGGGTCAAACAAGACTTTAATAAGAGTGGAAAAAAATGCCTTGGTTGACTCATCAAGCAACAACAATAGTTTTTTTTGTAGTCTAATATTAGTTGATTCATCAACCAAAAGCAAAATCAAGAAGTATGGGCCAAAATGACTTTGGTTGATGGTACAATCAAATGTTTTCCCTAATATGACCACAAAGAGTGGAAAGACGCTAACAACTCCTTTACACGAAGCATGTCCAAATAATGGTTTGGTTAATTATATCCCCTATGTATATATTCTTGATAATAATTTTCTTATATATAATAGTTCCATAACAAATTTATTTCTAATTTTTTTTAATACACACATAATTATTTTTATATTACTGGTATTGGTTAATAAAATCTATTTTCACTATATTGGTTAATAATCAAATATGATTTTTTCTAATATTTCAAGACCAAATTCAAATTTAATACAACCTTAGAAAAGATGTCCGACTGTGATATTTAATCAACCACCAAACTAAAGATTAAGTGTGATTAAAAAATTGACCTTATGTTACGTTCGTACGATGTTTGGTCAATCTTACCAAATTAGATTATTATGGAAGAATAAGTAAGGGTATACGATGATAACAATATAATCATGAAGAATAAGTAGCGGTATGCAATATACTCTTATGATATATAGTGATGACAATACAAAAACGAAAAATAGTTAGAATTTACAATGATAAATTTTTTAAAAATGACGAATAAGTCGGGACATAAAAAATATTCTTACAGTATACAGTGATAACAATCTAAAAATAATTAATGAGTTAGGATATACAACGATAAAAATCTATAAATGAAGAACAAGTCAGGGTATACATAATATTCTTACAGTATATTGAGGTAACAATCTTAAAATCAAGGTGGAGTGTGTGTGAAACGAAGGGGGTGTAGAAGGTTGGGTGGATGGCCTTTTTAATATTCCAAGGCCAATTTCGATACTACCTATAAAAAGTAGGATTTAAATTAAATTATTTTAATTTTATTTCTGTTGTAATTTTTCTTGCTTATTCTGTTCACATGAATAAACAAAAATTTCAAATTGAATATGACAAGAAGAGGTAAAAACTTGACAAAAGTAAAGAAGAAGAAAGAGAAGCTAAAAAAAGTGTGGGAAAATCTAAGAGAAGCAAAAAAAAAAAGAGCGGGAATATCGAAGAGAAGCAAAAAAAAAAAATAGCAGGAATATTAAAGAGAAAATGGGTGAAATGAAAGAAAATGACCAAAAATAGAGGGAAGTTAAAAAGAAGCAAAAAGAGGGTCTTCTCCTTTTTCCTCCTATATCCATTTTCCTCTTCATCAATTTCATCTTGGCTCTAGAGTTTATCTTTCAAGTGCACTGATTTGAGCTCTTGGTTGGTGTCTTCATTGTATTATTTCTGGTAATACCTCTCATTGACTTGAATTTGGTTCGATATCTGTGAAAGGGAAGGAAGAATCTTGAGAATATTATACAAATTAAAGACACACCTCGAGTAATCTCTATTGGTAAAATACAACTCGTACATGTATGTAGCTCTATTTCACTTAAAAACTATTCTTGTTGCATCATTTGTAGTGGTTGTTTTTCTTTTGCTTACTCTTTCAGTTCTTGACTATTCTTTTTGTTTCATCCATAGATTCCTTCTTGTTTAATCTTGAAAGATCCATGAATAGAACTTTGGAAGGATTTTGTGAAACATATCATGGTGAGGATATTAGCATTCAAGTATATACTGAGAGAAGAATTTGTTGTTGCCTATTATTTATCGGTTTCAGTTTTCCTGTTTTTTGATGTCTATTGTATACCATTGTAGTATCTAGCATCCGTAGATATTTCGAGACGATACTTACACTCGTGGAGTTCATAATTGAAACTGACAAGGGTCTGGTCCAGATCTCTTTCTTCCTTATCTTTTTTTATGGGTTGTCTATATGTCCTTATGTACATGAAAAGCACTAAATCACCCTTCTTTTGATGTGTAATTCAGAGTTTTTTCCAGAGAAACCAATTTCACATTGCAAGCAACTTTCACTTTGTTTTTTTTATTTTGTTTGATTTCTATGACTACACTCCACCTCAAGAAGACTTTAATACTACAATTAGTATGTCATGACGAATTGGTCATGTTCAGTTATACAGTTTTTGAGTGAATTGGTCATGTAGAAGTAGTAATTCCTACCATTTAACTCCTCGTATAATAGGCCAACTGCTTTTCCCTTGCTAACTTCCGAGGCTTCAGAATCCACAATAGCTGATCTTTTAGCCGCTAACAAAACCTCTTCCTTATTTGGTACGATTATAGCTCCAAAACGTCGTTGATCCTACATGTTATTAGTGTCAAACTTGCGTAACGTGAGAGAAGAGAAACCTTAACTGTGCGCTTAATAACAATTCACCTGGTCAATCACGACAATCTGTTGGATTAGACTACTTCCCATAGCAGCTTCTTCAATCTCTGATAGTTCAACATTCTCACCTTGTTTTTCCACAAGAGGTAAGTACGTAAAAAGAAATTAAAAACCGTAAAAATGCAAAACAATTATTAGAATAAGGTCTATCTGTTTGCAGTTTACCAAGAGAACCTCATCTTCTATGATAAACACATAATATAGACCCTAATGGGAAAAAAGGTTTTGTTCACATGCATTCACAACAACAACAACAGAACTCAGCCTCTTAATTTTCATCTTTCTTATGTTGCTTTTATTTCAATGACAAATAAACTAAGAGTGCATGCTAACATAGATCTAAGACTAATTTCGTGAAAATATGATAAAGTTTGGAAGCAATGTCCTGAATAGAGATATTACCACCGCTATTATAAAGTTGAGTATTCCACAAAACTCTGTTGCTTATTCACTACTAATGGTGCATACAAGCTGAAAAGTTAGAGCAATAATACTGGGGATTAACCTTAAAAATCCTTTTCGTATCCATGTAGGCCATACTGATCCTTAAGAATAGCAGGGCAATGAGTTTACGAGCAGTAGAATTTGAGTTGATCTGCTTTAGAATTCCACTGTAACAATCATAGACAATAAATGATTATTTAATAAAATAGTATAAAAAAATGTTTTAAGATGCGGATATCTCATGAGGAAAACGCCATAATTTGCCAGCAATTTAAGCAACAAGAAAATCAAAAAAACTTCTTTATATAATGCATGATGACATCCATATCAAGAAAAAGAAACTTCCGGAGCACAATTTCCAAGGTGACCCCTTGAGCTTCAACCAATAATGGGATACATATATTAGAAACAAAAATGTGTAAAAGGGGATTACACCCAGCTGCAAATGTCACCCTTTTAAGTCGAGAGAACAACAAAAGGTAGCTTACATCTGCATTGATTTGAAATGCACATACAATAACAGATGACATGTGTATGTCACTGATAAAATAGCATCTATAAAAAAACATAGAGTATTTCTTTTAATAGAGTAACACAGATTCTAAGAATTTATCATGACCTTTCTTAAACCAAACCAAAAAGAGCGCGGGCGCACACTCCACATAATAGACTGCTTTGAGAACTTTATATTTATCAGAAAGATGATTACATCACCATGCTCCATAGTAAAACCTTGTATATTGAGAGATTTTTTAATGGTCAATTAAAAATCCGTTATGTAGAATCTCCTCGCTGACATGATACCTACTCCTTACCATATTATGCTGAAAAGTACAGCTTACAAAGTGAATGTTTACCATTGTTCAGTGTAGGCCAAAGATGTTAAAGTGTGATTTATTTCCAGTTCAGTGACAAAATAACATCGTCTAAACTCCGGAGGCATGAAGAAGGCTTCCTACATTTTGATCTCAGAAATCCACAATAACCTCACTCAAAATGACATGTTTCTCATCCTTTCTATCCTTTTATGGCTATCTGGGCAGCTGCATCAAGTGAGCCATGAAATGAAACACATCAATAAGTTGACCTTTGGTCTTGTACATAGTTATTTGATAATGAAAAATCCATGAGACTGTCTAAGGCTTGGTGGATCATGTAAACATATAGTTTTTGCTATTGTAATGTGTTAACGCATGCGATTTCCTTTTCCTCAAATTACTCAATCAAATACGCATCACAAATTCCACCATATAGTACCAAAATACTTCATCATTGAATAACAGAAAGGAGCTCAGAAATATCCATACCTTCCCATCATATTCCTTGCGTGACAGGACCTCGGAGGCAATGTAAACAGTTGTCCGTACTGTTGCCTTCAGTTGTGAATCCAATAAAGGAGACTGCATTACAAGAGAGTAATACATTATAACCTACTATCCTATAAATTACATAATAGCTACTAGGTTCTAAACTGGAATGAAAGACGCCTTGGAATAATCAAAATTGCATATCTTTAGACATGCATATTCCGTAACAATTGCTAAATGTGTTGGTGTTAACAAGACCTGCAACAAAAGAGAGCACATTCTGTGACTTTAAGTGAAATTAAAATAATGTAAATGGCCTCATTTAGTATATGAAAATATTCATTTCCACTAGTAATTTAAAGAAATCAAGTCTATGAAGCAACACAAAAAGGGGTACTCACTTCTTTAAATCTTAAAATATTGGGATGCCTTAATGATATATGATTTATAATTTCCCTCTGCACATTCTCATCAATCTAAAACAAGAAAAGAATCAGTCTATGTTGAAAAAGCAAACATAACCAAAAGAACATTATAACCTTTATTATAAACTGGTAATAAGGGGAGCAAAAGCCAAGACACTTTTTACTTGCAGAGCCAAATGTTATCAAAGTATAATAAACACTACTCCAAGCACACAGTAACGGAACAACTAAATGTATTCATAGATTGAAATAACGAAATTGCCGGGATCAAAGCACAATGATATAGAGAAGTAGCAGGGATAAAGAAATAGACAAAAGGGGATGAGAATCAGAGATACAGATAAAAGGGAGAAGGCAGAAGAAGGAGGTGAGGAGTTTTCAGAACATTACAATATTCAGCATGTCTGTTTTTGCCTCATATTGTGGCATTTATTGTTCTCCCATCTCACGTGCTAAGCAGGGGCAAATTGGTCCACTAGGTTCATAACACAAAGTCCATTTCTTAAGAAGTTATGCCCTTTGTACATTTGATTGCCAAACTTAACAGAACCTAGAATTCATTTTTGGATAACAAATATCAATCTTTAGTTTAACAAGTAAAGGTACAAAACACATTACTTTGTTAAGAAAATGGACAAAGTGCCCAACTGAACCCCAAGAGCTACGTCGTGATACGAGGATTGATTAAAACATACAAGAAGATGACAACCCATTCCCTCAATAAATGTAAGATACTCAACACTTGTGCACATTCAGAAATGAAGACATGGTGTGTGGGTAAACTAAGAATAAACATGAGTCAAGACTCTAATACAACATTAAAAGAATATATACTAAATTTATCAAATGAGCAAATCAAGGACAATCCGCAAACAAGCAGAAATTTTGACAAATCAACAAAAAGATGGATAGCATAAGAGAAGCAAAAACATTTGATAAGGGAAATTACCTTCAAACACCAGTGTAGCAACTCACACCATGAACAGCCTCGTGGATTAGTTTCACTTGCTCTTTAGTCCAGACAACATCGGCGGAACATTAAACAAGCAGTATACTTGAAAGATAAACCACAGAACCCTAGAGGAAAATTTTCATCTTTCACCACACAATTAGGTTTTGTCTTTGGGTAAGGGGATATAGGAGGAAAATGGGGGAGTAGGATATTTCATTTAACTTCTTTTTTTAATTCTTCCCCGTATTTGTGTTTTATCCTTTCTGTTTAATTTTCCCCTTTTTTTTGTTCTCTTATATTTTCCCGCTCTTTCTTTTTAGTTTCTTGGTCAATTTTCCCGCTCTTTTTCATATTCCCTTTAAATTTTTTGTTTTTTTCTTTTGAATGGCCTAATTAAAGAAAATTACAGCTGAAGTGTATAAGATGATAATAATCTAATATAGCTCCTAAATTTAAACAAACTTCATCGTGATAGGTGCAAATTTATGTTTTTCTCATGCAGTCAGTTTTGATAATGTTTGATCAAAATTAAATCTAATGTAGAACTGATCAAAGTTCACAATCGGACGTGTATGTATTAGTCATGTAACTTGTTAAGATCGACAACAGTTTACAATCGGACATAATATGAGATCAATTTTGATAATTTGACCAATTTAATAATCTAATTAGGTAAGATTGGCCGAAGATCGTAATCGGACGTAACGCATGGTCAATTTGTTGACCGCACTTTATCTTTAATTTTATACTATTAACCAAATATCACAATCGAGCATCTTTTCAAATGTTGTACTAAATTTTGGGTTTTCCTTGAAATATTAAAAAGACTGAGCTTTGATTAAATAAAATTTATTAAACAATACCATTAATAAAACAAGAATTATGTGTGAATTAAAAAAAAATATTATGGAACTATTATAAATGTGACATAATTAACCAAACCACTAACTAGATATGTTTTGTGTAAAATTATATAAGTAAGAGTAAAAAAAAATGTTATGGAACTATTACAAATGTGACATAATTAACCAAACCACTAACTAGATATGTTTTGTGTAAAATTATATAAGTAAGAGTAGGATAAGTTGTTAGTGTCTCTCTCCACTCTTTGTATTGAACTTTTGGATAATATTTGGTTGTATCATCAACTAAAGCCATTTTAGCCCCTCCTTCCTTTGGTTGATGGATCAACTAAAGCCATTGTTGCCTCTCTATTCATACTCGGGATAACATTTGGTTGTACCGTCAACCAAAGCCATTTTGGCCCCTGCTTCCTGATTTTGCATTTGGCTGACTAATCAACCAATACTAGGCTAAAAAAAAGACTATTGTTTTTGGCAGACGCGTCAACCAAGGCCCTTAAAAACTCAAGACAGAAGTTAGTGCAAACATTACAATTTGAGTGAATGTCTGGACAGATGTAGCTGTTCCAGTGCAGCGACGCCTTTAGGGTCATCTATAGCGAAGGTCACGAGATCGAATCTAGCTAAAGGCATGTGCCGTATGAACTATTGTTTTTCAATATCTGTATTTCATTCCCTTTTTTTGTGTAAAAAAATAAATAAAATAATAGACCCTTTACATGTATATATGGCTCTCTCTATAATTAATAGTTGATTGCTTACTTTTGTGTGGCATAGCCGTACAATTTCGCTAAAAAGACTAGTTTACAAATAGTTAAAATGTGATTGTTACAATTGACAGAGCAAGCTATTCCAAAACAATTGTAGGGCAACTTACAATAGTCACCCAAAGGTTTCGGATTTGATCCTTGTCTTCTCGAATATTACAGCTATTAATGGTACGAACAATTACTGTCAGTTATTTCAATAACTTTAGGTGTTGTAAATGGGTCAGGTCCAACAATCACTGCCAGATATTTCACCTTCGTTCTTGTTTTATAGACACTATTAGTGAATAGTATACCGAATGACGACTTTAAATAATATTAGATATTACAAATAGGTTGAGTCATCTCACACGGGTTGAGTTTCAAATTGGGTCGCTCATAAAAAATCTAGGTTGGTTTATTGTATTTCAATTTTGACACATATGTATAAGACATACTTGTAATGGAAGTATGTATGAGACAGTATATTATAAAACATACATGCATATGTAACAAAATTCCACTAACTCATATGATTTGGGTAAAATCATCAAAAGTAGGAATAGGGGAAGTTGTTAACGTCTCTCCACTCTTTGTGTTCATACTCTGGATAACATTTGGTTGTACCATCAACCAAAGCCATTTTGGCCCCTACTTCGTGATTTTTCCTTTGGTTGACGGATCAACCAACCGTAGGCTACAAAAAAGACTACTTTTGTTGGCTGATGCGTCAACCAAGGTCTTAAAAGCCCAAGACATATGTTAGCGCAAATACTATAATTTGACTGAATGTCCGAACAGATGTAGCTGTTCCATTGCAGCGGTGTCTTTAGGCTTATAATTAACCATATGTTACGTTCAATTGTGATCATCATTTCATAATTGATCGCATATTATATCTGATTGTGAACCTTAATTAGTATTTCAAATTAAAGACATGGATTCAAAGATCTTAAAATGTGTCTGATTGTGATCTTTAATCCTTATTAATAAATTGAAGATTAAATATGGTCAACAAATTCACCATATGTTCGTTCGAAATCCGAATAGGATCTTTGATCAAACTTACCAAATTAGAGCAGGAGTATTAAATTTGATCTAAGATATCAAAATTGACCAGATTCTCTCATAAAATAAAGAGGAGGAGATGAAATCTTCCCATAAATACTGAAGACTCACCAAATAATACCCTAAAGAAACCTTTTAACCTTTCCACTTCATGTGTGTTTGGTATGGGGGAAAATGTTTTCTATAGAAAATATAAACATATTTGGTTGATGAGTGAAAAATATTTTCCAGAAAATATTTTCTACTGTTTGGTTTCAAGTAGACAAATATTTTCTAGAATATATTTTTTAGTGTTCGGTTATAAAAAGAAAATTGTTTCCTAGATTTTAATTTTACAATTTGAGATATACTAGCTATTCTTCAATTTTATAGTGTATCGTAGTGTTGTCACTTGAATTTATCTAACGACAAGTTCCAGAGTTCTTGACTTTAATGGAAAGATTTGAAGGAAAAACATGAAAAAGAAAAGTCAAAGAAAGTTCAGGTTCTTTATCAATTTTGAAAGTACATAACATAGTCAAATGAGAGCCTTCACCCTGCTCCTTTCCTACTAACTTAACCAGCTTTCACTATTAACTTGAATTCCATCTAAACTCAAACTAAAATAATGTGATTTCAACGCACTCAACTCAAACGTCCTTTTTTCAAAGCTGCACCAATAATCCCTCAAAAAATTATAGTAAAAGACGACAATCTTTCTGATATTTCAACTTTTAAGGGGAAATTTGAATACTGAAGCAAAAGAAGCCGACATAATAAATAATGCATTATAGGTAACACGAAGTATTACATCAAAAGATTCTAAAAGTCAGTACTTTATTCTTCCACTTGAGGTCTCTAAAAGATGTCCAGAAAATAAAAGCAAAAGGGACTAATACAACACCAAGTTTAATAGTGTCTATCATAATAAACCTAAACCATGATAAGAAGACTAATAGAGAACAAAAACCACATTTCCCAGTATAGACATTCTCTGAACCATTTCCATGCACAACTGATGAAAGTCTTCCAGAATAACAATTGAAAGTCATCCACACCTACATAAATATTTTGCACTCCAAGGAAACAGGTTAGTCTCACAACTAAGAAGGAGTTTCAATTTCAAATAAAAGTAATCTGCATCAATGTTCATGCTAAAACACCTAGCATAGGAGGTTGTTCAGCGAAAGTGTCAATATTTTCACTCCATAATTTCAAGACAAAGATTTGAGGCAGTTAAAGTGTGAAGAAACTCTCATTCAAGTTCTTCAAAGCCCAATTTTGACAGGGCCTCAATGAAAAGTTGCTTGTTATGAGATAAAGAAATGACTCCAAAATTGTCCTTGTCATAACATCAAAATCACCTCTCTCACAGAACATCATTAGAAGGACGATTCATTGCAATCTTGCATACAGTTCACAAGTGGTGCTTTAGAAGAAGTAGCCATCTTCTTGCTAGCTTTTCTGCAAGTGTACTAAATGCAGAGTTTTACAAATGATTTCCATGCAAATTTTTTTGATGCAACATTCATATGATTAATCGGCGGTTTTCCTTATCCTCCTTCAATAGTTTAACCTATACAGGTAATGGTGACTATAACATAGAGTTCTCTATAGCCATTCAATTTGGGAAGTAAATTCCCAAATACAATTCAGAGCTTAATAACACAAATCAAATAGTACAATTTTACACTGGAAATGACAACACCTTAGTACGTATTTATCAGTATCACAATCCACCAAGTTTCTTTTGGATTTGGGCATTACGACAAGCTTCATTAAAGAGATCTCCCTTCCTGATGTTTCTGCTTAGATTTGGGAGGAAGAAAACCTCTGCATTTGCTCATTACTTACTCTGTTACTCACCTCCGAATTTTATTTCTCTCTCATTCTCCTCTTTACTCATGGCATAAAACGAAAGTTGATACTAAAAATTAAGAACAGATCTACTCCAAGTTGTATCCAACTTTAGGTATAAACACAAATGTGCAATTTAATATGAATTTGTTTTTCTTATCAAAAAATGAACTTGTCGATCTATAAGAACTGAATCAGATAACTTATCCAAAAAAATAATAATAAGGAAAGAAAAAACAAGAACCTGATTTTAGCTCGGGAAGTAGTGAATACCTCCGAGTGTGCTGAGTCATTTAAAAGATGACCATTTCAGGAGGAGTTGGTTTCTCTGGAGAAAACTCTGAATTATACATCATAGGAAGGGTGATTTAGTACTTTTCATGTACATGAGGACATATAGACAACCCATAAAAAAAGAGAAGGAAGAAAGAGATCTGAACCAGACCCTTGTCAGTTTCAATTATGAACTCCACGAGTGTAAGTATCGTCTCGAAAAAGACCAAATTTCCATACCGCAAAATGTACGACTTCCAACACTTACCAGAGACCCATATTTCACGCTCGAAACAGCTTGGGAAGATTTCAACACTGGATCAGGAGATTTAAATTTTACAACTTCAAGCAACTCCCGCACCTATACTTTAAAACAGAAGGTACTTATCCAAGAATGTATAACTTGCTTTAATTATAAAAATAGAAGGTACTTGTCAAAGAATGTTAATAATAAAATATAAGGTAAGAAGAGATCACAAGCGAAAAGGAAGGAATACCACAACAAGGGCTCATTTGGTTACAGGGATGGTATTATTTACAATGGTAGGTTGCATTTTTATTTTAAGTATAAGTAATACGGGCATAAATTTATATCTGGAACCTTGGTATACTTTTATAGCACATTCTAGCTATACGAAGATAAAAAGTAACATAACGAAATTCTCCTACCAAAATATTATTATGAAGGTCAAGGTTAAAGCTGAAAACAAACTTTATCTAGCTTTAAACCAAACATACACTTTAGATTATACAATGTATGTCCCATTTTTAATGAAAATGAACAAAATAAACCATGCAATCCCTGCATAATTTTTTCCGCTAACCAAACAACCGCTAAGGGGTTAGATATGGCAGCCACGGAAGCATTAACAACATCTTGATAAGCAGTAAAAGCTCTTATTTGATGCACGGGTTTAGGAGCGACTTATACATGACACAATGGCTCTCAGCTCCTTCAAATAAGAGGATGACAAGGGAGGTAAGCTAGCAGGCTTATGGTGATGAATTACATGCTATATAGTAGGGAATCAACATCTAGTGGGGAAATTTAGGGAACATTTTAGTAAGTGGTTTGGACTTTGGAAGTCTCATAGCTGATGTAGAATGATTGAAATATAGGATTTTTTTTTTAATGATAGATATAATTATGGAGGTGATGCAGAGAAAATATCCAACAGAGGTTAGAGATTATGGAAGGAACAATATGGGTTACATTACCACTTGACAGACTGGAACAGAAGTTCAGACCAAGGGGTGTAAATACAAAGACACAAGAAATGTAATAGTTCAGACACAAATGCAGAGATTTAACAATTTTGAGCAAATCCTTGAGCTTCATATGAAGAAAGGCAAAATAAATTGTTGACTTGTTAAAATGAATGCTCAGAAGAAATAGTAACAAGGTGGTGAGAAAGAGGGACAAGCGGACAAGGCAAAGACAGAGGAAACAGAAGAATGAAAAATATGTTCACTATACTCATGACGCAGTGAACAGTAAAAATTTACCTTATTTTTAATAATCATTATAGCTCTATTAATTTCAAGAATATTTTGATGAGTGGGAGAAGATGCACCTAGATCAGCATCATGCTCGAAAATTCCATCACCAAATAATTGAGATAGAATACTTTGACAAGCTTCTCGGTGAATGGAACTAGTCATATAAGCGATGTGCAATTCTACTGTTAGCAGCTTCAACAGCCATGCTCTCTGAAGAGGAAGATGTGAAACCAGTGAATTAAATCAGGTAACGAACTTGGAGAGTAACCTGAAGCATATAAACCTTGTTAATTAGAGGACAGAAGGAAGGCCCACTGGCTCAAAAACACACCTGATGAAGGGAACTGATACGAAGTGCCTGACTACTATTCCTTTCACTATTGACATAAGTGTCTAATATTGGTACACATCAGCTTTCAATATATGCGCAAAATTTTAAGGGCTACCTTTCTTAGGGATTACCATGTTTACCTCTGTTTTATAAAAGCTTATCCTCTGGATTCATTAATGTGTAGAAGCCCTGCATGGCATGTCATTCATGCTTGAGAACAACCTATGTTAAACAAAATGCTTAGTGCGATTCAAGTTTAGCATATGTAGTATTATATAGGTGGTAGTGCCTCACATGTACTTGTTAAATTTTGTTTAGATCTCAGCTCACCAATTAGACAAGTAGGCAGCACAAGCCACAAATTTAAGTACTAGGTTCCAAGGGATGCCATAAAATTGTTGATCAGGTCATCATTGCCAATAGTTCTAAACTGATCTTTATCTCTTTTGCTTTTCTGGGTTTACCATTCCTGGGAAAGATGTAATGAATAATTCAGCATGGAAAAGAATATCACACAACTTGTTTGAAGTCCAATGCACCAGACAAGACGGGTATTGTGTTAAGAGCATTGGTCAGATATACAACTCCTTTATCCTTCACTAGACAGGCACACCCCGGGTGTGCATCATTTTTGAATAATAGAGCAGAAGTTGGGGAAAAAAACAAAACATATTGTAGTCGGGTAGAAAGCGGAATCATATCATTCATTCAGATGAAAAATTATTAATCACCTTCACAGCGCAATTGGAGATTCACGCAGACACCAACTTTTTCAATAATGTCTGGTTGGTACACTTGTTTCAATTTTAGTGCTCTTACACCATTTCTCACGAATTCAGTTCTTCGTCCCATGCATCCAGCAGGGAGGGGTGTGCGTCGAGACTCACAAAGTTCAAAAACACAAACCCTTGCCCCGCTGCATCATTACAAGGAGAATGGAAGAGCCGTGCTGCATAAAGAGGAACAACCTCTTTATATATAATAACGAATTGAAAGAGCTACAGTAGTATAGCATAATATTATACCTTCAAGCACACAAGTATAGGTAACAAATAAATTCCATCGTCAAAAATGGAATTAGATTGCAAGCAACAAAATGGGAAAGTGTATTGTTACCTTAATATCAATTAAGATGTGTTCCTGCAATCGTTTCATCAAGACTAACATATCAATGTTCATGTGAAATTAGTCAGTACCATAGACTTATCAAGCATTATCCATTCGAATCCATGCCCATTTCTTCTCCATGAACCAAAAACAAAGACGTGAATCGTGATATGATTTGCACACTTTTCAATTGCTCGATAAAGTTTTATTGAATCTCCAAACCACATTGTAAAATCCTGGGCTAAAATCTCAAAATATTAAAAAATGGGTAAGCAATTACTCACGTGCAACAGTTTAAGAAGCACTGTAAGTACAAACCAACCAAGAACAAAGAAAGAGTGGAGACGGTGACTCAGAATCTGAAGCCAAAAAGAAGTGGAGAACTATTAGATACAAGTGAAAGCACAACTTTGAACATGGCACATCCGAAACAAGTCATTCAAAATCCTATTGTTCAGTGTTCAGGAGAATATTAATCCTAACTAAATGGAAAATTTGTACGCAGAATTTGTGTCATTAAATTTGGGTCTAACGAAAACACAAAAACAAGGAACATCATTCAATTTTCGACAGCATGATGGGATAAGCGTTGTACGTTTCTTACCATGAGAGTTAAGGACGGTCGGAGACGAAGACTCACGGCGACCTCTTTCGCTCAGATCCACGGAAGTTGGAAGTGGACGGAGGTGTTCAAGGGGAGTTAAGTATTGACCGGAAGTGGTGGTCGCCGGTGGAATTTTCTGACGAACGACCCATTGACAAAGGGCAAGTTTCAGCAATGGTCACCACTTTATGTTTGACTAAAAGAAAGATTCAGCTTTTGAGTGAGAGAGTGAGGGGAGGGGCAAGCACGTGCTGAAAGGACAAAATATGATTCAAGGGTATTTTTATCATTATACATGCGGGCCACGTCGGGTGCGGCAAAGTGAATAGCCAAAGTGGAATGGTGTGGTTCTTTTCCGATAATATAATTACTCTCCTATTAGTGTATACATGTATTTCACATTCTCTTATCTATTAAGAGAGAATCTTTTACTGCCCTATCAGTCAAGCTGCACTTAATTTGTTTTTTCGTCTTTTGTTAATTTTGATGTATATCGACCAAGGAATATTACTATTATTTTTATTTTTTGCATGCAGATGGACCCCTATTTGTACTTTTGAATCGCTATATTTGAAGAACTTCTCAATTAATTCTTGCTCTAGGTTTTCTTATCTTGTGAAAGAATAGGAGGGGAGAGTCGACGTCTGATCCATTCAATTCTGCAAGCAGGGAGGCTCCAGAGCTAAGCCCCGGCTAACTATAATGCCATAGTTTTTTTTTTTTATTTATTGCTAAATTACATGGCTGAGTATTTTCGTCAATTACTTAAACCTATACGCAGCCTGGTCAATTGGAACCTCGGAGAGGTTAGGAATTTAGGATTGCTCGCTTCTTGAAGCACTCTTATTCAGCAAAAGCCAGCGGAAGTTGGATTGGTTAGTCTCTTTCGTGTATAAGAAATCAAAATGACCTCATTTATAAGAACTGAATCTGGTTAATTTGTTTTTCCTAGATCTCTTTCACCTAGCATGTCCTATATATTTGGATGGTTTAGAAAATTACTTTTTGGATCTAATAAAAGTTGATATGATCAAGGCTTTTTTTTTTGCATTTATTGTGATCCTTGTTTTTTCTTGCTTTGTTAATACCTTTAATCGCATAATGCAATTTTAAATTTAAAATTGTTGAGTAAAAAGCCGAACTTGTTGATTATGAATTTACACAATTAAATATTATATTGATAGATTGGTTTGTTGGCCACAGTATTGTATTAGAACCTTTTTTTTTTTTAAAAAAAAAATCAAGACTTTCTAAATTTTAATTGATAAAACTTTATATTTTCTACTTGCAGGTTATTAGTTATCGGATTTTTTAAGTACTTCATGTGCTATGAATATGAAACCAATGCAGCTCAATCTAATCGGAAACTGAATAAAAGTATGTATGCTCTCATCTTCAAGGAATCTTTAATTTCGGTAATATTACACGTAACCATTTCTTTTACAAAATTAACTGATTAGTCATTAAATTTAAATATATTTGTACTAAAGAGTAGTTTAATTTATCATATTATTATTTTTTACTTTGGTTTGTTGTTTTTGAATTGAACCTGTCGTAATAACTTTATATTTTAATAATTTGTTATATTTGAATTCGACTTGAACAGTAATATACTAACATCAAAATGTCACATCTTCTTGGAATTCCAAAACCGGATCAATCCACAAAACAAGAACTTCATGTTAAACACATACCTCTATATAAAGAGGTTCATCAGCACATTGTATTAGTGCAACACGATAAGTAGCGATGGCAACAGGGCGGGGCGGGTTTAACTCTATGCGGGGCGGGGCGGGTTGGGACAATTTTTTAAAAATTTTGGCGGGGCGGATTGCGGGTTCATCTAATTTTTTTTTTTTAAATCCTTCTAGGACCTGTTTTAAAATATTAATCTTTCATTTTTCTTTTCCTGATTATGTTAGTCAACTGCCATCAAATTCAGATTAATATTTTTTTTCTTGCTTACCTTACTGACGCACACTGTATGCACATAATTATTAGTACTCTTCAAATTAAATTTGGAGACTAATTATCATAAGAATCCATGTAAATAAAGATATGATGTTAAATTAAACTTCTTTATTTTTGTGTTAGTTACTTAAATAAAGTGATATTTTATTTAAATGACATGTCTCAATGTTGTAGTCTATTCACACAATCAGAATGTGTCGTTATAATTTCAATACAAGCTTGAATATTATGTTATGTACATTATATATAAGACTTAATTTTATAACAAACTTATACATATGGGTATATATAAAATCTATCATTAGAATAATAAAATTATTGCCCAAACTACTATAATATTTACCTAAGATAAGGTGATTAATACTTGAGAAAGTCGTTAATTAGTTCATAAAATTAACAAAAAGAAAATAAAAATAATATAACGGGGCGGGTTAATGCGGGGCGGAGCGGGGTGGGTTTAACTTTTGCGGGTTAAGATTCAATCCGCCCCGCACCCGCCCCGCCCCGATGCCATCCCTAACGATAAGAGAGTGTGCACGCTCTCATCTTCATAAGTTGCATTAAATCATCTTTAGTATTCACGTATCATACGTCTCATTTCTTTGTTTAATATTGGTTAAAAAAATTCCTCAAAATATATTTCTTTTTTTATTTACTTTAAATATTTAGAAGTATATATATTTACCTTTTATATTTATGGTAGAAATTATAGGAATATTCTTTTTAATAAGAATGGTACTAAATCCACGCGCGAGGCGCGTATCCAGAAACTAGTATATACAAATGCAACAAACGAGTTTTTGTGCAAGGCATGTTACCACTTCATTGTGGCGACAGCAGAATGAAACAAGAAAGTAAAAGACATCTTTTCTAACTTAAGAAGAAATAGCTCAGGCGATCTTGATAGCTTCAGATTCTTCGCTGTTTCCTGTAGGCCCAGCTTTAAGATCTGCTGTTTCTTCAAAGTAATCCTCGCGAACATTACCAGCTAGCATCAAGCAAACCAACCAGAAGAGTGCAGAATCAAGAGACAAAAAGGCACCTCCACCTAGAAGACCAGTCTTGGCAGTTGGGCACTCTGTTTGCAAATTGTGATGAACGTTGCGCGTAATGTGAAGTTGCTCACTGATTGTAGGCCACAACAGCAGTACTGCTGCTAAACCAGTTATGCCCCTTTGATTTTACAAGCAGAAGATCACAAACCAAGTATAAGAAATAAGATAAACGATATGAAAGTGAGTAAAATTGACAATGTAGATGCTGTGCGAATAGTCCCTTCACCGTGGACATCAATATCAATACAGAGTGTTAGGCAATTGAGTCACAGAAATACAAGATAAAATATCCATGAAGGGATAATATAATATGTGCATCTGTATCTTTGGCTGAAAAGCATGGGCAAGTCCCCTCAAGCCTCAAAATATTTATCCCCTACTCACAAAGCTAAACAAAAACTGTATTTGCAAGACACATTAAACTACGAGAAATTTAAAAAGCTCAATCATAGAATATTCATGTCAAATCATCAGTCACTAAAAGTGCTTTCAGTGCCTGATTTCTCATCCTTAATGAAGTTCTATTGCCTTTTTCTTCAGGCATGTAATACACTTCTATTTCCTTCTTTTTAGGGGGATAAGTATCTCATATGCAGTCACATTCATCTTAAAACTCATCGAAGAGCTTTCTCTGCATAATGTTTTAGGTGATTTCTTAGAGCATCTTGCACTCTCTCACAACTAAAAGTTGTATGTTTCTACCTCATGCATTCGGTGGAAACCATTAGTTACATAACTTCCTAGCTGGTGAGAAATCATCTTGCAATTCTATGTTAGTAGGAACAACATCTGCTCAAATAGATTAATTGAAAAGTTGAATTCACTCACTATCCTAATGTAACTATAGCAAAAGAGATAGGATATCTGTGTAGTTCATATATATCATACATGAAAGTAGTGAAGGTGTCAAGTAACTTACAGAGCAACATTGAGGAATATAACAAAACTAGTGCTTTTCAGCAGAGCAGCCTGAGGAATGGATTTCCCTTTATACGGGTAAAATAAAGACAAGAAGCCGGCCACAGCAGTCGCAGCAAGAAAGACAACAGACAAATAACCCAGGGCAACAGTTGGATCAGACCGATATTTACAAATAACAACCCCTTTTCCTGGAATTGCGGTTCCAGCTGCAGGCTGCAAAAAAATAACAACTCAGAATCCGAAATGAAGGATAAAGTAACATATTTTGCATCTAATTTAAAATCATTATAGGTAAACTGGCACAATGGAAGAAAAAGTTCTGTATAAGTCATATCAGCTAGTTGCATGTTCACATGAATTGAGCTTTTATTAGAGAAATATGGTCAATGAAGATTCATCTAGCCGACCCAAACTTGTTTGGGATTGAGGCATAGTTGTTGCATTAAAATCATTGTTAAATATGTTCATAATTCTTATAAAAAAAAAGGTTGAGCATTTACATGCTTCCACTTTTCATTCTTTACAATCTACGAGGACATGGAGTGTTAAAATACTCAGAGAACAATTGCAACTGCCTGACGGACAACAAATAGGGGGGAAAAAACAAAGTTCCATACTAGTCCTACATGCTTGTCTTATGGCTATCAGTTTATGTCCTTCAGGAATTCATGGACACAAAACCTCCAAAGAACATGTCATATAGCACTCCATGCATCTCTAGATTCTGGAGGACATAGGAACCTTAGTCTCAACTGATGATATGTTAATCACTCCAATGTGTTAAATAGGCGAAGTTGAGAAGCATCAAGCATTCACATAGAAACCTCCCAGACAATATAACCAATGCTTAAATCCATACGTAAGGACAGCACAACAGTGGGGTAGATTATCAGGGACAGGATTCATACAATTCTATTCCTGACTCGTTTCAGTTTTGAAAAGAATCCAGCGCCAAAATGGGTCAAAAATTTAAGAATGCAACAGAAATGGGGTGCTGAAATATATTGTAACAAAAATGGGTATATCAGCACAACTTGTGCCGACTTACAACAAGAAGTAGACGGCGCATTAACGGAACAAATATTTTTTACAAGTCGGCATTTGTTCTGCCGACTTAGGTAAGTCGGCACAACAAATGCCGACTTGCCATGATCTACAACTTTAAAATTTTACATATCGGTATTATTAATGCCGACCTACATTTTAAAATTTTACATCGCTGCATCACAGTAAACTATTCACTTCACGCTGGAAAATTCAGTTGCTACAGACCTTCTAGTTAAGAAGGGCACAACTCTTTTTGATGTGGACATTGGGGTCTCAAGTGTATTTGCAGCAATACCATATGTGAAATGTAATCAAAGGTATGAAGGAGCATAGATTTAGTGAAATACTGGATCAGTTTGGTTAGCTTATAAATTGAGGACACATATATCTATGAGGGAACTCAACAAGCACTATTATATTCATAGATATGGAAATAAAAAATTGTTTGATAAAAGATGAATCTTGGACAACTACCACTTGAGTAACAATGTCCACATCAAAAAGAGTTGTGCTGTTCTTAACTAGAAGGTCTGTAGCAACTAAATTTTCCAGCGTGAAGTGAATAGTTTACTGTGATGCAGCGATGTAAAATTTTAAAGTGTAGGTCGGCGTTAATAATACCGATATGTAAAATTTTAAAGTTGTAGATCAGCAAAACAAATGCCGATATGGAAATGTAAATACCATGGCAAGTCGGCAGAACAAATGCCGACTTGTGAAAAATATTTGTTCCGTTCCTGTACTTCTTGTTGTAAGTCGGCACAAGTTGTGCCGATATACCCATTTTTGTTACAATATATTTCAGCACTCCATTTCTGTTGCATTCTTAAATTTTTGATCCATTTTGGCGCCGGATTCTTTTAAAAAGGATACACAATAGTAATTGCGGAGCCATGATTTGAAGTTTACGGGTTCAATGTTCTAGTCATTTTAAGTTACTTTCATAATAAATGAATTTCTTAAAACAAATACTACTAGTTAGATCAAAGCTACCGAGTTTTCTATACTCTAGCTCTGCTCCTGACTAGTAGTCTAGTAGGATAGTTAGTACTACTTATTTGGGATTACCCAAAATTCAACAACAAATAAACAGATTGGTTTTAGCACACAATGGTGAATTAAATTATGAGCCACAACATATAAACAGCCAAGTAAATGGTTAACAAAATCTTATTAGTATCATTAACTAACCTTCTTGTTCTCAGCAACAACTCCAAATATAAAGGATAAAACACCAAGAGTTGCTATAATAATGGACATATGCTTCATATCCATGGCCATTGTACTTCCAAAAGATAACACCTGAAACAGATTCTTTAATATGTTATGCCAAAAGGGTGTTTAAACACTGTGAATTTGAGGAGAAAGAGAGAGAATGAAGATACCTGAGACACTTTTTGTTATAGGATGTCTTTTTCAGCGTAAAGTTCAAGGCTATAAAGCTTGGATTTTGACAATCTTATAAAGAGTCTTGAAAGCGTATAATAAGGAAAATGATAAGAGAGTCCAGTTTTACATTGAAAAGTACGAAGTGCCTTGCTCTTAACGGGATTCTGTCCAGATTCTAAAGTAGATATTGCATAGGGTAGCCTAGCCACTTAATGAAAGAGAGTCTTAGAGTAACGGAAAAATATTGTGGAATCATTCACTAATATTTGCATCGGTATAGGTCGAGTCCTACATGATCGTGGGATGTTTTCGCACCGAGTTATTCCTTTAGTCTAGCCACTTAAGTTCATATCACGGGATTAAGTTGAGTTAAACTGTCTGAAGTCTCAATTTTAGACCTTTAGGTTGAACTTCCAATTTCAAAGGTCAACCTAAGACCTTTAATATGAAGTTAGGTTTTGATAAAGGTTATCTTCAACCGTGATTGTACGAAATTGCAGATGTAGCTAAAATTCAACATTTTTGCAATTATGACTATTAAAATTTCGCTCAGAGATCAGTTTTACCACTGGTCTTTGCTTTGATGCCACTTTTTTTTATTAATTTTGCATGAGAGATCACTTTTTGGAACTTCAATCCTTGTGGGCTGAACTTTAACAGCCTACAAAGATTGAAGTTTATGCATCTATGCCTAAAAGTTCAGCCTTGCGGGTTGAAATTGAACTTTATACCTTATGCATGAAGTTCAGCTCACAGGGATTAAACTTCAGCCCACAAGGTTTGAATTTCAGCCCATAAGAATTGAAGTTCCAAAAAGTGGTCTCTCATGCAAAACCACTGGCAAAAGTGGCCTCAAATCCAAGACTACTGGCAAAAGTGGCTATTCGTACTCTTTACCCTTTTAAATAGCATAAACAAAACTGACTATTTGAACTTCACCAAAAGGTAAATTGCAGGAATAGGATGATTTCAAGGCAATGTTTAAATTGTCATCATTTAGCAAAATATTCGGCGATACACAATGGAAAGAATAGAGAATTATGCATGCTCAAATTTTGACGGCACACCATAGCATTCATATTATCCTGTAGTTTACAAATTTTGACAAATTGACAAAACTTTTTTTGTTTACGATCTCTGATGGTGCGCCATAACTTTGGTACTATTTTGTTAAATTGTTTATAAATTTTAATTAGCTGACCAATAAAACTTGTGTGTTATTCAATAATTCATAAGTTTTAACAAATTACTAGTCTCAGTACCCGCGCGATGCGTGGTGACTTATTAACGAAATTAATCATAAAAATGTTCATTTAAACAATCATTGTAGATTCTTCAGAAATATAAATGTATGAAATCCTAAAAAAAAAGGAATTAAAAATAAATTTAATTTAATATATATGTTTCAAAAAATATTAATGCGTATATTCCATAACTAATATTCTAATTCCTGAATAGTCAATTTATGTATTGAAAAACATTCATGCCTCAATCAAAAATTGTAAAATTATTATATTTTATTTCATACTTACCATACTCAGTAGAATTATTATATCCTAATTAAAATACATTGTTCAAAAAATTATCGTTTTATATTTTATTAGTTGGTCACTTGGCATAATTAGATCCTTAACTAATGTTCTCCTCGGAATAATGAAAGAATTGTCTTTTAATTTATGTTCAACAAAATGAACGAAATTATTTAAATAACATTTTTAATTCAAAATCAAAAATAAGATTTTCCAATTCCTACAGAACAAAATATGTGTCAAACTGGTTGTAAACTCTTGATATTGGTATGCTCATTTCGTGCCTATTTTTTGTTGATTCTGATAATTCTTAGACTATTTGCGTCAAATTTATCTCCTGATAAAACTTTCTAGTAAAATTGAATGAAGAGCGCCATATGTCATACCCGAGTCACTGCAAAAGAATAGTATCTCCTCCCAACCATGCTTTTTGTTCCCTTATGTCATGTTTTATCCTTTACATGTAGATGCAACACGAAACATAAATAAAAAATATATGAAAATTGCTAATATTGAAAATTACCTGTAATGAAGGAACATATACAACAGGATTATAAAATAAAGCATATTTATAAATAATCTATACAATTACACACCTAGAAAAAAAAAAGACTTACTACTAACTTAGGATATTTCGTTTATTTAAAGAGGGTTGAACCTTTTGTGATGGAAATATTCTAGTGTAAAAAATAAAACACGACTACAAATAATTTATACGATTACACAGAATGAAAACACTTATAATAAAGTTGAATTTTTTCATAATTTCAAGCTCTCAACCTGCACTGACACATAATGAAAACACTGAAAAAAAGAAGAAAAAAAAAGACAGTTCGGTACACAAAGCATTTTGCGTTCATGCAGGATCCGGGGAAGGACCGCACCCAAAGAGTGTGATGTACACAGCCTAACGTGAAAGTTAGTGGCTGTTTCTATGGCCACTGAATATGTTACTACTTACTTATAGGATATTTCATTGATTTAAAGAGGGTTGAACCTTTTGTGATGAAAATATTCTAGCGTAAAAAACAAAATATAGCTACAAACAATTTATAAAATTACACATAACGAAAACATCTGTGCTTATTTGTTTGTATGTTTTAGTATATGTTTGCTATTTCTATCCTATTCCTTATTTGTACTGCGTGCTTATTTTTGTTCACTTAAATTATATTTATGTTTCCGTGTTGATATCTGATATTATTACTATTCTTTTTATTATCCTTCCACTACTCTCATTTAAATATAACATACATATGTATTTTTGTTTCCTTTGAAAAAAAAAAATTATTTTTTAAATATTATTTTCTTTTGAATTTTTTGTTTTTAGAATGCCTTATCCTTTTGCTTTCATGAGTAAGATTATATTAGTTAGATAAGTATGTCAGTTTTAATTTGCAATAATATTTATTATCTATTCATTCAAATTCATAAAAATCAATATATCTATAGTTAAGTTAAGACAATGGGTTTTACCTTTCAAAAATATTTATCATCTTTCTGTTTAAATTTTTTAAAGAAAAATAACAAATCTAATAGTCAAGATACGACATTAGACTTTAGCTTCAAAAACATTTAAAATCTTTCATGGATATAGTTACTATTATTATGGTTATTAATGGATAATATCTATACTATTAAAAATGAAGTTGCTAGCGTTGCACATCAAATCCATCAAAGCTTTGTCGTGCAACGTCGAATTGATAAGCCTAACTTATCAATTATATCGTAAACTCGTATCCTTTATCGACTGTACCTTTTTTTTCTAATATACCTTTAAATTTGAAAACATTATTCGGTAATTTGAATTTAATATCTTATTTATAAATGGGGTTATTTTTTTCAATTTTAAAATTCATATTTCGATTCATCACTCCTCTTAATACAGGTCAAATGATGACATTATAATTTTTTGGCACTTATAGTTGTATCTTCATAAGTCCTCTACAATAAATATATATTTTTTTTACTTTTATTCTACATTAGTTTTTGTCATTTATATGATTTCCCTAATACTGATACCTTTTTCTATTATTCCTATTCAAGATATTTCAGTTATTAGTTAACGTTTAATTATAATATAATCATAGCAATATTATTTATGGATCACCTAGTTAGTGAACCACCCATGAGTATAAGATAAAATTAGTTGAATCCGTACATTTGTTCTTCTACTTGAAAAGTCCACACTACTCATTTCGTCGGCATCGTTAGTTAAGACACAATATTGTATATAAATTAATTAACAACTCTTCTGAACATTATAAGATCACACAAAGGAACTGTTTCTTCACTTTAAATGCAACTCACACTGCCATTTGTGAGAATACCAGTAAAAATGGCTTTGTTTTGAAAAAAAGATACATAAAGAAACAATACACAAAAAAAAAAAAAAGGAAAAACAACAACACAAATACAACTCTAGATGTGTCATGTGCGTTTAGAAATGTTGTAAAAGCAGATATTTCAGTTAAATAGTTAAATTAATATTCTTAACTATCCAATAAGCTAATTAACACAAGTATAGTAGTTTGATCTTGAGAGTTGGAATGCTTGACATCATTTTATTTACCAAGAACAACATATAGTAAAAGATCTTTTAATATCGACTTTTTGTTTTGCTAAGCCAAGTTAAAAGGGATACTTAATTAATTCTTCTATCCGATGTTTGGATCTTGCATGTATATTTTCAACACATTATAATCTATCCGATGTTTGGATCTTGCATGTATATTTTCAACACATTATAATCTATCCGATGTTTGGATCTTGCATGTATATTTTCTACACATTATAATCAATCTATGTCATAGATTGAGTCGCATGCAGAAAAGGAAAATTTACCTTTACAGATGGATGCATCAATTGGAACATCTTTAGAAAATACATCATTTTGATAGACATATCAACCTATACATAAACATAACCAAATCAACATATCTAAAATAGCAACTATTTTATAACTAATATACAAATACCCATTAGCATTAAAACGACTCAGCATGACCAATTTTAATTTTTATGTGCCTTTGTTATGTGTTGAAGCTTAATATATATAGTACTTATTAATGATAAGGATACAAAGTCATAGCCTATCTAGGACTCATAGTCTATCCACTGTTAAGATTATATTTGCTCTTATCTGTAGCTCTTGTCTATGTACTCTAAACCTCTTAAGTTATTTGTGATTGTATCTGTATATATTACATTCCAACTCAATACACAAGTCAAGCTTTTCACAAATCTTGTCTACGCTTATATGGTATCAGAAGCCTAAAACACACTCTCACGAGTCAATTTTTTTTTTCTCTTTCGCTCCCAACAATGGCTGATCAAACTCCAAAGTCCTCTTTGACTTCTCCCTCCAACACTCTTGTTTTAAGTCATGGCAGTGTACTCCAACCTTCTCAACTCATTTCGTTCAATCCAGCCTCACAACTTCCCTTCAAACTACTAGGAAGCACCAATTACTCTACTTGGCAGGCTCAAGTCACTACACTGTTGTTCGGCTATGATCTCCTTAACTATGTTGATGGGTCACAAGTCACACCTGACACTTATTTAACTGATGACAATGGTAAAGAAATTCCCAACCCAGCCTTCAAGTTCTGGCAACGACAAGACAGTCTTGTTCGGAATGCTATTATGTCATCTGTAGATCCAACAATAGCTCCTCTGATAGCCCAAGCTTCCACTGCCAAACACGCCTGGGATATTCTGCAAAAAACATACGCTAATAAATCGCAATCTCGTATATTTGGTCTCCGTGAAATACTTTCCAATCTCAAGCGAGATTCACGACCAATAACTGAATACTTGAGGGAGATAAAATCCATAGCGGAGACCAATAACTGAATACTTGAGGGAGATAAAATCTATAGCGGATGACCTTGCTGCCAGTGGCTCACCTTTATCAAATGAAGAACTGGTCATCAAAATTCTTAGTGGCCTGGGACCTGACTACAAGGAACTCTCTGCAGCCATAAGGGCTCGCGAAATCCTATCTCATTCGAAGAGTTGCATGACAAGTTTCTGGCCCATGAAGTGTTTATCAAACACTCTGAAGCTAAAACTGATAACGCTATCATCATTGCCCAACTTACCCAGCGTGCATCTCCCACTGCTCAAAGGAATCGTAACTCTCCTCACTCTCAAAGACGAGGTATGCCATTCACTAACTCTCCTTCATCAAACCTTCAGAACTCTTTTGCTCAGGGTGCGAACTTCACAAATCGCACTTCCAACAATCGCACCAGCAGTGGACAGCGAAAAGTTCAGTGTCAATTGTGTGATAAGTTTGGTCATGTTGCCAAAGACTGTCGCTCCAAGTCTCATGATGCACTAGAGGCTCGAGCCAACTTTGCCAATCGAACATCATATGCTCCTTCACCTCACTCTACAGGATCTTGGATTGTCGACTCAGGAGCATCTCATCACATTACAGACAACGCACACTCTCTGCAATCGACAAGTGCCTTCTCCGGCAACGATGAAATCATTATTGGTGATGGTAATGGTATTCCTATTACTCATATTGGCCAAACTACCATTCCGTCCTTAAATAAAAATCATTCTTTTAAATTGCAGAATGTTTTATGCTCCCCCACTATCAAAAGAAAGTTAATCTCTGTTGCACAGTTTTGTAGACAAAATCTAACATCCATTGAATTTTTTTCTCATTCTTTGTTGTGAAGGATTTGAGCACGGGAGCATGCCTTCTTCAACGCCAGAGTAAGGGCGATCTTTATGAGTGGCCAATGCCAAAGTTAAGTCTTCTATCCGCATAGTCAACACCTCAAGTCAATTTTGCCACTTTCGCGCCACCTACAATGCATCTTTGGCACACTCTTGGTCATCCCCAGCCCTGTATCACCAAAGCATGTGTGTCCTCCTTCAATTTACCATTAATAAATGATGCACCTTTTACATTTTGCAATTCCTATTTATGTAATAAGAGTCATCGCCTACCTTTTGGTGATAATTCAATTAAGAGTTCTAGACCTTTTGAAGTTTTGTACTCGGATGGTTGGGGACTTTCTCCAATTCCTTCTTTTGATAATTTTAAATTTTATGTCATCTTTGTTGACCATTTCACGAAATACACTTGGTTGTTTCCACTTAAATCAAAATCAGATGTCAAAGACATATTTTTAAATTTCATTCGAATGGTTCATAATCAATTCAATCTGTCTGTTGGTACTTTATACACAGATGGGGGTGGGGAATACATTGGACTAAAATCCATTCTTCTACAGAATGGAATACAACACCTGACTAGCCCTCCATACACACCTCAGATAGTTGGCATGGCAGAACGAAAACACCGTCATATAATTGATACGACCCTAACATTATTACATCATGCATCGGTGCCGCTTCAATTTTGGTCGCTTGCTTGTCAAACTGCAGTTTATCTCATAAATAGATTACCTACTCCATTATTAGAATTGCACTCACCATTCCATCGTCTTTTTCAAAAATCCCCCAATCATCTTAAGCTTCGTGTTTTTGGTTGCCTATGTTATCCATGGCTTAAGCCTTATAGTGCTCACAAGCTTGATCCTAAGTCTAAACCCTGTGTTTTTATGGGTTATTCTCCAGCCACCAACAACTATGCGTGCCTAGATATTACCACCTTTAAAATCTTTATCTCGAGGCATGTTGTCTTTGTCGAACATATTTTTCCCTTTAAGTCTAACAGCACTCATTTGGCTAGAGTCCATTCTTCTCTTATTGACAATTGGATCAACCCATCCAGTCATGTACCCTGTCCTTCACCTTCAGTATCTCCTGCTGCTTCTCTAGTCCCGCCACCACCACCAGTAAACTTAGCTTCATTATTTCCACTTGTATCGACTGCTCGAAGCTCTCCCCAACAAGAAGGCATGTCACCGCTGAATCAGGTTTGCTCTACCTCTACTTACACTTTTTCTGAGTCTTCACAATCTGCCAATCCACCCTCCTCTACTTCAGAAATTTCACACACAAATTTACCCATTGTACCTCCCCAACCTCATCACATGGTTACACGTTCACAAAACAACATATTCAAGCCCAAGGCCGTTTTGACTATCTAGCTATATCGTCTGCCAGCTCTCTACCCCTTGCACCACATACCTTTAAATAAGCCAACAAATATCCTGAATGGCGTGCTGCAATGAATGCTGAATACACTGCTCTTATCACCAATGGCACTTGGACATTAGTTCCACAATCTGCCTCTCAAAATGTTGTTGGCTGCAAATGGGTTTTTCGAGTTAAGCACAAACCTGACGGGTCGATTGATCGCTATAAAGCACATCTAGTTGCAAAGGGATTTCATCAACGACTGGGTGTTGATTTTCACTCCACGTTCAGTCCAGTTATTAAGCATACAACAATTCGTCTTATTCTTTCTTTAGCTATGTCTTTCAGGTGGTCACTACGTCAATTAGATGTCAACAACGCCTTTCTCCAAGGTACCTTACATGAAGTTGTGTATATGCAACAACTACCGGGCTTTGTAAGTACTGAATTTCCAAATCACGTGTGTCGTTTACATAAATCCATTTATGGCCTTCGTCAAGCCCCTAGAGCCTGGTACACTGAATTGAAAGTTTTTCTTCTTTCATGTGGCTTTAAACGAGCTCAATCAGACAACTCATTGTTCATAATGTGCACAACCAATTTTATTACTTTTGTCATGGTATATGTTGACAACATCGTCGTCACTGGCTCTTCCCCACGACATGTTCAGCACACCATCAAGCTCCTAGGAGACAGATTCTCTATCAAGGATTTAGGGCGACTGCACTTCTTTTTGGGCATAGAGGTTTTACCATATAATAATAGGCTGGTCCTCACTCAAAGTGGATTTATTGCAGACCTGCTGGATAGATTTAACATGTTAAATGCTAATGGAGTTTCCACTCCAATTTCTACCAGTGAAGCTCTTATGCTAAATGATGGATCACCTCCAATGGATGCCAAATTATATAGGCAGGTTATTGGCTCTCTACAGTACCTCAATCTCACTCGTCCAGATGTTTGCTTTGCGGTGAACAAATTAGCACAATTCCAACAAGCTCCAACCACAAAGCACTGGCAGGCTGCTAAACGACTACTTCGCTATCTCAAAAGCACAATTACATATGGTCTGCACTTAACTCCATCATCAACCTCCCAGCTAACGGCTTATTCTGATGCAGATTGGGGTGGGTGCATTGATACAAGACACTCAACTTCTGCTTATGTTGTTTTTCTCGGCTCAATTCCCATTAGTTGGTGCTCCAAGAAGCAACGCACAGTTGTGAGATCGTCCACTAAAGCAGAGTATAAGGCAGTAGCTGGAGCTGTTGCAGAACTAAATTGGATAACTAATTTGCTTCGTGAGCTTCATCTTCCACCTCGACAAATACCAATTGTTCTATGTGATAACATTGGTGCTACTTACCTCAGCCGGAATCCCATCTCTCACAGCCGAATGAAACATGTAGCAATCGATTTTCACTTTGTTCGTGACCAAGTTGAAAGAAATCAAATATCTGTCCGTCACATTTCCACATTCCATCAACTTGCTGATGCGCTTACCAAACCACTGTCTAAACGGTTGTTTGCAGACTTCGTACTCAAGATTGGCCTCAAGTCAATAGAGCCCATCAAGCGGGGGCATGATAAGGATACAAAGTCATAGCCTATCTAGGACTCATAGTCTATCCACTGTTAAGATTATATTTGCTCTTATCTGTAGCTCTTGTCTATGTACTCTAAACTTCTAAGTTATTTGTGATTGTATCTGTATATATTACATTCCAACTCAATACACAAGTCAAGCTTTTCACAAATCTTGTCTACGCTTATAATTAATAAGTAAAGATGGGAATATAGTTCTTACCTTCATATGGTACCTACCATATATGCTCGTCCTCTCAAAACAAAAGAAAGCTAGCCATAGAAGTTACATGTTAATTTTCTGCATATTTCAATAATATTGGCACCAGCCTTTTTGCTCTTTTAGGATGTCGACCCAAAATTATTAGTTTTAAGCTTGCACCAAAAAACACTTTACAATATCAATGCAAAAATCTGAATTAGAAATTACAATATATACAACAACCATAGAGGGAACAACCCAAAGTATTTCTATTGAATTTATTAGAGATGGTTGACCACAAAGAACATGTGTCTTATGAAGAAAAATACTTCATCATTTTCAACATCTTCAATAATAAGCTGCACATTAACTTTGTAAACAATTTAACTATAAATTAACAAAAGCTATACCTATATATATGAGATGGTTTGAGTATAAATCAAGTCGGTAAACAGCTTGATGAACTATAAATGAACAAAAGGACATATAGAAATAGTAAAAGTTATTAAGAGAAAACCTTTGTATGTATCCCAAAGGTAATAATTCCATCATTGACGAAATCAAAGAACATAGATGCTTTGTTGATGGAGTTGGCTCTGGATTTAGAGTTGCGACTTCCTCCAATTTCATGTGTTATAATTCTTTAAGGAATTCACACAAATAAGTAGAAACTATTAAAAAAAAATATATCAAACACAATCAGAAGTAAATGAGCAAAAACTATACACCGTATGGATCAATGGTGCTAGAGAAGCCATTGAATCTTGCAATATATAATAGACAACACTCCATTCCAAATTTTTATCTTCCCATTAAAATTCAAATTTTATATTTATCTTTAAAAAGATACTTATCCATTAAATTTTATAATTTTTTTAATTAATTATCATATTCCAAGATGACCAAATAAAATTTGAAAAGGACTTGACTGTTTATTAATTCTGAGGAAAACGTTAGGATTTCTTATTTTCCTGATAAAACAATTTTAAATTTTCATTCCTTAATTATCTTTCAATTCAAAAATAAATCTGTTTATTTTTCTATTCAAATTTGAAAAGTTTATCTACACAGTCAAATCTAAGTAATCTTTTAACTGATTTGGATTGTAGTTGGGTCAAAGATGAATATGTTTATTCTAATCTATCCGTGGATCACGTTAAGATAAGGTGGTTTTTATATTTCAAAATCTAATCCTTTCCATTAATTAAAAATAAAAACTTATTTTTCAACTTGAATTTAAATAAAATGTCATTACAAATGTTGTCCTAACTACTTCTCTAAAAAATACCCTAACTAATATAACTATTATCCTCCTATATATATATATATATATATATATATATATATATATATATATATATATATATATATATATATATATATATATATATATATATATTAGAACTTGTTACTATTCCCATTCAAATTATTTTGTTAAATTTTTTACATGTTTGACATATTGGCTAAACTTGTTTGTGTTGTCCAATTGTTTACAGATTTTGACAGGCCGTCAAGATTTATTGCTATTTTTTATATATCTATCTTGTTAAACTGTTCATAATTTTTAGGATTGACAAAATATGCATGTGATTCAATAATGTCATTGCCTTTTCTTTCTTTACATATGTATCTTATTATATAGTCAAATACAAAGGTGATAGCTTATATCTACAATTCTTAAACCACATACAGAAGGAAATTACAACAATCGAAATCATCTGTTACTTCCTTTTAAATTGCTTAATACATTTATTGCAAGAATCCGAATGATGAAATATTATCATCATCGATTTGTCATCATAAATTAGAGTACTAAGTAAATGTACAAAATAGAAATACAATAAGATCATAGGAGAAAAAGAAACTTTCAACCATAAAAAAAAAAGGAAATGAAGTGATCCTTTACTGGTAGTCTTTGGTTGACCGGTTGTCATCATTATGATGTACAAATTATTAAAGAATTTAATAATCAACAGGTTAAAGATGAGACCCTAATTTGTTACTCTATGCACCTCCTGAAGACACTAGAAGGGGGGTTGAATAGTGTCTACCGATTTTCGTTACAAGAACCTTGTTCTTCTATCGTAGAACCCGGTTCTTGACTTATCTTTTATGCTGCCTTGAGCACTATAACTCACACTGCCACACACACAAAGAACACAGGGATTTTACGTGGAAAACTCCTTGCTCAAGGGAGAAAAACCACGACCCACACTCTGAGATTTTAGAACTGAATCCACTAACACAAGAGCAACGTTTCTGATTACAAACTCTGTAACCAAGGGGCTACACTCTAGACCCTAATCACTATTCAAAGCTACACTCTAGCTTTTCTAGTAATTACACAAGAATTCACCTAATACATGTGCTTCTGTAATAAGCAAGTAGGTAAAACTATGAAAGCTCAAACGATGACAACTTACAACTCAATGAACCTAGACAAAATATCTAGACTCGATACACTGCATGCACTCAGTTGTCTTCTCCAGTTTACTCACGTAGGAAGATTGCAGATCTCCTTTGTATGCTCTCAACTCTCTGTTTGTGAATAACTGACTTGCGGCTGTCTCCACTACTTGTATTTATACGGATCTTGAAACCCTAGTTGAGTTCTACCAGGAATCCTCTTAATTAAGGTAAGTCAGGATTCGTAGTAACTCTTTTCCTTATTGAAGTCCAACTCCTTTTCACACTTCGAAGACACAGCCTGGGCACCGCCTCTTTTAGTCTGACTAGGATGCATATACATTCACACGCCACTACTCCTAGTTCCACAGGGATTTGCAACCCGTAATCTTTTCGATCAAGCGTGCCCTTTATCTTAAGGACTAGGTTCTCTGTGGGAACCTCTGAGTCCTTTGTTTGTCATACTTCAAAACCAGCTCTCAACAAATTCCCCCTTTTTGATGATGACAAACAAATGTTGCCCAAGAACCTGAGTAGACATAGACCACAAACAAAAAACAAAAAGTATCAAGTTCTAAGAAAACAAAACAGATGAATTAGGTCACAAACACCCCAACATTTCCTTCTTCCCCCTTTTGGCATCATCGAAAAGATTCAAATACCTGCAGGAACCTGTCAATTGTATCCAGTCTAAAGCACAAGGCAACACGTCAGTAATAAGAGCATACACATGTAGAAATAAGGGCCCAAGCAAGAACCAATTACTCAAGCAGAAACCAGTCATAAGCATAAGAAAATTAAAATCATCATCCAGGTTGTGACATCAGCACACCCCTGTTAATAAGTACACAATTGAAAAATTTAAATTGTCTTAAACAACCATAACATGCAATCAGGAGAGAATGGGAAGGAGTAGACAACAGGTAGAAGGAGGAGAACAGGACAGAAGGATTCAAGGCTGAATGTTGAAGTGTTTGACAAGCGCCTCAAGTTGCTTCGTATTTTTGGCCCTTTCCATCACTAACTCGGCCTCATACTTGTGGCAGTTTATCTTCAAACGATCAATTTCTTGATCCTTCAACTTCAGCTGTCTGTGGAGCTCTGCATTTTCTGTATTAACCTCAAGGACATGAGTCTCCATCTCCTTCACAGCATCAATGGCCTCGTCAGGTCCATATTCCTCACTGTCCTCTGCTTGCTCTTGCTTCACCTGCATTGGTCTCTTAGAAGCTCTGCTTTCCTTGAAGAAGTCACAATTTTTAAGCACATTGTGCCCAAACATCTGATGAATAGTTGGCTTCTTCCCAGCTTCCAGGGGGACCCCAAAGTGTTCAAGTACCTGGTGGAGAATGTAGGAATGCACAAGGGAATGTGGCTTCTGATCTGTGTCAGCAATCCTTTTTATATGTCTGATTATCAGCCCAGGAAAATTGATCTTTACCCCCCTGTCCAGCAAGTCCATGTATGTCAGGTCCAAAGCACTAGCTTCACAGTTCCTCTCTCCTCTAGGCAGAAGGAACCTGTGCACAAACTCAAACAGCAACTGGTATGCAGGTTCCATCTCCTTCTTGTCTACCTTTCTCTCCTTCCTCAGCTTGGGTTTTCCTGAGAACTTCCTGACAACATCCAGAGGAGTGACTACATCTGTTCTCTTTGGCCACTTCAATTTCACATACCTGCAATAACCTTCAGCAGGTATGTCAAGAATCACTCCAAGCTCAGGTCTCCCAAACTCTACCTCTACTCCCCTCACTGTGGTGAACACTCTCCTAGCTACTACTCTGCAGTTGGTGTAGAACTCTCTGACTTCATTAACAAACAACTTCCTGTCTTTGTTGGCAAACAATCCAAGCCAACCCTGGTCACCAATCATCCTCAGTAATGACTTCATGTGGAATTCCTTTTCATCATGCAAGATGCTGCCAGGCAATACCTGATGCTTTGAGAAAAAGGCTTCCCTGTCAACCTCTTCTTCATTTCCTCTTCTTCTTCTCCTAGTCTCCACTTCACTGTCTGTATCAGAATCACTTGGCTCTACATAACTGCCAGCCTCACTCTCCTCTTGTGCTTCCCCAGCTTCCTTTGCTTCTTCTTCTTTCTTCTTTTCCTCTCTATCTCTTACATTTGTCACTGTTTTTTCCAGCTTACCAAGTTTCTCAAGTTGTTGCTTCAGTGCAGACCTGGTGCCAACCCTCCTGGCAACAAGTTCATCCACAACTTTGTCATCATTTTCTTCACTAGTTTCATCAACCAGCCTTGTTTTCAGCACTGGCTTTCCCCCTTTCACTAATCTCCTTCTTTTCTCAGGCTCCACTATGTTCTCTTTCACAAACACAACTTCCTCTTCTTCTTCCTCACCAGCCACTTTCTCATCCTCTGCTCCAAACTTCCTCTTTCTTTTTGGTTCTTCAGTTTTCTTGGCAATCTCTTCCTTTTCTAAAACAACTTCTTTATTCCCTTCCTCCTCAGAATCTGTCCAAGTAAAATCTGCATCATCAGCCCCAGTGGAATTTGGACAAGCAACAGGCTCTTGAACCAAATTCTCTGAGGCTTCAGCAAGACCAAGTCCTCCAACTACTGGACTTATTGGCACAGATTCTTTTTCATTATTCTCAGACCTACCAATATCTTTATAGGATTTCACTTCACTTTCTCTAAGAGCGTCCACACAGTCTTGTTCCCTAAGTTGTTCTTCCATTCTTTCTGCAACATTCAACTTTTCTCCAGACTCACCAACCCCAGGCACCTGCAAATCATCCCTAAGTTCATCCTTTTCTTTATCTTGTTCTGCCTCACATAAGTTCCCCCTATCTATTCTGTCATTTTGCTCATCACCTATTATCTTGTCTAGTTCTGTAACTAGGGTTTCAGTTTCTATAATTCCAGGGCTGTTTATATCAACTGAAACGACAGGCGTAGATGAAATAGGGTCAGGGATTACCTCATGCGGTGATTGTGATGAACTTTGTGCAGTGGGTGTAGTGGGAACTGCTCTTGACCTCATCTTCTTTACCAGTTTCTTGTCCCCTTTTTGAAGAAATTTTGTACGAGCCCTCGCGATTCTTTGTGCGAGAGTAGATGGTGGTGGCCTTTCAGACATTTTGAAGTGGTTTTGTGAGTAGCTAAAGTTTTTCTGTTTTTAGGGCTTGAGAGAGAATTTTGGTGTTGAGAAGAAGAAGTGGGTGGATTGTGAGAGATTGAGAGAGTATTGTCAAAAAGGAAGGGGTTTTGGTGATTTGACAATATCTTGGGAAGGCAAAGAAGTAATGATGTAGAATAGAAAAGCAGCTTTTTGAACTTTTTGAGAACCGGGAAGAGTTAAAGATTTGACGGTTATGGACTTAATCAATATACCCTTTTTAAGTAGTGGGGTCCAAACAAATCAAATAGAATTCTACCCGAAAAAGGAATGTGTTCCTATAACTTAGGGCGGTTATAAGAACATGGATGATCTCCCATGACACACGTATGATTGACAATTTTACCTTCAGTTATGACTTCTATCATACAGAGTAGTGTGAATGTACCTGGACATGATTCCTCATGCTTTTAGTTGGTTCCTTCTCAGTACATAGTAGGTTCTTCATGGGATCACATTATTTATACCTGGTGCTAAAAAAAATTGAACGAGTGTACTTACTCAAGTACGGGGTTAGACTAGACAGTAATGACAAGGTTTAAGCAAGAACATTGAATACTTAACAGCCAATCACAAGGGGATTATCTGCTGGGTCATCCGTGTATATTGGTCATCCCTAACTCCAACCTGTTCCTCTCGAACTGTACCTTGTTCAATGCTTTGGTAAATATGTCAGCAATATTATCTTCAGTCCTGCATGAATTCATAGTAATCAGACCCTTTTCCACATTATCTCTCAGGAAATGGTGTCTAATATCAATGTGCTTGGTTCTTTTATGTTGGACTGGGTTCTTGGCAATATTCACTGCACTAGTATTGTCACAGAAAATTGGCACTGCCCCACACTTGATACCAAAGTCCTCCAGTTGTTGTTTGATCCACAGCAATTGTGAGCAGCATGAAGCAGCTGCCACATACTCAGCTTCAGCAGTTGATAAGGCAACTGAGTTTTGCTTCTTTGTAGCCCACGAAACCAAACAAGGACCTAGAAAATGTGTCATTCCTGAAGTGCTTTTCCTGTCCACCAAATGACCTGCATAATCTGCATCAGCAAAACCAATTAATTCAAAAGTTCCTCCTCTTGGGTACCACAGACAAAGGTCCTGAGTTCCTTTCAAGTATCTAAGAATCCTCTTCACAGCTGTCAAGTGTGACTCCTTTGGTTTGGACTGAAATCTGGCACACAGTCCTACACTGTATACTATGTCAGGTCGACTAGCTGTGAGATAAAGAAGTGAGCCAATGATTCCTCTATATTTTGTCTCGTTTGTCGAAGGACCGAGTTCATCCATATCCAGCTTGGTTCCAGGTGCAATAGGAGTAGTCATTTCCTTTGCTCCCTCCATATCAAATTTCTTCAGTAGTTCCTTGACATATTTTTGCTGGTGAATCATAGTTTCTTCCGGCATCTGCTTTATCTGCTTTATCCAAGGAAGAAATTCAATTCACCCATCATGCTCATTTCAAACTCACTTCCCATTAGGTCGGCAAATCCTTTGCTCAGCTCCTCATCAGTTGCTCCAAAGATGATATCATCGACATACACTTGAACCACCAGCAGATCTTTTCCTTTCTTCTTGAGAAATAGCGTGTTGTCGATTTTACCCCTCGAAAAGCCATTCTTCAACAGGAATCCTGAGAGTCTTTCATACCAGGCTCTAGGAGCTTGCTTCAATCCATATAGAGCCTTATCCAGTTTGTAAACATGATCAGGAAATTCATTGTTCACAAAGCCTGGAGGCTGTATCACATAAACTTCCTCATTCAGGTAGCCATTTAGGAAGGCGCTCTTTACATCCATCTGGTAAAGCGTGAACTCCATGTATGTGACAAAAGCAATTAACATTCTGATAGCCTCCATTCTTGCAACTGGTGCAAAGGTTTCATCATAGTCTATTCCTTCTTCCTGACTGTAACCTTGAACTACCAACCTTGCCTTGTTTCTTGTCACTATCCCATGTTCATCTAACTTGTTCCTGAACACCCATTTTGTTCCAATTATGGATCTGTCCTTTGGCTTAGGAACTAGGTGCCACACCCTTCTTCTTTCGAATTGATGAAGTTCCTCCTGCATAGCCAGAATCCAGTCTGGATCTTCTAGAGCTTCCTTTACATTCTTTGGTTCCAAAGATGAGAGGAAGGCAAAGAATGCACAGAAGTTCTTCAAAGCTGACCTGGTCATGATTCCTGTATCTAGTTCAGATAGGACATTCTCCAAAGGGTGAGAGCTTTGATGTTTCCATGGCTTGAGTTGAATCTGACCGGAAGGACCTGCAGCATTATCTTGGATGAGTTCCTCCTGACTTGCTGGATTGTCAGCTTCATCAGAAGTTCCCCCTGTCAAGTTGACTCCTTGTTCTAGTGAGCTTGGATTCTCACTTGATGTTTCCTTTTCTTCTGAGTCTTCCAGTTCATCTACACCTTCTTCTCTCCTTAAGCCAATCACTTGATCGTCTGCCTCAGTTTCCCCCATTTCCTTATCTGATTCATCAAATACGACATGCATACTTTCTTCTACTGTTTGTGTTCTTTTGTTAAACACTTTGTATGCCTTGCTTTGAGTAGAATATACCAGAAATATTGCCTCATCACTCCTAGCATCAAACTTTCCCAAGGGTTCCTTGCCATTGTTGTGAACGAAGCATTTACAACCACAAGGCCTTAGGTGAGCAATATTTGGTTTTCTACCTCTGAGTAGCTCATATGGAGTTTTGTCAAGAATTGCTCTGATGGAACACCTGTTCAGCAAGTAAAATGCAGTGTTTAAAGCTTCAGCCCAGAAGTTTCTGCCAGCCCACTCGACAGCAGCATAGTTCTAGCCATATCCTCCATCGACCTGTTCTTCCTCTCGACCACCCCGTTTTGTTGGGGAGTTCTTGGGGCGGAGAAGTTATGATCTATGCTGTTCCTTGCACAATACTCAGAGAATTTTGAGTTTTCAAACTCATTTCCATGATCAGATCTAATACTGATGAGTTCAAGACTTAATCTTTTCTGAACCACACCAGCCCAGTCTTTAAAACTGTCAAAAGCTTCATCCTTAGAGGCCAAGAATAGGGTCCACGTGTACCTTGAGTAGTAATCAACGATCACGAATACAAATCTCTTTCCTCCTCTGCTCCTGACTCTCATAGGTCCATACAGATCCATGTGTAACAGCTCTAGTGGTTTTGATGTGCTTACCACTTTCTTTGATTTGAACGATGTTCTCACATGCTTTCCCTTTACGCAAGCATCGCACATTTTTATGTTTTCAAATATCTTGCTTGGCAATCCACGAACCAGTTCCTTCGATGCTAGCTTATTTAGTTATGAAAGGCTTGCATGACCCATTCTTTTGTGCCACAGCTGAGAGTCACTTTCTTGCACATTCAAGGATGTTAGATTATTTTCAGGTAAGGACTTCAGCGATGCCTTGTATACGTTGTTCACCCTTTTTCCTTCCATAACGATTTCTCCACTCTGTAGGTTCTTCACAATGCAACCTACAGATGAGAAACTCACTTCATTGCCTCTGTCACACAGTTGGGAGATGCTTAGTAGATTGTGTCTGAGACCATCAACACAGTAGACATTCTCAATTGCATGCTCCAGAGTTCTCCCAATCTTCCCAATACCTACTATCTGACCACTTTTTCCTCCTCCGAAGGCCACACTGCCTCCTTGAAATGCTGTGAGTGAGAGAAAGTTTCTTCTATCTCCTGTCATGTGCCTTGAACAACTGCTATCTAGAATCCAGCTTGAGTTGTTCTCCCTCACTCCAGCCTGCAAGACAAATTAGAGGTTAACTTTAGGAACCCAGACAAGCTTGGGTCCCTTCTTATGAGAGAATGGATAAATCAGATCTTGTTAAATCAGATCTTGTTTGGCCCATTTGGGTAAAACACATTTTTTATTTTTGGTCTTTGCCTTGCTAATATTAACACACTTTTGTTTAACGTGACCGGTTTCACCGCAAAAGGTGCATAACAGGTTGCAAGGTAACCCCACATATTTGCTTTTAGGATTATATGGAGGCAAAGGTTTCTTGAATCCTAACCCTTGTTTTCCTTTGTTCTGATTTTCAAGAACCCAATTCATTGCCTCTGAAGATTTATTCCATTTGGTCAGTCTGGTAAGTTCAAGTTTTGAGTTTTCAACCTTTTGATTTAAAATCCTGTTTTTTTCAGTTTCTTGATACAGGATTTCATTTGCTCTTTTCAATTCATTTTCCAGAAAGGTTTGAACTTCACTCATAACTTGTTTACCATTCTTACTCTCTCTTAACTGATTACATTCCAATTCTAGTTCAGTGATCTTAGAGTTTGACACAAGAGTCTGCCCTTTTAAGATGGCATTGGTTTCTTCAAGTTCAATATTCTGTTCTAAGAGACTCTTGTGCTTAGTTCTAAGATTACTCAGTTCTTCAGTTAATTTATCCTTTTCAAGTTTCTCCTTTTCATACCCTTCAATCAAGGTGGCTGTGATTAGAATTAAATTTTCAGAAGAGTATGTATGTAAAGTTTCCTTGAGATCAGATAAACATACCTCTGCTGAACAGCCAGCTTCATCTCCATCAGTTGCCATGAGAGCGTCATCTGTAGAGCTCCTTCAGTCTTTCCCAGATTTTCTTGGCCGACTTACATTCAAGTATCCTTGCAAGCACATCATAGGTAAGTCCTCTTCTCAGGCACCATTCAGCCTTGGAATTTGCCTGTAACCAATCTAGGTCTTGAGGATCCAGTTCTTCCACTTTCTTTGGCACAAGGACTCCATTTGCTGCTCTCTTCACAGGGACATGAGGTCCTCTCTTCACGATCAACCACAAGCTGTAGTCAGTTGCTTGCAGGAAGGTCTTCATCTGTTTCTTCCAGTAATTGTACTGAGTCCCGTTGAACACCGGTGGCCTTGATGGAACTCTTCCTCCTTTGAATTCTCGAGGGTCTTCTTCATCAGAACTAATGTCTGTCATACCTGCTAGTGCCAGTGGTGCGTCGTCTTCAGACTCTTTTTCATGATCAGATTCACTATCAGTTGGTCCCCACGTGGCATAGAAGGCTTCCTTCCTCTTCCTCCGTTCTGCTCTGAAGTTTGGAGGCCGTCTTGACTTCTTTTTGTCTTTGTCATTCTCCTTTGTCATCTCCTTCTCCTTATCTTTAGCCACTCTGTTCTTCATCCACTCTATTTCCCACATAGGGCAATCCATGACAGCATGATCCTTCTTGAAGAACTTAAAACATCCAGAGTAATCTGGGCTATCAACTATGTTCTTTCTGCTAGAACTCTCCTTGTTGCCTCTTTTGAATCATTTGAACCTTCCCAGATTGAGCTTTTGTCTTAAGGCACTCACCATTGCTGTTTCAACTGATTGAAGATCAACATATTCATCAGCTTCTTCAGTTGCTTCCAGAGCAAGGGTCTTGTCCTTCTTTGCTGCGGGTTTAGCCTTTGAGTCCTTCATCATCTCATGGGTTTTCAAACTTCCAACCAGTTCTTCAAGCTTGATGGATCTCAGAGGTTTGGATTCAATGATGGCAGTCATCTTTGGTTCCCATGCTTCAGGCAGCATATTCAGGATTTTATCAACCATCTCTATTTCAGGCAATTCCATATCCAGAGATCTCATTTCATTTGTGATCATGGTCAGCCTGGTCATCATATCCTGAATTGATTCTTTTTCACCCATGGTGAACAGTTCAAATTGTCTCTTCAGCATTCTCCTTTTTGAGTCCTTCACTTCTGTGGTTCCTTCATGTGCAATCTGTAGGGCATCCCATATCTCCTTGGCCGTCTTATAAGATGATACTCGATTGAACTCCTCAGGGCCAAGACCACATATGACCAGTCGTTTGGCCTTATGATTCTTTTCTATCATCTTATAATCCGTCTCATTAAACTCTTCTTTCAGTTTAGGTTCTTGCGTGGTAGTAGTTCCTTCACCAACTATTTTAGTGGGAATTAGGTTTCCTTCAGAGACTATCAGCCAAAGTTGGTAGTCTTCAGCACATATGTAATTCTCCATCCTGTTCTTCCACCATGCATAGTATTGCCCATTAAACTGTGGGGGCCTCAGAACCGACTGTCCATCAGTGATGGTAGGCGGTGCACTCATCCTGATCCTTCTCAAGGTGTTAGCCTCACACGAGAAGACCTGCTCTGATACCACTTGTTATACTCTATGCACCTCATGAAGACACTAGAAGGGGGGGGGGGTTGAATAGTGTCTACCGCTTTTCGTCACAAGAACCTTGTTCTTCTATCATAGAACCTGGTTCTTGACTTATCTTTTATGCTGCCTTGAACACTATAACTCACACTGCCACACACACAAAGAACACAGGGATTTTACGTGGAAAACTCCTTGCTCAAGGGAGAAAAACCACGACCCACACTCTGGAATTTTAGAACTGAATCCACTAACACAGGAGCAACGTTTCTGATTACAAACTCTGTAACCAAGGGGCTATACTCTAGACCCTAATCACTATTCAAAGCTACACTCTAGCTTTTCTAGTAATTACACAAGAATTCACCTAATACATGTGCTTCTGTAATAAGCAAGTAGGTAAAACTATGAAAGCTCAAACGATGACAACTTACAACTCAATGAACCTAGACAAAATATCTAGACTCGATACACTGCATGCACTCAGTTGTCTTCTCCAGTTTACTCACGTAGAAAGATTGCAGATCTCCTTTGTATGCTCTCAACTCTCTGTTTGTGAATAACTGACTTGCGGCTGTCTCCACTACTTGTATTTATAAGGATCTTGAAACCCTAGTTGAGTTCTACCAGGAATCCTCTTAATTAAGGTAAGTCAGGATTCGTAGTAACTCTTTTCCTTATTGAAGTCCAACTCCTTTTCACACTTCGAAGACACAGCCTGGGCACCGCCTCTTTTAGTCTGACTAGGATGCATATACATTCACGCGCCACTACTCCTAGTTCCACAGGGATTTGCAACCCGTAATCTTTTCGATCAAGCGTGCCCTTTATCTTAAGGACTAGGTTCTCTGTGGGAACCTCTGAGTCCTTTGTTTGTCATACTTCAAAACCAGCTCTCAACATAATTAACTTATTGTTTATACCAAGGATTTGTCTAGCGGATGTAGAAGTTCGATTATGGATCTGGCAAAATTTAGTAACTTTAAATTGACATTTATATAATTAATTTATTTAAATAATATATTCAAAAACCAGCAAGCAACAAATTAAAGAATAAGGATTCAAAATTCATAAACATAAAATTTCTAATCTACCTCTAATTTGTCTATTACATGCAGGGGCAGACCCACAACCTTCCAAAGGATACCAATTAATACACCTTCACCGAAAATTTACACTATATATATAGGTATAGATTTTTTTTGTAGAAGTACATATGTTTAACTTGAGCCCCCTTGCAATGAGTTGGTGCAACAACTCAGCGGTTAAGGGGTCGCAAGAAGTGTCTGGGTTACTAGGTTTGAGTCCCCGCTTTAGCATTTTTTTTAGAACATTTAACAAGTTGACTATTTCTTTTAATAGCAGTAACCAAAACAACGTTGTTTTGGTTTTATTTTAACTTTTCCAGTTTTATTTTAACTTTTCCATAACATCAGACCTTGGGATCCTTAAACAAATCCCTAATTCTCCCAACAAAAAAAAACGTGAAGAAGAAAACCAACACAAAACAGCCCACGCCTGAGTCCTGACGCCACTAGTCCACTACTCTGCCACCTCCGGCCTACTCCATCGCTGGTCTCTATCAATGGCGCCCAAGGTACTTACGTTTTTTTCTTTGGAATATACATAATAGTAGCACTATATAATGCACAATTATATTGGTTTAGCCACTACAATATTTTTTCATGAAGTGATATGAAAGAAGAATGAATTCTTTCAAGAAAATAAAATTGTCAATAGAAGGAGAAATAATCTTTTTAGACTCCGGTTTGTGATAGTTATATATTTTATATAATTTTAGATATACAAATTATTATATATATTTATGTTTTTATATAAAATATATGGTATTATCTTCAAATTGTGCAAATACACAACACAGTCTTCCGGGAAAGAAAAGAACGCAAAAGCAAGAAAAGAGAAAAAAAGATGTCACCGATGCCATCAGTGGATCACATCAGTGAGAAAAGAATGAAGAAATGCCACCAATGGCATTAGTGAGTTCGCATTACTGGGAAAGAGGAAGAAAAGGTCACCGATGCCATCGGTGGTTCGCATTAGTGGGAAAATAACAAGGAAATGCCACCAATGGCATTAGTGACTTCACATTAGTGGGAAAAAGGAAGAAAAAGGCACCGATGCCATCGGTGGCTCGCATTAGTGGAAAAATGACAAGGAAATGCCATCAATGGCATTAGTGGCTTTGCATCGGTGGAGCTTTTGACATGCACGTTTCTCTATAAATAGCCTGCATTTGCTGAGAAGTGAGAGATCCCATCTTCTGTATAAAAAATAAACACCTCTCTATTAGCCTTATTTTAGTTTTACAAGTTGTTTCTTCTTTGTAGGAATATTATTTTCTTTTCTCCATAATGGAGTAATTTTCTTTGGTTGGGATATTAGTTGAAGCTTGATAAAGTTTTTATAATAGAAGTCTTGATTTTATTATATTCTTATGTTGGGGTTTTCTCTTTATCATCTTTATACACTAGGATTAACCATAATCTTTATCTTATTTCTTTCAATTCTAATTCTCACGGAGGAGTTGACTCAAATAAAATTATTGATTTAGTAAAAGCTAATCGAAAGAGTTTTTGCTCACTTGGTGTACTCAACTAAGATACTTCTTGTTTAAATCATTACTTTAGTCGGTTAACTACACTAATCGAAAGAGGTGTTATTAATCAATTATTGTTTAATGTCACTGACTATCAATAAATTAATAGTATAAGCGCGGGTGGTGCTATTAATATATTGTAGTTAAGTGAAGTGGTTGTATTAGAAATAAATGATCATTCTTTGAACAAGGTCTCTGTTTCACTGTCAATCGATTAACTACATTAACCGAAAGAGGTGTTATTAATTGGTTACTTTTATGTGATTTGGTTGTATTAGAAATAAGCGACCATGTCATTAAACGGATAAGAAATAATGAATTTTTGATTTTAATATAATAGTTTTATTTTGCTGATTCAAAGTATCCCAACCTTTATCTTTATTATCATTTATTTACTTTAAAAATCCATAAAATATTTACTCTACTGTTATTTAAATTTTTAAGACTATTAAATAACTCTCATATCACCAAATTGATTCTCTCAAATTGTGACAAAGACAATATATATTTGTAGCCTAGGTGGTTCCAATCTCTGTGGGACGATATCTTAAACTATACTATAATTTGACAGAGTACGAGCATAAAATCATATACGCCCAGAGCTCGTCAGTTAGACTCTGTATTCTGCTACTATTAGACTCTGTATTCTGGTACTATTAGACTCTGTGTCCTGCTTTTAGACATTGTGTTCTGCTTTTATACTCCGTGTTCTGCTAAATTTAGGCTCTGCTTTTAGACTATGTGCTATGTGTTTCGCTTTTAATTAAACTACTAAATTTTGAATATTATTCTAACTAAAGTCTCATTTCATAATTCAGTTATAAAAGTCATTGGATAATTTTTTCCATAAACAATCAAAACCAAGTTTGGTCTCTGATAATCAGCCCAATCAAGAAGAAAATGCAAAACAATCAGAAATACCACCCGAATCTTCTGAGAGACAAGAATTTGATTTAGATTTTTAAAGGTTGATCCAGCTGAAAGAATTCAAATCTTGGACTATCATCCAAATCATCGTGATACAATTAGAAGATCATATCTTCAAAAAGGTCCTTGTGAACCTCGGAGTCATAAATTTCCTCAAACAAACTTTTCAGGATATATGCGTCGTTTTAGTTTAGAGTGGTTTGATGTTTATCATGAATTGTTAGAGTACAATATAAGTAAAGATGCAACTTATTGTTTGTATTGTTATTTGTTTAAGGATGATAATATTCATCAAGGGGAAGGGGAAGTATGGTTTATAGTGGGATTTAGAACTTGGGAAAAAAAGAAGGCCTTTGAAAAACATAATGGTCCTATGAGTAGCATTCATAATCAATCAAAAAGGAAATGTCAAGATTTGATGCGGAATTAAAGGTCTATTATATCTGCATTTGATAGAAAATCTAATCAAGTTAAGCATGAGCATCGGGTTCAATTGAATGCTTCGGTGTAGTTAGACTTCTTATGAATCAGGGAATGACATTTCGAGGTCATGATAAATCTAAATCATCACTGAATAGAGGTTTTTTTCTTGAGATTCTATTATGGTATGCAAAAAGGTGTGATAACATTCGTGATTTTGTATTGGAACATGCTCCTCAAAATGATCAAATGACTTCTCCTAAAATTCAAAAAGATATTGTGACTGCATGTAAGAGTGAAACAGATAAAGCTATCATAGAGGATTTAAATGATGATTACTTTGATGAATCTTTTGATGTGTCACGCAAGGAGCAAATAGTTGTGGTTTTAAAATATGTTGATAGAAGGGGATTTGTGATGGAGCGCCTTATTGATATTATTCATGTTAAAGATTCTAGTGCCTCATCTCTCAAGAAGGCAATTGTAGACTTACTTTCTCACTATTCTTTGAGTCTATCTTATGTGTGTGGACGATATTACGATGGGGCAAGTAATATGCAGGGTCATATAAATGGTCTTAAAATGTTGATCAATCAAGAAAGTAGATTGGCTCATTCTATCCATTGTTTTTCGCTCACCAACTTCAATTAGCCCTTGTTGGGGTTTCTAAAATATATGTCCAAGTGGGTGAACTTGTGCTATTAGTTTCTAATATTTTGAATATGTTAAGTTCTTCTTTCAAGCGTATGGATGCATTTCAAGAATCTTAAAGAGAAAAAATTCAAGAGGCATTAGATATGGGTAAAGTTATAACTGGGAGGGGCTTGCTTCAAGAACTTGGTCTTATTAGAGCCGGTGACACTCGCTGGGGCTCTCACTACAAATCTGTTACCAATTTTATTAGCTTGTATGGTACTGTTGTTGATTTACTTGATTATATTGTTGATAATAGGTCTCCAGATGATAGAGCTAAGGCAACAGGATGTCTTACAAAGTGTCAATCATTTGATCTTGTTTTTATCTTGCATTTGATGAGAGATGTCTTAGGAATCACTGATGACCTTAGTAAATCTTACAGAAGAAGGAACAAGATATTGCAAATGCAATGCTACTTGTTGAAGTAGCAAAGAGAAGACTGCAAAAGTTAAGGGACCAAGAATGGGGTTTGCTCTTTGACATGGTGAAATTATTTTGCATCAAGTATGACATTTTAATGCCTAATTCTGATGAGCCATATGTTAGATCTAGAAGATCACGACATTTACCTACTGATTATAATGTATTACATTATTATCGTGTTGTTGTGTTCAACAAAATTATTGATTGGCAACTTCAAGAACGCAATAGTCGTTTTCATGAGGTGGCGACTGATTTGCTACATGGAGTTGCTTGTTTGAATCCAAATGACTCATTTTCTAGCTTTGATATCGGGAAGATAATGACAATGGCTAAGCTATATCCTGATGACTTTGACGAATCTAATATAGTTGCACTTGAGAATCAACTTGTTACTTACATTTGATGTTCGTGATCTTGATGAAAGATTCTCTGATCTAAATGGCCTTTGTGACCTTAAAAAAAATGGTGTAGACAAAGAAGCATATGACTTTTCCTCTTGTATTCTACTTAGTTAAACTTGCTCTGCTTCTACCAGTTTCCACCGCATCAGTTGAAAGAGCTTTTGTATTGGCTTAAATCTGATTAGAGCAACAAATCAAATTTGTATAGGGTTAACTAGCAATTATTCGTATCAAAATTGCAGAAAAGACAAGAATTCAAGTAAAGAACATATTATGTTATTTTTGGATACATAACATAATATTCACAAGGCTATTTATAGATTGCAAGGATAAGAACAACAATAAGTGTATTTTATGACCATTTATCCCATGTTATGATTGTGGCTGATCCATGGTTCCTCAATCAAATGTATAGAAACGGTCATCAGTTACAAACTGACCCACGATCCTTCCATTAAATGTATAGCAACGGTTGTCCGTTACAAAAGGTGTGAGCTCGTTCGTCATGAGGCAACATCCTTTCCGAGGGGTGAGCCTCATGCCTCGTGATGGTTGTCCGCTCATTACCTCGCGAGAAGGCTTGTGGCCATCCTCCATTTTATGCTCGAGGTAACTGGCCTCGGGGGCTGGACGAGCTTTCAAGAGCTCGTAGATAAATCATTCAACCATCCTAGCTACGAGCCCTGTTATTTAAACCTCATTAGTTTTTACCCAATACAGATAGTCCCCCCCCACCCGTCGGATAATAGTCAGAATTCTCCGAGGGGTGGAAATAAATCGGCGGGAGATAGACGTGGCAACTCGTGCGCCATGAATTTCGAATATGGCGGTTGTCACTCCATATTTCCATCCATCACACACGCCCTTCGCTGATTGAGCGCCACTTTTCGCTCCTCCTTCCCCATACAAACACAATAATAATTTTTCTTCCCCTTATAAATAGCCCAACTTGTTCCCTTTATCTCTTCACTTTCACCTTTTCTATTAACAGTGTTTCTTCACAACAATCCCTGCTTTTTAAACTCTTCCTTAATCAAAATTCCTTCAAACTTTCAACAAAAATGTCTGCTACTCACTCTGAAGAAGGAACTCTTGAGGTTGCCACCATGATCGTAGGTGACGAATTAGTAAATGTACTGATCCTCTTAAATGTTCTCCCACCGTCGGACGACAACACAGAGGCAACATCGCATCACGGTGATTTGATTCCTCGTCAACGCAAAGCCACCGCCAACCGTGACGACATTGGTGAGATAAGCTGCGAAGAAGAGGATGCTACTGCCGTAGAGGCTGGTGGTGTTGGACCTGAGATCTCAAACCCCGTGGGTGAGAATTCCCCTTTGAAATAATTGACTCCCGAGGACGTTATCCCCTCGAAACTTGATTTATCCAATGACTTCACGATGCAAACTCAAACCGAGGCTGATATCAGGAGAAGAAGGAGCATTCCTGTGGGGGATACCCCGAGCCTGATTACTCAAGCCAATATTCGCTTGGTTCGAGAGGATTATAAATGGGGCCCAGGGGTCCAAGTTAGTATCCCTGCCCCAGAGAGTCGAACTGGCAACATAGTTGATGGAATCTCTTTTGTTTACACCTACCCCTTCACGATAGGATTCACCCTTCATATTCATGAAATGGTCGATATCTTTTGTCGAACCTACGAGGTGTGCTTAGCTTAGATTAGACCCAGTTTTTGGAGGATCGTTCAATGCCTCGACTACTTGAGAAAAATGCTGGGGTTCCCTTTACTTTTGATCATTTTATTTACCTTTTTTCTCCTACTTTTCATAAGGACGGAGTCGTTCAACTCAATAAACGAGGCAGGTTCTCGTTGATCACCAAAGGCGAGGACACTGAAGACGGAGGGTGGAATGAATGCTTTGTGTTGCTGCCTACGAGCCTTCTTTCTTCGAGGCCTGGTTTCCTGAGAGATGGAATCAGAAGCGTAAGTTTTTGCTTCGATTATTTTTGTCAAACCTTTATTTCATCATCTTTCCTCTAACTATTAGCTTCATCACTTTTCAGCCAAGTCAGTTCCAATCACACCCCCTGAAAATTTGACGGCTTGGGTGCAAGCTACCATCAGAGCTAAGCCAAGGGAAGAAAGATCGTAGATGATTTTGGCTACATTGGACAAGAACCGATAGGCGTGCAAGCGCCACAGTGAGGCATTCATTCTTTATGTTGATTCATTCTCCTAAGGCTTTTTCTTCATTATCTTTTATTCTCCTCAGGTCTCTTTAGTAAAGCGATCACTGCCCCAAAAGAGAAGAAGAAAAAAGATAAGAAGAGAAAGGTCCCCAAGACAGGGGAATATTTGAACGAGCTCGAGGATCTGGTTGGATCCTACGGAAAGAAGAAATAAAAGAAGGAACAAAGAATTGCCCTGAGGGGCCATCAGGCCAAAGTAAACATATTCCCTTCCTTCTTCTTTATATCTAACTCCGTTATTCTTTGCCGACCCTTTCTTCTTTTCCTCTTTTATTATAGCTTCAAAGAAGAAAAAGCAATCCTCGAAGAAATCCTCTGCGGCCAAACGGGCCAGAGTGGAGGAAGGTGTCGCCCCCGAGGGGGTCACTCCCCCTCGTAGAGGATTAGTTAATGAGCCTGAAGAAATGGAAGCTCCAAAGGAGATCGAAACTATTGATCTCGAGACATCGGCCCAATCACCTGATAAGGTTGAAGGAACAACTCCCTCGTTGGTGGATAGAGGGAAGAGCGTGGATGAAAATCTTTCTGAGGAAGGGGCCTCACGAGCAACATCTGAGCCTGCTCGTGACCCGACTCCTCGAAGGCCAATCAGGACGATAAAGCTTCCTTCCGACCTTTGCCTATTAAACAACGATGTGGCAGTGCCCATTAGCTGTAGAGGATTCCTTGGACCATTGGAGTGTGAGCTCATCAGGAAATCTCCTATTGCCGAGCTGATGACTACCACAGCCCAGCATGTCATTTAGGTATTTTTCTTTCTCTTTTCTCTAGGCTCAGTTACTCCCTTTCTTGCCATAACTCCTTTGTTGATCCCTTGCAGGGGTACATTCATGCAATCAGAGCTGCTGAGATCGAGACTCATCGGGTTGCCATTTTGCAAGAAACCAAAGATGAGTGGGACCAAATAAGGAATGGCCTCCAGTCTCAAATAGTTGAATTGGAAAAGCGACTTCTCGAAGCCAAGATCGAATTGGATGATGCTCGGGTAGGTGCTGATAAGGCTGACCTCGAGGCGACCAAAGCTCATGAGATGACCTCTGCTACCGACGCTAGAATGGTTTCCTTGAAAGAGAGTTAGAAAAACGAGCTCGAAGCTGAACGCACGAGGATCACTGATGAGGCTAAGGCTATCCTCAGCAAAAATGGTGAAAAATACCGACCTGTGGTGAATGAGAGTTCCCTAAAGGTAAACGAGCTAACCGCGGAGAATGAGTGTCTCGAGGCTGAGTTAGCGACCCTTCAGGGTAGGATGGCTTCCTCTTCATCAAGGAAGAAGAGGAGAGCCACAAGAGCTAAGGTTGACAAGAACTGGGTTGTCATCCAGACGAGGCTAACGACTCTCAAACAATTCCGAGCATGAGCGAATCTGGATGAAGAAATAATCAAGGCTGAGAGCGATGCCGTGAAGGACCACCAACTATTGAACCAACTCCCATCGAGTAGTGAGAGTTCGAGTGAGGAGGAAAATGAGGGTTCAGATGCTTCAACTTCTGGGGCCGAAGAATGATGTCTTGTCAGTGTACTTTTTATTTTTTGTGTTCTAGGCCTTGAGCCGTTTGTACGCACTTTTATGGCCTTCGAGCCTTTTAATGAACATGATCATTCTTCTTAGTGTTTGCTTAATGCTTTTGATATATCGTTTGAATATTTGCTTGCAAGACTTAGATAATCTTTTGATAAATTCGAATGTAAGCTATTCGAATGTAAGCTAGCTTAGAATGACGTCTCGTTCCTGAGTGGGGCATAAATAAAAATTGGCCTTCATGCATTGGATAAAAGAGAAATTGAATCAGGTTTTATTCCATCAATGAGTTCGAGGCGATTTACATAAACTTTCAATCGTACTGAGACTTTGAACAAATTACAAAGCCATTTCGAGTAACGAATAGCTAGGCTAACTCTCTAGGGAACAGTCCCCGGTGTATGGATAACCGCTCAGAGTCCTCGATTCCCTTTGCCTCCCCCAGTGGTCGGGTGTGAAGAACGAAGAACCGAGCACTTGTACCGTTCGATCCGAGCATTTTGAGTACTATCATACTGATGCCATGGGTGAAGGATTATGTTTTGATGAAGGATATTGTTCCTTTATGTCAAAAATAATAACGCTTTAAATTAGAAACATTCCAATTCAAAGGCTCTTGGTTACCTCGAAGATCTTCAAGCTGATAAGACCCCTTTCCTGTCACGGCTTTAATTTGATATGGCCCTTCCCAATTTGCAGCCAATTTTCCTGCCATCTTCTCCTTTGTCGTTTGATTCGAAGACTTCAAGACGTAATCACCAACTTTAAAGGCTTTAAACTTAGCCTTTCTGTTCAAATAAGCTTCAATCTATTGGTCAATTTTTCAAATTTCACCGAATGCCTCAGCTTCTCCCCAGCTGGGGTTACAAGCACTAGTGCTAGCCCCGAGCCGTTGGAATTCGTTGCACCATCAGTGAAAAGTTTCCATACTCCATCAGCTAGACCCTTCGAAAGCAGATTTTCTTTTTCTGCCTCGGGGAGTATCCTAGCACTAAAGTCGGCAACGAAATCTGCAAACACTTGAGATTTTATAGCAGTCCGAGGCTGGTATGTAATATCGTATTCACTCAACTCAACCGCCCATTTAGATATCCTCCCCGGCAATTTAGGTTTGTGCAATATTGTTCTCAAGGGGAAGGTTGTAACTACAGCTATAGGATGGTATTGAAAATAAAGGCGAAGCTTTCGAGCCGCCATAATTAAAGCAAGCGCTAATTTCTCTAAATGAGGGTACCTTGTTTCAGCGTCGAGAAGAGTTTTGCTGACGTAATATTTTGTCTGTTGCTTCCCATCCTCTTCTCGAACCAGCACAGCACTAACAGCTACCTCGGAGATGGCCAAGTATACCAACAACGTCTCCCTATCTTTTGGCTTAGCGAACAACGGAGCGTTCGCCAGGTAGTGCTTTAGTTTCTTCAATGCCTCCTTACATTCGATAATCCACTCGAAGGTTGTGTTCTTTTTCAAAACAAAAAAGAACTTATGGCATCACTCGGATGACCTTGAAATGAACCTACTCAGCACAACAAGTCGACAGCCAGACGCTGAACTTCCTTTGGGCTCGTCAAATCTTCAGGGATTTCTTGTATAGCCTTTATTTTATCTGGATTTGCTTCGATGCCTCGTTCAGAGACGATAAACCCCAGGAATTTTCCCGAGTTGACCCCAAAGGCACACTTTTCGGGGTTCAGCTTCATACAATATTGTCTTAAGATTGCAAAGGCTTTCCTCAAATGATTTAAATGATTCTCCAAATGAATTGACTTCACGAGCATGTCATCTATGTAAGCTTCCATTGTTTTGCCGATTAATCTTTGAACATCTGACACACCAATCTTTGATAAGTCGCCCCTGCTTTCTTGAGATCGAAAGACATTACCTTGTAGCAATACGTCCCTTCATCAGTGATGAATGACGTTTTTTCCTCATCGCTTGGTTCCATCAAAATTTGATTATACCCCGAATACGCGTCCAAGAAGGTCAATAGTTTATGTCCAGCCATGGAGTCTATCAACCTGTCTATCTGGGGCAAGGGATAGGAATCCTTTGGACAGGCTTTGTTTAGGCCGGTGTAGTCAACGCACATTCGCCATTTACCATTTTTCTTCGGTACTACCACCACGTTGGCGAGCTAATCAGGGTATTTTACTTCCCTGATGAAGCCGTTATCAAGCAACCTCTTCGTTTCATCTTATATTGCTTTCTTCTTTACACATGCATGTTGTCTCTTCTTTTGCTTCACCAGGGAGTGTTTGGGATCCACGTTCAGTCTATGTGTCATTATTTATGGGTCAATCTCAATCATGTATGCGTGAGACCAAGCGAAGCAGTCGTCATTGGCCTTTAACAACTCAATAAGAGCTTTCTTTGACTTGTTATCCAATCCCGAGCCAACAAATGCCTTTCTTTCGACAGAGCGAAAGGCTCCAGCTCTTAGATGGTAAGATTCCTCAGCTTTTTGCTTCCGAGGTTCTTGTATGTACACTGGGGCCCTTTCTATTTTTTCTTGGGAAGCAATTTTGAGGACCGAGGTCTCCCCCTTGTCGGGCTTCGAGCCGGTTAATTGCAACGTGGATGATCCTCCTGAAGCCATCCCTTTTTCTTCAGCAATCGAACAGCTCACTCGAGCTATTCGTTGCTCTCCTCGTATGGCTTGAATTCCCCATGGAGTTGGGAATTTGACAACTTAATGTAAAGTAGATGGAATGGCTCCCATTTCATGAATCCATGGCTTGCCAAGGATCGCATTATAGGCCATATCTTTGGTCATTACTTGAAAAATAGTTTTCTTACAAACCCCCTCGGCAGTTGTGATGAGGACGACTTCCCTGGTGCAAGCAAAACCGAGGTTAAGCTAACACGAATGAAAATACGGAAGATAACAATGAAATAAAGATAGAAGCAAGACAAATCTTGCTTCGATTCAAAAGAACATTGAGGAACTCGTCTCAAGCTCGATCGAATCAGAGGTCAAGAATCACCTATACCAAGCAACAATCCTCAAGAAGAACAAGCTTCTTGCAAATTGAATGACCAAGAAGAAAATGTTCAAATGACTCACACCGAATGACACAAGTTCTTTAAATTCCCACAACAGGATTCGGCTCCATCGGAGACTCACAATAGCTACAGCTATGTTTGATCATTCAATGACAACTTCCTTACAATGAAATGTAAAGGAGTATATATAGACTACGCTAGGGATAAAACAATAAATGGTCACAGATGACCAATAAATCAAGCCACGCAGGGCTGAAGTAATGAGTGTTCGGCAGCCTTGACTTCGGTGCTCGGTTGCTTGCTCGAACTCATTTATCATCGGGCGCCCTCTTGACTTCGAACGCAATTTGTTGTGTTAGGTTCTGTGCTGCCCAGCGCCAAGGGTTGGTGTTCGGTCACTTTGTCCTCAGGCTCAAATTTGAGGATGTAGCCTTCGGCTTTAGCACTTTGCCCTTCTTCCTCCGAACACATGCTTCTTCCCGACCAAGCCAACTGAATGTGCATATCATGTAGCAACTTGGCTTGGCTTCGTGTCATTGGCCTCGGTGGATCATTCATTGACTTCGGTGGATTGTCGAGTACTTGATCAGCACTTCGGGTTGCATCATCCTCCCCTTTTTGAGAAGATTTCGTCCTCGAAATCGCTTCAGCATCTGTTCCCGGTACTTGTCACGACCCAAAATCCTATAGGCCGTGCGGGCACCCAAACCCAACTCATTGGGCGAACCCCTCTTAAGAACCACTTGACTTGCATATGAAATAACCAAATAAAAGAAATTATGAAAAGAATAGCGGAGTATGATATATAACCCAAATACACAACTAGGATCTTTGCAACCATGTTCTAAGTCCTCCCATGAATCATGAACATCTAAGGAGTCAATAAGGTTATACATCTCCGAATATAAAGAAATATAATCATTAATATTAACATAAAAATAATAAGGAAAGATGTCACCACAGGACAAAAGTGGTTCACCGCTAGATTAAAGGACGAGCAACTCCGTTTACCATAATGCTTGGTAGAACTCGATATCGAATCTGCCGAATATAAAACAATACGAAAAAAACAAAGAAAGTGGGTGAGTCAAAAGGACTCAGTAAGTGGGGACAGGGCTCCAAGTAGAATAACGAGTTGCAAATATATGAAAACTCAAACAACTCCAAGGTAACCAAAAAGTAAAGACAAAATCACTTAATTAACAAACAAGTAATATTCATACTTAATCATCAAAGTATTAAGACACATCCATTGTGACTTAATGATATGTATGGGACTATGTCATAATACAACAATATGCACAGAACTACCTCATGCTACAATAATATGTACAGAACCACTTCGTACCATAATAATCTGCATGGAAATTACATCGTGCGATGATAATTGTACGAAACATCGTACCACAATAATATGCACAGAACTACATCGTGCTATGATAATATGTACGGAACTACATCGTACCATAATAATATGCACGGAACTACATCGTGCGATGATAATATGTACGAAACATTGTACCACAATAATATGCATGGAACTACATCGTGCTATGATAATATGTACGGAACTACATCGTACCATAATAATATGCACGGAACTACATCGTGCGATGATAATATGTACGCAACATCGTACCACAATAACATGCACGGAACTACATCGTGCTATGATAATATGTACGGAACTATATCATACCATAATAATATGCACGGAACTACATCGTGCGATGATAATATGTACGAAACATCGTACTACAATAATATGCACAGAACTACATCGTGCTATGATAATATGTACGGAACTACATCGTACCATAATAATATGCACGGAACTACATCGTGCGATGATAATATGTACGAAACATCGTACCACAATAATATGCACGGAACTACATCGTGCTATGATAATATGTACGGAACTACATCGTACCATAATAATATGCACGGAACTACATCGTGTGATGATAATATGTACGAAACATTGTACCACAATAATATGCACGGAACTACATCGTGCTATGATAATATGTACGGAACTACATCATACCATAATAATATGCACGGAACTACATCGTGCTACGATAATAAATCAAGAAATAGTAATGAACTGTAGTTATACTTTTCAAATTAGTCTTGGCATAATAAGTATGCCCATTTCAGCAGCCATGCATGTAAGGAACACATACATAGACATCCAATGTGGAGAAAGTCCACCAAAGAAGGGATGTAAACCACTTACCTCAAGCCGATGATTGCTAACTAGCCCACGATCGCCCTTTCACGCCCAAATCCTTCCAAATAAGTCCACTTTATGCAAAATAATAAATAATACAATCAATATAAGCTTTCATACTAATTTTGATGACTGGATGACAAACGAGTCAAAAAGTCAATCCAAAAGTCAACCATGGACCCACATATCCGATTACCGGAACAAAATATATTTTTAGATTACTCATTCACCCACGAGTCCAAAAGTGTGGTTACTTTCTCAATTAAAGTCCATCTACATCATCAAATAGCTAATTTATCAATTTTCGGGTTTATGTTGAAAGTCAATTATTTATAAACACCTCAAATCTCAAATCCAATTCTACAATCATGTTACCCATTTGAAAACGAGTTTATACATACGAAAATCAAGTCAATCTGATATCGTTAACATTCCCAAATCCCCATATTATTCCACTTTTGAGTTAAAATTTAAGAACTTACTCAACTTCCCCAATTTCTCACAACCACTATTTATGACCAAAATAGGATTATCAAATTCAACCTTAGATATATCATAATCTAGCATAAACTCAATCAACTTCATTATTTTAAAGCAACTTATGAAATCTAATCAATTTTATGAACTTCTCAAGAGAGACCCATTAAACATTCTTCACAAGAAAACCCCAATTTCATACTTTAGCAATCATGGATTAAAGCTTAAACCAAAGGAATGAATCAAAGAAAAATACTTAGGTTATGGTTTAGACCTTACCCCATAGAAGAACATCCTTGAATACTTCCAATTCCAAACTTTCAAGATGAGAAAAACTCCATAAACATTAATAGCCAAAAATGCCTACTGTTCTGCCTCGTTTCTTGTACCAAACGATCCCAAAACTCACTTTTGATGCCTCCAATAGATTCCTTGTGAAAATCTAGTCAAGTTAGGCTTTTGAATCACTCCATTTGACCTTTTAATGAAGGAGATATGTTGGTTTCAATATTTGGAATAGTGCAGATTTTTAACTACGCAGTGAGTGGCAATTTCGTAAATAATCTAAAAATTCTGGCAACCCAATTCTTAGTAAAATTATCATAAATCCCTCATATGATGTCGAAACTTGATGATTTCAGTTTCTATGGTTTCCAAATTACGATACGGATATAATGATTTAGTCGAAATACGAATCAAAGGCCATTTTCTCAATATGGTAACTTTTATGCTCAAATTACGTCGAAACCGAAACCAAACTTATCCAAAACTCATCGAAACTTAACCAAACTTTGTGGACATGACCAAAATCATCATACAAACTTATTGGAACTAAAAAAAATATATCGACATGCATATCGGAGCTTCGATTTACCAAAATGACTGGGCGGGCCATTACAGTACTTGGCCTACAACACAAGGAATTAAGTCAGCAATATTGAAAGTGTTGGACACATTATACTCACTTGGGAGGTCGATCACGTAAGCATTGTTGTTAATCTTGCTCAGCACTTGAAATGGACCATCCCCTCGAGGTGCTAACTTTCCCTTTCTTTGGTTCGGGAATCGCTCTCTTCGAAAGTGAACCCAAACCCAATCTCCCTTCTTTAACTCCAACTTCTTTCGCCCCTTGTTCTTTTTCAATGCCACTTTGGCATAAGCTTCCTCAAGATTCTTCTTTGCCTTGGCGTGCAACTCGAGCAAAGCTTTGGCTCGGTGAGTACCTTCAAAATGAATAATAACATCTCGAGGCAATGGGGTTAGATAAAGTGGAATTAAAGGATTAAATCCGTACACATATTCGAACGGGGTCATATTTATCATTCGATGCACCGTTCGATTGTATGCAAACTTCATCATTGGCAAACGATCAGCCCAATTTCCGACCTTGCCTTTGGCCATTGCTCGAAGCAAAGATCCCAAGGTTCGGTTAACTACCTTGGTCTGTCCATCAGTCTGAGGATGGTGAGACGTCGAGAATAGTAGTTTGGTGCCGACGGCACCCCATAAATATTTCCAAAAATGAATCAAGAACTTCGAGCCTCGATCACTCACAATTGTACGTGGCACACCATGCAATTTTAACATATAAGCAATAAACAAAGAAGCAACATGTTGTGCACAATCGCATTTCTTGCAAGGAATAAAGTGAGCCATTTTGGAAAATCTGTCCACGACAACGAAGATGCTATCATGTCCTTCCCCCGACCTCGGTAACCCCAACACAAAGTCCATGGATATATCAACCCAAGGTCGATTAGGCACAGGCAATGGGGTATACAAACCATGAGGGTTGGACTTCGATTTAGCTTTCTTCCAAACGAGACAAGCGTTGCAAAGCTTTTCCACATCTCGTCGTATTTTTGGCCAATAGAACTGCTCGGTTAAGATACCGAGAGTTTTGTCGACACCGAAGTGTCCCATCAAGCCTCCAGAGTGAGCTTCTCGAACCAAAATCTCTCTTCACGATGACACAAGCACACAAACCCTCCCATTCTTGAAGAGGTAGCCATCGTGCCACTGATATTTTTCAACCCTTCGGCCACTCAAGATTGCTTCGCGAACGCATTTTAGTTTGGGATCATCTTCGTACATCGATTTAATGCTTTCGAATCCCATGAGCCTCGAGGCGAGAGTGGTCGCTAAGGAAAATTATCTTGATACCGCATCGGCCACAACATTGTCTTTTCCCTTTTTGTAATGAATTACATAGGGAAAACTTTCAATGAATTCAACCCATTTGGCATGTCTTCGATTCAATTTCTCCTGACCTCGGAGATGCTTCAAAGATTCATGATCACTTTTATTCACAAACTCTCGAGGCCACAAATAATGCTGCCAATGGGCGAGTGCTCGAACGAGGGCATACAATTCCTTGTCATACGTAGAGTAGTTCAAGGTTGCACTCTTAAGCTTTTCGCTAAAGTAAGCGATCGGCTTCGATTCTTGCATAAGAACTCCTCCAATCCCAACTCCAGATGCATCACACTCGACGTCGAATGCTTTGCCAAAGTCAGGGAGTTGCAACAACGGGGCAAAGCAAAGCCTCCGTTTCAACTCTTTGAAAGCCCTTTCTTGGGACTCCCCCACACAAATGGATGGTCTTTCTTTACCAGCTCGGTCAATGGAGCTGCCACGGTGCTAAAGTCACGAACAAACCTTCGGTAAAAGCTAGCTAACCCATAGAAGCTACAAACTTGCAATACCGAGGTTGGAGTTGGCCAATCTTTGATGGTTTCGACTTTTGACTCATCGACTTCAACACCATTAGCACTCACAACGAATCCTAGAAAGACTACAAACTCGACACAAAAGGCACATTTCTTGAAGTTAGCATATAACTTCTCTTCTCTAAGCTTATCAAGCACTAGCCTTAGGTGTTCGACATGTTCATCCACAGATTTGCTATAAATAAGGATGTCATCGAAGAAAATGACAACAAACTTATTTATGAACGGTTTGAGCACATAGTTCATCAGTCGCATGAATGTGCTCGGTGCGTTGGATAGGCTAAAAGGCATGTCACGACCCAGTATGGGACCGTGACCGGCGCTTAGGAACTAAGTCCCTAAACAAGCCTTATCAATATTCTACAGAAAATCGGGCAGAGCTTCCCCTGTTTTTAGGCCTATCCAAAATTTTACCTGCTTTAAACAAACAGAAAAACCCAGCACAATAACCAATATTCTTATGCATTAACAATAAAATACCACATTTATCTCCCACAAATTACGAGAACGTCTAACAGGATTGTGATAAGTTCATAAAGACCAAATACTCTCAAGACTAGCTTATAAATAAATAATCCAACTGACTAAAAGAATGACTGACAAATGACTAAATGGAGCGACTCTAAGAGTTTTCAAGAAAGACAATAATGAATAAATAAAGCTCTTGCTCACGCGAACTAATGCGGGGCTCACCAGGATTGTCAACTCGCGACTCTAAGAATGAAGATCCTCGGCTACGGCACCTGCTGTATCTGGAAGGAAAAATATAGCGAGGAGTGAGTCGCAACTCAGTGAGTAACAACGCTTATCCACAACCGTTTTAAGTGGGGACAAGTCAAAAACATGCCAGTATATCTTATGCAGACATATACATATAATTTAGTTGTCACTTTCAGAATAACAAACAGAAATCAGTCTTTTCAAGTACTTCTTGTAAACAGTAACCAATATCAAACCAGTAATAAATTCAGTAATCACTATATTAAATCAAGTATATAGGTTAGGGAGATTTCCAAGAACAAACCATGTAATCAGTATAAATTCCTCCCTGAGGAAATCAGTAACGGTAAGCTAGTTCTACCTTCCCACCAGCAAGGACTGTAACGGAAATCCAGAGTATACAAGGTGCACCAGGTCTAACGTACCCGTCGTTAGCTACGGGGTCTGTCAAGGCTCATCCCAAGATATATATTTTCTATACAAAGTAAAGGGGCATTTAAAGTAACAGTACAATATTCCAAATAGCGGTAAAACATATCAAGTAGCGGTAAAAAATCAAATCTTGTAATGGTAAAATAATTCAAATAATTATTTCGGTACATATCTTGTAAAAGGACTTGTCCCATGCAATTTAAATCATTCAGTAATATATTTTACTTCAAAATCAAGTAGAAACCATGCAGGTTATGGAAATACAAATTGCGGTAAGGTCATCACTCACAGTACAAACGCGCGTAGCTTAACCGTATCTTCCACGAGCAATTCACCACCTCATCCGGTCAATCTATAATCACATTGCATCGATCTCGAGTAGTTTTTCTTGTTTAGCATAGTTCATAGCTAATGTCAAAAACTCATTAGCCAAGTCCTTACTTATGCTGGGTATTAGAAATATTTCCTAGGTTTCTCCCTTTTCTGCTAATATCAATACTAGGTAAACAGCAATTACCAAGAATTTACAGTAACCTAGGCATAACATTCTTTTGTCTTGTTGCAATGTACTCACTGTATTATACATGTCAATTCTTCCCAAGCATTGTATAAGCTTAGGGCCTAACAAAAGTCACTGCCCAGGTATTCCATAGGTACTTTAAATTCTTTTATGCCTAGCAAGATTACACAAATCAGAGAATAAGATTAAAAAGACAATGGAAAGTTTACCCCTACCAAGCCAAAAATATCTCTCAGTTGAATGGTTCCCGCAAGACTTAACCCAAGTGCCTAACGAGCTCCTCTTTTCTCCAATTTTTCTCTTGCAATTGTTGAAATTATTGTAACTTTGGTAGGGGCTGCGTCACCCTTTCCCCTAATCCCCTGGTACCAATTCTATTTGTATTTAGACTGTACAGAGTCTCTGTTTTTGCTTAACTTCGTTTCTTTCTTCTTCTTTTTTTTAATAACTTATGAAATGACTAATTTGCCCTTATTTTAAATAGGGTATTACATTCTCTCCCCCTTTAGAAATTCGGTCTCCGAATTTAAGCTAAGAGCATACCTGTAGGGTAAAATAAGTGAGGATACTTGGCTCGCATATCATCTTCCATTTCCCAAGTGGCTTCCCTAGTAGTATGGTTTTTCCACAAAACTTTCACGAACACAATTTCTTTTCTCCGTAACTTTCTTATTTGGCTCTCAACTATGGCTATTGGTTCCTCCTCATAAGATAATTTCTCATTAAGCTGTATAGTCGGTGCCTCAAGCACATGAGAATCGTCTGGTACATACTTTCGTAGCATAGACACGTGAAACACAGGATGAATAAAAGATAACTCTGGAGGAAGAGCCAAATTGTAAGCAACAGCTCCAACTCGTTCAAGTATCTCATAGGGTCCTATGAATCTCGGGCTCAACTTCCCTCTTTTCTCGAATCGTGTCACGCCTTTCATCGGGGAAACTCGTAAGAACACACGATCCCCAACTGCAAACTCTAAGTCCCTTTTCCTCTTATCTGCATAAGACTTTTGTCTGCTTTGAGCTGTGAGCAATCTCTGCCTAATCAACTGGACCTTATCAATAGCTTCCTGTATCAGGTCTGGTCCTAAAACCTTAACTTCACCGGCTTCGAACCATCCAATTGGAGAACGACAACGCCTACCATATAAAGCCTCGTAAGGAGCCATCTGAATGCTTGCCTGATAGCTGTTGTTATAAGCAAACTCAGCTAAAGGCAAATAAGCATCCCAACTACCTCCAAAATCAATAATGCAAGCTCTCAACATGTCCTCCAATATCTGTATAGTGCGTTCAGACTGACCGTCGGTCTGAGGATGGAATGCAGTGCTAAGGTCTACTCTAATACCCAATTCTCTTTGAAAGGACCTCCAAAAGTGAGAAGTGAATTGTGATCCTCTGTCAGAGATAATGGACAGTGGAACTCCATGGAGTCGGACAATCTCATTCATGTATAACTGTGCATATCTCGCACCACTGTAAGTAGTTTTAACCGACAAAAAGTGTGCTGACTTTGTAAGCTGATCAACAATCACCCATACTGAATCATAACCTTTAAGTGTACGAGGTAGCCCAGTCACAAAATCCATGGTAACTCTTTCCCACTTCCACTCTGGAATCTCAAGCCGCTGTAGTAGTCCTGCGGGTCGTTGGTGCTCAGCTTTAACCTGTTGACAAGTCAAACAACTAGCAACAAAATTAGCAATATCTTTCTTCATACCTTCCCACCAATACAATTGCTTCAGGTCACAGTACATCTTAGTGGATCCAGGATGTATAGTGTATCTAGAATGGTGAGCTTCCTCGAGAATAACTCGTCTTAGCCCATCAATTTCTGGTACAGATAACCGGTTACCTAGTCGGAGAACCCCATTATCATCAACAATCATATTCTTGTTTTTACCAGCTAGGACTTCTTCTCGATATTTGCACAATCGTTCATCCTCGTACTGAGTGGCTTTAACATGTTCTACTAATGAAGACTTAGCTGGAACATAAGCCAATAATGCCCCTGATTTAGATAGACCGAACCTAATACCTGCACCTTCGACCCTGTGGATATCCTTGGCCAACTGTCTCTTTACGGGAGCTATATGTGCCAAACTACCCATGGACTTTCTGCTCAATGCATCAGCCACAACATTGGCCTTCCCTGGATGATATAGAATAGTGCAATCATAGTCCTTGAGAAGTTCCATCCAGCGACGCTGCCGAATGTTCAGATCTCTCTGCTGAAAAATGTACTTTAGGCTCTTGTGATCAGTATAAATTTCACATGTTTCTCCATACAAGTAGTGCCTCCAAATTTTCAGTGCAAATACAACAGCAGCCATTTCCAGATCATGAGTGGGATAATTCTATTCATTCTTCTTCAACTGTCGCGAAGCATAAGCTATCACACGGCCATTTTGCATGAGAACACACCCTAACCCCACTCTCGAAGCATCACAAAATACCGTGAATCCTCCCGAACCGGATGGTAAGGCTAGAACTGGCGCGGTGATCAAACATGTCTTGATCTTCTGGAAACTCCGCTCACATTCATCTGTCCACTGAAACTTTTCATTTTTCTGTGTTAGCTTGGTCAATGGTGCTGCTATTCTGGAAAAATCCTGCACAAAACGCCTATAGTAACCTGCTGATCCCAGAAAGCTGCGAATCTCTGTAGGAGTGTTGGGTCTGGGCCATTTCTGCACTGCTTCTGTCTTTCTAGGATCTACCAATATTCCATCCTTGGATACAACATGTCCAAGGAATGCTACTGAGTCTAGCCAAAATTCACACTTAGAGAACTTAGCATAAAGCTTATGTTCCCGCAATGTTTGCAGTACAACTCTCAGATGGGCCTCGTGTTCTTCTTGACTACGAGAATACACCAAGATATCGTCAATAAATACAATGACAAATCTGTCAAGAAACGGCTTGAACACCCTATTCATTAAATCCATAAATGCAGCTGGAGCATTAGTCAACCCCAAAGGCATCACAAGAAATTCATAATGCCCGTATCGAGTTCTGAAAGCTGTCTTAGGAATATCTTTGTCACTAACTCTGAGCTGATGATAACCAGATCGAAGATCAATCTTTGAGAAATGGGCAGCTCCCTGCAACTGATCAAACAGATCATCTATACGAGGTAAAGGGTATTTATTACGTACCGTTACCTTGTTCAGCTGTCAGTAGTCAATGCACATTCTTAGGGACCCATCTTTCTTCTTCACAAATAGCACTGGTGCACCCCAGGGGGATACACTTGGTCTGATAAATCCCTTGTTCAATAACTTCTGCAATTGTTCCTTTAGCTCCCTCAACTCCGCTGGTGCCATACGATATGGAGGAATCGATATGGGTTGCGTGTCAGGTGCTACATCAATGCCGAAATCTATATCCCGCACTGGAGGTAGTCCAGGTAAATCCTCAGGAAATACATCAGTGAACTCTTGCACCACTGGAACCATTTCCAAGCTAGGAGTCACATCACTTGTGTCTCTCACCATAGCTAAGAATGCCCAACAACCTTTCTTCACTAACTGCTGAGCTTTTACAAATGATATGACATTACACATTTCTAGAATTTGATCCCCTTTCAGAATAAAACTAGGTTCATTAGGCATCTCGAACTTAACTACCTTCGCATGACAATCGAGGGTAGCATGGCAAGAAGATAACCAATCCATACCCATCAACACGTCAAAATCAACCATATCCAGTACAATTAAATCAGCTAAGGTATCCCTACCCTCAACTCGAATCTGATAGGCACGATACACATATTCAACAAGTAAAGAATCTCCCACAGGATTAGCAACTAGAAAAAGATCATTCAATATTTCTGGTTGTCTGTCAAACCTCAAAGCAAAGAATGAGGACACATAGGAGTGGGTAGATCCTGGATCAAACAATGCAAGTGCATCAAGTGAGCAAACAGAAAGAATACCTGTAACCACAGCATTTGAGGCCTGAGCATCTTGCCTAGTAAGTGCAAAAACTCTCGACTGGCCTCTACCAGCAGTCCCCTGTCCTCAATTACCCATGGCACGATCTCCGGCACCTCTGCCTCTGTTACCTCTACCAGCAGTACCTGTATTATTACGAGCAGTCTGCGTAGATGCCGCTGCCTGCACAGAAGCCTGGCTAAACTCTCTCTGAGGATGAGGGCAATCCTGTATGTGATGTCCCAACTTGCCACACCGGAAGCACCCTCCAGTCAGAACACGACACGGACCCCAATGTGATCTACCACAAGTCTGACATACTGAATCAGTAGCATATATCTGTCCAGAGCTATAATGTCCAGATGTTAATGGTAGCCCCTTAGCATTATCTTTGTGAGCAGGTGCTCTAACGGATGGCTGGGAAACCAAGTTTGCCCCTGTCTGAAAACCCTGTCGCTGTACCTGATTCCCTGCTCTACGGTCTGTGCTAACTCCCTCAGTGAAAGATCCCCCAGTCTTAGCCTTCTTATATGAATCTTTAGCTGCCCGTGATTCACGACCCCTGTTTTCAATCTTTCTAGCAAGGTCAAGTGCATCAGAGTAATTCAGATTCTTCATCTGCGGAGCAACTGCATTGAATAAATGATCAACCAACCCATCAACAAACCTATGAACCCGAGATGTTTCATTAGGCACTAAGTTAGGTGCATATCTAGCCAGCTTAGTAAACTTAGTGTTATATGTCGATACATCCATATCTGGAGTCTGAACTAATCTCTCAAACTGCCTAGCATATTCCTTCCTCAGACTTTCAGGGAGAAAACGATCCATGAACAACTTAGTAAACTCATCCCATGTCAACCGTGCTGCTTCTGTGGGCCTTTCTAAAAGTACAGTTTCATACCAAGTATTAGCTGTATCCTCCAACTTGTATGCTGCAAGTTCCACGGATCTCTCACTAGAACATCCAAGAGCACGCAACGCCTTAAGTGTACCATCCAAGAAACTCTGAGGATCCTCTGTAGTGTCAGAACCCGTGAACCTTGGTGGTTTCAGTTTCAAGAACTCTGGTAAGGACACTTCTCTGTTACCAAAAATCTGAGTCTGTCTCTGAGCCTGAGCCTGAGTCTGTGACTGAGCCTGAGTGTGTGGCTGAGCCTGAGTCTATGTCTGTGCCTGAGTCTGTGTCTGTGCCTGAGTCTGTGTCTGTGTCTGAGTCTGAGCCTGTGTAGGTGCCTGAGGTTGCGTTGGAGCAACATTCTATTGACTAGCCCTTTCCTGTCTATCTATTCTGGCATTCAAGAGTTCAATGGACCTTTGCATAGCATTAAGTGCCTCAATAGTAGCATTCTCATATGACGGTGGAGGTGGATTATCCTCAATTTTTGGAGTAGGCTCTCTTGTAGCTCTTGTAGCAGCACCAGCCCGCGTAGTAGCAGCTTGGCCTCGTCCCTGAGTATTACCTCCTTTCCTAGCTGAGGTAGATGACGGCCCAGCAGTGGAGGAATTCGGAGCAGCTCGGGCCGCCTTTTTAGATCTTGTCTTACCAGCCATCTGAGTAATAGAATGACTAACGTTAGATTCATCTATTTAGCAGTAGTCATTTCACACGTACGGAAGGAACAAGAAAGAAAGAAAGACACGAAACATCCTATCACGCCCTCGCAGAATAACGATTATGGGAATGGTCTGCAACATAACCATAATAGAGATTCTACTACTGACGTGTGCTCCATTAGTTACAGGAATAACCTAGGGCTCTGATACCAACTTTGTCACGACCCAGTTTGGGACCGTGACCGGCGCTTAGGAACTAAGTCCCTAAACAAGCCTTATCAATATTCTACAGAAAATCGGGCAGAGCTTACCCTGTTTTTAGGCCTATCCAAAATTTTACCTGCTTTAAACAAACAGAAAACCCAGCACAACAACCAATATTCTTACGCATTAACAATAAAATACCACATTTATCTCCCACAAACTACGAGAACGTCTAACAGGATTGTGAAAAGTTCATAAAGACCAAATACTCTCAAGACTAGCGTATAAATAAATAATCCAACTGACTAAAAGAATGACTGACAAATGACTAAATAGAGCGACTCTAAGAGTTTTCAAGAAAGACAATAATGAATAATAAAGCTCTTGCCCACGCGAACTAATGCGGGGCTCACCAGGATTGTCAACTCGCGACTCTAAGAATGAAGATCCTCGGCTACGGCACCTGCTGTATCTGGAAGGAAAAATATAGCGAGGAGTGAGTCGCAACTCAGTGAGTAACAATGCTTATCCACAACCGTTTTAAGTGGGGACAAGTCAAAAACATGCCAGTATATCTTATGCAGACATATACATATAATTTAGTTGTCACTTTCAGAATAACAAACAGAAATTAGTCTTTTCAAGTACTTCTTGTAAACAGTAACCAATATCAAACCAGTAATAAATTCAGTAATCACTATATTAAATCAAGTATATAGGTTAGGGAGATTTCCAAGAACAAACCATGTAATCAGTATAAATTCCTCCCTGAGGAAATCAGTAACGGTAAGCTAGTTCTACCTTCCCACCAGCAAGGACTGTAACGGAAATCCAGAGTATACAAGGTGCACCAGGTCTAACGTACCCGTCGTTAGCTACGGGGTCTGTCAAGGCTCATCCCAAGATATATATTTTCTATACAAAGTAAAGGGGCATTTCAAGTAACAGTACAATATTCCAAATAGCGGTAAAACATGTCAAGTAGCGGTAAAAAAATCAAATCTTGTAATGGTAAAATAATTCAAATAATTATTTCGGTACATATCTTGTAAAAGGACTTGTCCCATGCAATTTAAATCATTCAGTAATATATTTTACTTCAAAATCAAGTAGAAACCATGCAGGTTATGGAAATACAAATTGCGGTAAGGTCATCACTCACAGTACAAATGCGCGTAGCTTAACCGTATCTTCCACGAGCAATTCACCACCTCATCCGGTTAATCTATAATCACATTGCATCGATCTCGAGTAGTTTTTCTTGTTTAGCATAGTTCATAGCTAATGCCAAAAACTCATTAGCCAAGTCCTTACTTATGCTGGGTATTAGAAATATTTCCTAGGTTTCTCCCTTTTCTGCTAATATCAATACTAGGTAAACAGCAATTACCAAGAATTTACAGTAACCTAGGAATAACATTCTTTTGTCTTGTTGCAATGTACTCACTGTATTATACATGTCAATTCTTCCCAAGCATTGTATAAGCTTAGGGCCTAACAAAAGTCACTGCCCAGGTATTCCATAGGTACTTTAAATTCTTTTATGCCTAGCAAGATTACACAAATCAGAGAATAAGATTAAAAAGACAATGGAAAGTTTACCCCTACCAAGCCAAAAATGTCTCTCAGTTGAATGGTTCCCGCAAGACTTAACTCAAGTGCCTAACGAGCTCCTCTTTTCTCAAATTTTTCTCTTGCAATTGTTGAAATTGTTGTAACTTTGGTAGGGGCTGCGTCACCCTTTCCCCTAATCCCCTGGTACCAATTCTATTTATATTTAGACTGTACAGAGTCTCTGTTTTTGCTTAACTTCGTTTCTTTCTTCTTCTTTTTTTTTTAATAACTTATGAAATGACTAATTTGCCCTTATTTTAAATAGGGTATTACAAAGCATCACCAACCATTCATAGAGACCGAATTTGGTCTTGAATGCAGTTTTCCACTCGTCTCCGGGTTTCATTCGGATTTGCTGGTAACGGGACCTGAGGTCTATCTTCGAAAAGCATGAAGAACCACTTAACTCATCTAGCATGTCATCTAATCGAGGGATAGGATGACGATACTTTACCGTTATTTTGTTGACTTCTCGGCAATCAACACACATTCGCCATGTTCCATCTTTCTGCGAGACAAGGATAACAGGAACGGTGCAAGGACTCAAGCTCTCTCGAACAAGGCCCTTATTCATCAACTCATCAACCTGCCTTTGGAGCTCTTTGGTGTCTTCGGGATTACACCACTATGCAGGTTTGTTGGGGATTTGAGACCCTGGTACGAAGTCAATTTAGTGCTCGATTTCTCTCAACGGAGGCAATCCACCTGGCATTTCTTCGGGAAACATGTCTCCGAAAACACTTTGTACAGCACTAGGCAAAGGGTTATCGTTAGAAAAATCATCATTAGAGTTTAGAAAGATACCCTTGTGCACGAGGCAAATCATCATCTGATCGTTTTCGTCGGCTCGTAGATACTCACCCGGTTGCATGATTGCACATATGTTTCTTACTTCGGGTGGTGAGTTGTCTTCGGCCATAATTTTGTTCCCATCGGAAGCTTAGCTTTAGCCGCTTCTTTCAACTCTTTCATTTGTTTATAGTCCTCGCTGACTTGCTTTGGAGACAAGGGTTTGAGTATGAAACTCTTCCCTTCGAGCTTAGCGGTGTAAGTGTTGGATCTTTCATTATAAACAATCGACCGATCATACTGCCATGGTCGTCCCAATAGCATATGACAAGCTTGCATCGGTACCACATCGAACATTATTTCATCTTGATATTCTCCAACTTTGAACTTGATCCACACTTGCTTGACAACCTTCAATTCTCCACACTCATTTAACCATTGTAATCTGTAAGGATGGGGATGTTTCAAGGTAGGTAGTCCCAATTGTGAAACCAAGGTTTGGCTCACCACGTTTGCACAACTACCCGAATCAATGATCGTCGAATAAACTTTCCCCCTCACTCGACATCGGGCATGGAAAAGATTTTCTCTTTGGTTGTCCTCTTCTTCAAGACTCATTCAGCTCAAATTCCTTCGAACTACAAGAAACATTTCCGGATGATCAGCTTCGGCAGCTTCATGACCATCATCATCTTCAGCTCGGTCAATCTCCTCGGAATTTTCCTCCTCGGTGTCACTCGCTTGCTCACAAACATCTCCATTGTCGAGCACAAGCATAACTCTGCGAGTTGAACACTCTTTTGCCATGTGACCATAACCTTTTCATTTGTGACACTGAATACTTAAAGCACTAGGAGAGTTAAGTTGAACTTTACCTCCCACTTCTCTTGGCTGGTTAACGATCACACCCCTCTCGAAGGGTTTCTTCGGCTCTCGAACAGTGTTAGCACTTGTTGGATTCGAACTCTTCCATTCTTTACCTCGGTTCAAAGCAGTTGAAGTAGTGACTCCTCGGTACCGGTTTGCTTTATCATCCTTAACCCATTTCTCAGCTTCGGTAGCAGTTTCAAACACATCTTCCAATGAGTGATACACATGCATTCTCAATTGAGATGACACATCCCGAGCCAAGCCATTTTTTAATCGAATGATGGCTTGCTCGTCATCTTCTTCTAAATCAAGATTCAATCGAATTCTCACGAACTCATCATGATAATCTTGAACTGACTTGGACCCTTGCTTCAACTCATAGAGCTTTTGAAGTTGAGTTTGCCGATACTTGGCACTCAAATACTTAGTGTCCATTGCTCTTTTCAACTGCACCCATGTGGTGACTTCGGGATAAACATTCCTTCATCTCAGCCTCTTGTCAGCCTCCCACCACGTTGATGCATACGCTTCAAACGAAGCAATAGCATGTGCAGCTTTTCTCTCTTCGGTCATCTCATTGGTTTCAAAGATTCGTTCCATTTTAAGCTTCCATTCAAGATACTCGTCCGGATCACTAGTTCCTCTGAAGGGTGGAATAGTGATCTTAACATTGTTCAAGTTTGAATCTCGAGCACCTCGAATCTATTCAGGATACTCATCATAATAGTCATCAGCCTCACGCTCAATATTTCGATCAACATTTGCGCCTCGGCCTCGACCTCGGAAATTTCCACGACCTCATTGAGCCTGCCTTCGTTGATTGATCGGTGGCTCATATTCATGTTCTCCTTTGGGAAATTCTCCCCCATCGACCCCTTCATCAACGACCACAACTTGTCTTCGGGCCATTGGAAGTGGTACTCTTTCACCTCGGGGAATACCCAAGTGTTGATATCCAGCTTGGGGATTGCCCAAGTTTTGTTGTTGTACTTGGGGATTGCCCAAGTGTTGTGTAGCTTGGGGATTGCCCATAGCTTCATTTCGAACAGCCTCACTGTTCAACTGATGTTGTCGAAGCTCAGCAAACGGCTCAGGTTTCATCGGAGTGGAATTGCTAGTTCCCGCGCCGGACCCAGGTAAGGCCACGGACACACTACCTTGCTCGAGTTGAGCTACTCGATCAGTCACTCCTCTTACTTCGGCACTGAGGCCTTGTATCGCAGCCATGAGATCGGCTAACGACACATCGGGCGCCTCAATGCCCTTTCCTTCGCCTCCATTTCCAGCCATGGTACCTGCACAATTCAAAGACCAATAAAAATGTTAAGGTTAGGAATCACCTCACACACTCCCTCACCTTTGTTGGGTGGTACTCGGGTCCACTCAACTTATGGGTTCGGTTTTTGGTCACTCAAGAACTTGTAGCCAATGGCTTCCTCGGTTGATCAACTTCTCTCAGTTCCTTCGAATTTGACAAGTTACATTGTCTCCTTCGGGAAGAGCCAATTGATTTTGACTCGATGGAACGGACGCTATTTACTCTGCGCTTCGGGAAGTCAAAGAATTTTATATGAAATTTGGACTTCGGCCACCCCACGCACGAGTTCCTATAAGCTCAAATGAGTTAGTACGACCTCGAGCAGGAAGAATTACTCCAGAGATCCACTAACTAGATTTATCGATCACAAGAAAAGTGAAATCCTAGGAGAATCTACCTTCGATTCCTCTTCGGAATCGTTTTCGAACACACCAACTCTTGTTCGTACAAAAGTGGTCCCTCCTTGGTACGGATAGGGTTTTACCTTATCCAATTTACCTTTTCTAGCCGACAAAATTTCACCTGGAGTTTTGAATGTAACAGTTTTACCCCTTCTTCTTCAATAGAACACTGACGCTTTTACTCCGGCGTACGGACAAACATACTTCGTTCACAGACCAAGGATTTTCACAGACTTTGGGTTGCCTTTTCAACTCCGGTATCAACAACGTCAGAGGAAATCAATTCAAGATTCCTTTGAGCTAAGAACAAGCTTAATGTCGTCCGTACACTGTTACAATGTAACAAGTTTTCGGCGTACGGACAAGGCTCAAATCACAGAACTTCGAATTTTAAGCACCAAACACAACCCAAGAACAATCAAGAACCACCAGTCTTCATCAATAACAACCAAAACACACTGGGGTTCGATATCAGTCACCACTACGTCGAAACAGTCCAAAAACCTTCGAGAAACCCTAGTCGACAATCGTGTACGACTGGTGCTCGTTGGAATCAGCAGATGACGGCGAGCAAGAATCAATGGTTGTTTGATTCAAACAACCAACAATCAAACCAGAATTTTTGAATTTTTCTTTTCTACTTTTTTTTTGGTAAAAACACCACATCAACAACAATCAACAACAAGGAAGAAAGCTGAAACTGAAAGAGAGCTTGGGCGATTGGTAGCCGCTTGTGACGTTCCCTGTGTTGAGCCAGAGTACGTGTTATTGTGGCCGGGTAAGCATATTATTGTTTTGGAAGCATATTATTGTTTTGGTCCAGTTGTCTCATCTTGTTATCCGCTTAACATGTTTATGTTATCAGTTTATCCGAGTATCCATTCCCATGTATAGTATAGTGCTGGTTCTGTTTTTGCGGATCATCCAGTTTCAGGGGAAACTCTACCGAAATTTTTATATAGAAGTACCATCCATCAGGCGGTGGTGTTTACGGCAAAGGTATGGAGTTGTGAACTTGAGATTTGCAGCTGTTTGGCAACTCGAAAGGGTAGTTGGTAGCTTAAGTCTGCCTACGTTCAGCTTTTAGCTAAATCTTCTTTAGTCCAGCAGACTGCGCGAGGATGGTTATTCCTATTCAAATGGCTGCACGAGTTTGTGCTTTAAGTGGAGGAGTCTTCCTCCAAATACTGAATGGTAATATTAAATCTCTGAGGTGTTGATACCACTTTTCTCACAACCCAAAGTAAGGCCACAGCAGAAATCTACAATGAGTGTCGATCATTGCTAAACCCACTAATAATCTATTAATGACAGAGATAAGCTGGCAACCTGATCATATATACGTACCTATCTGCTGAAAGTATAAAGTCTGGAAAGATGACACGACTTTAACTTGCTGGCAATTAGAACATTGAGCCACAAATTCTGCTATGTCACACTTCATTCCATCCCACTAATAAACCTACTTAAGATCATGGTACATCTTAGTCGAACCTGGATGAACAGTGTATTTGAAATAATTTGCCTCTATCATAATCTGTCCACGAATATCTGCAACATCAGGAACACAAAGTCTATCTTTATACATGGAAACACCGTCAGTAGTAACCCTGTATGGTGACTCCAATTTTCTTCTGGCTATCTGTCTGTATTCAACTAGAACTGGATCCTCATACTGACGCTGTTTTACTTCATGGAAATTTAGAGTTAAAGCTCTAGTGCAGCTTGTCGACAATCCATCATTGGTGTGTATATCTCTTTCACACCTCAATTCTTTAAGAAGTTACTTTAACATTATAAGTGAACATGTAATCAACTTTATTGCTGGTATTCTGCCTCGACTCCTGGTCCAACTACATATTTCTTTTATTTTCACTTTTTCAAGTCATAATATTTCCAATTCAAAGACAATACCCTGAAGTAGATGTTCAGTCTGAAGATCATTCCTGGTCTGCATCATACTATCTAGTATTATTTGCATGACCCTTATCCTTATATGATAGACCCTGTTCAGATGAACCTTTGACATACATTAGGATATGAGTAACTACATTCCCACAAGGAGCTTGCGGAACAACACTAACATCAGCTGAGATGTTGCATAGTGCGTTCGTAAAATATAATATAGCTTGCATCAAATCTTCTATAGTGTGTAATGACAAGGTACTTCAAAAGCTTCCCCTATTGCATCAAGTGTGAGCTAATTCTTAATTCCATCAACCTGTTCTATATCGAAAGGTATATCGAAGAGGTAATTGTCGACTGAATCATGTTAACCCATTCAAAGTTCCGTGTATCTTTGTTTCAAAAATGTAGAACTCTCCTCTCATGATCAAGGAAGGATCATCTTAGTCAGAATAATCCGGGCAATGGTGTTATCATATTATCCAGATATTTTTTATTCCAAGAGTTCGGTGTTCGTGTTATAGTTTTAATTCTGTAATCATGAGAAAAACTCTGTGGGATAATTTATGAAGGTCGTGCAAGTTCTTTTGTTATCTGCGTAAATCTTGCTTTAGATTTAGGCTCGTTCGAGGACGAACGAGAGTTTAAGTGGAGGAGAATGAAACGACCTTGGTCAGTCGTTTCGGAAGTTAGGACTCCGATTGGCGTGCTGATAATTTTAAAATATTCTTAATGTCCATTAGCACCTGTCTGTAAAATTTGAGCTAAATCAGACCTCGTTTGTTAGGCATCGGAGAAGATTTCAGTTTTTATTGACAATAAATATTAAAAAGAGATTTTTTAGCTCGGTTTTGCCGAATGAGCTCTGATTCGAAATCCGAAAGCGCCGTTAGATTCGTATGATTATTTGTGATTTTTGTAAACTTTCGAAAATAAATTTCGATATTGTTCGGCTAGTTTCCGCTAAAATGCCGAAAGTTAAAGAAATTGACTTCTTTTCCATTTAAATTCGCATCTTGAGTTTCGAGAGTCCGATTTGAAATCCGCCTTTGCGAGTATGTTACATATAATTTGTACAACTTGTATGCAAAAGTTGGAATTATTTCGAATATCGTAGGGCACCGTTTTAATTTTCGTTAAGAAAAGAAAATAAAATAAAAGAAAACAAAAAAAAGAGAAAAAGACAAAATTGGAAAAGTAAAGGTCGGTGGGGGTCCTAATCTATATATGATTAGGATGGAACAGAAACAAGAAACGACAGAGAGAAATACGACGAAGCAGAGAAAATTTTCAGAAAAAAATGCCAGAAAATGAGAAAAGGGACCGGGAAAAAGTAGAATTTTTACCCCGAAACATTCAGGTAATGATTCTAATATATTATTTGAGTTTATTACGTGTGTTTGAATATGTTTTAACGGTAAAATTTGAAATATTAGACATCGTTTTAATAAGTTCAATTAATAGTTTAAAGGGTCAAATGGACCCCGATAATGGAATTGATTATATATTCGTATTCAGTGAGTTATGGGCAACATATAAATGTAATTTATTTGGGGTTTGGTTATGTGACCATAAACCCTGTACATAGGCCTGACCTGCGTATTGCGTATGCGAATAGGGTATCAAGTTCCTACCTGGATTGCCCTAAGATGTGAGGAATGAAGCCTTTAGCCTAATTCGATATATTTTTCTGCTTATTGAACACAGTGGGATCGTTTGGCAATGGAACCAAAGGATAAAAGCGGTTATTGATTAGCAATGCTAACTTTTGGAAGAGGTAAGTGTTTATATCCATTTCTTTGGAGGCACCTGGCCTCGTGGATTTTCTACCACGTATTCCTTACGTGTGTAGCTGCCGATAGGCGTACTCATTACGCCTTAGCTTTGGATTTACATTGTATATTATATGTTATGTCCTATTGTTGGTATTGCAATGAGGATCTGAGCATTGTACCTTGGCTGTAAGTTGGCATCTACTTCCCGGCTGTCGATGAGAGTCCCGCGCCGGTGAAAGGTTATTATTGCATCACATTGCATTCATATGCATTATATGTCATTCATATGCATTACATTGCATATCATATTGGGTGCAGGAGTATTCCGCCCCAGGAGCAGGAGTATTCCGCTCCATTGTATCATATTGAGGGCAGGAGTATTCCGCCCCATGAGCAGGAGTATTCCGCTCCATTGTATTATATCGGGTGCAGGAGTATTCCGCCCCAAGAGAGTGCAGGAGTATTCCACCTCTGGTTTATATTATATCGGGTGCAGGAGTATTCCGCCCCAGGAGCAGGAGTATTCCGCTCCAGTTGGTTATCAGATTGGATTCCCCTCGAATGCAGGAGTATTCCGCTTCGAGATGGGAGGACGGGCACATGTGACCCTTTGCATCAGATTTCATTTCATCTCATTTCATTTCATTTTCATACCATTGCGTAGACTTGTGGTACATAACTACTGTTCTGCTCATACGTGCATTGCTTATTTGTTGATATGTTTCTGGCTCGTATTCCTGGCTGAGTTTAAGGTTTCATACGTGTTTCTAGTTATTATCTTTCTGATACCAACTGACACGACCCAGAATCTGGTTAGGTCGTGCGGGCACCCGACATCCTCCCCTAGACCTGTCGGGCGAACCCTTACTAATTTAATTTGGAAAATAAATATAACAATTCATAAATAAGGACAAGACTTAAAACAAAAACACAGACATATTGATACCTCTAAGCTGTACAAAAGAAATTACAGCTGACTGCCCAACATACTAGGTTTAGGGCTATCCAGACTAGACATCTAGGAGTACAGAAGAAGACAAATACCTCCTGAAGGGAGCAAACTGCAACTGAAATAATAAACAATAAACTGGTGGCCATCCGGAATGAAAGCTGGCTCACCCTGACAGCTGAAGTCGTCTTCACACCTTCACAACGTGGCGAACTCAATCCTGGAGCGAACTTGCCGAAACGAAATAGATAGACAAGAAACAAACAACAAACAAGGGTGAGTCAAAAGGACTCAATAAGTGGGGCAGACAGCCACCTCAAATAATAGGATAGCTAGCCAGGTAGAAAAGAAACAAATAAACCAAATTCCTCTTATTTAAATTATGAAAAGGCGGAGCCAGATAATAACTAGAAACACGTATGGAATCGCAAACTATTCAACAACCAGGAACGTAAGACAGCCAGAACATATAGGTATCCCGAACACATCAACAATCAGAAATACATCATGTTGCGGCGTGCAACCCGATCCATATATTCATCCTGTTGCGGCGTGCAACCCGATCCATATATTTATACCGCTGCGACGTGCAACCCGGTCCATATATTTATACCGCTGCGACGTGCAACCCGGTCCATATATTTATACCGTTGTGGCGTGCAACCCGATCCCCGCAACCCAAAATACGAGCCAGAAATATATAGACAAATAAGCAATGCACGTGTAAGCAGAACAGTAGTTATGTACCACAAGTCTACACAATGGTATGAAATGAGATGAAATGAAATAATGCAAAGGGTCACATGTGCCAAATGAATGGAGCGGAATCCTCCTGCTCCGAAGGCGGAATCCTCCTACCCTCAATATGATGCAATGGAGCGAAATCCTCCTGCTCCGAGGGCGGAATCCTCCTACCCTCAATATGATGCAATGGAGCGGAATCCTCCTGCTCCGAGGGCGGAATCCTCCTACCCTCAATATGATGCAATGGAGCGGAATCCTCCTGCTCCGGGGGCGGAATCCTCCTACCCTCAATATGATGCAATGGAGCGGAATCCTCCTGCTCCGGGGGCGGAATCCTCCTACCCTCAATATGATGCAATGGAGCGGAATCCTCCTGCTCCGGGGGCGGAATCCTCCTACCCTCAATATGATGCAATGGAGCGGGATCCTCCTGCTCCGGGGGCGGAATACTCCTGCACTCAATATGATATGCAATGTAATGCATATGAATGACATATAATGCATATGAATGAAATATGATGCAATAATAAACCCTTCACCAGCGCGGGACTCTCATAGACAGCCGGGAAATAGATGCCAACTCACAGCCAGAGTACAATGCTCAAATTCTCAATACAATACCAACAACAGGACATAACATATAATATACAAGGTAAATCAAAAGCTAAGGCGTAATGAGTACGCCTATCGGCAGCTACACACGTAAGGAACACGTGGTAGAAAATCCACGAGGCCAGGTGCCTCCAAAGAAATGGATATAAACACTTACCTCATTTAAATGCGACTCAAAAATCGCTTTGTCCTTTGGATTCATTGCCAAACGATCCCACTCTATTTAATAAGCAGAAAAATATATCAAATTAGGCTAAAGACTTCATTCCTCACATGTTAGGGCAATCCAGTTAGGAACCTGATATCGTATTTGCATACGCAATACGCAGGCCAGGCCTGTGTACAGGGTTTAAGGTCACATAACCAAACCCTAAATAATTTACATTTATATGTTGCTCATAACTCACTGAGTACGAATATATAATCAATTCCATTATCGGGGTCCATTTGACCCTTTAAACTACCAATTAAATCAGGAAAATAAATATTATAATTCATAAATAAGGACAAGACTTAAAAAAACATACCGACATACTGACACTTCTAAGCTGTACGAAAGAAAATTACAGCTGGCTACCCAATATGCTAGGTTTAGGGCTATCCAGACTAGACATCTAAGAGTACAAAAGAAGACAAATACCTCCTGAAGGGAGCAAAATGCAACTGAAATAACAACCAATGAACTGGTTGCCATCCGGAACAAAAGCTAGCTCACCCTGACAGCTGAAGTCGTCTTTGCTCCTTTAGAACGTGGCGAACTCAATCCTGGAGCGAACCTGCCGAAACGAAATAGATAGACAAGAAACAGACAACAAACAAGGGTAAGTCAAAAGGACTCAATAAGTGGGGCAGACTAGCCACCTCAAAGAATAGGATAGCTAGCCAGGGAGAAGAAACAGATAAACCAAATTCCTCTTATTTAAATTATGAAAAGGCAGAGCCAGATAATAACTAGAAACACGTATAGGATGACAAACTCATAAACAACCAGGAACGTAAGATAACCAAAACATATAGGTATCCCGAACACATCAACAATCAGAAAACACATCCTGTTGCGGCGTGCAACCCTATCCATATATTCATCCTGTTGCGGCGTGCAACCCGATCCATATATTCATACTGTCGCGGCGTGCAACCCGATCCATATATTCATACCGCTGCGACGTGAAACCCGATCCATATATTTATACCGTTGCAGCGTGCAACCCGAACCCCGCAACCCAGAATACGAGCCAGAAATATATAGAAAAATAAGCAATGCACGTATAAGCAGAACAGTAGTTATGTACCACAAGTCCACACAATGGTATGAAATGAAATGAAATGAGATGAAATGAAATGAAATGAAATCTGATGCAAAGGGTCACATGCGCAAAATGAATGGAGCAGAATCCTCCTGCCTTCCGTATGATGCAATGGAGCGGAATCCTCATGCTCCTAGGGCGGAATCCTCCTACCCTCAATATGATGCAATGGAGCGGAATCCTCCTGCTCCGAGGGCGGAATCCTCCTACCCTCAATATGATGCAATGGAGCGGAATCCTCCTGCTCCGAGGGCGGAATCCTCCTACCTTCAATATGATGCAATGGAGCGGAATCCTCCTGCTCCGAGGGCGGAATACTTCTACCCTCAATATGATATGCAATGTAATGCATATGAATGACATATAATGCATATGAATGCAATGTGATGCAATAATAACCCTTCACCGGCGCGAGACTCTCATCGACGGCCGGGAAGTAGATGTCAACTCACAGCCAGAGTACAATGCTCAGATCCTCAATGCAATACCAACAACAGGACATAACATATAATATAGAATGTAAATCCAAAGCTAAGGCGTAATGAGTACGCCTATCGGCAGCTACACACGTAAGGAATATGTGGTAGAAAATCCATGAGGCCAGGTGCCTCCAAAGAAATGGATATAAATACTTACCTTATTACAAAGTTAGTACAGCCACTCAATAACCGCTTTGTCCTTTGGATTCATTGCCAAACGATCCCACTGTATTCAATAACCAGAAAAATATATCACATTAGGCTAAAGGCTTCATTCCTCACATCTTAGGGCAATCCAGGTAGGAACCTGATACCCTATTCGTATACGCAATACGCAGGCCAGACCTATATACAGGGTTTAAGGCCACATAACCAAACCCCAAATAAATTACATTTATAAGTTGCCCATAACTCACTGAGTACGAATATATAATCAATTTCATTATCGGGGTCCATTTGACCCTTTAAACTATCAATTTACGTCATTAGGGCGATGTCTAAGATCCCTACTTTTACCGTAAAAATATATTCAAACACACGTAATAAACTCAAATAATATATTAGGATCATTACCTGAATGTTTCAGGGTGAAAATTCTACTTTTCTCCGACCCCTTTTCTCATTTTCTGGAATCTTTTTCTTTTCTCAGCGTTTTCTTTCTCAATCTTGATTCTGTTTAGTTTTGTTCCGTATTCTATAGCTAATGGATATCTATATCCTTAGCACCGCCCATGGTGACATTTCCTTTTCTTTCTTTTCTTTTATTTTATTTTCTTTTCGCGATGAAAATTAGAACGGTACCCTACGATATTCGAAATAATCCCAACTTTTGCATACCAGTTATACAAAATATATGTAACATACTCGCGAAGGCGGATCTCAAATTGGACTCCCGAAACTCAAGATGCGAATTTAAATAGAAAAAGTCAATTTATTTAACTTTCGGCATTTTAGCGGAAACTAGCCGAACAACATCGAAATTCACTTTCGAAAGTTCATAAAAGTCACAAATAATCATACGAACCTAACGGCACTTTCGGATTTCGAATCGAAGCTCATTTGCCAAAACCGAGCTCAAAAATCTCTTTTTAATATTTATTGTCAATAAAAACTGACACCTTTTTTCGATGCCTACCAAACGAGTTCTGATTTAGCTCAAATTTTACAGACAGGTCCTAATGGACCTTATGAATAATTTAAAATTATCAGCACGCCAATCGGAGTCCTAACTTCCGAAACGACTGACCGAGGTCGTTTCATTCTCCTCCACTTAAACTCTCGTTCGTCCTCGAACGAGCCTAAATCTAAAGAAAATTTCGCACAGATAGCAAAAGAACTTGCACGACCTTCATAAGCTACTCCACGGGTATTATTTCCTGATTACAGGATCAGAATTATAACACGCATATCGAACTTTTGGAATAAAATATATCTGGATAATATGATAATACCATTACACAGCTTATTCTGACTAAGCTGATCCTTCCTCGATCACGAAAAGAGAGTTCTACATTTTCGAAGCAAAGATGCACGGAACTTTGAATGGGTTAACATGATCCAGCCGATAATCCCTCTTCAATATACCTTTCGATATTGAACAGGTCGATGGAACTAAGAATTCGCTCACGCTTGATGCAATAAGGGAAGCTTTGGAAGTACCTTGTTACTACACACTATAGAAGATTTGATGCAAGCTATATTATTTTTACGAATGCACTATACAACATCTCAATTGATTTAGTATTACCATTCAGTATTTGAAGGAAGACTCCTCCACTTAAAGCACAAACTCATACAGCTATTTGAATAGGAATAACCATTCTCGCACAGTCTGCTGGACTAAAGAAGATTTAGCTAAAAGCTGAACGTAGGCAGACCTAAGCTGCCAATTACCCTTTTGAGTTGCCAAACAGCTGCAACTCTCAAGTTCACAACTCCATACCTTTGCCGTAAACACCACCGCCTGATGGATGGTACTTCTATATAAAAATTTCGACAGAGTTTCCCCTGAAACTGGATGATCCGCAAAAACAGAACCAGCACTATACTATACATGGGAATGGATACCCGGATAAACTGATATTCAAACAATAATATGCTTACCTGACTACAATAACACGTACTCTGGCTCAACACAGGGAACGTCACAAGCGGCTACCAATCCGGTTCGAAACGCTAATAGAGTCATGTTATTCTACAAGTTTGTCTCGGTATAAAAGGGTTTTTTGGTAAATTGTCGGAGTTTTCTTTTTATAGGAAGGTTAAATTGACATAGATTTTGTTCCATAAAGCTCATTTAATGTCTATTTCTTCAATTGCGATTCTTCGGTTAGCCTGACCGGAAAGTAGTCTAGCTTCGGTAGCCAAATAAATAAGAAGAAGAGCTTCCTATAGTATCCTCAGTCTGTTGCCATCTCTTCTTCGTCCGGCACTAGTAAGTTTGAAAGAACAAACTCAAACCTTGCTTTGATACCAAGATGGTGCAAGCAAAACCGAGGTTAAGCTAACACGAATGAAAACGTGGAAGATAACAATGAAATAAAGATAGAAGCAAGACAAATCTTGCTTCGATTCAAAAGAACATTGAGGAACTCGTCTCAAGCTCGATCGAATCAGAGGTCAAGAATCACCTATACTAAGCAACAATCCTCAAGAAGAACAAGCTTCTTGCAAATTGAATGACCAAGAAGAAAATGTTCAAACAACTCACACCGAATGACACAAGTTCTTCAAATTCCCACAACGGGGTTCGGCTCCATCGGAGACTCACAATAGCTACAGCTATGTTTGATCACAAATGTAAAGGAGTATATATAGACTACGCTAGGGATAAAACAGTAAATGGTCATAGGTGACCAATAAAAGTAAGCCACACAGAGCTGAAGTAATGAGTGTTCGGCAGCCTTGACTTCGGTGCTCGGTTGCTTGCTCGAATTTATTTATCATCGAGCGCCCTCTTGACTTCGAACACAATTTGTTGTGTTCGGTTCTGTGCTGCCCAGTGCCAAGGGTTGGTGTTCGGTCACTTTGTCCTCGGGCTCGAATTTGAGGATGTAGCCTTTGGCTTTAGCACTTTGCCCTTCTTCCTCCGAACACATGCTTCTTCCCGACCAAGCCAACTGAATGTGCATATCATGTAGCAACTTAGCTTGGCTTCGTGTCATTGGCCTCGGTAGATCATTCATAGACTTCGGTGGATTGTCGAGCACTTGATCAGCACTTCGGGCTGCATCATTCCCCTACCATCTGCTCTATAGAGTTGTTGAACCCCATCAATGTGACTATTTTTGGGACGATAAGGTCCTCCATCCACATTTTCCTAACGTCTCTATAATTGATGATATTTACCAAGCTGCCAGGGTCGATCAAAACTCGTTTAATATCACAATCATTGATCCTCAGCGTGATTATTAGAGCATTGTGATGGGGAAAAATCACTCCCTCATAATCTTTCCCCGTCGAAGGTTATTTCGTTCTTCGCCCTGTCAGTTTGGGCCCTCTCTTCGGCGGTGACTGGCAGTTTGGCGAATTTTTTAGTGGAAGCGAAGTTAACACCATTCACTTTGCCCCCCCCCCCATTATAACTCTCACTGTCTTCTTAAGAGACTGTGCCCCAGTTATCATAGTCGTGTTACAAGAGCGCAAATTTTGGAACGAACTTTATTACCAGATTCCCCACAGACGACGCCAATTTGTGTTGGCCTAAATCTGATTAGAGCAATAAATCAAATTTGTATAGGGTTAACTAGCAATTATTCGTATCAAAATCGCGGAAAAGACCAGAATTCAAGTAAAGAAAACGAGACAAGAAATTGGAGATAAAGTATAAGTGTGTTTGATATATTTGTGGATACATTACATAATATTCACAAGGCTATTTATAGCTTGCAAGGATAAGAACAACAGTAAATATATTTTATGACCATTTATCCCACGTTATGATTATGGCTGATCCATGGTTCCTCAATCAAATGTATAGCAACGGCCATCAATTACAAACTGACCCACGATCCCTCCATTAAATGTATAGCAATGGTCGTCAGTTATAAAAGGTGTGAGCTCGTTCGTCGTAAGGCAACATCCTCTCCGAGGGGTGAGCCTCATACCTCGTGATGGTTGTCCGCTCATTACCCTCGCGAGAAGGCTTGTGGCCATCCTCCATTTTATGCTCGAGGTAACTGGCCTCAGGGGCTGGACGAGCTTTCAAGAGGTCGTAGATAATTAAATCATTCAACCCTCCTAGCTACGAGCCCTGTCATTTAAACCTCGTTGGTTTTTAGCCAATACAGCTTTTTTGGCAATAAAGTTTATCAAAAATGACTTGCGGAATCGAATGGATGAAATTTTTTTTAGTGGTTGCATGGTGCCTTAGGTAGAAAGATGTGTATTTACTACTATTTCTAACGATGCTATTGTAAAAATATTTCAAGAGATGAGAATTCATCTAGTACAATTGTAATAATATATTTATATTGTACTTTAACTAATAGAGTGGTGTTTTATTTTGACGACTTTTTAGTTGTGTATTTTTTAATATTTTGACACCCCTTAGCAGAATTTCTGGGTCTGCCACTAATTACATGATTGTATAACTTTTGTGACAATAAAGGCTGTGTGAGAAATCCCGCTTTTCTTCTTTTTCCACTTATAAAGATTCCTCTGAGAAAAAAATTCTGAAGCCAATAAAGAAAAATCTCAATTAGAAGATTGTGATTTATGAATGTTTGTGAAATTTAAAAGCTATTGATACAAGTTTGAAACTTGTAAAACTTCATTTCTTGAAATTGGATATACTTCTTTGAAGAAAGAATCACAGATTAATGTGGATATGAAATTATATTTGAAGGATGCGTAATTGGTTTTGGGCACAATTCCTCGAACTCGGCACTCTGCAGTCACCAAAGTGTACACATATTCGTAAATGATGCACAATAATTCCTATTCTTTTAAAATTCAAATTAGGTCAATAGGTCATAGTGGGACTTCGAATGTACTATCATTAAAAGCAAAGCGCGGAAATATAAGTAGGACAGCACTTTAGTTGAAAAAGTGGCAACAAAATAGCGTTCAAAATAATCAAATGATTTATTCAAACAATAAAACATATTTTGTATACATATGGAGATTCATAAAAGTGGTTTCGTACAATTTCTTAATAAGTTGTGTTAGAGCCTTAGAGGTTTTACGTTAAAGCAGAACTCATAATTTGGATCCCTAAAGGGATGGTAAAAATATCTTAGAAATTAGAATATACACTAGATCGATGTAAAGTGAACATGCAAAGTATTTTGTAAGAAGTTGAGGTGTAATATACAGAACAGAAGTATAGATTGCACACCTAATCCCTCTTGCAACACCTAATTCTCTCTTGTAAAAGCCTAAAGCGTAAAGAATGAGTAGCTATTTGTGTGATTGTGTCATGCATCCGGGACCCCATGCATGCACACACTAGTTGTGTGTGCTTTTTCTCTATCATCAATCATGCTACACTCAAGATACTTTAACTTTTATCTTTTTCTCAACTATATATGAAGTTTAATATGTTTATCTTTCTTCTCTTCTTTTTTTTCTATTATTAGGTCCTAATATAATTTCTAAGAAAATACCTTCAACAAGGAAAGGAAATATTTTTGCATAAAAATGTTGGGAGATTAATTAAAGTCACACTTTAAACTAATCAATCACAAACTCATTCATTTTTAGGAATGAATTAAATAGACAAAAAAAAAATCAATAGAACTGGGTACAAAAAATTATTATGTAATTTTCACTATCATATGCAACAATTACTTTCGAATTTTCCATTTTGACAATTTGGTTATTTTAGCGAGTGAGAGCGCTTTAATTGGGTTTGCTCATCAGAATTAGCTGATAAACATGCTTAGGTGTAGAAAGCTGATTTTGCAAATAAACAATTACTAGGTGTTTGAATGGAAGTGTTAGAAATATATGAGCTTTTTCACCATTTATTAGCAGAACATGTGGTGTAGTCATGCTGTATATATGCATATATATAGGTGCGGATATGAACATTAGGTCGCCAAACCGGTAGCTTTAGCTTAAATTATGTATATGTATTGAAAATCACTAAGTATGTACATAGTAAGCTAAGAACCCGTTAGCATAAATGGATTGTGGGTTCGGTGTCAAGCTATGACATGTACACTATAAATTCTAGATTTGTCTCTTTATGCACACACCCGTTTTGATTAATAAAAGCATAATTTATGTTGACGACAAGACCATTTCCTAAGGTAAAATTGTGTATCAGATTTAGTGCTTATACGATGGTACATGTTAACGTTCTAATAATTTGAAAATTACAAGCATTAGATTAACTGATCAAGACGTTCAACTAAAGAGAAAGTTTATTAATGTAGTCTGTCAGCCCTAAACTGAATCATCAAGTGCACTAATAATTATGTTTTGAATAGCACGCATACAAAGTATTAAATTGGATTTTTAGTAAATTATTACTGTGTATATAAACTTAATATTTATATGGAACTTGTAGTAGCATAATGTTTTGTGATGAAGATAATAGAGAAATTGTTTATGTGACAAAACTTTATAAAGCACTCCGTGTATGAGAAAAAATGTATTATTGTGGAAAGACAAGTGTATGAATCAAGTGTATCTGGTCTATTACTTAAGTGATCATTAGGAAAAGGAGTCTTAATCAAGCCTAGTTCATTTTCAGTTTAATTTGCAGTACTGGACGTACGGCCATGCGATATACTTCATGCATTTATTCATGCTGCTAGATCACTTTACTCTATATATCCAACAAAATTCTAAGAAAAGTGAATTTGAGTGCCCTATTATTTTGTAAAATAATAGAGCAATAATTGTGCGGCAAAATTGTAAAAGTAGACCACCATCTAACGTTTTGCACAATTGAATAGTATAAAATTCAAGAAAACAAAAACAATTATGATTGTGGAAATAAAAGCACTCCTATATGTGATAGTATGAACAATTATTTTGCTGCCAAACTAAAAGCAAAAGCAAACTTTGATCAAATGCAGTCAACATAGTTCAGCTCAAGTTTGCTTTACTTATGCACTATAGCATATATTTCAGGTAATGCTAGATCACTTGACAGGATATATATAGTCACTATCTCAAATTTAGCTATCATCTTCACCTTTCTTCTTCTTTGACAAGTATGTATGTGTGATGTGACTCATATTACTCATGAGTCATAATTCTTGATTTTCCTTAACTTTTTAATTGTTAAAATTCCTTTGCTTAACAAGACTGGTTTTTCTCTCTAGTAGACTAGTGTTTTCTTCATTGGTATGTAAAGTTCTCTAAGCTTTTGAACTCCTTTATCTTTTTCACTGTTTTCATTTCATGATATGCTTTCTTGCCTCCTTTGTTTTGGTATCTTTTCAGCTTCTCCTACAAATGATCTTTTCCAATTCAAAATTTGAACTCTTCTTTTAAAACCTTTTTCTTTTCTTCTCAAGCAAGAACCTGTCACAGTTTTCAAACTCTGTTGAATTCTTGAATTCCAAATCTTGAGACTCTCTTGAGTTCTTGAACTAGTTAGTGAACAAGGGTGTTCAAAAAACAGATAAAGTTCTCTTTGTTTTTGTTATTTGCAAGTTTTGAGCGAGTTCTTGGAGAGCCTTTTGGATTCTTGAGATAGTTGGAGGAGTGTTAAAGCTCAAAAAAGATAGAAGATGATCATGGTGTTTTTGGAATGAAATATTTGGTTTTGGATACTTGATATGCAATTCTAAGAGACCTTTTTGAGTCCTAGGTGTAAAAGGAGATGGGAATTATAGGAATGAAAGTTGGTTTTTGGATTTCAATATTTTTGGGGTTTATGGTATTAGGGAAAGTATATGGAATTGGAGCAAACTGGGGAACACAAGCAACACATCCTCTGCCTCCATCTATTGTAGTAAAGTTGCTCAAGGACAATGGAATTCAGAAAGTGAAGCTGTTTGATGCAGATTCAGATATCTTTAAAGCACTCAGTGGCTCTGGCATTGAAGTTATGGTTGGAATCCCTAATGAAATGCTTTATAGTTTAGCTAACAGTTTGGGTGCTGCTGAGAAATGGGTTGAGAAGAATATCTCTTCGCATGTTTCTTCCAACAGTGTTGATATCAGGTAAATTTCTTACTTATTGACAGTAAAGATCGCCGTGTTGTAGTAGGTAATGTATCCTTACTTTTCCTGTCACTTATCTCATCTTCACGGATAGTTAATTAATTGTGGTTAACTTTTAAGTGACCTTAAGAGTAAACTTCTTTTAGTCCATAGGAGTAGTAAGTTAAACTCTTTCTGATTGTCCTCTTGTCTCATTCCCAATTTTAGTGAATATGCTTCTGGTACATCCACTGTTTTCTTTTCTTTTCTTTGAGGAATGTCTGAAGGATTCAGTTCTTCATTTATAGTATGTCTCAAACTTAATTGGAAGATTTATCTTATGTTGATGGTTGGATTAGTTAGATTATTGCAATTTTGTCTGAAATTGACATGAATGAAGTGACTTTGTTAAGCAGGCAAACTGGCTAGTTGATACATTTGTAACTAAATAAATTTATGTATCTCGATTGATTTGTTCGTTTCTAACTACACTTATAGTGAAGTGTTTGCCAGAGATTTTGTAGATATCGATTTGCTTTTACAAATAAACTTGTAGTACTTGGCTTATACGTAGTAGTAATATATTTGCTGGATTTCCAGGTTTTTTGAAGTATCTATTTATGATTAATTAACTACTACAAGATGTATATTATATGTAATGTAGTTACCATGTCATATTCTTGTACAGTCCTTATATTGAAAGTGGTATGTTTTCAAATCTCGCAACATAAGTAAATCCATATTTATATCAAATACTATAAGTTTGATCAATGACAATGATTTCTAAGAAATATATAGTAGATATCTGCACAACCCTTTCTAGAAACTTGAAGGAGCTGGACTAAAGGATTTGCAATTTGGAAAGTCATTAATCAATAACATACTCCACCAAGAAAATGAGTCTTTTCAGTAATAGATGTGTTTTGTTGGTGGAGTTGCTTCCTGTTAGTATCAACAGGGGGGCATTTGATTTATTATGTAATATAAATGAATACAATATTAAGCTGATGGTCCTTCCTCCATCCTCCCTAGTTTCACTTTTGAAAAATCTTCATACTACTATCCTCATATAGATTTGTACCCCTATATCAAAAGCCATGTTAAAAGAACACAAACAGAGAAGATCAAGAACAACTTGACATTTCTTCTATTAGAGAATTGTCAAGCTAGCTTGTTTATTATGGCAAAATTGCATGGAACATGTTGTGTCTAGTGAATCTAATGCTAACTTTAGCCTACTACAATGATGTTGCCTCAACTAATTGTCTTTTGACATGTCAATAGCAAACTTTTTCTTCCCTGCAGTTTTGCTAAGTAATTTTTCTTTACTGTTCAGATATGTTGCAGTTGGAAATGAACCGTTTCTATCATTTTTTAATGGAACATATCTGTCAACGACATTCCCAGCTCTTCAAAACATCCAGGCAGCACTCATAAAAGCCGGTCTTGGCAACAAAGTGAAAGTCACTATTCCTCTCAATGCTGATGTATATGAGAGTTCAAATGAACAACCTTCAACAGGTGACTTCAGGAAAGACATTCATGATCTTATGGTGAGCATTGTCAAGTTCTTGAATGACAATGGAGGTGCATTTACTGTCAATATCTACCCCTTTATAAGTCTCTACAACGATCCCAACTTTCCTGCTGACTATGCCTTTTTCGATGGATATTCAAGCCCCATCGATGACAATGGGAAAATTTACAACAACGTGTTCGATGCAAACCACGATACTCTTCTGTGGGCATTGCAGAAAAATGGATACCCAAATATGTCGATCATAATAGGGGAAATCGGATGGCCAACAGATGGTGACATTAATGCGAACTTGAAGGCTGCCCAGAAGTTCAACCAAGGATTGGTGACACATATATTAGGAGGAAAAGGGACTCCTATGAGACCTGGTCCTATAGATGCTTACCTGTTCAGTCTGATCGATGAGGACGCAAAAAGCATCCAGCCAGGTAACTTTGAACGCCATTGGGGAGTATTCAACTTCGATGGAACGCCTAAATACAATCTTTCCCTAGGTGCAAACAGTGGAGGTTTAGTACCAGCAAGTGGCGTTCGTTACCTGGCTCGCCAGTGGTGCGTATTGTCCCCCTCCGCCAGCCTTGATGATCCTAAGATAGGTGATAGTGTGGGCTATGCATGTTCACATGCTGATTGCACCAGCCTGGGGTATGGAACATCGTGCTCGGATCTGGATGCTCGTGGCAACATTTCGTATGCATTCAACAGTTACTATCAGGAAAATGACCAGTTAGCTACTGCCTGCAAGTTTCCAAATCTTTCCATAGTCACAAATACAGATCCATCACCACCAAGTGGAACCTGTAAATTCAAGGTCATGGTCCAAGGAAGTAAACCAAGCAGCCAAAAGAGCAATGCATTTACATCTAAGCCTGTCAATGTGATGTTTCTGGTTATAATATCTTTGTTGAGTGTTTTATAGAACTTTTTGAGTCATTTAAATAGTCCTGTCATTTGTGTTGAAACTGCCACCATGTACTTGTCTACTGGTATTACTCTGTTCCTTTGACACAATTCCTACTTGGATTTTTGGATGGTCTAATAACAGCCTTTTCACAAAGATATTCACAACTTCTTATAACTAGTTCAAAATTCTAAGAGCCCGTTTGGGTTGGCTTAAAAAAGGTAGCTTTGCACTTTTAAATGTTGGAGCTTATTTTTATAATAAACAGTTACGTGTTTGGATAGAAGTGCTGAAATTAAAAAAAAGTTGCTGAGATGTTTGGTAAAAAGTGTTTTTTATGTTAAATGATTAAAATATTTTTAAAATAAACAAAATATATATATATATATATATATAAAAATCTAGGGCATTTGTTAGTTAAGGTATTAGTAGAATTAGAAAAAATAATTAGGAATAAAATGGTAAAATAGTTGGTCAAACCAAAACAGACTTTTAGCTTTTTCTGAGCTTAAAAGCGCTTTTAAGCAGTAACCAAACACTCCTATGAGCTTTTAAGCCAAGCCAAACAGGCTCAATAAAAGTATAACTTACCAGTTACTACTTTCGATTCAGTATTTAAATGTGAGTTCTATCTATGAAGTCTGAAAAGACAATTTAAAATATTTGAAATCAGACAGTGTAACACATCTGAAGTATGAAAAACAGATTTCAGTACTTCAAAATTCGTACGCCAATTTTAGCCACATATTGGTGATACTTCCTATGAACGCTTTATCTTTAGTGAAAACTAAATACAAGTACTCCCTTTGTCCCATTTTGTTTGTCGTAGTTCGAATTTCGAGGATCAAACTTCTTAAATTTGACCGTAGATTAGGATATAAAATCTTTAACTTTTTTTAAATAAAATTTATAAATTTGAAAACTACATGAAAAGTACTATAAGTCACAATAAATTACAACTCAAAATATGTAAAAGATGTATATAAAAATTACGGTCAAAGATAAACTCGTTTGACTCTCAAAATCCGAACTACGACAAACAAAATGGGACGGAGGGAGTATGAAATTATTGTTGAGTATTTCAAATTAGGAAAGACAAGTGTACCATATGTGTCATCATTATATTAACCCATTGACAAGTGTGCCACATGTGTCATCATCATGTTATGCCATGACTAAGTATCTTGTTTTTCCTCAAAACTATGGGAGTAGAACATGGTTTCATCTAAACCCTTGGACAAGTGGTAAATGGGAATGACAAGTGGAATGAGAGGTGTCAGCCGATGGAGAATTTCTTCCATGCAACTTAGGCTATAAATAGCCAATAATTGTCACCACTTTCATTATCTAAAACCAAGAAAGCTAATCATTAGCTTATTTCCTAGTTCTTTTCCTAGACACTTTCATTATTAATCATTACCACCTACTCTACTAAACCATAGCCCCAACATCATTCTTGTGCCATTATTTACAAATTATACCAATTGTTCCTCCGCACTTGACTCGCTGGGTTAACAAAAATAATTCTGCTAATTCCTGATCCCTCTATTAATATAGAGGAAGGCTCGTTTTGATGCAGCCCGAACACGCGCCGATCAAGTGTTCGATCCACCAAGGCCAATGACACGAAGCCAAGCCAAGCTGTTGCACGATGTTCACATTCACTTGGCTTGGTCGAGGGAAAGCAATTGTTCCGAAGCTGAGTGGCCGGGCTCAAGAACCGAAGGCGTCATCTTCAAATTTGAGCCCGAGGACAAAGTGACCAAACACCAACTCTTGGCTCCGAGCAGCACAACACAACAAATTGTGTTCGAAGTCAAGTGAGCGCCCGATGACAATGAGTTCGAGCAAGCAACCAAGCACCGATGTCAAGGCTGCCGAACACACACTTAGCTCAGCCCTGCGTGGCTTATTATTATTGGTCACTTGTGACTGTTTACTGTATTACCTTTAGCCTAGTCTATAAATACTCCATTTACATTTCATTGTAAGGCAGTTATTGTTGAATGATCAAACATAGCAAGTGCTATTGTGAGTCTCCAATGGAGCCAAACCCCGACGTGGGATTTTAAAGAACTCGTGTCATTCGGTGTCTTCGATTGAACATTTTCTTCTTGGTCATTCAGTTTGCAAGAAGCTTGTTCTTCTTGAGGATTGTTGCATAGCATAGGTGCGTCTTGACCTTCATTCGGTTGAGCTTTGAGACAGGTTCCTCACTGTTCTTTCGAATCGAAGCAAGATTTGTCTTGCTTCTATCTTTTATTCTTGTTTTCTTCCGCGTTTGTTTCGTGTTTAGCTAAACCCACGGGTTTGCTTGCACCATCTTGGTATCAGAGCACGGTTTGGGCTTGTTTCTACAACCCCAAATTCTGTTCCAGTTATCTTTAAATTTTGTGCGTTTGTGTCTTTGTTTCCCATTTTGTGTTCTTGTTTTGTTTTGGAAACTGTTGGTGGTGTTATTTTACACAAAAAAAAAAGTAGAAAAAGAAAATTCAAAAATTTGGTTGATTTGTTGGTTGTTTGGATTAAACAACCATTGAATCTTGTTCACCACTGTCCGAGGACTGATTTGAGTACCTGTCGTACACCATCGGCGACTAGGGTTTCTCAACGATAATTTTGGACTGTTTTGAGCTTAGTGGTGACTGATTTGAACCCCATTTGAGATTGGTTGATACCGATGAAGATTGGTGGTTCTTGAGTATTTGTGGTTGTTTTGTGCTTAAAAATTTTCGAAGTCTATGAATTAAACCGTCGTCCGTACGCCGGAAAATTGTTACATTGTAACAGTGTACGGACACGAGGAGCTGAACCCTAGCTCGAAAGGCTTTGAATTGATTTCCTCCGATTGTTGTTGAAACGGAGACGAAAGCAACCCAAAAGCTTTGTTTGAAGTCGTGGTCAGTGAACGAAGTGAAAGCTGTCCGTACGCCGGAGCTAAAAGCTTCACTGTTCCATTGAAGGAAAAGGGGTAAAATTTTAAAATCCAAAAACCCCAGGTAAAAACGTATCGGCTTGAAAGGGGAAAGCGGATAAGGAAAAACCCTATCCGTACCAAGGAGGGACCACTCTTGTACGGACAAGAGTTGGTGTGTTCGAAAAAGATTCCGTAGAGGAATCGAAGGGTAGATTCTCCTAGGTTTTCACTTTTCTTGTGTTCGATAAATCTAGTTAGTGGATCTTTGGAGTAAATCTTTCCTACTCGAGGTCGTACTAACTCATTTTGAGCTTATAGGAATTCGTGCGTGGGGTGACCGAAGTCTAACTCTCGTAGAAATCCTTTTGACTCCCCGAAGCGCAAGAGTAAATAGCGTCCGTTCCATCGAGTCATATCAATTCACTCATCCCGAAGGAGACATTGTAACTTGTCAAATTCGAAGGAACTGAGAGAAGTTGATCAACCGAGGAAGCCATTGGCTACAAGTTCTTGAGTGACCAAAACCGAACCCCTAAATTGAGTGGACCCGAGTGCCACCCAACAAAGGTGAGGGAGTGTGTGAGGTGATTTCTAATCTTAACCTTGTACTTGGTCTTTAGTTTGTGCAGGTACCATGGCTGGGAATGGAGGCGAAGGAAAGGGCATTGAGAAGCCCGAGGTGTCGTTAGCCGATCTTCTCATGGCTGCGATACAAGGCATCAGTGCCGAAGTAAGAGGAGTGAGTGCTCGAGTAGCTAACCTCGAGCAAGGGAGTGTGTCCGTGGCCATGCATGGGTCCGGCGCTGGAACAAGCAGCTCCACTCCGATGAAACCTGAGCTGTATGCCGAGCTTGTTCGACAACATCAGTTGACGAGTGAGGCAATTCGAAGAGAACTCAACTTGGGCAATCCCCAAGCACATCAAAACTTGGGCATTCCCCGAGGAGAGAGGTTACCATTTCCGAAGTCCCGAAGAAACCTTGGTGCCGTTGTCGAAGAGGTTGACGAAGAGGGATTTCCCGAGGACGAATAAGAGTATGAGCCACCGTTTGGTCAACGAAGGCAGGCTCAACGAGGTCGTGGAAATTTTTGAGGTCGAGGCCGAGGCGCAAATGTTGAACGACATATTGAGCGTGAGGCTGATGATCACTATGATGAGTATCCCGAACCGATTCGAGGTGCTCGAGATTCAAACTTGAACAGTGTCAAGATCACTATTCCACCCTTCAAAGGAACTAGTGATCCGGATGAATATCTTGAATGGAAACTTAAAATGGAGCGAATCTTCGAAACCAATGAGATGACCGAAGAAAGGAAAGCTGCCCATGCCATTGCTTCGTTCGAAGCATACGCATCCACGTGGTGGGAAGCTGACAAGAGATTTAGATGGAGGAATGTTTATCCCGAAGTCACTACTTGGACACAGTTGAAAAGAGCAATGGATGCTAAGTACTTGAGTGCCAAGTATAGGCAGACTCAATTTCAAAAGCTCTATGAGATGAAGCAAGGGTCCAAGTCAGTTCAAGAGTATCATGATGAATTCTTGAGGATTCGATTGAATCTTGATGTGGACGAAGATGAAGAGCAAGCCACTATTCGGTTCAAAAATGGCTTGGCTCGGGAGGTGTCATCTCAATTGAGGCTACATGTATATCACACGGTGGAAGATATGTTTGAAGCTGCTACCGAAGCTGAAAAATTTCTTAAGGACGATAAAGCAAACCGGAATCGAGGAGTTACTACTTCTACTCTTTTGAACAGAGGAAAAGAATGGAAGAGTCCAAATCCAACAAGTGCAAACACTGTTCGAGATTCGAAAAAACCCTTCGAGAGGGGTGTGACCGTTAACCAATCAAGAGAAGTGGGAGGTAAAGTTCAACTCAACTCTCCTAGTGCTTCAAATGTTCAGTGTCATAAATGCAAAGGTTATGATCACATGGCAAAAGAGTGTCCAACTCGCAAAGTTATGCTTTTGCTCGAAGATGGAACCGTCCATGAGCAAGCAGTGACACCGAGGAGGAAAATATCGAGGAGATTGAACGAGCTGAAAATGATGATGGTCGTGAAGCTACCGAAGCTGATCATCCGGAAATGTTTCTTGTGGTTCGAAGGAATTTGAGCTGCATGACTCTCGAAGAGGAGGACAACCAAAGAGAGAATCTTTTCCATGCCCGATGTCGAGTGAGGGGGAAGGTGTGTTCGATGATTATTGACTCAGGTAGTTGTGCAAATGTAGTGAGCCAAACCTTGGTCTCGCAAATGGGACTACCTACTTTGAAGCATCCCCATCCTTACAAGTTGCAATGGTTAAATGAGTGTGGAGAATTGAGGGTTGTCAAACAAGTGTGGATCAAATTTAGAGTTGGAGAATATCAAGATGAGATGATGTTCGATGTGGTGCCGATGCAAGCTTGTCATATGCTATTGGGACGACCATGGCAGTATGATCGGTCGGTTGTTCACGATGGAAGATCCAACACTTACACTGCAAAGCTCGAAGGGAAGAGTTTCATACTCAAACCCTTGTCTCCGAAACAAGTCACCGAGGACTATAAAAGAATGAAAGAATTGAAAGAAGCGGCCAAAGCTAAGCTTCCGATGGGAACAAAAATTATGGCCGAAGACATTCATTCGCCGCCCGAAGTAAGAGGTATTTGTGCAATCATGCAACCGGGTGAGTATCTACGAGGCAACGACAACGATCAGATGATGATTTGCCTCGTGCACAAGGGTATCTTTCTAAACTCTAATGATGATTTTTCTAACGATAACCCTTTGCCTAGTGCTGTACAAAGTGTTTTGCAGGACTTCGGAGACATGTTTCCCAAAGAAATGCCAGGTGGATTACCTCCGTTGAGAGGAATCGAGCACCAAATTGACTTCGTACCGGGGTCACAAATCCCCAACAAACCTGCATACCGGTGTAATCCCGAAGACACCAAAGAGATCCAACGGCAGGTTGATGAGTTGTTGAACAAGGGCCTCGTTCGAGAGAGCTTGAGTCCTTGCGCCGTTCTTGTTATCCTTGTCCCGAAGAAAGATGGAACATGGCGAATGTGTGTTGATTGCCGAGCAGTCAACAAAATAACGGTAAAGTATCGTCATCCTATTCCTCGATTAGATGACATGCTAGACGAATTAAGTGGTTCTTCATGCTTTACGAAGATAGACCTCAGGTCCGGTTGCCACCAAATCCGAATGAAACCCGGAGACGAGTGGAAAATCGCATTCAAGACCAAATTCGGTCTTTATGAATGGTTGGTGATGCCTTTTGGCTTATCCAATGCACCGAGCACATTCATGCGACTGATGAACCATGTGCTCAAACCGTTCATAAATAAGTTTGTTGTCGTTTATTTCGATGAACATGTCGAACACCTAAGGCTAGTGCTCGATAAGCTTAGAGAAGAGAAGTTATATGCTAACTTCAAGAAATGTGCCTTTTGTGTCGAACGTGTAGTCTTTCTAGGATTCGTTGTCAGTGCTAATGGTGTCGAAGTCGACGAGTCAAAAGTTGAAGCCATCAAAGACTGGCCAACTCCGACCTCGGTATCATAAGTTCGTAGCTTCCATGGCTTAGCTAGCTTCTACCGAAGGTTTGTTAGTGACTTTAGCACCGTGGCGGCTCCTTTAACCGAGCTGGTTAAGAAAGACCATCCATTTGTGTGGGGAGAGTCCCAAGAGAGGGCTTTCCAAGAGTTGAAACGGAGGCTATGCTCTACCCCGTTGTTGCAACTCCCTGACTTCGGCAAAAGCATTCGAAGTCGAGTGTGATGCGTCCGGAGTTGGGATCGGAGGAGTGCTTATGCAAGAATCGAAGCTGATCGCTTACTTTAGCGAAAAGCTTAAGGGTGCAACCTTGAATTACTCTACGTATGATAAGGAGTTGTACGCCCTCGTTCGAGCACTCGCCCATTGGCATCATTATTTGTGGCCTCGAGAGTTTGTGATTAAAAGTGATCATGAGTCTTTGAAACATCTCCGAGGTCAGGAGAAATTGAACCGAAGGCATGCCAAGTGGGTTGAATTCATTGAGAGTTTTTCCTATGTAATTCATTACAAAAAGGGAAAAGACAATGTTGTGGCCGATGCGCTATCCAGAAAGTTTGCCTTAGCAACCACTCTCGCCTCTAGGCTCATGGGATTCGAAAGCATCAAGCTGATGTACGAAGACGATCCCAAGTTAAAATGCGTTCGAGATGCAATCCTGAGTGGCCGAAGGGTAGAGAAATATCAGTGGAACGATGGCTACCTCTTCAAGAATGGGAGGGTTTGTGTGCCAGTGTCATCGTGGAGAGAGCTCTTAGTTCGAGAAGCTCACTCCGGAGGCTTGATGGGACACTTCGGTGTCGACAAAACTCTTGGTATTTTAACCGAGCAGTTCCATTGGCCAAAAATGAGACGAGATGTGGAAAAACTTTGCAACGCTTGTCTCGTATGCAAGAAAGCTAAATCAAAGTCCAACCCTCATGGATTGTACACACCGTTGCCGGTGCCTGATCGACCTTGGGTTGATATATCCATGGACTTTGTCTTGGGGTTACCAAGATCGGGGGGAGGACATGATAGCATCTTCATTGTCGTGGATCGATTTTCCAAAATGGCTCACTTTATTCCTTGCAAGAAGTGTGATGATGCACAACATGTAGCTACATTGTTTATTTCTCATGTGTTAAAATTGCATGGTGTGCCTCGTACTATTGTGAGTGATCGAGAGTCAAAGTTCTTGAGTCATTTTTGGAAATGTTTGTGGGGTGCCCTCGGCACCAAATTACTATTCTCGACGTCTCACCATCCTCAGACTGATGGACAGACCGAGGTAGTTAACCGAACGTTGGGATCTTTGCTTCATGCAATGACCAAAGGTAAGGTCGGAAACTGGGCAGATCGTTTGCCCATGATGGAGTTTGCATACAATTGAACGGTGCATCGAATGATAAATATGACCCCGTTCGAATGTGTGTATGGTTTTAATTCTTTGATTCCACTTGATTTAACCCTCATTGCCTCGAGATTCTGTTATTGATTTTGAAGGTACTCGGAGAGCCGCTGCCTTGATCGAGTTGCATGCAAAAGTGAAGAAGAACCTCGAGGAAGCTTATGCAAAGGTCGCATCCAAGAAAAACAAAGGGCGTAAAAAGTTGGAATTAAAGAAGGGAGATTGGGTTTGGGTTCACTTCCGAAAGGAACGCTTCCCGAACCAAAGGAAAGAAAAGTTGGCTCCTCGAGGGGATGGTCCATTCCAAGTGCTGAGCAAAATCAACAACAATGCTTATGTGATCGACCTCCTTGGTGAATATAACGTGTCCAACACCTTTAATGTTGATGACTTAGTTCCTTGTGTTGTAGGTCAAACTTCGGAGGAAGAAGAAGGCTCGATTTCGAGGACGAAATCATCTCAAGAAGGGGAGGACGATGCATCCCGAACACGCGCCGATCAAGTATTCGATCCACCAAGGCCAATGACACGAAGCCAAGCCAAGCTGCTGCACGATGTTCACATTCACTTGGCTTGGTCGAGGGAAAACAATTATTCCGAAGCTGAGTGGCCGGGCTGAAGAACCGAAGGCGTCATCTTCAAATTTGAGCCCGAGGACAAAGTGACCGAACACCAACTCTTGGCTCCGAGCAGCACAACACAACAAATTGTGTTCGAAGTCAAGTGAGCGCCCAATGACAATGAGTTCGAGCAAGCAACCAAGCACCGATGTCAAGGCTGCCGAACACACACTTAGCTCAGCCCTGCGTGGCTTGTTATTATTGGTCACTTGTGACTGTTTACTGTATTACCCTTAGCCTAGTCTATAAATACTCCATTTACATTTCATTGTAAGGCAGTTATTGTTGAATGATCAAACATAGCAAGTGCTATTGTGAGTCTCCGATGGAGCCAAACCCCGACGTGGGATTTTAAAGAACTTGTGTCATTCGGTGTCTTCGATTGAACATTTTCTTCTTGGTCATTCAGTTTGCAAGAAGCTTGTTCTTCTTGAGGATTGTTTCATAGCATAGGTGCGTCTTGACCTTCATTCGGTTGAGCTTTGAGACAGGTTCCTCACTGTTCTTTCGAATCGAAGCAAGAGTTGTCTTGCTTCTATCTTTTATTCTTGTTTTCTTCCGTGTTTGTTTCGTGTTTAGCTAACCGACGGGTTTGCTTGCACCACGTTTATCCTGGGGAAATATTTCAGGCTGCTGACATAGTTTCTTAGGACAGTGCCCAGCACGACTCAGAGAACCATATATCTACGCAGAGATAATATAACTATATCCTTTTACTTTTATTGTATTCAACAATATTTTGCCGTACATTATTATTGTTGTTGTTATTACTATTGTCATTATTATTATTGTTGTTTTCCCCCATTGTGCCTACAATCTAAGAAACTATGGCAGGCAATAATGTTGGAAAAAATATTGTTGATATTATCAATGTCGGTGTTGCTCCCTCTACTCCAGGTGTGGTCGTTCCTCCATATGAGCGTAGTCATAATAGAGACAATATGAGGTATGTTAATAAGTCTCGAGGTTACAAGCCCAATAACCCCAATTATAAGAAAGAGAAAGACTATAATTTTTATTGTGAAAGAACTGGTTATTATGTCCGAAAAAATGTAAAGATGGCAAGAAATGACAAAAAATATAGAAATCCTCCGAAAGTTAATTTAGCTAAAGGAGATAAAATTATTGCGGCTGTCATTTCTCAAGTGAACATAGCACTACAAAAATTGGGTGGTAGACTCTGGGGCTACTCGGCACATCTGTGCAAATCAAGAAGCATTTACCTCCTATACCAATATAGGGGAAGATAATGAAGTAGTCTACCTTGGAGACTCAGGAACTGCTAAAGTTCTGGGTAAGGATAAAATAGTCCTGAAACTCACTTCGGGAAAAACTTTAGCCCTTGCGGATGTGCTGCATGTTCCTGATATTAGGACAAACTTGATTTCTGTAGCCTTATGATTAAAACCCGGGTTAAAGTGACATTTAAATCTGATAAGATTCTAATGACCAAAAATAATATTTTGGTCGGAAAGGGCTATTGTAACCAAGGACTTTTTGAACTTGATATTTCTAATATTATATATGAAAATACATCTGCGTCTGCTTATATGGTTGAGTCTATTTCTTTGTGGCTGCTAGACTAGGACATGTTAATATGTCATATATACAAAAAATGCATACAATGGGTTTAATACTTGGTTTACACTCAAATAAGATTGATAAATGTGAAATATGTTCTGAAGCTAAAATTACTAGAAAATCTTGTTTTCCTGTAAATAGAGAGACTGAATTATTATCTTTGATCCACACTGATTTAGGAAATTTAAAACAAACTATGACTAGAGGTGGTAAAAGATATTATGTGACTTTTATTGATGATTTTTCTACATATACTAAGTTATACTTGCTTAGAAATAAAGATGACGCCTTTGATGCCTTTATTTCTTATAAAACTGAGGTTGAAAATCAACTTAGCAGAAAAATAAAGAGAATTGAATCTGACAGAGGAGGAGAATATTTAGCCTTAAATGATTTTTGTGAAAAGGAAGGTATTATTCATGAAGTAACTCCTCCATATTCACCCGAGTCTAATGGAGTAGCTGAAAGGAAAAACAGAACATTAAAAGAAATGATGAACTCCATGTTAATCAGTGCTAACGCACCTGATAATTTGTGGGGTGAAGCAATTTTATCTGCTTGTCACCTACAAAACAGAATACCACACAAAAGAACTGACAAAACTCCCTATGAATTGTAGAAAGGTAATAAGCCCAACCTAAAATATTTAAAAGTGTGGGGTGTCTTGCTAAAGTTCTTTTGCCCGAACCTAAAAAGAGGAAAATAGGTTCTAAAACTGTTGATTGCATGTTAGTTGGATATGTTGAACATAGTGTTGCATATAGATTTCTTGTGTTTGAAAAGTGATGTGCTTGATTGCAACACCATTATTGAGACAAAGAACGTTGAGTTCTTTGAATATATTTTTCCACTGTGTGATAAAATTTCTCATGCACTTGTTGAAAGAAATAAAGAGAGTACCTCAGTTGAGGAACCGAGAAGGAGCAAAAGGCCTAGAAAAGAATATTTTTCTTATGGGAATGATTTTCAAACTTTTATTGTTAATAATGAACCATTAAACTATTTTGGAGCTATTTCTTCTTCTGATGCTGAATTTTGGAAAGAGGCAATAAAAGTTGAACTTGATTCTATTATGAAAAATAAAACTTGAGTTTTGACTGATTTATCTCCTGGTGCAAAACCTATTGGTTGTAACTGAATTTTCAAAAAGAAATTTAATCCTGATGGTTCTATAGAAAAATATAAAGCTCGTTTAGTAGCAAAAGGATTTTCTCAAAAAAGGAATATTGACTATTTTGATACATTTGCACCAGTGACTAGAATTTTTTCTATTCGACTTTTAATTGCCTTAGCCTCAGTTTACAAGCTTTTTATTCATCAAATGGATGTCAAAACGGTATTTTTAAATGGTGATTTAGAAGAAAAAATTTATATGTTTCAGCCCGAGGGATGTGTTGTTCCTGGGCAAGAAAATAAATTTGTAAGTTAATTAAATCTCTTTATGGCCTAAAGCAAGCTCCTAAACAGTGACATGAGAAATTTGATCATGTCTTAATGAGAGACGGATTTTCTTCTGTTGAAGTGGATAAATGTGTTTATACTAAAGTGTTAAATAGTGATTTTGTGATAATTTGTTTATATGTTGATGACATGCTTATATTTGGTACAAGTTTAAATATTGTGCAGAGTACCAAACTGTTTTTGTCATCTAACTTTGATATGAAAGATCTGGGTAATGTGAACATGATATTGGGAGTTAAAGTCATAAGAAGTGATGATGGTATTGTGTTGTCACAAGAATATTATGTTGAGAGACTTCTAAAGAAGTTTCATTATTTTGATGTGACACCTGTGGCCACTCCTTATGACGCTAGCTCTCAATTGAAAAAGAATAAAGGTAACCCAGTTGCTCAGTCTAAATATGCTCATATTATTAGGAGTCTGATGCATTTAATGAATTTTACAAGGCCTGATATAGCATATGTTGTGTGTAGACTGAGTAGATATACTCATAATCCCAACCAAGAGCATTGGTCTGCATTGGTAAGACTAATGAAATATTTGAGAGGAACCATGAATTATATTATCTTGTATAGTGGATTTACTGTTGTATTAGAAGGATACAGTGATGCTAACTGGATATCTGATTCAGATGTGACAAAATCTACTAGTGGCTATGTATTCACCATTGGTGGTGGTGCAATAGCATGGAGATCAGTCAAGCAAACTATAATTGCTAAATCTACAATGGAAGCAGAGTTCATAACTCTGGAATTGGCTGGCTCTGAGACTGAGTGGCTAAGAAACTTCTTAGCTGATATCCCTTTAACAAAGGATGTGTTGCCTCATGTGTCTATCCATTGTGATAGTAAAGCGGCAATTGATGCTGCCAAGAATAAATTCTATAATGGAAAGCGCAGACACATTCGTCTGAGACACAAAGTTGTGTTGAGATATGAAATTATTTCCATTAATTATGTGAAGTCAGAAGTGAATTTAGCCGATCCTCTGACTAAAGCTGTGGGAAGAAAATTAATTTTTCAAACCTCAAAAGATATGGGGTTAAGGCTAAAATGATTGTCAATGGAGATGGTAACCCAACCTATATGGTTGGAGATCCCATGAAGTAGGTTCATATGGGTAATAACAAGTCGATATTGATACTGAAGCACTCAAATTAGAGTGCTTAACTACTACTATTTGGAGGGCTGAGTTTAACTCTTAATGAATTCATAGTCCTTATGGATGGTGTACTTAAAGCAGTATACACTTGATGAATTCACCTATATGAGAGCAGGGGTGGAGCCGCTCCTATGAGATTCTAGCCAAGTCTCTAGAGCCCTTATGAATACCAGACACGCGCACGGCCTATTCGCGCAAAACCGCGTTGAGCAGCAAAATTGTGGGTCTGAATGTGACTGGTAAGGCCTCTGACTTGCAAAAAAATTATTCGTTTATAGAAATATTATATTTCACCAGTAATTCTGTAAGTTAAGTATTATCGGTCTATGTTTGGTTCATAGTCCAGAAGACACCAAACCTATTATATTTGGACCATGAAAATCCAGCAAGTCTTACTCTTATGCTCATACTCCTTTATTCCTCATCTCTTTCCTGAAAAACTCATTTGAAATACGTGGGGGAGTGTTGAGTATTTCAAATTAAGAAAGACAAGTGTACCATATGTGTCATCATTATATTAAGCCATTGACAAGTGTGCCACATGTGTCATCATCATGTTATGCCATGAACAAGTGTCTTGTTTTTCCTCAAAACTATAGGAGTAGAATATGGTTTTATCTAAACCCATGGACAAGTGGTAAATGGGAATGACAAGTGGAATGAGAGGTGTCAACCGATGGAGAATTTCTTCCATGCAACTTAGGCTATAAATAGCCAATAATTGTCACCACTTTCATTATCAAAAATCAAGAAAGCTAATCATTAGCTTATTTCCTAGTTCTCTTCCTAGACACTTTCCTTATTAATCATTACCACCTACTCTACTAAACCATAGCCCCAACATCATTCTTGTGCCATCATTTACAAATTATACCAATTGTTCCTCCGCACTTGACTCGCTGGGTTAACATAAATAATTTTCCTGATTCTCGATCCCTCTATTAATATAGAGGAAGGCTCGTTTTATCCTGGAAAAATATTTCAGGCTGCTGAAATAGTTTCTTAGGACAGTGCCCAACACGACTCAGAGCACCCTATATCTACGCATAGATAATATAACTATATCCTTTTACTTTTATTGTATTCAACAATATTTTCGTCGTACATTATTATTGTTGTTGTTATTACTATTGTCATTATTCTTGTTGTTATTTTCCCCCATTGTACCTACAATTATGCTATCAATAATGCATGTTTCGCTTTGCAAGCTCTGGAATAAATTGAGAATGAAGAGCATAATTACTTAATATCGATTGACCAAATTTATCAAATCATCGTATTTATCACTTTAGTTTTACCATCTCTTGTTAAAATGAGGTTGTGATCTTCTCCACAACCCTGGTCTTAGCCTTTATTGTAAGTATGGTATGTTACTAGTGAATATCTGCGACAAGAAAAAGGAAATGTTAAAGGACTATGCCGAATAAGATGATAGAAAATCACTTGAGATAGTTTGGTCACCTGCTGCGTGAACTTAGAAATGCACTAGTCCCTAGGTTTTCACTATGGTTATCGAAGGCGTTAGAGAAGGACGAGGCAGACCTAAAATTACATGGAAGGAAGTTGTCTTGAAAGACCTACAATTCCTTGGAATCAATGAAGATTTAGCTAAAGATATGTGATATCCACAAATTATGTGATGACATGAATTGAACTTAATTGAATAAGTATAGTCAATGATTATTCATGTACCCGGCTCCTATTTGTTTGGGATTTACGCATAGTGGTAGTGGTAATATTTATTACATAAGCAACCCCTTCGACTTGTCAATTTTTTTTCATTTAGACATCTAAACTGAATTTTTAAAGTTTGAAATTTCCTATTTTTCCTGAAATTCAGAATTTTTTTATTATTATGTTATCTTGAGATTTTGAGAGAATCTATGATTTTTGAAAAAATTTGAACGGCTATGATTATTCTTTTAAGACCTTGCAAATAGAGGCTATTCGGTGCTCGGAGTTCTAAAAGTGGTTATCCATCAAAGTTACCGTCATAGGGTTATTAACAAAAATATGACGGACTAGCCGATGATTTGAACTTTTGTCCAATGTCTTTAGAAGATGCATAGTGGGCATAAGTTTTAATTAGCAAAAATTATGTCCAATAAGCAATACATCATACTATTTTTATTTTTTGTAACTTGTGAAACATATAGAACTCCGACTTTATAGGCAAAACTACGAATTATGTATAATGGGAAACAAAGTACATTTTCTTAAGCTTTTGTTTACTGGAGCAAAAGTTTATACTAGTCTTTCTAGTGTCTTTTTCTGTAAACATCGGGTAAAGCTTTTTGCCCATGCCATTTAGTTTGTCGGCACTTTTTAAAAAATTATTCCCTAGCTTAACTTTTCACTTTCAAACCATGGGGTATGAAGTTATGTATCTAACTTCAAACCATGGTGTGCAATTCACTCAAGATTTTTTGGTATGAAAAAGATAAATTTTGATCAAAAGTGTGAAGTTGGACTCACCTTCAAATTAAATTCAAACTTCGCTTTGGGATTGAGGAAAAAATAAATGAAAATTATATAAATAGACTAGTTAAGACATTTAATTAGCTAACATAGCCACTATTTTTAAAATATTATAGAACATAGCAAATCCTAATAGGTTATCTACAAAACATAGCTATTTAAATAATTAAACATATAAAGTACAACAACAACAACAACAACAACAACAACAACAACAACAACAACATACCCAGTTTATCCCACAAGTGAGGTCTAGGGAGGGTGAGATGTACGCAGACCTTACCCCCACCAAAGTGGAGAGGCTGTTTCCGATAGACCCTCGGCTAGGAAAAATAAAGATAATTTAGACAAATATAAAAATCAAGACAACAACGCAGCGTCATAAAGAAAGATACAACTAACGCATATACAAAATAAACATAAAACATCAGTAGATACTGCCTAACCTTCTACCCTAATCTTCAACCTCCATGCTCCCCTATCTAAGGTCATGTCCTCGGTGATCTGGATCTGGGTCATGACCTGTCAGATCACCTCAGCCCAATTCTTCTTCGGTCTACCTCTACCTCTCCGTAGACCTAGCACTGGCAACCTCTCACACCTCCTTACCGGTGCATCGACACTCCTCCTCCTCACATGACCAAACCATCGTAGCCTTGATTCGCGCATCTTCTCAGCCACTGGGGCCACTCCCACCTTGTCGTGAATGACTTTATTCCTGATCTTATCCATCCTTGTGCCACACATGATGCAAGCTAAATCCGAAGACAAGCAAGCAGTCGGAAGCAACAAGAATACAACGCAGAAACGATTAAGATAAGAAGTCGGAAGCAAATAAGTAACCAAGATAACAAGAAATCGGGGATGGGGAAGAACAGAAATAGAAGAAAGAACGGATAATCCAAATCAAAACATGATTGATTATCCAAGGGAGAAAATGAAACTTGAACCTAACAAAGATTCATACTAGGGATGAAATCCATTCAGTTCCAAGCCAAAGAAAGGCATACACGAAGCCTCGGGCTTCAACAAGAATGGCTCGGCCAATTCTATCTCTATTCTCTCAATTCAACATCGACTAAAAACTAACTTTCTAATGAGCTATGCTAGGAGTTTATATAGACAATGTAAAGGACAAAATAGTAAAAATGGTCACAGGTGACCAATAAGATAAAGCCACGCAGGGCTGAAGCAGCAGCAGCTGCCGAACACATGTGAGTCGGACGCTTGTTTGCCTCGGTCACGATTAGAATCGAACGCTCTCCTGCCTCAGGCACATTTGTAGCCCTTCGATCGATTCACTGTTCGGCGTCGTTCTTCCTTGGTTTGGTTGCTTTCAGCTTCAGGCTCAAACTTGATCGTTGAGCTTTCATAAGTTGTGCTCGGTCTCACATATTTCGAAGTCGCAGTCAGCAACGGTCACTTGTTGTCTGCTCTGTGGATTTCCATCGTTGTTGCTCGGCGAGGCAGTCTTCGACATATTCCTTCCCAGCCACACTATTTGATCGTGGGCGTCATCTAGGCGTCGTCTGACTCCTCGGTGGACTAGCTTGATGAATCGAACAGGTAAGCCTGGTTCGTATTGCATCATCCTCTTCTTCTTGAAAGGATTTCGTCCTCGAAATCAAACCGACAAGACCTGTAAACAAGGCAAAGACAAACAAAGCTTCCTATTTCAAGAGTAGGTTAGGGTTCAAGAGTGTGGAAAACACACTCTTATGATAGAGCCAAGCATCAATAACGATCAAGAAAATTATGTCTCCGAAGGAAACAATAAGTTCTTGGCTCAAAAAGTAATTGTACCGAACACATGAGTATACGAAGAGATCAATAGGACACTTTACATGCAAAATGTAGCGATCAAAGGACCCATCACCTCTAAACCTATGGTCAACACACCGAGCCCTCGATTCACTTTATCACTATGCGGCTTATGGATTTCAGTAAGTACAGTACTCGAGGTGTGATCAATAGGTGGGATGGAGTAAGCAAGATGATTCACTCGACAGCTAACATCGAACACTTTACTCCCTTTCTTAAAAGCAGTCTTATTTACACCAAGAGATAGTTTGTCACCTCCAAAATTACCTCCAAGACAATCCTTTCCATTAGACAAGCTTCCGAAGAAGGTTTCAAATAATGGATTATCTATGGGGTTAAGCTTTTCAAACCGAGGTGGTTCATATTCTCTTCGAGTCGGATGCACATCACCATCTCCTTCGAACAAAGGGTTGGTGGAAATAAGTTCACTACCCATCAAAGGTGCATCCGAACCAAGATCGTCATCCATACTTGAGGAGTCATCGAATATAATCCGATCCAACTCATTCACTAGGGACTCCTCAAGGGTATCATCATCCTCACTACAACACATAGATCTACCATAGGCAATAATTCCAACAAGGGTATGATCAAACAACTCATTATTCCCTTTATCAAAGATTGGTGGTGTGTCATAATAAGGGTCACAAGCAAGGTCAACTATAACTTTATCACTAAAGAAAGGTTCGGTGAAGATCGAGCTCACACCATGATGTGGCTTATCAATCCTCTCAACTAGTGGCTCACATTCACTCACAAGTTGACCATTCGACTCTACACTAGTTGCAAATACATTGTAATCATACAAATCATCAACTAGCATAGAGTTTTCACTAGCAATTTCACAAGACAAGGAAGTATCATGCTCATGAGAAGGAAAATGATCACTTACCTCGGAGGGGCCCTCGGTCTCTCTCACTGCCTCCGAAGTGTCACAAGTAGTTTATTCACTGTGGAGCTTATGTGAATGATTTTCTTCACCTTGTCTATCTACTTCGGAACATGGTTGAGGCTCCTTCGGTTTGCCTCCAAGAGTACCTACACAAGAATTCAAACAAGTAGAAGAAAAAGATAAAGGGTTAAGGTTAGAATAAGGGGTGTCCTCACTCTCAATGATTCTTTTTCCCTCTTTCTTTTCCCTCATTTTTCTTTCTAGGTTAGGTATGGGTTCGGGTGGTGATAACTCACTCACATCACTCAACACAACCTCTCCTTTTTCTTCTCGAGAATTGTAACCGATCACTCCCTTACTCTTCTCGATCTTTTGTCTCTCATATTCGGGTGAATTGGGTCGAGGCCTAAGAATACCCATAGCTGGAGTAGGTGGACTTTTAACATCGACCCGTAGTCTAGGACTCGAAGACTCGTCAACCGAGGTCTCCTCTTTTATTGTCGGTGAACCACTTGGCTTCGAAGCTTGTGGCTTCGGGTTCACAGTATTGACTTCGGTCGACTCTTTTCTTGCACCTGTTCCACCGCTTCTTGTGTTCGTAAGACTCCTCGATGGCACTCTTTCACTCACGAAAGGGAGTTCTTGCTCGTTTCTTCTTTGCATAGGCAAAGAAGATGTGTACGAAGGCGGCTTAATTATTACCTCGCAAGGTTCAAAGTCATAAGTCCTTAGTCCCTTGCGCACTTTATACCTTTCCTTCGTGCTATCATACTGCACTCTCTTGCCTTGCAACCACGGATCACCTAACCAAATAGCAATATGTTTCATGGGATACACATCACACCAAACATAGCTTTCGTATTTCCCATGAGATATGAGCACTCTAGCCTCGCAGGTAACCCGAACACCTTGATATTCATAAGGATGTTCCAATTTATAGCATGGTATCTTCAGTCTGTCGACCAAAGAGGTGTTTATACAATTGGCATCGGTTCCACCAATTTTGAGCACGCATCCTCCCTTACCGTTTACCTCAATGGCAAACCTTTCTCTACCCAAGTCTTGCATCGGCACATCCAAGAGAGGGCTTGAATGTCCATAAATGTTAAAACCATCAACTTGGGTCTTTCTTATCCCTCCACTAGTGACAACACCACTAGGATAACTCCCACTTCCTTTCACTCTTCCAACATTAGAAGTATTGTTGAAAGTCGAGGAAGGAGTTTTAGCATGGAACCCGTAAGAACTTCTCCTCAGAGAAGGAGTTTGATAGAAACCTCCTCTACCCTCCTCGGGTCCACAACCACCAGTGCTCCTCGAGCCACCCTTCCCATAGGAATTGGAAACATTGAATCGTGTGTCACGACTCAAGGTTGCAAGTCTTCCTCCTCCCATGGAACAACCTCCACCACCTTCTCCCAACCCGATGGAAGGAGCTCTACTACTCCCTTGTGCTCCATACGAGACACCGAAGGAAGATGCCATCGAATAGTTCACTCGATCAACTTCATTATCGATTTTCCCGATGTCATATTCATCGTATTCAAGATCATCACAAAGAGGGTAAGTAGGATCATCATACCTCGAAGCGTCACTACCTTCGCATCATCGACTAGAAGCATAAGGATCTTCTCGTTCATCTTCACAAGCCTCGTAGTCTTCTTCATCCTCGTAATCATCATAGTGATCTGCTTCATCCTTGTAAGAGCCATAGTCCCCGGTGTCATTATAGCAATCTTCACCATCGTAGGAACCATAGTCTCCATCATCTCCACACGAATCATACCCTCTATAGTCACCATCATCCGAAGACATAGCTGCAATAACAAGAGTAAAGGACCTCACAAGTTCACTCCCTCACGTGTATCACTCGAATAATGTTCACTCGATTTTCTTTCCACTCGTGTATACACTCAAGGTCGTTGGCTTTTGTGACCTCACTCTATTGTTCTCACCACTCTAGCCTTTTTCCACTCAAGATGGCCTTGCCTTCTTGTTAGGAAACCGAAGTGATAAGTCACAACTAGTACTTTCCAAGTATAGGTTCGAAAAGAGTTTATATGACTCGATGGAACGGTCGCTATTTAAACTGCGTACGGGGAGTCAAAGAATTGTCTACGAAAATTGGACTTCGGTCACCCTACGCACGAGTTCCTATTAAGCTCAATTCGATAGTACGACCTCGAGTAGAAAGAATTACTCCAGAGATCCACTATCAAGAATATTCAGACACAAGAAAAGTGAAATCCTAAGAGAATCTACCTTCTCCTCGGTTCCGCTTCGGAATTCTCCGAACACGTGACCTCGGTATAAGTATTTCCTCCTCGGTACAGATAGGGTTTAACCTTATCCGCTTTCCCTTTTCTAGCCGAAAACTTTTCACTTGGGGTTTTAGATTTTAACAGTTTACCCCTTTCTTCTTCAATGGAACAGTGAACCTTTACTCCGGTGTACGGACAATTTTCAAGATTCGTTCACTGTCCACTAACAGCAGATTAAGCTCAAGATTTGGGTCGTCTCCGGTTTTACAACATAGGAGAACACTTTAGTTCCAAGCAGAGCTAAGAAGACAGCTCATCGACATCCGTACACTGTTAACAATGTCAATAAGTTTCCGACGTACGGACAGTGTCTACAAATGGAACTTCGAATTTTAAGCACTAAAATCAACCCAAATCAATCAACAACCGCCAGTTTTCATCAATAAACACCAAAACTCAACTGGGATTCGGATTCAACTACACCACGTCAAGAACACAGTCCAAAACAAAGGAAAAGAAACCCTAGTTACAAATGATGTACGTCGGGTACTCAATCGATTCCTTAGACAGTGGTGACTCCAAATATGTGATTGTTTAATCCAAACAATCAATAATAAACAATTTTTGATAATTTTCAACTTTTCAATTTTTTTTTGTATTTTCTTCTTTTCAAGTGACATAAGAACACCAACAGAAAAGTAAAGATAAGATGAACAAAGAACGTGGATTCGTAGGAACGAAATCCAAGCCGGAAGCTCTGATACCAAACTGATGCAAGCTAAATCCGAAGACAAGTAAGCAGTCGGAAGCAACAAGAACACGACGCGGAAACGATTAAGATAAGAAGGCGGAAGCAAATAAGTAACCAAGATAACAAGAAATCGGGGATGGGGGAGAACAGAAATAGAAGAAAGAACGGATAATCCAAATCAAAACATGATTGATTATCCAAGGGAGAAAATAAAACTTGAACCTAACAAGGATTCATACTGGGGATGAAATCCATTCAGTTCCAAGCCAAAGAAAGGCATACACGAAGCCTCGGGCTTCAACAAGAATGGCTCGGCCAATTCTATCTCTATTCTCTCAATTCAACATCAACTAAAAACTAACTTTCTAATGAGCTATGCTAGGAGTTCATATAGACAATGTAAAGGACAAAATAGTAAAAATGGTCACAGGTGACCAATAAGATAAAGCCACGCAGGGCTGAAGCAGCAGCTGCCGAACACATTTGAGTCGGACGCTTGTTTGCCTCGGTCACGATTGGAATCGAACGCTCTCCTGCCTCGGGCACATTTGTAGCCCTTCGATCGATTCACTGTTCGGCGTCGTTCTTCCTTGGTTTGGTTGCTTTCTGCTTCGGGCTCAAACTTTATCGTTGAGCTTTCATAAGTTGTGCTCAGTCTCACAGCTTCCGAAGTCAGAGTCAGCAACGGTCACTTGTTGTCTGCTCGGTGGATTTCCATCGTTGTTGCTCGGCGAGGCAGTCTTCGACATATTCCTTCCCAGCCACACTATTTGATCGTGGGCGTCATCTGGGCATCGTCTGACTCCTCGGTGGACTAGCTTGATGAATCGAACAGGTGAGCCTGGTTCGTATTGCATCAACACATCCACCTAAGCATCCTCATTTCTGCCACACTCATCTTCTGAATATGTGAGATCTTGACTGGCCAACACTTTGCCCCATACAATATAGCTGGTCTAACGACCACCCTATAGAATTTTCCTTTTAGCCTAAGTCGCACTCTCTTATCGCACATGACACCATATGTGAGCCTCCACTTCATCCATCCTGCTCTAATACGGTGAGTGACATCATCATCAATTTCTCCATTACCTTGGATGATTGAGCCGAGATATCGGAAGCTTCCTTTCTTAGGAATGACTTAAGAATCAAGCCTCACTTCCACATCTACCTCATCAGGAGTGTCACTAAACTTGCATTCCATGTATTCTGTCTTCGTCCTGCTAAGCCTGAAGCCTTTAGACTCTAAGGTCTGTCTCCACACCTCTAGCTTCTCATTGACCCCTCTGCGTGTCTCATCCACCAACACTATATCATCCGCAAATAGCATACACCACGACACTTCTCCTTGGATACTCCGAGTCAATACATCCATCACCACCGCGAATAAAATTGGGCTAAGTAAAATCCTTAAAAATAGGCTTTTATCATGGAAGAATTAACACAAAAGACACTCTTAAATTAATTTCTCCTAAATTTTCTCCATTATCAGATTTTTATTTACCATTAAACGTATATTTTCCCAATCTCGTCTCTTTTACCCAACAAAATAAGCTTTATTTTTTATGTATAATTATGTATATCTTTGTATTTCTATATATCTAGTGTATTTTTTTGTATATATTTACTTTGTATAACGTTGTATAACTATGTATTTTTTTCGTATTTCTATGTATCTACAAGTGTATTTCTTAGTATATCTTTACATTGTATAATGTTGTATAACTTTGTATAACTATGTATCATTTTGTATTTCTATATATCTACAAGTGTATATCTTTGTGTCTACATATATTTTTTGGTGGTTTTTTTCGGGTGCGGCAGTGGATGGCGGCGGAGGGATGGGATAGTGGTGGCTAGGGTTAGTAGGAAGAAGAAGATAGAATGAATCCCAATTTCATGAGATACCTTAATGTTCTATAAAGTGTAAAAAAAAGTATAGCTATATTATGTAAGAAAAATAATATAACTATTTTATGTAATATAAGTGTCTACTATTGTCTATTTATGTAAAAATCTCAAAAAACAATAGATTCCAACCTCAGGCCAAAATGGGCCCAAATGATTTGAAAATAAGCAATTTTGATCTAAAACGGCCAACTTTTGCAAAAGTGGCCCAACATGGACTAATATAAAAGAATTTGAACCTAGTAGACAATTCTGGCGATGATATCATAGTTATAACCCATGTAAGAAATTATTCAACATTTAGCTACAATGGCTAGATTGTAGACAATTCTGGCGATAATATCATAGTTATAACCCATGTAAGAAATTATTCAACGTTTAGCTACAATGGCTAGATTGTGGACATCAGACTTAAGCTAAAAGATTCATTGTGATCCCCAGGACCTTAGGGTTTTGTTGTATTGAAAATTGACGACTGGGGTAATAAATCAAAGAATTTTCTTATGGGGTTTAAAAAGGGAAGATTACATAAACAGCCAATTTTAAATCAATATTCACTTTCTAGTAGCCATCGCTTTTTGCAGCCACTATAATTATCCAAGAATAAGGGAATATTTAATATTAATATTAATATTTTGTCATTATTTATTACCTAAATTAAAGGATATCAACCAAACTTGATTAAACTAATTAGTGTAAAACATGGGAACTGCAGGATTTTAGGCGTCAAAATACACACTCCTGCTAACGTAAAAACTATACCATATTTTGGTAAAAATATAGACGCTAAGGAATCAGTTAAGGATCATCCACATATCTCCATTGAAGTTGTATTTTTTTGCAGGGAAACATACAGGTTTGTGACAATCATCTTTTTTGTAAATATATATATTTTTAATACTGATATCAATGTGAAAAATCTGATTCTTAATTCTATACGTTAGCAGACATGGAGAGCATTCATCTTCTGATACAGTACAATGGGGTATGAAGCAACAATTTCAATTACGAAACCATCAATATGGATGGTATTGTTGTTCCATAAGACTGTTCGTACAGTACGTTAGTGTGTGCAGTTAAAAGGATGCGTGAAGGGGTGAGTTTAGAAAGTTCGATGGATATCAAATACAAATTGAAGGAAATATTATGCCCAATGGTTGTATACAATGATATGAGCTTGAAGTTCTATCTTGATCTTAGGAGAACAAATAACGATGTTACATAATACACTTTGTGTGTAACATTGCAAGAACATACTGCTGCAATTGTATGTGTAAATGGTGGAACTGAAGTAGCTTCCCAATCAAACAGTCGGTATGATATGGAATTACCTGTCTTCTATGTGGCGCCCGATGATGATGAGATGATGGATAATGATTGCAATGATTATGGTGGGAGCTCTTTAGATGATATCTACATCATAAGTGACCCACTTCACTATGATGTATTTGTCGGACAATTATACAAAGATAAGGAAACACTAGTGAGTGTAATGAAGAATGTTGCGCTACAACAGGATTACAAAGTCAAAGTTGATCGATCTTCAACTACCGGGTATTAAACACAAATTACATACTAGTATAGATACACATAAATGTATTCAGATTAATGAACTTTCTATTGTTAACTATTACGTATATTGTGGGTGATTGTAACTCGATAACAATACTGAATTTTTGATAAATATATGTGATTATGATAATGTGCACTAATAGGTACTCTTTGTTGTGCGCTGGAAGAGAGTGCGGATGGAGCTTGCATTCATCAAGTATAGGTAGTTCTAAGGTGTTCAAGATACGACATTTTAATAACACCCATACTTGCCCGGAAGAAAAGAGGATGATTTCACAAGGGAATGCAAGTTATGCAACAATTGGTGAAATAATTAAGCTGGAATACAAAGATCCAAGAACCATATATACTCCTAATGACATAATACGGGATATAAGAAAGGATTATAGTGTTGAACTAAATTACATAAAGGCATGGAGATCCAAGGAAAGAGCGCTTGAACTGTTGAGAGGGAATTCATCTAAATCATATGGAGTACTGCCTAGTTATCTGTATATGTTAAAAAAACAAATCCAGGTTCCGCGACAAAAATGAACAAAATTGCTAACAATCGTTTCATGTACGTGTACATATCCTTGTATGCATCAATAAAAAGTTGGGAGTCTTGCATGCCAGTTGTTGCGGCAGATGGTTGTTTTATTTCAGATATTCATGATGGTACATTGATCGCAGCTTCAACACAAGATGGTGAAGGTTATATTTATGTTATTTTTTTTATATATACTTGCGGAGGTTAAATATTTGATATTTGATTTGTTGTAATATAGTCAAATATCAGAATGTACACCAATTGTTCTAATGCTTTTTCTGTCAAAATGCTAACTGAACAACTAGTATCTATATCTTTCAGTTAGTAAAGTGGAAGAATTATTTCGAGTTGACCATAGTACATTCTTTTTTAATTTGTCTCTACTACTTTAAATGAAGTTAATTAGATCAATTTGTCTCTTCTTTAAATAAAGTTAATTAGACCAATGATATCAAAGTGATCAGGATCAATAGTATGGGGACGATTTTCATCATTTTTGGTGGATTAAAGAAAGGTATTGACAAAGTAAAGGACTGCAATCTTTATAGCATCGTCATCATTGTCCCCTTTTTTTTGCTTAAAACATTCTTGAACCGCCGTCTTTGGAACCTTTTCTACTCCATCAAAATACTTTTTGACTAGACGGTTAGAACCTTTGGTACTTTAATCTTTCAAGAAGTCCCCAACACATCTCAACCCCGTAACCATCGCAAATTCTTTTAGGCCGAATTCCAGTTTCTTCTCATTGATAATAAAATAAAGTGCAACATGCGTTGGTCTAACAACTTCCCTAAAAAGCAATGCAACAAGTAACTGGTTCTGAACCTAGAATGCTGGTATTTCAAGGAAGTGTCAAAAGCACGTTGCCTTGAACCTATCATACAACCCCCCCCCCCCCCCCCAAATAACCTTTGTCTCAACTCAGAAACAATCTCGTGATTACAAGGCACACTTATACTACGATTTGCATGACGCTCTTTGGGGAAATAAAAGTCCCATATATGAAATAAAAGAATTGAAAACTATATATACTAATAGCAAAGGACAAATATTCAAAAAAGCAATACTTAATTGTGTAACAGTTTTGTAAAGCTTCAGTACAAAAAATTATCACTTAATGCAGTCAACTTACCAATATGATGATTGTTATAACTAATATAAACATCTCATTTTTAAAACTAATATTATCAATGGAAATCAAAAACTAATATAAATATATGATTTTAAAACAAATTAGCACATGTAAAAATAAAAAATAATAAGACATAAGAAAGATAAAACTGATTTTCAATTAAAATGTTAAATCTAATATTTTCTTTAAAAAAACAGTACATAAAAGATGATGTTTGTTTGATGTCAACTATAATGATTAAAGTGGAGAATACAATACAAAACACGTGGAAGCGAAAATAAACAAATACCTTCCAATTATTGGGACCACCATGTGAGTCGACATCTATATGGGGTTTAACTCCTTTAACCTTCCTTTTGATTTCTGGACCACCACGAAGATCATCCTCGTAGCGCAGATTTCTAGGTCGTTTTCCATAATTCTTTTTGATGTTACCTATGTATTTTTCCAACTCAACATTATGTGATTGGGATCGTGTAACCCTGCATGTGACTGGGGTTGGGATACTCGATTCACAAATGGTACCAGATTGATAAAATCATCATCATCCTGGCCATTGACTCTGTCCATATCCAGATTCAAGTTATGACGAGTACCCTTTCTAGAGCTCACTAGGATGTTTACTCAGTAAATGAGGTGGATGTTAAAATTTTTGAAGGTGTCCAAGAAGAAATACTATTTTAGTACACAATGCAGTACTGAAAATGGATATAATCAAAGGAAAATATAATAACAACTTAAAAGATTTTCGTGATAATGTGCAGGATATGGACAAAATTTTGGATGAAAAGAATATGAACGGATTAGCGTGTGGAAGGAAAGAGATAATTGATTAAGTGGATGAGTTGAAGATGAAGCAAACCGTTTTTCTCCTCAATCAGTAGCCTTGAAAAACAGACACGTAATCTCTCTCTTAATTGCATTTAAACTATTTTAAATCACATAAGTTACTGATTAAATCAAATCCCATGAATTAAGGGATTAAGAATTAATACTAAATAATTATACCAATACCAATAATTATACCAGAGCGGCTAAAAACTAAATAGCAGGGGTAAAGTGGGTCTCTGGCGAAATTTTACACGCTCATTTGTACTATTTCTGCAATTTTACTTGGTCATAGCCAGTTGGGCCTACATTTAAACCTTAATAGGGTCGGGTAAAATAAAAATACGGGTCAAACGATGCTTCGAGACTTCCCTTTCCCCCCTCTGCGTTCATATAACAAAGAAAGAATATGGAGGCGTGGGCTTTTTTTGCACTCTTTCTTCTTCACTTACCATTACAGAATATATAATCACTCCTAAACCTATTACACAAACCCTATTTTTTTGAATTTAGTAAAATTATGGCGGAAGAGCCACAATCATTGACGGCGGCGGCGGAGGGGGAAGAGGAACGGCTGCCGGAGACTACGTCAGTGGAGGAGCCGGAAGAAGAAGGAGGCGGAGACGGAGAAGATGAGGAGGAAGAAGAAGATGATGAAAATGAAGGATTGATCATAAAGGCACAAGCATTAATGGAGAAAATCACTGCTTCACCTGATAACCCTAACCCTAATACTATCCATGCCCTTTCTTCTCTTTTCGAAACTCAAGAATCCCGGTAAATTAGTTTCTCTTCCCTTTTATTCATGAATTTTTTATATAGTGTAGTGAATTTTGGGTTAATGTATGGTTTAAGTGGATACTTACAAGAAGAAGTTGTTTATATTTATCATAATTTACCTGTCGGCTGGAGACCCTAGATAGAAGTGCATGGAGGTTAACTATTAGGGTAGAAGGTTGCGGAGTAGTCGAGCGAGTTTTGCCATATTACTCTTAGTATTGTTCGTATATTCACTTTCGATATGATTTTTTGTCTTTATTGCTATTGGTGTTTTCGATTTACTTCGGTATTTCCCTTTCTTCTCTTTTCGAAACTCAAGAATCTAGGCAATTAGTTTTTTTTTAATTTATTATTTTTTGTTGATGAATTATTAATTTAGTGAAGTGAATTTTGTGTTATATTTGTGTTGAAGTATGATTTTAGTGGATATATTTTTTTGAGCTGCTTGTTATCAACCTAGTTATAAATTGTGCTTCGATGGCCCCTCGGCCTCAGGGATTTCTCGGTTATTAAAAAAAGCGTAAGGGATTATATTGCTGTAATAACATAAGAATGATAAACATGGCAATGTTTATGTATGTGTGGCAGCTGATGTAGGAATCTAATTTTAGAATTTATAGGAACAGCCACTGATGTAACCCAGAGTTGGACTTCAATGTTAGTTTAGGATATAATGTATGAGTCAGTATTAGGAAAGTTAGCATTAGAAATCATCTATGTTACACCTTAAAATAAAAAAAATTGTATAATTCTACAGATTAGGAAGACCTCTAGAAATCAACTATGTTAATCATAAAACTTGGCTGTATAATCCACCATCTAATTTACAGTAAAGAAGTAAATTGCATGTTAATATATATTAAAAAGTCTACTTAACAAAATCAATATAAATAATTCTACTTTTTCTGATAATGTAAATGATATTATTAATAATGAAGGGAAAAAACTCCCTATACAAGCCATATAGAAAAAGTAGAGGACCTACACCATAATATAGTTCTTCACAAAAAAATACTTTTCATCTATACATATCAGAACCTCTAGGGTACACCAAAAAGACACTAGAACCCAAAGACTATTTTGCAATTTTACAAAATCACTCTCGTTTCCTTCCCCCACTTGTGGGATTATACTGGGTATATTGTTGTTACTCTCGTTTCCTTCCAAAGCTATCATATTTCTCTCTTTCCATAATTCACATGATGGCTAACAAAGCAACATCCCATGCTCTTGTTCTTCTCCTCATCCTCTTAAATGCCCAACTATACATCGCCTTCTTCACTGTGCCCGACATCACCCATTGAATCCCAAACCATATTAGAACCACCGTCCACAACCGCTGTGCGACCTGGCAATGTAGCAAGAGATGATCAACGTCTTCTCCGGAACTTCTACATATGTAACACCAACTAACATGATTAATGCTTTGCTTCTTCTATTTTTCAGCTGTCAAAATCACGCGCCTAGCTGCCAACCACATAAAAACACACCTTCATAGGCACCCTAGGAATCCAAATAGAGCGAAAAGGGAATGCCGACTCCTCTATCACCAACAAACTCTATATGATTTAACAGTGAACAAACCGTCTGTGCTTCCTTCAATCTCCACAAATCAGGAGTGTTATGCTGGATGTTTTGTTTATAAAGAAGCTCAACCATATGTTAAAAATAACTCATCTCCCAATCCTGAAGGCCGCTTCACCTTATCAAAAAAAAAAAAAAAACTGAAGGCCTCTTCTAAATGTTGGATTCCAATGGACTTCCCCTTCACGAACCTTTTGGACTGTCATCTATCTCTGGCTCGATTATCTGAACATGTCAGGATAGACAACCTTTTATTCACTATCTCCACACTACCTGTGATGCCAAAAGCTGATTCTATTCCCATCCCCCAGCCTGAAAATGATACGATCACTGAAATCCTCCTACCCCAAGAAAAAAAAATTCTACTTGGCAAAGTCACAAGAATCTCTACAGTGACAGTCTACTAGTATAGTCCTCTAGTATAAATTTTGTAAGGAACAAAACAAAATTGGGCTATCATTGAGTATTTTCACTTACAAAAAATTTGGGCATCACCATGGGTCTATTTGGGCTGCTGATTTATGATGGGTTGATTTGGGCAAAATTCAAATCAACCCATCATCAAAATCGTTCTTGTCCAAGCCCATTAAAACTTGAGCTGATTGGGCGGGTTACTCGGGTTTGGATTAGTATTGCCACTTATACATCCACCTCGGAGAGGTGAAACCAGCCAGTGCTGTGTCTAATTGGATGAAACAAGACGATGACTGATTTGTTCATTCTCTTTCAAGTGCAGATACATGGAAGAGAGCACTGGTCATTCTGCCTCTAATAACGGCCGGTCTTCCCATACTGTTGGAAGACTAGGGAACCTTATCCAGGTAAGCAATGGTAGCTTGCTTTACTTCTTTGCCTTTTGTATAACCCTCATATACATGAATGTTTCAGTATCAAAGTTTCTATAGAATACTTTCAACCAAAAATTGGAAAGCTCACTTCCCATCGTCTCTTCCTGCAGGACAATGATGAATTTTTTGAACTGATATCTTCAAAGTTCTTATCTGAGAGGAGATATCCAGTTTCTGTGCAGGCTGCTGCTGCGAGGCTGCTTTTTAGCTGTTCATTAACTTGGATGGTATAATTCTATTCTTGATTAGTATATATATAAGGATTTTTTTCTATTGTTATGCATGTAGACTAAGTTAGTGCAACTGGAATCCAGTATCCACATGTTTTTGAAGACACCGTGCTGGAAAATTTGAAAATCTGGACAATGGATGACACAACCAGATTGTCTGGTGATGATCATTATTGGAAGCATGAGTCTGGTGATCGGAGGTCCTCTGATTCTGAGATGCTGAAGACCTACTCTACTGGACTGCTTGCTGTGTGTTTGGCAAGGTGTGCTCTTAGGCTCATACTCTTTTCTCTTTTTGGTTTTATTACACTTCTCCTGTTGCAATCATATTGATCTTCTTTCTATTGGTTGTAGTGGTGGTCAAGTAGTTGAAGATGTGTTAACATCTGGGCTCCCAGCAAAACTGATGCGCTATCTTAGGATTAGAATTCTGGGAGATACCACCACAAGCCAAAGAGATGCAACGTCCTTGTTGGATGGTAAAGCATCATCTACAGGTACTAGCGTAAGAGCTAGAGAGGAATGTAGGAGTAGATTGCGGCAAGTTGCAGAAAGTTCTCGTATGGATATTCCCAGAACTGCTGAAGATGGATTTCTCGGTGATCAAGCTATGGATAAGGACCGAGATAGAAGTGTCAGTAGGCATATGTGTGGGGATGAACGTTGGACTGATGAAGAGCCACCCGATTCTATGGCTGTTGATGATGATGATTATCAGGCAGATGTAGATGTTGAAGAAAGATGGCATATTAGAGATTTACGCGATGGCAAGGCAAAGCCTGGTAACAGATCCCTTAGGGAAGACGAGCATGATGAGAATGCTAGAGATGACTCATCAAGGCGCAGGGTGAATCGTGGGTGCACAAGACACAGGGGACGAGGAAGGGTGGCTGAGGGTGTTACAGAGAATGAAGCAGCTTTGACCTCTCCAGGATCTGCAACTAGATTGGGTGGACAATCCCGAAGCAGAACTTTAACCCGAAATCAAGATTTGGGGAGAGCGCCAGACACCAGGAGGAGTCTGAGTAAGACAAATGTTGGTAGTTTGGCAGTGGAGAGGGATGAAAATGATGACTGTTTCCAAGAATGTAAAGTTGGCTCCAAGGATATTACTGATCTGGTGAAGAAAGCTGTTAGAGCTGCTGAAGCTGAAGCAAAAACAGCTGATGCTCCAGCCGAAGCCATTAAAGCAGCCGGTGATGCTGCTGCAGAAGTAGTCAAAAGTGCTGCTTTGGAGGTTTGTTTTCACTTCTTATCCAGTTTGATACTTTTATAAAGTCTTATATAGTTTGTATTCAAACCGTCTCTATGTTATCGCTGTGACTCAGGAATTTAATAGGTCAAATGATGATGAGGCTGCTGTTTTGGCTGCTTCAAAAGCTGCTTCCACTGTCATTGATGCTGCTATTGCAGTTGAAGTTTCAAGGTTGGTGTGTCATTTTTGTGTATGAGGCATCTTGATTGTTGGAAAAACATGCTCATTTGTGATCAGCTGCAACTCTCTGATTTCTGTTTTTTCAAATGTAATGTGGTGCTGATGTTTTCTCATTCACAAAAAAAAAAAAAAAAGTAATGTGGTGCTGATACATTTCTTTATCAAAAATGTGTTGTTGATCGATATATTGTAGGGGTGCTATTGCTGAAGGTGAATCACAAGACATAAAAGCTACAGCAGAAGAAGTTAATGAGGATGTTGATGAATTCTTCATTCTGGATAGCAACTCTCTTGCAAAGTTGAGAGAGAAGTTCTGCATCCAGTGTCTTGTTATTTTGGGAGAGTATGTTGAAGTGCTTGGACCTGTGTTGCACGAAAAAGGAGTAGATGTGTGTATAGCGCTGTTACAACAGAGTTCCAAACATAAAGAGGGGTGTAAGATTTCACTTCTCTTGCCTGATGTTCTGAAGCTGATTTGTGCGTTGGCCGCACATCGGAAATTTGCTGCTGTATTTGTGGATCGTGGTGGCATGCAAAAATTGCTTGCTGTCCCAAGAGCTCACCAGACTTTTTTTGGTCTTTCTTCATGCTTATTTGCTATAGGGTCAATTCAGGTAACGTCTCTCTCCATTTTCTTTCTTTTAGTTAATGTTATGAATTGGTTGTGTATATCTTATCAATAAAGATAAAATTGGTTTTGTATATCTGAAATCATCGTCCAATACGGTTTTATAAAATTTTAGTGGCTCAATGAAGTGCTTAACTATTGAAATATAATTTCGCAGGGAATAATGGAACGCGTTTGTGCCCTTCCTTCAAACGTTATCTATCAAGTGGTTGAATTGGCGCTTCAGCTTCTTGAATGTCCTCAAGATCAATCTAGAAAGAATGCTGCTTTATTTTTTGCTGCTGCATTTGTTTCAGAGCTGTTCTAGATGCTTTTGATGCTCAGGACGGCTTACATAAAATGCTTAATCTTTTGCATAGTGCTGCATTAGTGAGATCTGGGGGTTCTTCTGGGGCATTAACTGCCTCAGGTTCATTACGGAGTGAAGGATCACCACCGGAGGTGCTGACCACTTCTGAGAAGCAGATAGCTTATCACACCTGTGTTGCACTGCGGCAGTACTTCAGAGCACATCTTCTCTTGCTGGTGGATACAATCCGGCCTAATAAAAATGTCCGCAGTGCTGCCAGGAATATCCCTAGTGTTAGGGCTGCTTATAAGCCACTTGACATTAGTAATGAGGCGATGGATGCAGTTTTCCGTTTAGTACAGAAAGATCGGAGACTTGGTCCTGCGGTTGTGAGGGCCCGCTGGCCTGTAGTTGACAAGTTTTTAAGTTCGAATGGGCATATTACCATGTTGGAACTATGCCAGGTAGTATATTCTTCTATAAGATCTTCACCTTTCCTTTATGCATACGCCTTTTCTGATTTACTTTTTATTTTCCAAATGTAGGCTCCACCCGTCGAGCGCTATTTGCGTGATTTGCTTCAGTATGCTCTTGGCGTGCTTCATATTGTCACTTTAGTACCGTACAGCCGTAAACTTATCGTTAATGCAACATTAAGCAATGATCGTGTGGGTATAGCTGTTATACTGGATGCAGCAAACAGTGCCGGTTATGTAGAACCTGAGGTATGGGATCAAGAACTCGTTTCATTCACTCGTTCTAGCGATTCAGGTGCTCATCCATTTATTTTGATATTGGTAGATTGTTGAAGCAGCATTGAATGTGTTGGTCTGTCTCGTATGTCCTCCACCATCTATCAGCAATAAACCGTCTGTTTCTACACAAGGACATCAGACCGCTGCCAGCCAATCTGCATATGCTCCTGGTATGGAAAGCAGAGAACGGAATCCAGAGAGGAGCGAGACCAGAGAACGGAATCCAGAGCGGAGCGAGACCAGAGAGCGGAATCCAGAGCGGAGCGAGACCAGAGAGCGGAATCCAGAGCGGAGTGAGACCAGAGACAGAAATGTGGAGCGGAGTATTGCGGATCGTGCTGTTAATGCCTCCAGCCAGAATGACAATCGAGAACGGAATGGAGAATCTACTTTACTGGACCGTGGAAGCACAGCAGCTCTTGGCACATCCATGGTCAGTGGCACTTCTCAAGGGCTAGTGACTACAGTGGCATCAGGATTAGTTGGAGACCGGAGAATATCACTAGGTGCTGGAGCTGGTTGTGCTGGCCTTGCTGCGCAGCTGGAACAAGGATATCGTCAGGCGAGAGAGGCTGTTCGAGCTAACAATGGTATTAAGGTCCTCTTGCAGCTCCTCCAGCCACGGATAGTTACTCCTCCGGCTGCAGTCGACTGTCTCCGTGCTCTTGCTTGCCGAGTACTTCTTGGTTTAGCAAGAGATGAAACAATTGCTCATATATTAACAAAACTTCAGGTAGGTTGATCTGACATCATGATTCTTGTTTCCCCTTTGACCGATGCTAAACAACAAGAGAACGGAAACGAAAACAAGTCATGAAGCACCAGAACACAGTACAGTTATCTAACTATCTGAATGTAAGAGTACTAGTTTCCTGCATGGTTGACATGAGGGGTTTCAAGGGTTGATTGCAATAAATGAATATGTGATTTAGCTGTGGTTATATTCACCCTAACATGTCACCTTTGGTGTTTCTTTTTTTGAAGAAGGTAACAAAGATAAATTAATAATAGAAAACAAACTTCAGCATCAGGAAGATGATGAAGTTTGAGATTGCAACTCCAAGAGAGAAAAAGTGGGAAACATCTTAGAACTAATTACAAGGCGCCTATTGTATCAATCAAGTCTCTCATGTCATCAAGAAGTTCACACTTACACCAAAAATAGAACAAAGAGAGACAATTCATTTTAATCATCTAAATGGAGCAGATCTTATCTTTCAAAGCATCTAGAATTCCTTTCCTTCTAGATTGTCCACCATATACATGCTGCGACGATTTTCCAATTATCATTGTCACCATCTCTTCTGCCTATTGCTTTCCAACTCTTGATCAGGTCTAGTGCGGTCCAGGCAACACCCAATATACCTCCATCATACACCTCCATCATACATAAGAACACGTTCCACAGATTTGTAGTGACTTTGCAGTGTAAGAACAAGTGGCCATTATTCCACTTCCTGACCACACAGAAAGCACTTGGAGCAAATCCGAAAACCTCTTCTCTGTAGGACTTATCAAAAAAAACCTCTTCTCTGTAGGATCTTATGAGGTCTACATGAACATTTAACCACCAGCCATACAAAACATGGGACTTTGAGGGGAATTCTGACTCTCCAGATGTGTTTCCCGCGCCACAATTTAGTCATTGAGCCATTGTGATTTAGTTTCCCTAAGCATCCTTGACTGTGTAAGTTCCTTTAGTGTTCAGAATCCAAGTTAACTTGTCTTTGGACTCTGAAGTGTCCCTAAAAGGCTGGAGAATTTGCAGAAAAAAGGGATACCCTTGCCACTTCTCAATCATTGAGTAATCTTCTAAAGTTTAAATTCCAACCTTGAGGACCCCATACCTGCCCTACCATTGCTTGTTTTTGTGAACTAATAGAGTGTAAGTCTGGAAAGAGGCTTTTCAAGTTCACTTGCCCAATCCAATGATCGTCCCAAAATGAAAATTTCAATCCAGTACCAACATTTATTGTGATATTGCTGCTGAACTCGGGGCAGTACTTGCTGATGGTTTTCCAAACACTAGCACCATAGGTGGAGTTTCACTTCTTTGGTTATCCATTGGTTCATTAGTCCATATTTCAGAACTATGAACCTCCTCCATAATGCCCCTTCTTCAGTGCTGAACCTCCAAAGCCACTTCTGTAATAGGCATTGAGTGTGTACCTTGAGGTTTCTAATCCCCAATCCGCCCTGTTGTTTGCTCAGAGTCAAAGTATCCCATTTAACCAAATTTATAGCTCTTCTGTCTTTGTTCCCTTGCCACAGGAATTCTCTCCTCAAAGTGCTGAGTCTTTTTTTGATGACCAAAAAAAAAAAAAAAGACTTAGCACTTTGAGGAGAGAATTCCTGTGGCTAGGGAACAAAGACTGGAGAGCTATAAATTTGGTTAAATCTAGATACGGGTAGAATGAGTAGGAAAATTTCCATTTTTGACTTGGAAATGTTTGGAACTATAGTAAAATTTTAAAGGCAAAACCATAGTCAGACAGATGCTTAGTCTTGGGGGACCCAAGTTTAGATTATCTACAAAGGTAAATCTGCTAAAGACTGCTGTATCTCTGGAACCTAGGGAGCACGTTCAGAGAAAATCCTTTCTTTCTCGTCTAATGAGAGGGTGCAGCCTTTGCATTTAATACTTTTTTTCTCCTTGATAGTTGGCAGTTCTCCAAACTTACGAAAAATTAGAAAGAGTAATAGCAGTGTCCATTCCGTCCTACGTAAAGGTAACTTTGTCTTGGAATGTTTCTGGGCGGTGGTAGTAGAAGTAAGATAGAACTTGTTCCGTGCCGATGGAAAGGGAGGCTTCACCTGATGTCAAAACAGTGGAATATGGAAGTGTCGACAACGTGAACACTGTCATTGCAACTCTAGTGCAAGTGAAATGAGGTATAGGGAAAGCTTGGACGAATGATGGTAGCTCTAGAGATAGGTTGGGAGCAGAAGTCATGTCTCAAATGAGTAGAAGGGAACAGCAATACTCTATGTCCTTCCATTTGTATAGATTTGGTGAAATCTGTGAAGAACCATATTTTAGTGTAGGTTCTCTACGATATTGGTATACTGGTTTTATAGGGGGTTAAATTGCCTAGTCTGGTTCTCTGTTACTGTTTTTCTTTTGTTTTCCTTGTTTCCAAGGCAATTTGCTAGATAGGTAGTATTAGTTGACTGTAATGAATTAGTGACTTTGTTTCTTAGTGCAGCTAGTGCAGATGAGAGTTATGTAGTTAATGTTTCCAGTTAGAAGAAATTTTTTTGTTGTTTATATTTTCTTCTTTTTAATATGTGCAAGATTCAGTTTGCATGACCTTATGCAATATAAGCTCAGAGGAAATGGTATTTTTTTTGTTGATGAGGTTAAAATATACTTAAGTACATTGTTTGTTCTATTGGTGGTTTTAGGTTGGAAAAAAGTTGTCAGAACTCATTCGAGATTCAGGAAATCAAACTCCCAACGGTGAACAGAACCGATGGCAAGCAGAACTTGCACAGGTGGCTATTGAGCTGATTGGGGTAAGAAAATAATCCTAGTTCTCTCTCTCTCTCTCTCTCATATATAATTTTTTTTTTATAACGGTGGTGTCCGGTCCAGCTTAGGCGTACCTCGACTAATTCCACCGGATACCTGCCACCTCCCACCAACAGCAGGTACCAGGTAACGCTATCCACCAAGGCTTGGATAGATGGGAAGAAAGACCTAGTGTTTTTTGCCTCCGCTGGGATTTGAACCTGAGACCTCAGGGTTCTATCTCACTTCATTGTCTCTCATATATAATATGTATACATAAAATTGTGGGATGAAATGGGGGCTTGCATATGAAGATGTTGGAAGGTCATTGTGGTTTTGATGATATCTTGGGGAAAAGTAAGTCGGGGAGGATAAGGGAGAGGAATGTTTCTTAACTGGTTTTCTCCTGTATTTAACCAAAGAATATAACGATGAGTTTGATCTTGATGGTCCCTCTGGGGGAAAGGAAAAATTGAGGGGGGGGGGGGGGGGGGGGATTTTCTCTTGTGATTAAGCATTTCTACCCCTTCACATCTGGATTTTGTTTTGCTGATTCTTGTTTTGATTGTATTTCCCTCTCTGTTATCTCTAGGGATGGCAACGGGGCGGGGCGGGTTTAAGCCATTTGCGGGGCGGGGCGGGTTGGGACAAATTTTTTTAAAATTTTGGCGGGGCGGGTTGCGGGTTTATCTATTTTTTTTTTTTCAAATCCTTGTAGAACCTGTATATATATGTTTTTATATAAAAGTTATCTTAAATAGAAGTTAAATCGTAATCAAATTATATGTGTTTTTTTATAAGAGACTTAATTTTACAACAAACTTATACATATGGGTATGTTTAAAATCTATCATTAGAATAATAAAATTATTGCCCAAATTACTATGATAATTTACCTAAGATAAGATGATTAATACTTGAGAAACTCGTTAATTAGTTCATAAAATTAACAAAAAAAAATAAAAATAATATAGCGGGGCGGGTTAACGCGGGGCGGGTTGAGAAGTGACAAAAATGCTATGCGGTGCGGGGCGGGGCGGGTTTAACTTTTGCGGGTTAAGATTCAACCCGCCCCGCACCCGCCCCGCCCCGTTGCCATCCCTAGTTATCTCTTTATTAAGATGCATTCTAAGGTATGACTTTGTGCGATAATGTGCATTACATTAGTGAATTAGAAAATATGCCTGTAGATCCCATGCTGGCTTAAATTAAACAAATACGCAGATGTGTTAAGTACTGTTTCTGCTCTACCTATAGTATTTGGTCTGACTAGCAAGAAATAGTGGGGCAAAAATTTGATTAGATGATTGTGTTTGATAAGGGTAAAAAGGGTTTGTAAAGAGGTGGAGTATATGTTTGTAAAAGATGCTGTGTTATCTTTATCATAATGAGCAGTTTTACCGGTTTATTTTCAGAAGGAGATGTTTTCAATTTAGGGAGGGGTTAACTAAATATCTGGAAACAAACAAAAAGTCAGTTAAGTCATTTGGGATGGCAGGAGTAACATATTAGATTATTTGATTTTATATACACATTCATCTTCCAAGTCTTCTCTGCACAGATGTCTTTCTTTCTTTTCCTTTTTTGTTAATTTGCAGCGCTATGTTGTCTTTTTGGGTTTTTTAGGTAGTAACTAATTCTGGGCGTGCAAGTACCCTAGTTGCTAATGATGCTGCTACCCCAACATTAAGGCGCATAGAGAGAGCTGCTATAGCTGCTGCTACTCCAATCACATATCATGCAAGGTAAATAGGGGTGATCAAACATGATTAAATGAGATTGTCTTAGTTTCTTCGTTTTTTCCTCCTTACTAGTATCTAACCCCTTTGTCTTTTGTGTTCAGGGAACTTTTACTCCTCATCCACGAACATCTACAGGCTTCTGGTCTGACAGAAGCTGCAACCACGCTTCTAAAGGAGGCTCAGCTGACTCCTTTGCCATCCTTAGCTGTGCCATCATCTCTGGCGCATCAAACATCTGGACAGGAGACATCGTCAGTTCAAATTCAGTGGCCATCTGGTCGTGCGCCTAGAGGTTTCATGTCAGTTAAACTGAAACTGTCATCACTGGATGAGGATGGCGGATTGAAATCTGAGTCAGTCTGTTCTTCAAAAAGGAAACCGTTGGCCTTTTCATCCGGGCGTAGTTTGTCGTCAAAATCTCTTCCTGTTGAAGCCTCTCCAATGACATCAGGCTGCAAATTCAGTAATTCGAAGAAGTGTGCCACACCTGTAGCTACAGCTGAAACTCCATCGGTTACTTCAGTTAAAGATGGTGGAGATCCAGACATTATGTGTAAAACTCCCAGTGTATTGCCGATGAAACGTAAGATAACTGATCTGAAGGAAGGTGGATCAGTATCTTCAGTTAAGCGACTTAATACTGGTGATCATGCAATCAGGTCTCCAGTTTGTGTCACTCCAAATGTGATCCGCAGAAGTGGTCTACCATCGGATCCTAATATGTCTTCAACACCAAATCCTACTTTGAGAGAGAATCATAATCGACCTGGCTTAAGTGCTTTTCCAACAGAAGGTGATGATAACCTATGCAACAATTGCGCGCTGACTCCAATGGTGACGTCTTCCCAACATGGTCTTCTAAGTGATTCACAACCCTCAAATGCAGAGCGTTTAACTTTGGACTCTGTGGTTGTTCAGTACTTGAAACACCAGCATCGTCAATGTCCTGCTCCTATCACAACCTTACCTCCTCTTTCACTTCTGCACCCTCATGTCTGTCCTGAACCAAAACGAAGCCTGGATGCACCATCAAATGTGACATCCCGGCTTAGTACTCGTGAATTTAGAAGTTTGAATGGTGGGACACACGGAAGGCGTAAAGATCGACAATTTGTCTATAGTAGATTTAGACCATGGCGAACTTGCCGGGATGATGCTGGTGTCCTATTGACATGTGTCTCTTTTCTGGGAGATTCATCCCAAATTGCTACTGGCAGCCATTCCGGAGAGCTGAAAATATTTGACTCTAACAGCAACACTATCGTGGAGAGCTTCACCAGCCACCAGGCACCTTTGACACTTCTGCAGTCATACCTTTCTGGTGAGACTCAGATGCTCCTGTCTTCGAGTGCTCATGATGTGCGGTTATGGGATGCAACTTCTGTTTCAGCTGGGCCTAGGCATTCATTTGAAGGTTGTAAAGCTGCACGATTTAGCAACTCTGGTACAACATTTGCTGCATTGTCTGCGGAGCCTTCCCGGCGTGAAATTCTTCTGTATGATGTTCAGACCTGTCAAGTGGATCTGAAACTTACAGACACATCCAGTATTCCTTCAGGCAGGGGACATCTGTATTCCCTTGTGCATTTTAGCCCATCAGACAATATGCTTCTCTGGAACGGGGTCTTATGGGATTGTCGTGGTTCTGGCCCAATTCACCGTTTTGATCAATTTACTGACTATGGTGGCGGGGGCTTTCATCCTGCTGGCAATGAGGTAAAGATAGTTCACTTTTTTTTTTCTTTCCTTTTAGTGGATAAAATTGTATGCCAGATCTTAAATCCATTACAGTAGTTCATTGTCACGTTTCTGGATCCTTCCTTTACCTTTGCTGAAACTCTCATCTCTCTTGATAGGTCATCATAAACTCTGAGGTATGGGATTTGCGGAATTTCAGGCTTCTGCGTAGTGTACCATCTTTGGACCAGACTGTAATAACATTTAATGCGAGTGGCGATGTGATATATGCCATCTTGAGGAGAAATCTTGAGGATGTTATGTCAGCATTCCAGACACGTCGTGTTAAACACCCACTGTTTGCTGCTTTCCGTACAGTGGATGCTGTTACCTACTCCGACATTGCAACCATTCCAGTAGACCGTTGTGTCCTTGACTTTGCGACGGAGCCAACTGATTCTTTTGTTGGGCTGGTAACCATGGACGACCAAGATGAGATGTATTCTTCTGCTAGGGTGTATGAAATTGGTCGGAGGAGACCATTAGAGGATGATTCAGACCCTGATGACGCTGAAAGTGAAGAGGATGAAGAAGAAGATGATGATGATGATATTGACGAGGAAGTGCTTCTTGGGACGGATCTCGATGTGGATGGTGAAAGCGAGGCTGATGATTTGAGCAATGATGATGATAGTGTGAGTGAGCTTGAAGGCGAAGAGGATGAAGATGGAGATTTCATCATAGATGGTGTGGACTTTGGTGGTGGAGCTGGTTTAATTACGATTGGAACAGATGATGAAGATGATGACGACGACAGTGATCTCGTTGAATCCTTTAGTAGTGGGGATGAAGAATGATCTCGTGTAGGTAAACCGGGATGGCTGTCGATTGATGGAAAATAGATGTAATCAATAGATGAGTTATGATATAATTTGCTTGGCTGTGTAACATTTTCCCATGCATTTTAGGAAGGGTAAAGTGATTTCTACTTTTTTTTTTTCCTTTTTCCGCTAGTATTGAATTCTCTTCCTATTTATCCATGGCAAAGCCGAGCAACTTGTCCATATATGAGTCAGGAGTTTGAAGAGCAGTTTTGGGTGGTAGACAAGTCTCTCTATTTTCTTCATAGTTCCTTTTACTGGTTAATATTAGTCTGAATTTAAGGTTGGCTCACAGTCAGTGCCAATGAAACGTGGTCCTTACAAAAAGGTCTACACGCCAAACAAAGTTGCAAATAAAGTACATCTTTTTATCTGCTAAGGCACTGTGCGTATATCTCATCACCGATTGGCATTATCCCGAAGAGACATACAAAGCACAAGTGTTGCATTTATTTCACAAAATCAATAAGGAATAGGCTATATGACTAAAAGCACAAGTTACACTTACTGAAAAGCAATAAGTAATAGCCTATAGGACTAATATGCATATGCGGAATAATGAGATGTGAATTCGTCACACCTAAAGACGAGTGAAGTAAAGGCAATTAGAAGACACTCAAAAAACAAGAGTATATTAATATGTAAGCACGCTCTCTTTAAAGTGATCTTCCTTGTGGGGTGGTTGTGGATTACTTGCACATACATAAATGATTCTTGTTTTGGCAGTAAAGTTTGGTTTGAAGTTGGTAGACTTGTTTTAACCTCATTTGTTAAGTTTGGTAAAGACTAAAGAAAAAGCCTTATGCAGTTTATGGGAAAGTTTATAATGGCCGCTTTCCTTCTTTATGTTTTTAATTAGAGTTGATTTCTCAAGGAAAAAAAAAGGAAGAAAAATGGCAGAGATGCATGGCATTGAGAAGCTCAAAGCTACCAGAGAAATTCTTAAGTACAACATAGAGAGATCAAGAGAATTGGGAGTAGCAATTGATAACAGGGGCTGGAGATTGGAGAGTTGTGGGCAGAGATTAACTTCCTTAGCAGCTGCCCTTAGAAGCATATCATGTAAATGCACATTATACAAGACGAGTTGCCATGATGTTGATCGTGCAATCGGTCCTGCTGCATCTCTTGTTAAGATATTTGATGTCATCCGTGGACTTGAAACCTCTCTGTCCGCGCCTGACCCTGATATATTAGCTTATCTCACCACACTCAAATGGATGGAAGAGGCACTCGGACTTCTAACCGATAACTGTAGATTAGTAATTTCTTGGCTTGAAAGCAGCAGCAGCAATTGCAGTTCTAGTGCCTCTTCTGAAAGTTTGTACATTATGAATGTGAACAAGTGTTTGATTATTCTTAGAGAACTGCAGGCTACAGAGGAACGTTTTCGTGCCAAAGGTGGAGCCTTGATGGCTGCACTAGACAAGCTGGAAACTGAATTCGCCACTCTACTCATGTCCAAAGACAAGATGTTGACGTTTCCCCCTCCTCCTACAGTACTGGCGCCCAACGATGTAGCCCTACTGCTGTCTGGGCCTTTGCCTATTATACAAGCCACAATAGACAGATTGGCTGCTAATGATCGTCTTGAGAAATGTATGTCTATCTATGTCCAGGTCCGGAGTTCAAATGTTAGAAAAGCTTTAGATTTGGACTATCTGGAGATATCATTGACAGAGTTTGACAGTGTTCTGAGTGTAGAGCCTCATATTGATCAATGGGCTAAGCATTTGGAATTTGCAGTGATATATTGGTTCGAGATAGAACACAAGCTTTGCAATCAAGTATTCAAGAGAGCTGCATCTAAGGAACGCTGTATGGAATGCTTTGCAAACATTGCCCAACAATCTGGTATGATTCATTCTTTCATCAAGTTTGGAAACACAATTACCAAAGGGAAGAAAGAAGCAGTCAAGCTGTTGAGGCTATTGGACATGTTTGCTGCTCTAAACAAAGTACGTTCGGACTTCAACAGACTCTTCTTTGGAAGAGCATGTGCAGAAATCCAGACTCAAACCAGGGATCTGATCAAGAATATTGTGGATGGGGCTTGTGAAATTTTCTGGCAACTATCCCATCAGGTGGAACTGCAGAGGACAACTAGTCCTCCAGCGGATGGTAGTGTTCCCAGGCTTGTTTACTTTGTCACAGAGTATTGCAATCAGCTACTTGAGGATGAATATTGGTACACACTTAATCAAGTTGTGGAGATACATCAAGGTTGGAACCACCAGGACAAGTACTTCGAAAAGGGGCTTGTTCTAAATGAGATGTGCAACATAATAAAGGTTATTGAGCTCAATATAGAGGCTTGGGTGAAGACATACGAGGAGGACTCTGCCCTCTACTATCTCTTCTTAATGAATAGCCATTGGTACTTGTGCAAGTACACAAAGGGAGCAAAAATAGGCGAGTTAATGGGATATGAATGGGTTGGAGGTCACGAGGAATGCATGGAGTATTACGAGACACTATATTTGAAAGAGGGGTGGGGAAAACTCCCCACCCTTCTGAGCGAGGAAGGTCTAGTGTTGTTCCCAGGAGGGAGAGCAATTGATCATCAAGTGGTCAAGAAGAGATTGAAGGAATTCACTGAGGCTTTCGATGACATGTACAAGAGGCAATCCAGTTGGGGATTGTGTGATAAGGGGCTAAGATGGAGACTATGCAAACTTGTATTGCAGCTTGTCCTTCCTTGTTACAGTAGCTACCTGGAAAAGTACATAGAATTCGAGGTTGCTAGTACTACTGATGAGCACATAAAATACACAGCTGAGAGCTTGGAAAAAATGATTACTGGTCTATTCGAACCAAAAGTGGGGAAGTATGTGTATAACACTACCAAATGCACAGAATTGAGTGGCAAGAATGTCGCCAATAATCACCTTTCCTCGACACCTGCAGCAGCATGAATTAACTAGGAACCTATACACAACTATTACTAGAACAACCAGGTTATAAATTGTACAATTATGCATACACCTGATCACTTCAATTACACTGTATGGCAAAATTCTAACCTGATGACAAGAAGCTACATTCGAGAAAGTCTTGAGTCATGGTATGTAATGTAAATAGGATATGCCAAATCCTAACAGTATATTACAGATCAAGTACATGTTGTGTTTTCCGTCTTACACTATATTCATAAATTTGATTACTACTACTGGTGGTGAATGTACAGATTTTAGTTTTAAAGTAGTCTACTTAGCTAGCGTTTGTTTATAGTTTTTGGGGTGTTTTTGGGGGTATTTTTTGGAGATTTTTTGGGATTTCCCAAAAAATCCAAAAACTGGTTGAACCCAGTTTTTGGGATTTTTTGGGAAATCCCTCACAAACTTCAAATATTGTTCCAAATAAAATGCATGTCCAAACAAAATTTCAATTTCCCAAGTTTCAAATTTCAAATCCCAAATCATGTCCAAACGGGAGCTTAGACTATGTTTGATAGTACAATAACAAAAAGACCGCCTTTACTTTTCTTTGTTTACAATTGCAAGCCCTGGGTCCGTAGGCATTTGGAAGTTGGAGGGTGATCAGTTGAGCATTTTGCGTGAAACATTATACGTATTGTGTATTTAAGGCAAATGTTACCTTTAACATACATATTGAATTTTGAACAATTTTGACGAAATTCCTAATTTCACCACGAGTAGGTAGACGTACTGGGATGTCTTAATTCTGGAAAGTTGGTGTCCCTTTACTGTGCAGTTGGTTTGTTAGTTTGAACCACCTAGACACAAATTCTTTCTTTTTTAATACTATAAAATTAAGGTGAAGTTTTAGACGTTGCACTGCACAGAGCAGAAACTAGTGAGAAAAGAGGGGAAAGGTCCCCATAAGTTTCAATAAAAAGATAGGGGACAAAATCAAGTCAAAGGTGGATTAGTTTAAGTGGGGTTGAAGTGTATTGATTAAGAACTTGTGGGTACAAAAATGACCAACTTTTCAAAAAATTTCAAAATTTTCATTTCTCCCTTCCCACCCACTTTTACACTCTCTTTCCTTATTCAAATCATTTCAAAAAATTATTTCTCTCTCTTCTGTCTTCTTTCTTCCTCTTTTTTCTTCTTCCTTTTCATTCTTTCTTTTAAATTTTTTTCAAATTCCATTTTATCACCATCCATGTTATTTTTCTTTCTTCTTTTTCGTATCCATTTTGTTTTTTCTTATTCTTCGTCTCCGTTTTATTTTTTTTAATTCTAGTCATTTTATACATTTTTTCAGATGTGTAAACATATTTTTTCATATGTTTATACACTTTTGGAGATGTTTTCACGGCTGAAAAGAATATGTATACATCTTGTCAGATGTGTACACATATAATAATATGTGAACACATATTGTGTTCACATATTATTATATGTGTACACATCTGACGAGATGTATACACATATTATTATATATATATGTGTACACATATAATAATATGTGTACACAAATAATAATATGTGTACACATATATTATTATTATATGTGTACACATATAATATATATTTGTACACATATGACAATATGTGCACACATCTCGACTGATGTGTACACATTCTTTTATTAGAGTGGTGGAGGATAGTGGGGTGATGGTGGAGGGTGGTAGAGAGGTGGTGGTTGGTGGTGAGGGTGGTAGAAGGTAGTGGTGGATGGTGGAGGGTGGTAGGAGGTGGTGGTGAGTGGTGGAGGGATGGTAAAAGGTGGCGGTGAGTGGTGGAGGGTGGAATGGTGGATGGGCGGGGGAAGGGGTGGGGTTGGATGGGGGTGGGGGCCGGATGGGGGGTAAGGGTCGATGGGGGGTGGGTGATGACAGGGGGGGCTTTGTGTAAATAGGAAAACTTGAGGGGCTTTTAAAATGTTAGTAATTAGTACTAATCTTAAAAGTGTCCATTTTGCCTATTTTTTGAGACTTGAGTCCTAAAAAACTATTTAAAGACTTAGGAGTCTTTCTCACCCAAAAATTCCCAGAAACTAGGGATATTTGGTCAAAAGGGACACTCAAGAGTGTAAATAGGTAAAAGGGACAAAGTTTTAATTAATGTAGTAGAAGAGACACAATTGATTAAGGCACTTAAACATAACTTTCCTGGGATTTTTGGGTGAAAAGGTCTCCCAAGTCTTTTATTAGTTATAAGGGACTCAAGTCTTGAAAAATAGGTGAGAGAGACGCTTTTAAAATTAGTACTAATGGCTAACATTTTAAAAGCCCCTCAAGTTTTTTTATTTACACAAAGCCCTTACCTCTCATCACCCACCCCATCGACCCCTTAGCCCCCATCCGGCCCCCCACCCCTCCCCCACCCCACCCATCCACCATTCCACCACGACCCTCTACCACTCACTGCCACCTTCTACCACCCTCCACTACCCACCACCACCTTCTATTACCTTCCACCAGCAATCATCACCTTCTATCACCCTCCACCCACCACCCACCACTCTACACCACTCTAATAAAAAGATGTGTACACATCAGTCAAGATGTGTACACATATTACTATATGTGTACTCAGATGTGTGCACATGCACATATAATATATGTGTACTTTTATCATATATATGTGTACTTTTGTCATATATATATGTGTACACATATATATGATAAAAGTGTTACACATCTCGTCATATGTGTACACATATAATAATATGTGTGTTTACACATCTGACGAGATGTGTACGCACTTTTTTCAGCCGTGAAAACATCTTCAAAAGTGTATAAACATATAGAAAATATGTTTACACATCTGAAAAGATGTATAAAATGACTAGAATTAAAAAAATAAAAAAGGATAAAACGGGGATGAAGAAGAAACAAAATGGATACGAAAAAGAAGAAAGAAAAATAACATAGATGGTGATAAAATGAAATTTGAAAAGAAATTTAGAAGAAAGAATGAAAAGGAAGAAGAAAAAAGAGGAAGAAAGAAGAGAAGAGAGAGAGAGAAATAAAATTTGAAATGATTTGAATAAGGAAAGAGAGTGTAAAAGTGGGTGGAAGGGGGGAAATGAAAAATCTGAATTTTTAAAAGTGGGGTGTTTTCGTAAATATTAAAACTTTTAATTATACCCACAAGTTTTTAAACAATACACTTCAACCCTCACTTAAACTAATTATCCTTTGACTTGGTCTTGTCCCCTATCCTTCTATTGAGACTTATGGGACCTTTCCCCTCTTTTCTCTCAACTTTCCTTCACTCCCCTTCACCCTAAAGTTTTATTTCTTACACTTTGGTCCTCACGTATATTAAAAGAAAAATTTGCCAAATTAGGGAAAGATTTTCCCTCCGTTTATTCCCTCCTTCTCTCGCTCTCTCTCTCTCTCCTCTCTTCTCTTCTCCCCTCGCGACCTGAAAACACCATAGCTGCTGCGCATCTCTTTCTTCAATCTCTCTTCGTTTTCGCTATTATTCTTGCATTCCAACTCTCCCAAACACAAAATATTGTCAGATCTAAATCCTTTTCGGTTAATTAGGTATTATTGACTCTAATTGAAAAAATAATTTGGGGAAAATACGTTGCAATTCTTTAAATAACGTTTAGTGGTTGGGCATTACTTCAAACTGGAAAGCTTGACAAGTCCCATATCTCCTGTAAGTGTAAACAACCTCCGTCTTGCTAATCTCTACTATTCTAATTTTTATAAAAACCCTTTTAAACAGTATGTTGTTGTTTTGAAACATCTTACCGTGACGATCGCAACATCCTATAGATTGTTCTACAAATGCTAGTACAACGTAGTCACAATTATGGAACATTGTATTAGATGCTCAGGACAATCATTTTGATGTTCCTATTGTGCTAGTCAGAGTTACGAAACATAATTTGGTTGCCCGAATAATCTTACAGCATGTTCAGTAAATGCTATTCATAATATTGGAACATTTTATAGATGGTCGGAACTGATGTATAGATGTTCCACATCGGTATGCTTGTATTCTTAAACATCCTTTGATATGTTCGGATCTATTTTTGGATGTCCAGTATCCTTTGCTACCTGGACCACATTTGATGAATGTTTATCCTATCTTGCAAATATTTTTAAAGTAATGGGGGACAACATACTACTAGGAGTTGATTATCTCGGTGAATGGGTTGAGCACTCGAAATGCTATGCTTGGATTCCTAAGGTGAAAGAGACAAGACCTATCCTTGTGAGTAGGAATGTTACATATGATGAACTTGTCAACAAAATCATGCGCAGTTGGGGGGTAAGTGATGATCCTAGGGATCTTTGCATTTCATATATGCTGAGTGTTACCGCAAAGCAAAAGACTACTCCATCTAAAATTAGGACTGATGATGATGTTCAGCTTTATATGGCTGATGTAGACCCAGCTGGTGCTAGGCCTACACTAAGGGTTAGTGTGATTCCAAGGCCTGAAGGAATTTCAAGTTCAAATGAACAAGATATGCATGTTGAGATGGATGAAGGTGAATTAAAACAAGGTGGAGAGGCAGATGGAGAAGGGAAGAAGGTGGAGAAGTAGTTGGTAATCCTTCAGCAAGAGTACTATCACAGAGCAGCCGCAACGATTTTTTTGGACAAGACGGCACAGGTTTTGTAAAGGGTATGACTTTCAAGAACAAGCGAGAATTATTGGTGAAGTTGAGGCTTGCTGCAGTGAGGAAGCCTTTTTCTTTCAAAGCTGTGAAGAATACAAAAAAGTTGTTTTATGCCCGATGTGTTGATTCAAATTGCAAGTGGTGGCTTCGAGCATTGAGGTATCACAGTAGTGATACATTTTATATCACAATCTACAATGGTGAGCACACGTGCGGTGTGCAGCTCCTACAAAGCCACCATACACATGTCACGGCTGATGTTGTTGGTGAATACATGAAAGATAGGTACATTGAGGGGAAATGAATAACACCAAAACACATCATAGTTGCATTTAACAGAGAATTGGGATGCAACATTAGTTATTGAAAAAGTTTGAAGGGATGTGAGATTGCAAAGGCAATAGCAAGAGGGACACATGAACACAGTTATGAAATTTTGGAGGCATACAGTTATATGGTAAGGTCCTAAAATATTGGAAGCAAGACAGCTTTGAAGCTTGATAGTTGTGGGAGGTTTAAGTATTTTTTTATATCTTACGGATCTTGGATTAGGGGTTTTGTGAATATGAGGAAAGTCCTAGCTATTGATGGGACTCATTGTACGGCGGGGTGTTGTTGTCTGCCGTTGCCCAGGATGCATAGAAGCACATATTCCTTGTTGCATTCTACGTTGTGGACAAAGAATGTGATGCTTCTTATGAATTGTTTTTCGAACAGTTGGTTGACATAGCCCAGTACAATGATGAGTTGAGCGTCATTTCAGAAAGGCATAAAACCATAGCAAAATCAGTTGCCAAGTGGTTTCCCCAAGCCCACTACGAAGTTTGCACGAGGAACCTTGCTGAAAATATCCGTACAAAGTTTCAGTTTGGAGACCACCTGGGGTCCTATTACTTGGCAGCAGATGCATATCGTATGGAGGATTTCAGAATGCACTTTAAGCAAATCGAAGACAACGATCCAAGGGTTGCCAGATAACTTCAAGATGACGTGGGGTTCCATAAATGGAGCAGATGCTTTTTCCCTGGGCACAGGTACACGACTATGAACATTCATATCAACTGTTCTGAACCTTGCGTTGGAATATTCTATGTTTACATGGCAATTAAACCGAGAACATTCTAATTGACGTTCAAAATAGTATCAATGATGTGTATAACGTAATTATTGCTGTTCCGATCGCCTGCTTAATGTTTGCACTTGGATTAGACGTATTTACCATTAAGGTCTTTGTTTGTTTGTTACAATTTCAGATTTGCAGTGATGACTTCGAACATTGCTGAGTCCACAAATGCAATGCTTAGGGATGAAAGAGAATATCCTATTGTTGCGCTATTAAATCATATCAATCGGACATTTGGTGAAAAATTCCATGTGAGAGCTACGGAGTTCCTCGAGGTTTCAACCATATGCGTCGCTTCAATTGAAGGAAAAATAAGATTCAACCTGGAGGAAGGGATAAGCTCGCAATTAGTCGAAAAGGTACGTATGGTTTCACCATCATCAGTCCAGGCCAGGGAGCAGAAGTCGATTTACTCAACAGAACTTGTACGTGCAGAGAGTATCAAATTGACTTAATACCCTGTAAACATGCTATGGCAGCTATCAGAATGCTGCGTCCAGAAGATTATGGAGCGTGCGTCTATGACTTTACTTCTGCATATTACAAGTTAGAGTCATGTATGGTTGCCTATGCAGAACCGATCAATATTGTTCCCCTGAAAGAATTTTGGAATGTTCCTCCTGAGTTGCTTGAGAAACGAATATTGCCTCCTTTCATGGACGTGGGTAAGGGTAGACGAAGGAAAAAGCGGATACCATCAGTTGGTGAAGTATTTTCAAGTAGGAGAAACAAATGTAGCATCTGCAAAAGGTCAGGCCACAAAAAAACTACTTGCCCAAAACGAGTGGATAGTGGACAATCCTCCCAAACTCAAAGTGTTGCTTTTTGAATTTTAATCTTGAACAATTTAAATTTTTTATATATTTGAACGTTTAACTTAATGTTTCGAGTATTTATCAATGGCGTTCCAAAAGTCTATTATTTTTGTAGTACATAATTCAAAGTGATCATCATACAGATGTTCTAATACTGCAAACGTGATGTTCAGTGTAATGCAAAACAATATTCATAAATATTCAAAACATGCATAAATTGTACTGAAAACATGCATAAATATTCAAAACATGCATAAATTGTTACTAATGAAAGGCCATTAATTAAGCATCTTATTATTTTAAGGCCTACTTTTTAAGCTATCAGAAATATGCTACGATATGCTGTTAAAATAATGGCCTTTCATTAAAATTCATATATATATATATATATATATATATATATATATATATATATATATATATATATATATATATATATATATATATATATATATCACATTTCAGGGGCAGCGGGTGGTGGTGGTGGGGAACTGGGGGGAGGGGGGTAATGTAGTCATCTAGGTTCTTGCCATACACCTCCAAAAGAACGCGCAGAACTCTAGCTATTCTGCGGATGTCAGTTAATTGACGCCTGCGTGCTTCACGGAGGCGATCTCTTATCTCGTCAATGTCACCCTGCAGATCCTTAGTCTTGTAGTGTGGTTTGCGCGCCATGTTGATTTTGATTTTTTTTTTTTGTTAGAGTTCTATGAGATTAAAAACCTGAGAAATGTATAACCTATTTATAGAGGGAGTCTTGTTCCCAATAGTCATGCTGATTCAAGTGAAGGGTTGGCTTGTGCAATTAAAAGGTGTGAAAGCATCCCTCAAAACCTGCATACGAAACAAGGCATTAATTAATCCAGATACATCATCTAGAGAGTAGTGAATGTCTTTTCAATGTTCATGCACGTCTTTTGGTGTTTTTTATGTAAAATTCATCTATAAATACATACATTTTCTTGTTCCGCCATACACAATTATCCTCCTACTTGAAATTTCAAAATTTCTTCATAAACAACAAATACAAATGGAAAATAACCAAAACGAAGTTGTTGCTAATGGCCACTATGCCCCAGCGCAACCTGACCATAACGAATATTATGGCAACATCGCCTGGGATATTGCCGGTATACAAACTGACATCACTACAATCAACCATACTTTGGACCGCTTATCTGCCGATATATGGAGTATAAGGCAAGTGTTAATTCAGCGCACGGAGCGTATTGAAAGAATGATTTTGGGACTCCTATTCCAACAAGGGATGAATCCGGAGCAGTTTGATGCTCCTCCAAATTCTCCCAATGCTGACAACTAGTACTTTTGTTTAAGCATTATATCTAGTACTTTTGTTTAAGCATTATATCTAGTACTTTTGTTTATGTATTTTGTTTCCTTGATTATGAATGAAAACTATCAGATTATGTGTTAATTTGATCATACTTCCACTACATATTATTAGTGAACGCCTAATTTCTTTTAACAAAATACAACTAAACTTCATCAGCAACTTGAAACATCCTAACACACGTTCAAAGCACCGTATGAAGATGTTTGACATAGCAGGAGTATGGTCTTAACATCGTTATTAACGTAAACATGCTAGCATATATTTTAACAAAAACCATCTAAAATGCATCAGCAACTTGAAACATCCTAACAAACGTTCAGAGTACTGTATGAAGATGTTTGACATAGCAGAAGGAGTATGGTCTTAAAATCGTTATTAACATAAACATGCAAAAGCTTCACTATTTGTACAACAACACAGCACTATTTGACGAAAAAAATCAACAAAATAGAGATTTTCACGAGAATTTCAGCCCAGAACCAGTAAGAAGGCGTAAAAACCCTAGCTTTATCGAAATAGCAAAATAGCAAAAAAATAAACTCCGATTCACTTGAAAAACATCAATATAGTACAAAATTTATCTTTAGATATTACCGGAGAAATGTAGATGGCCGGCGACGAAATAGAAGACTCGAGAAGAAGACTTGAGAAGTGTGTAAGAGAAGAAAGGGGCGGGTGTTCGATGTTTGAAGTGATGGAATTGATAAGACTAATGAGCCGCATTTTTAATTAAAACTTAACTTTTGGGGTTGTTATTAAGGCCCCACTTTTTTTTGTTCCGACTTCCACGCACGTCCCTTTTTGTATAAAATAGAGCGGAGGGTACATTTCTTTTGAGAAATTAGAACGTGCTTTTAAACGTGCCAAACATAGTTATCTATTAAGTTGTTCGTTCAAAATGAAATACTTTTTTCCTAAAAAAAAGTATTCTTTTGACGATTAAAACATAACAAAGGATGTTCCAACCCTAACCCTAACCCTGAACCCCAAACCCTAACCCCAAACCCAAAACCCAAACCAAAATCGCAAAAATTCCAAACATTTTAAGAACATCCAATCTCCTGTTCTGAACCAGCTTCGACAAGTTCCCGAACGTCATTAGCCCGTTCTGGATCTTTATAACGATGTTCATTCTGTCCCATTAAGGATTAGTTGAGAAATACTAATATAAGGATCATTTGAAATGTATAAACAATGACTTAGTAGTTTATTAAGATTCCAAAACATGCTATGTGTAATTAAAACAAAATATATGTTGTTAATTATACCAAAATGTAATTATTGAGTTATTTGGATAAGGAGTTTAGGGTTGATTCTACTTTAATTAACAATTTTAATCATTAAGAAGTATATTCTAACGAATTGTAGCATAGATTGGACGTTATATCTATCTATAATCATTAAGAAGTATATTCTAACGAATTGTAGCATAGATTGGACGTTATATCCACTAGATAGACACATTACTAATCGATTTGACAAATATACAATTTCATTCACAAATTACATACATTCTTTGTGTATCTACCACAACTAAGACTTCAAATCATACAAGTATTGATTGTCATACATCAATAGTATGTGTATTTAAAGTGATTACTCAATAGTATGTCTATTGAAAGTGTTTACTCATAAAATTTCTATTAGAGTGAATACTCATTTATATCTATTGAAAGCGATTACTTAGTTATATCTAACGAAAGCGATTACTAAGTTATTGAGGATTTCATTATATGTTGTTTTAACTAAGTGGATAATCTATATAATGATGATTTAACCTTAAATATAAAGCCTTATTAATCTAGTCATATTCTATAGTTTCTTTTTACAATCATATTCAAGATTAGAACAATACATATTAAATTAGGCACCTATTATGAACTGAACATACAAACTCATGTTCGTGACGTAAATTTGATGTTTCTTGCATTAATATTAGGAAATTTATGTTTATTCAAAGAGATTACTCAGTAGTATGTGTATTTAAAGTGATTACTCAATAGTATGTCTATTGAAAGTGTTTACTCATAAAATTTCTATTAGAGTGAATACTCATTTATATCTATTGAAAGTGATTACTTAGTTATATCTAATAAAAGCGATTACTAAGTTATTGAGGATTCCATTATATATTATTTTAACTAAGTGGATAATCTATATAATGATGATTTAGCCTTAAACATAAAGCCTTATTAATCTAGTCATGTTCTATAGTTTCTTTTTACAATCATATTCAAGATTAGAACAATACATATTAAATTAGGCACCTATTATGAACTGAACATACAAACTCATGTTCGTGACGTAAATTTGATGTTTTTTACATTAATATTAGGAAATTTATGTTTATTCAAAGAGATTACTCAATACTATGTGTACTTAAAGTGATTACTCAATAGTATGTCTATTGAAAGTGTTTACTCATAAAATTTCTATTAGAGTGAATACTCATTTATATCTATTGAAAGCGATTACTTAGTTATATCTAATGAAAGCGATTACTAAGTTATTGAGGATTTCATTATATGTTGTTTTAACTAAGTGGATAATCTATATAATGATGATTTAACCTAAAATATAAAGCCTTATTAATCTAGTCATGTTCTATAGTTTCTTTTTACAATCATATTCAAGATTAGAACAATACATATTAAATTAGGCACCTATTATGAACTGAACATACAAACTCATGTTCGTGACGTAAATTTGATGTTTTTTGCATTAATATTAGAAAATTTATGTTTATTCAAAGAGATTACTCAATACTATGTGTACTTAAAGTGATTACTCAATAGTATGTCTATTGAAAGTGTTTACTCATAAAATTTCTATTAGAGTGAATACTCATTTATATCTATTGAAAGCGATTACTTAGTTATATCTAACGAAAGCGATTACTAAGTTATTGAGGATTTCATTATATGTTGTTTTAACTAAGTGGATAATCTATATAATGATGATTTAACCTTAAATATAAAGCCTTATTAATCTAGTCATATTCTATAGTTTCTTTTTACAATCATATTCAAGATTAGAACAATACATATTAAATTAGGCACCTATTATGAACTGAACATACAAACTCATGTTCGTGACGTAAATTTGATGTTTTTTGCATTAATATTAGGAAATTTATGTTTATTCAAAGAGATTACTCAATAGTATGTGTATTTAAAGTGATTACTCAATAGTATGTCTATTGAAAGTGTTTACTCATAAAATTTCTATTAGAGTGAATACTCATTTATATCTATTGAAAGCGATTACTTAGTTATATCTAATGAAAGCGATTACTAAGTTATTGAGGATTTCATTATATGTTGTTTTAACTAAGTGGATAATCTATATAATGATGATTTAACCTTATATATAAAGCCTTATTAATCTAGTCATGTTCTATAGTTTCTTTTTACAATCATATTCAAGATTAGAACAATACATATTAAATTAGGCACCTATTATGAACTGAACATACAAACTCATGTTCGTGACGTAAATTTGATGTTTTTAGGAAATTTAAAAAATAAAAATGACAGTTTCAAAATTTATCTATAAATACATACATTTTTGTCAGAAATACATACACACAATCTTAAACAATTCAATCTTACATGCTCCAAGCATGTCTTTTGATGTGTGTTATGGATGCATTAACTCTAATACAGTGGATACAGTTTTTTAGAGATATTAGAACAATCTCTTATACGTGCCAAACATGGTTTTCTAATGCTAAAATACGTGGAGCAACCCGTTTCAAATACGTGGAGCAACCTGCTCCACAACTTACATTAATCCAACTCGTTCTATTAACCCGCTCCAGACAGAATTATTACCTTAAAACATGTGGACTAACCCCAACCATTCAATTAATTAGGTCTTTTTACCCATCTCTAATATAAGTTCTACGTCTTCTACCCCCTCTACCTCTTCTTTTTTTTAACTCAACCAACAAAGTACCAGACCATGTCTCAAGGATCAACTTGTTCTCGTAGCTCCTCTCAACATCGTCGATGTTGGTGTGGCTTACCAGCGATTCAATTCACGGTGGGCACAGAGTCGAATGCTGGACGAAAATTTTGCAAGTGTCCCCGCAAGGGTATTAGCAATTGTGGATTTTGGGAATGGTGTGATGAGGAGTATCCCCAGCCTACTACATTGGTTATAAATAAGTTGAAAATTTCACTGGATGAAGTTTGTGAAGAAATGGCCAATTTGGTGAAGGAAGTGGACAAATTAGGGGCTTGTAATACTACAAATTTATTGAAGATTAGTAAGTTAGAGGCTGAATTGCAATATTGGAAGATGTATTTCTTATTGTCTTGGGCAGTCTTTTTTGGTTTCATAGTAGCTAGGTTTATTTGATACAAATTGTTGTTCATCTAGTACTACTAAGATTCATATATTTGAACGTTTAACTTAATAATTCGAGCATTTATCAATGGCTTTCCAAAAGTCTATTATTTTTGTAGAATATAATTCAAATTGATCATCATACGGATGTTCTAATACTGTAAACGTGATGTTCAGTGTAATGCAAAACAATATTCACAAATATTCAAAACATGCATAAATTGTACTGAAAATTAAAGGACAAGACTTCAAAACACGACATTCAAAACAAACAGAAAATTAAATGACTAGACTTAAAAGGAGATTATTTCTTTATTTCACATGTGTGCCGCTGGAGGACGTGGTGGTGAAGGGTAGTTCTGGGGGTCAATCTTGAGTTCAACTTGAATACCACGAAGCATACGCTTGATAAGATTCATATCCTCATGGAATTCATCGAATCTAGTCCTTAATCGCGTCACTTGATCCTCCACATTTCCTATATATACTGCCAACTGATCAACATCTGAGGTCAAGGATGCAATATCTTTACGGACATGATCGATTTCAGTAAACCTACTATCACTTGACACTCCACTATCATGTTCTGGCGCTCTTGGGTGCCTTACTTTGCGAGGCATTGTTGTTGTTTCGCCTTGTTGTTGTTGTTGTTGTTGTCCCAGTTGTTGTTGTGCAGATGTTCAACATTTATAGAGGCTTGGTGCCTTTTTGGTTGCATATGTGATGATTTGAAGAGGTGCCTATTCATATCGAATGGTTGGGGCAAGTACACGTGTTTTAATTGTGACCAGGAGGTGCCTAATCCTTACCGGGGAAGTCAGAACATCTTCATGGCGGTACGAATCATCGTATGCTCGTTCCATTAATCTATTGATTTTTGATGTTTATAATTCAAATTGATTATCATACAGATGTTCTATTATTAATATTTGAAAATTACTTATACCGTTACAATAGTCTATTATTTTTTAAACTAATCATCATAATACACTTAACGGCTAGCCCCTTCAATTCAAATCTGAAGCAAACAACCAATGCGTCACCTCAAAAAATGAAAAAAATACATAACGGCTAGTGTTGGCAAGTGGCTACAATACACTCAAGTCGGTTACCTCTTTTTCTCCTATAAATACTCGATCAAACCATTCAAAAAACTATACAACAAAAACTATAATCTTCAATTAAAAAAAATATAACAAAATGGTTCGCCGACCTTCCTCCTCAATAGTTGCTACCACTGCAAGAACAGGAGCAACCAATACAAGAGCATCCACGTCAAGAGTAGCATCCACGCTAAAAGGAGCAACCACAGGAAGAGGAGAAGCCAAGTAAAAAGAAGGAAGAATGGGAAGAGGATCAGCCAAGCAAAAGAAGGAAGAACGGGAAGAGGATCAGCCAAGCAAAAAGAAGGAAAAATGGGAAGAGGATTAGCCAAGCTAAGAGGAGGAAGAACAAGTCGAAATACTTCTACAGAACTAGGTGCACCATAACAAGAACGGGCAAATGATATTTTGGAACAACTTCGGACTGAAGTTTGTGGTTGGAAGTTCAAATTTGAGGAATTCTTCGAATACTACAAAAGGGACGTCAAAAAGATGAACAAAGAAATAAAGAGGATAAAGACCATGCTCCAGATAGCAACCTTGAAACAAGAAGGGACTACATCACGTTGAAGTGTAAACGCTTATTTTGGGTTTCTGTTGGATGTTAATATGTTTATTAAATAATGTCTTAAATGCTAATATAATTAGCATACTTTTGTAAAGCGCTAAATCTTTGAACAATCAAGAATGTTTTTACCTGGTTCTTTATTATCAATGTATAAACTTTAGTGTTCAGAACATCTGTTGTTATTTTCCTATTTACTAGTTATTGAACATCAAATATCCATTAAGTTAAACCAAAAATATATTTAAAAAACTATTTGAACGTCCAACTTAATGTTCCGAAAATAACTAATAATGTTCCAATATACTATTATTTTTAATATTTGTAAGTCAATCTAATCATCATACAGATGTTCTAATAATGTAAACGCGATGTTCAGTGTAATGCAAAACAATATTCATCATTTGCCATAGATATCATCAAAAAAAGAAAAAGAAAAACAAAACAAAATAGCAATCATCCAAATATTACACCCATCAAAAACAAAAATATAATTATCCAAATTTTACAACCCATACTAAGGGACTAATTTGCCATGGAATATATCCACAACAAATTGAACTAGACAGTCTTCTATCATATTGTCACGCAGCAAATCCATCGGGGTGTTGGTCAACAAATGTTCGAGGAACATGATGGCATACTCTCCACATGCAGTGCCAGTCAAATTCCTTGGATGCGCTCATACGGCCACATTTCCATACTGAGGATTTCAGGAGGGAGGTGGTTGAATTTCCCCGACTGCCGGATGTATATTGGGAACATGCACATTACTTTCCCCATTATTGAATAAAAGTGGTCTTCATTATACACCCCAATATTGCATTTGTAGACATCGATCCTTGCCTCCTCTAAATGGAAGACGCATGTAACATAATACGTGCTTTCAATGTTAAACACGGCAAAGAGTCTTTTCACACCATCCCACTTCCTTCCACCCGGATATGGAGACTTACCTCTGGCATAATCAAGGAATGTATCCTCAAACTTATATTCTGCTTGGTATTTGTCAAGGCTGACATCAAAACCCCTCGCTTCCTCTTCAGCCGCATTGTATCGTACGCACAAGTTGGTCAAGAATGAAAGATCGAGGATAAGATCAGAGCTATCATAATACCGGGGGTAAGCCTTATGCCTCACACGCATCAAGGCCAAGTACTCATCCATAAACTGCAGAATAAAACAAATTAGAAGTTATGAATAAAACTATATCGACACATACTATTTGATGTTTGGACCAGCCAGTCGAATGTTCAACGAACATACGACCATCAGGTTCAGAACGTCGCAAAAAATGTTCGTTCTTCGATAAAAACCAAACAATAACAAAACAATAGAAGTAAAGAGATGCACTTACACTATCCCACATCCACTCTTTTACGTCCAGGAAGTCCACAAAATCCGAGTAATTAAACTCATGACACAAGAACAAGGTCTTTTCTTCCTTCTTCTCCTCCATGAAAGCGTCAAATGCAGCTTTCTTGTGAATGTCTAGTGCCTTGTACAGTGTCACTGCAATCTCGCTTTGAGCGTTGCTTGAGTTCTCTCTCTAAATTTCAAAAAAAAAAAAAAATTTGAAAAAATCTCTAGATTTAATAGAAGAACGTCACACTGATGTTCAACACACCTAATTGGATGTTTTACTAACCTTGCCATTCTGGCTGCAGTCATTTTCTTCTTTCCTCAGTTCTTCTTTGCCTGAAGCATCCTGGACAACAAAATATGCCTCTTTGTTCGTTGCTGCTGCTTCTCCTTCTTTGACGACGACGCTAAAAAAAATAGCAAGGGACAACTGGATCGCATCAAGCTTCTGATCCACTCCCTGTCGCCATTGAAGGCAGTCATGGCACTTGCAACTGCAGACACTAGGCTGCACATTCTCAGGTTCTCTCCTCCTAGAGCTTTCTCCAACTTTAAACAAACCCCTACCAGTAAAACGACCAGCCCTACCACCAATCTCATCACCAAGTTGTGTTCCACATCTACCAACTCCTCCACTACCAAATTCTTCACCAACTTGTCCTTCTCTTGGACCATCAATTACCTCTCTTGGAGGGGTCCTGGGGCAATTCCTAAAAACTGTCACTCGATCACCACTAACTATCGAGCTAGCCCCCTCCAACATCACAACAAGCTCATCAATTACCTCATCGCCCCCATCAACAAACGGCTCAATATTCTGAAAGATATCATCTTCCAGCTCTGCATTGATAGGGTCAATGAAAGGGTGTTCCACCTACATACAATAAATATTTGTTAAGAATACAATGTATAAGAGAAATAAACCTTCACATCACAAAGAGTGGTCAGAACATCCTTATTACTGTTTGACATTTAACATCAGTAAAAATAGAACATCATATCTATCGTGATCGAACATCTGAAAAGATGTTCTTAACATTAATAGCAATGATTTTCACAACATTACAGATGTTCCAACATTTAGAAAATTGTAGGTCAAGTACTTACCGGCTTTGCAACATTCTCAAACAGTCTTCGGGAGTCTCTTTCATTCTTTTCAGTGATCCACCTGTGCATCCTTGGCATGGTCCTCTCCTTGGAAAAATCCCTGGACGAAGCACAGGTATTGCTTCAAATACCCAACCTACAAATGCCCAAGAAAACCCATAGAGATTGTAATTTGGCCCGTCCTTAGCCTTGCTAGCTGCACGATCAGCCATGGGCTTCGTTAGGTACTCAATGGTTAGCTCGAAGCTTTTCCGTCCCCAAGGATACTTTACAAATTCATTTGGAAGATATGCAAGGCAGACCGCTAATTCCTCAATACCAGCTTTTTTGTCCTTGGCACACAATATTGAGTGAATAAACCAAGCCATGGCATGCCCAAACTTGTACCGTTCGGGAACTTCCTCATTTTCTATCAAACACAGCAACCGGGAAGCAGTAACTGCCCTTGCTTTCCCATCCTCCCATGCCGTTGAAATATACCCCCACATCTCCCTGCCCCTCTCTTTCATCGCAGCCTCCCATTGGATACTTAGATAGGCTTGGCTTCTCAGCTTTGTCATCAAAGCAAACTCTTGGAGGCCAAAACGAACAGGCACTCCATTGAAATTGAACCAAGCTTCTTTTTCTTTATTGCACAAAACTCTTCTTAAGAGAATATTGTGCACCAGCCTGGTTGGAAATGATGCCTCCTCCGGCAAGTCCAAGAAATGGCCAAAGATACTGTTTTTGAACTTATCATACAAACCACTTGTACGCAGCACAATCCTGAAATCACGCATTCGTCCAATAAGCGACGAACGGACAGTTATCTTGGATTGAAAATACTCATGATCATCCAAGTAAGTCTTCAGCACCATTGGTGGAATGACACTGGTAACGTACTCAGGCTGCACAATGTTTTGAAATTTGTTAGTTTAAGTAACTACCATGGTAGCAAGAACATAATATCAGATGCATAAAACATCCCTTGAGATGTTCCAAGGAACTACAAAAAAATACTTTGAACATTTTTAAAGATGTTCTGATCATGTAAGCGTATGTTCTCATATCACATAACAAAATATTGAACATCATAATGTAAAGTGAAGAACAACTTCATGTATGTTCTAGACAACAACTATACCTCTCTTGGTAGCTCTGCATAATCAGCTCCCACATCGTCTACGAACTTGCTCCGACCTTCTCCTTTGCTTCTCTCAACCTCTTCTTCTTCCCTACCATTCCTACCTCTTTCACCAGCTTGAACATCTATAACCTCTATAACTTCTTCTACACCATCTATTTCTTGAACATTTGCAACTCCAGCAAATTCTCCAGCAAGATTATTTACAAGCCTTCCCACCTCCTCTTCTCCTTCCATATTTAAAAGGCTCTCTTTTTTATTTCCCTATTCATCCCACTCATCATCACGAAATAGTGCTTCTATTTCCTCTGATAAATTACCATCATCCGGCCCCCTCACATCTTCTTGTGGCCCTACATTTACATCATAGTCTAGGGACTCCTCCTCTTCGTCCTCCAATATAATTCTCCTCTTCCTAGGAGGCTGTTTACTAGGAGGAGGAGTAGTCTCCTTCCTCTTAATTGGAGAACAGGAAATCATTCCACGCGTAGAAACCATTGTAGCTGCAAATCACAAGTATATTCATCAATTAAAGATGTTCAAACATGCAATATGGATGTGTGAAACATAATATACATATGTTTTATCAAACCCTAATTTTTTAAAAAGGAAATTTAATTCAAGTAAAGTCATCATTAAACACTATCATCCTCTCACACGTTCGGAGCACTGTCTCAAATGTTCCAGAACTTTAAACATGCAAGCACAAACATAAACATGCAAAATCTTGACTATTTGTACAACATTTTTTCAACCTTCAGCATATTTATTTTAACAAAAATTATCTAAAATGCTGTCAGCAACTTCAAACATCCCATCACACGTTTAGAACACTGTCTCACGATGTTTGACACTGCGAAGGAGTATGGTCTTAACATGGTAATATAACATAAACATGCAAAAGCTTTACTATTTGTACAAGAACATAGCACTATTTGACGAAAAAATCAACAAAAACAAAGATTTTCACGAGAACTTCATTCCAGTACCAGTAAAAAGGCGTTAAAATCATAGTTTTTTCAAAATAGCAAAATAGGAAAAAATAAACTCCGATTCACTTGAAAAACATCAATATTGTTCAAAATTTACCTTTAGATGTTACCGGAGAAATGTTGATGGTCAGCGACGATGATGTTTCAGAAAGGTTGTTGCGTAGAAGACTTTAGAAGACGACTTGATAAGTGTGTAAGAGAAGTTTTGATTTTGGGGTTCGATGTTTGAAATGATTGCTGATGTCTGTTCATTTCCCACCTTTTGATTAAAAGTTTTGGGATTGTTAATTCAGTCCAAAAAGTTTTTAATGAAGGCCCCGAAGTTTTATTGTTTCTAATGTGGCCCATGTTTTAAAGTTAAACGCGCGTGATTTCTTACGCTCCACGCACGTCCCCTTTTGTTAAATAAAGACTTGAGAGGGTCTTTTGGCCCAATCTTCTCCAGAAACTAATCTCTCTCTCTCTATTGCATCTAATGTAAAAGTTCAGACGTTGCACCCACTTGAACCTAACATGTGTAAGAATGTACGTATGGGCAGTCCTCATAATAAGTGCAAGTGGCTGTTGAGACTTTTAACCATTAGTAGTATTTTCTACCAGATTCCGAGAAAATAATATATCTAGCCAAAATCAAGTTAGGCCCTACATTTAAATAGACACATAAAATATTGAACAAAGGCTAGCCAAATATTACTCTGTATAAATAGGTTTATGCGTTTTTTTTCCTAAAAACCTGGAAGAATAACTTAACAATAAGATGGATTTCCATTTACAAGCTGATTTATCTCCTTAAATAGGGGAACAATTATCAAAAGCGTTGAAAGAAAATTTAAAAAAAAAGAATCATAGTCAACCGTTGCTACAATTAAAAGAAACTAAATTATCTAGTTCATGTTATAAAATATTGAACAGTGGTGGATGTCCAATCCGCTGTTTTTTGTGCAGACATACTCATACCCTTTGTCGTGTTAACTTTTATTGATATGACAATGAACAGTGTCTTCAACTATTTACCATTTGCTGAGCCTATAAATGGAGGCACTGCAATTCTCTTTTACAAACTTCAGTGCAAAGCAATAAAATTACTCCCATTCCTCTCCCATTTATTTAAGTCATTATTATTATAATCTTTTACAATCCTAGTTAATTACTTTAATTTCATAACACGTTATCAGCACGAAGCTCTAAGTTTGTCATTGCTTTCAACTTACAGTTCACCTTATTCAGGTATGAAATACATACTTGTTTAAATACTAATTTACTGATATGATAAAAAGATTTAGCATAACATATAACTATAAATTTTTATTAACCAGTGTACTTGCATTTTTATTAAACGAACAGCTATAACCTTTAAATTTCAGAATAAAACTTTGCCATCAATTTCTTATGTAGTCTAGCATATGTGTTGAACAGTAGATAATAGTGAAATAGATCACTTTTATCATTCACTATACTATTTTGGTGTCAAAATCTAGTTGGATGTATTTGTAGAGAGGCTACGACTATTTCCAACACAACTGCCATATTAATTCACCCATTTCATATCTTTGGTTCTGTACATTAAAGACATCAAGGAAAGTTGACCTTGAAACATATTCACGTTTAGAAATTTAGTTTTTAAAAAATTATTCCACTATTATGTAGTATAAAATAAAATAGTCATTAAGATTTATTAGCGCAATAGTGTTGCCTTTGAGTAAATTTTAATACAATAAGCTAATATCTCGTGATTCAATTTACTATTTGAGATAATAATGTGATTTACGAGACAGAGGTTTAGATTCTTTATCTGTACTTAATTCCTGTAAGTGGTTTTATTATTTAGTGTTTACTAATACAACTGTTGTCATCACTAATCTATTAATTTTATTAATAATTTCCATCATGTCAAATTTATCCAAGCTTGAATTTGTGGCACTGGACATCAGCGAAAATAATTATATGTCATGGGTACTTGACGCTGAAATCCATTTAGATGCAAAAGGTCTTGGAAATACTATTATAGAAGGCAAAGAATTATCTAATCAAGATAAAGCGAAGGCCATGATATTCCTTCGTCATCATCTTCATGAAGGGTTAAAAACTGAATATTTAACCGTAAAATATCCTCTTAAATTGTGGAATAATTTGAAGGAACGGTATGACCATTTGAAACTTACGGTACTACCGAAAACTCGACATGAATGGATGTATTTACGATTTCAAGATTTTAAAACCGTAAGTGACTATAATTCAGATGTTTTTAGAATAACTTCTCAATTAAAATTGTGTGGAGAACCAATTAGTGATGATAATATATTGGAAAAGACTTTCTCCACTTTTTATGCCTCAAATATGGTGTTGCAACAACAATACCGTGAAAGGGGTTTTAAGAAGTATTCTGAACTAATAACATGCCTACTTGTGGCCGAGCAGAATAATACCATGTTGATGAAAAATCATGAATCTCGTCACACTGGATCTACTCCATTCCCTGAAGTGAATGTAGTAGCAGCATATGATAAGTCTGAAAGAAGACTAAATAATTACCGTGGTCATCGCCATGGTCGCGGAGGTGGATGTGGTAGGGGACGAAAATATTATCGTCACCCTGGATTTAAAATAAATGAGAGCAACAAGGGTTCTCATAATTATCCTTCAAAGATTAAAGATAATATTTGTCACAAATGTGGCATGAAAGGTCATAGGGCACGTCTTTGTCGTACGCCTGAACATTTTGTCAAGATTTATCAATCCTCCCTTAAAGAAAAGCAAAATAATGTGGAGGCAAACTTGACCTTTCAAAATAATGATGATAAAAGGGATCTTGCAAATAACCTTGCTGATAATGAGGTGAATACCTATATAAATAATGATTTTGAAGGCCTAGCAAATTTGACTCATTTAGAAGCTGAAGACTTCTTTGAGGATAATAACTGAAGAATGATCATTTTACTGGGGATACAATTATGTTGTTTTTCATCTTATGTTTTCACCTAGTTTATTTTCATGTGTGTAATTTTCATAAATAATCAAGTGTTGTTATCTTTAGATTCCTAACCTAGTTCTTTATTAGTGTTTCGTATTTCTTATGAATGTATCTTTTATTTCTTTATGAAGAATTATGGAAAATCTCCAGTCTTCAGTTAGATCCATGATCAATAAAGATGATATATGTCGTCTGAATAGTGCCACAACACACACCATTTTAAGAGATAAAAGATATTTTTCTTATTTGATAATGAAAGAAGTCAATGTTTATACAATATCTGGTAGTACAAAATTAATTGAAGGCTCAGGAAAAGCCAATTTATTACTACCCGGAAGAACACATTTGGCAATTAATAAAGCCTTATATTGTAGTAGGTCTCAAAGAAACTTACTAAGTTTCAAAGACATTCGCCAAAGTGGTTATCATATTGAGACTACAAATGATGGAAATATTGAATATCTTTGTATTACTACAATAAAGTTGGGTAAGAAATATGTACATGAAAAATTACCCTCATTTTCCCCCGGCTTGTACTACACAAGTATTAGCATGATTGAATCACATGCCATAGTAAACAAGAAGTTTACTAATCCAAATAATTTTAATATTTGGCATGACCGATTGGGTCATCCCGGCTCTAAATATGATGCGCAAAATAATTGAGAGTTCCATGGACATTCATTGAAGAACCTGAAGATTTTTTAATTTAAGAATTCTCTTGTGCTGCATGTTCTCAAGGAAAATTGATTACTAGACCATCAACAACTAAAGTTGGGACTGAATCCCCTGCATTTCTGGAATGTATACAAGGTGATATATGTGGGCATATTCACCCACCATATGGACCATTTAGATATTATATGGTTTTAGTAGATGCATCAACAAGATGGTCACATGTATGTTTACTATCAACTCGCAAATGTGGCATTTGCGAGATTGCTTGCTCAAATCATAAGATTAAGAGCACAATTTCCAGATTATGCAATTAAGACAATTCCTCTTGATAATGCTGGTGAGTTCACATCTCAAGCCTTTAATGACAACTGAATGTCAACTGGAATAACAATGAAATATCCTGTTGCTCATGCTCATACACAAAATGGTCTAGCGGAATCATTTATCAAATGCCTCCAATTAATAGCTACATCATTACTTATGAGAACAAAACTTCCTATTTCAGTATGGGGTCATGCTATTTTGCATGCAGCAGCACTTGTGCGCATCAGGCCAACAATTTATCATAAAGTCTCCCCATTGCAATTGGCTTTTGGTCAGGAGCCAAATATTTCCCATCTTAGAATTTTTGGATGTGCGGTATATGTTCCAATTGCTCCACCACAACGCACAAAGATGGGTCCTCAAAGAAGGTTGGGAATATACATTGGCTACGAATATCCTTCTATTATTAAATATCTTGAACCCATGATGGGAGATTTATTTACTGCAAGATTTACAGATTGCCATTTTGATGAATTAGTTTTCCCAACATTAGGGGGGAGAGAAAAAGCATCTAGAAAAGGAGATAGATTGGAATGCATTATCATTATCTCATTTAGATCCTCGTACGAATCAATGTGAACTGGAAGTTCAAAAGATAATCTATTTGCAAAATATTTCAAATCAACTTCCAAATGCATTCACTGACCTACCAAGGATTACTAAATCTCATATACCAGCTGCAAATACTCCAATTCGAGTTGATGTTCCGATAGGACAATCTACTTATGCAAATGAGTCTAAGGCACGCCTGAAGCGTGGTAGACCCCTCAGTTCTAAAGATAAAAATCCTCGAAAAAGAAAATGAGCAAATGAAAAAGATGGTCATGACATGGAGTGGTTGCTCAAGAAGCATCCTAAGACATAACAATTGATAATACCTCAAAGGAGGTTCAGGTACCTGAAAATGATGAAAATCAAGAGATCTCAATAAATTATGTCTTGACAAGGAAAAAGGTGGAACCGAAATAATATTGTTGTAAATAATGCTTTTTCATATAATGTTGCTATTGAGGTAATGCAACAAGATGAGGATCTTGAACCAAAATCTGTCGGTGAATGTAGACAGAGAAATGATTGGCCAAAATGGAAAGACGCAATTCAACCAGAATTGGCTTCACTTGAGAAACGTGAAGTTTTCGGACCTATTGTTCGAACACCCGAAGGTGTAAAGCCAGTTGGATATAAATGGAGTTTTGTGCAAAAACGAAATGAGAAAAATAAAGTCGCAAGATACAAAGCACGACTTGTGGCACAAGGATTTTCGCAAAGACCTGGAATTGATTATATGGAGACATACTCTCCCGTGGTGGATGCAGTAACCTTCAGATATCTTATAAGTCTGGCAGTGCGTGAAAAACTTGATATGCGTCTGATGGATGTTGTCACAGCCTATTTATATGGCTCATTGGACAACGAAATATTTATGAAAATCCCTAAAGGATTCAAAATGCCTGAAGCATTTAAAGGTTCCCAAAAACTTGTTCAATAAAGCTTCAAAAATCCTTATACGGATTGAAACAATTGGGTCGTCTGTGGTACAATCGCCTTAGCGAGTACCTACTGAAAGAAGGGTATAGAAATGATCTGGTTTGTCGTTGTGTCTTTATAAAAGGGTCTGGATCTGAGTTTGTTATAATTGCTGTGTATGTTGATGACTTGAATATTATTGGAACTTCCACAGAGATTTCAAAGGCAGTAGACTATTTAAAGAAAGAATTTGAAATGAAAGATCTTAGAAAGACAAATTTTTGTCTTGGTCTTCAAATTGAGCATTTGACAAATGGAATTATTATCCATCAATCAACATACACTGAAAAGATCTTAAAGCGATTTTACATGGATAAATCTCATCCATTGAGTACTCCGATGGTTGTGAGATCGCTTGACATAAATAAAGATCCATTTCGCCCTCATGAGAATAATGAAGAGATTCTTGGTGCTGAAACACCATATCTTAGTGCAATTGGGGCATTAATGTATATTGCTAACAATACTCGGCCAGATATTGCTTTCTCTGTAAACTTATTAGCAAGATTTAGTTCTTCCCCAACACACAGACACTGGAGTGGTATCAAACATTTATTCAGATACCTCCGAGGAACAATCGACAAGGGTTTGTTTTCTTCAAATGAATCCGACTTGCCATTAATTGGTTATGCAGATGCAGGAACTGTGTGGATTTTTGAACAAGGAGATTCCGACAATATTGTATGAAGATAATACTGCATGCATAGAACAATTGAAAGAATGATACATTAAAGTAGACAGAACGAAACAAATTTCACCAAAATTCTTTTTCACACATGATCTTCAAAAGAATGGTGAAATAAAAGTTCAACAAATTCGTTCAAGTGATAACTTGGCTGATCTATTCACAAAGTCATTGCCAACCTCAACATTCGAGAAGCTTGTGTACAAGATTGGAATGCGTCGTCTCCGAGACATTAAGTGATGTTTTCATCAGGGGGAGTAAAATGCGCGATGTACTCTTTTTCCCTTAACCAAGGTTTTGTCCCAATGGATTTTCTGGTAAGATTTTTAATGAGGCAGCAAACAATACATATTACAAGATATTGTACTCTTTCATTTTAAATGATACACATTTATCTATTAATACATGGACATCTAAGGGGGAGTGTTATAAAATATTGAACAGTGGTAGATGTCCAATCCACTGTTCCTTGTGCAGACATACTCATACCCTTTGCCGTGTTAACTTTTATAGATGTGACAATAAACAGTGTCTTCAACTATTTACCATTTGCTGAGCCTATAAATGGAGGCACTGCAATTCTCTTTTACACACTTCAGTGCAGAGCAATAAAATTATTCTCATTCCTCTCTCATTTATTTAAGTTATTATTATTATAATCTTTTACAATCCTAGTCAATTACTTTAATTTCATAACAGTTCATTTATTTCTTTTGATACAACACTTTTACTTTGCCAACTTATTTTTTTCATGCTTTTCACTTTGGTGCAATCTCTTTTAAATAATCAAAAAAAATTGTTGGCACTATTTGAATATTTCACTGATATTGCATATATATGTTCATATTAAGAAAATATCAATTATACACAAGTACATTGGTATACTCAAAATATATCAATAAGATATCAATAAACACAAATAAACTAGAAAAAACTTGGGAGAATAACGTAACAATAAGATGGATTCCCATTTACAAGCTAATTTGTCTCCTTAAATAGGGGAACAATTATCAAAAGCGTTTAAAGAAAATTTAAAAAAAAATGAATCATAGTCAACCATTTGCTACAATTAAAAGAAACTAAATTATCTAGTTCATTTATTTCTTTTGATCCACCATTTTGACTTTGCCAACTTATTTTTTTTTTCATACTTTTCACTTTGGTGCAATCTCTTTTAAATTATCAAAAAAAATTGTTGGCACTATTTGAATATGTCACTGATATTGCATATATATGTTCATATTCAGAAAATATCAATTATACACAAGTACATTAGTATACTCAAAATATATCAATAAGATATCAATAAACACAAATAAACTTGAAATATGCAAATAATATGCACTAATGTAACATTAAATATACATAAATAAAATATTAAAATAATATACATACATCTACAACACAATATGCAGCGAATATACAATGTAGATACACCTAGTATACACGTTTACGTTACACTTTTTCAATCACCATTGCACCTTCATTTTTACATCATAGTCATAAATTTTTTTGTAGATGCATCACCATATGATATTTGCCCCTATTAAGTACTTTGAGCGAAAAATAAAAGAGAAGAGAGGATGAAAGTTTTCTCCGGGAAAGAGGATGGTAGTGTCCAGATTTAGTGCTTGGTAGATATTAAGATCGGAGAAGAAAAAGTTTGCAAAACTAGAAAAATATTCAAGATAGATCTTAAAATAAAAAGAATAAGAAAAGTAGAATAAGAAGATTAATGTTGTTGTCTTTGCTTGAAATTAGGAGATAATTAAGATTGTATGAAATATTTAGTCAATATTCAAAATTAACGAGGAGAGAGATACTAAAAAAAGCTGTCATGATCCATTATTTCCCCTAAAATAGACATTTAATTGGGTAAGCACCCTCCACCTACATTCGAGAGGTTTTGGGATCGAGTCACCTCAGGAGCAAAAAGTGGGAGGGCCACTATTTGTTCCGAGATAGGGGAAGGGGTGGGGTTAAAAAAAAAATTGGGTAAGTATTTCATTAAGATGAATGCCTATAAAAAGTGGAATAGATAAGGTTAAAGGTCTATATCTCATAAAAAAAATAACGTGTTTATTTTGTGTTTAGGACATTTCCAAATGTTTGCCATGTAAATTTTCCAATTTATATATGCACTCCTTTCCTTGTTCTTAGAAATAAATTTCCTCTTTTTCTTGTTTTGCTGAAATTGTTTTCACAAAATCACTTTATGATTACCTTCTAAAGCTGAAACAGAAATTTTAGTGTACTTGTGATTAATGTAAGTAAGCAGTGAATAAAATACCGAATAATCCAATTTTCACAAAATTGTTGCATATTCAAATAACCATGAAAAAAGTTTTAGTATAATTTTCAAGGGTCGCTTATCATGGAATCAATTAAGTTAAAAAAAAGAGATAATTACCAAATCAATCAGTCAACTCCCCTCCTCTTACTTTTGATTAGCTCTTAGTTTTTATAGTCAGTATACACAAAAATGAATACATAGTGTATACAAATAATAGAATATCGTATATAAATGGTCTCCTCACGTATACATAGTATTTGCACCCAAAATTATGGTGTATACCATCAGAATTATAAGTTATACACTATGTATACACGCATATTTTTTAGTTATTTTCAGTATATACACACTTTTTTTTACTGTGTATACACATTTTAATAGAATAGATTTTGTATATATCTATTTATCCCTAAAAAAATAGAGGAAACAGGCCCAGAGCAGCAGTGCACAGCTTCACCTGAGCTCCGGCGAGCTTCAAATCTGTAATCCTAGTCACGACGGAGGAGAGCACGGGCGGATCGGAGTAGATCTGAGACGGGTTGCTGCTGCGCCAGCGAAGCAGTAGCAGCTACTTCGTCGGAGCTGCTGTTGCTGCTTCACTAGAGTGACAGTGACGACGGGGAGTGAGTAAGGACGAAGGGGAGTGGTGGTCGGAGGGAAGGGCAGTAGTGGTGGTGGTGGTGGTGGAGGAGGAGGAGGAGGAGGAGGAGGAAGAAGAAGAAGAAGAAGAAGAAGAAGAAGAAGAAGAAGAAGAAGAAGAAGAAGAAGAGGGAAGCCACAAACCCTAGAAAGGGAATGGCTACAAAAGGATATGGGGTGTGGTCAATTGTTTGTTTAGGGTAATTTTGGAAAGAATGAGCTAAAAAATTAAAGTGGGGGCTTTTTGATCTCCTAGTGTAATTTTTTCAAAAACAGAAAAAAACAAAAGGAGATATTTTTTTGAAACCTTAATTACAATAAATAAATAATAATATTACAAAACGTTGAATTATTTTGTTATATACAAGTTGCTGCAAATAATTAGAAAAGGAAAAAAGCTAGCCTCCACCTCACATCCCTCCCCTTACCGGTCCCCTACCGCCTATTGCCCCCACTACAGGCGCCGGGTTGCCTCCGTCGCCGCCCAGGTCTGCAAAAATAGTGTAGAAACAAATACAGTTTGAAACAGTGCTGAAATAGTGAATATACAGTTAGATACAATGGAGAAATAGCGCAGGAACATTGCAGAAACGCAAAAACAGAGCAGAAACAGTTAGATACAGTGCAAAAATATAGCAAAAACAGTGCAGGAATGCAGAAACAACGAAGAAAAAATGCGGAAACGCCGAAAAAAAGTGTAGAAATAGTCCAGAAACAGTTAGATGCCGAGCAGAAATTGTACAAAAATGCAAAAACAGTTAGATACGTTGCAGAAACAGCGTAGATACAGTGCAGATATAGAGAGATATAACGAGATACAACAAGATCTAAATAAAATAAAACAGATGAAAGCGATAACAGATCTGGCCGAAAAAATACAAATCTGGTAGAAAAACTCCAGATCTTACCGAAAAATATCATAACTGATCGAAAAATACCAAATCGGGCTAAATAACACCAAATCATGTCAACTATTGTCAAATCTACCACAATCCACAACAAACACATTAGTTCATTTTAGTGCAAGTGAAGTTCCCACTCGATTAACAAAATCAAAACAAGTTTCCTCTCCAAAATCTGTTATTACTAGTGCAATCACACTTAAATTATCAGTTACAATACGCAATCGATCAAGTTTTCTTGTAATAAGATTTACTAGTTGCCAGCTGCTTCATTCTACGTAAACAAGCAATATTGGTAACCTTCCCAATATCTTGTGCCAGATCTTAATTACTTCATTGACAAGTGTGTATTTTCTACGATTACCTATTTGGGGCTGATAATGAAATCATTTGCAATATTTATTTAAGTGCATTTGACAACGTTTTCTTCTTCTTCTTCTTCTTCTTCTTCTTCTTTTTTTTGGGAGCTTGGATTACTATTGATTTGACCAAGGAACTTTAGAGTAAATTTTTGAACTCTTTCTGTCAATCCTAGAGGTTGCCCGATAAATTTCCTGAAGGTTCTCGTGTGATTATTGTAGATCCAATATTGGCGATTGTCATGTGAAATTGGGGAAAGGAGAAGGAGAAGTGAAATGGAGAGAAATTGGAGGAAAAATATGGGATTTTGCCAGCAAGTTTCACTGCGTGCCCTCCATAATTAGTGGTTTTGCAAAAATGCCTGTGCTAAGCAATGTTTTAGTAAAATACCCTTTTTAGACCGGAGCCAAAACTTTAACGCAAAAATCTTTTAAGTCTTGGCAATTGCCAATACTTCAAAGGCAAGTACTTTTTTGCCAATACTTCAAGTTATATGATGGGAATACAGGGAAAGACTGGAAGGGGCAAGTCTTGGCAATTTCCAAGACTTACGACCAAGTGCGGCAAGTGTTGCATTTTGCCAACATTTTAAGGGTAAGTGTTGGCAAATAGAGGGGTCAAAGGCAAGTCTTCGCAAATATTACCTTTTGCCAATACTTGAAGGGATAAGTGTTGAAAAGCAGAGAGGTATAAAGGCAAGTCTTGGCCTCGACCTAAAAACTTGACATGGGTGTTTCCGTACGGATTTTTTTCATTAAACTTTAATGGGGGCATTTTTGCAAAACTCTTGTTAGCGTGGGAAAAAAAGCAAACCATTGCTTATGGTGTCATATTTTTGCAAATAGGCCGGATTTTGCTATGTTAGGTTATTTTTTGCTATATGACACCATAAGCAGTGGGTTGCCTTTTTGACCCCGTTAATAGTGGTTTTGAAAGAATGACCTCCACTAGGTTTAATGAATAAATTCTAGACAAAATACCCCTACGAGATCTTATAATGACACCCGCATCCCGCCCTCCCTTAGGAAGCACTTGGCAGCACTTGATTTCGACCGCTTGCATTGGCAACACTTGCCCTTTAATCTCTTCCCACATTCTTCTAGATAACTTGAAGTGTTGCATGGACATCACTTGCCCCTTCAATATCTTCTCACATTCTCGCAGACAACATTTGCCTTTTTATATTTTTGAAGAGGCAGTACTTGTCGATTCATAACTTGAAGTGTTGCCTTCGGATGAAATGGAGATCATTTTACTAAAACATTCTTAAGTACGGATAAAAAGGCATCACCAAGTGTTTGTGAGGCCACGTGGTGAAGGTAGTAAAACTTTGTCCATGTAGCCTATTTTCACCCGCTAAATGAAAGTTAGCCAGCGGTGCAAAACTCTTTGAAGACTAGCCAGATCCGAATAAATCCCAGTATTTTACAGTGGGATCTGTGAACAAAATTTCAAAATCTCAGTATTTTATATTGGGATGACTTAAATATGAATCCCAGTAAATAAATTACTGGGATTTTGAACATGTTAGTTCAATGTCCCGGTATAAAATACAGAGACTTTAAATATGAAACTTCGATTTTTTTTCTGAAACTTTGAACAAAACTCCAATTTTTTTACTGCAATTTGCGCACATAGGTCACCGTAGATAGTATATTTTTTTGGTAGCAAGAAGGCCCCTGAAATTTTGCTTTTACTTGTTTAGTTCAAAGTCTCAGATATTTGTACTGTGGCTAGTCCGGGTATTGTTTAACGCCAAGAGATTGTACATGTGCGGGGGAAGGGATAATTTGGCTATTTCTCAATTAATTTTGAAACAGTGAATAATACTCACATAGGGCGTTCAAAACGGGCTAGTTATCAAGGTAATGTTTTACTAGGCATTTGAACTTGATTTGGTTGAAGTTTGAAAAAAAAAGAGTTTTTTGAAGTTAGAAGTTGTAAAACGGTATTTGGACGACAAATGATGATTTGCTAGAAGTAAATTTGATTGTAGAAAGCTACATGTTTTAAACGAATAAATTATTCAGTTTCAACTTCAAATGAAATGCGGTAAAGGCAATAGAAGCTTCAAGTGTATTGGGTGTTTTTCAAATTCTGAGGAAACAGATTCTTTAACAGAGAAGATCGAAGAGTCATAAAAAAAATCTGAAACATCAAAATTTATTGGGTTTATATGACATGGGAAATTGTTCCAACAAGGAATTTTTTGTACATGCAAAGCAGGAGAGTGGAGTCGATTACAAGCAAATAGATTTTGTTTAAGAACAACTTTGTCCTACGACGAGTCATTATATATCATATATATATATATATATATCAGGTCTCCATTATCATGCTAGCTTTGTTTACGGCACTAATCATAAAGTGATGCTAAGATATGTTTTACATTTAAGAGTAGAATATGGACTTCTTAGATAGGTGCCTTAATAACCATCTAGGCAGGGGTGGTGATAAAACCGATGATGGTGGAAAACAAGCTGACGTGCAAGACAAAAACTAAGATGTGGAAACATGTATAGTTCAGTTCTCCAGCGGTCTTTGGCATACACAATTTATCCTAGGCCACCAATGCCTTTCGTAAGAATTCATTACTGCTAATTTATGGAAAAAGAGTAGTCGTCGGTGACCCGAGAAGAGCAGCAGCGTAGCCAGAGAAAAAAGCAGTGTCGTCGGAGGAAGACAGACGAAGCAGCTCAATCGCCGACGGAGTATAGCAGATCAATCGATGATAGAGGACATCAGAGACCGACAGAGGATGATGGAGATGGGGTGAAGGACGTCGACAGGAAACAGTAGGGTGAGGGAGAGAAAGAAGAAAGTGAAGAAGAATTAGAGTTTCAATAGCAACATTTTGGTATTTTTTTCCATGTTCGCTAGCATTTTTTCAAAATGTTGGTAAACTAGGGAAAGTGCCACTATATTTTCTATAATAAAATTCCTAGAATGATACATTGGGTAATTTTTCAAAATTTTTGGGCGAAGTGCATAAATATCTAATTTTGGGTGCGTAATTACAATTTCAGCCACTTAGATGAGCATAGCAGAAATGAGAATGATTAGATGGATGTGTGGGAATACGAGGATGTATAAGATTAAGAATAAGGTCATTAGCAATAAGGTAAGAGTGGCCTCAGTGGTGGACAAGATGCGAGAAGCGAGGCTATGATGGTTCGACCATGTGAGAAGAAGGAGGTGTGAGAGATTGGGAGTGCTAGGTTTACGGAGAGATAGAGGTAGAATAAAGAAGAATTGGGGCGAGGTGATTCGACATGACATGGCTCACCTACAAATCACCAAGGACATGACCCTTGATAGGAAAGTGCGGAGGTTGAGGATTAGGGTAGAAGGTTAGGTAGTATGCGAGTGATTGCTGTCATTTTAGTTTTATTATTCTATACATAGTAGTTTAGGTTGGTGTCTTATGTTTGCTTTGATTGTTGTATCTTTTATGTCAGTATTTGAGCTAGCATGGTATTTTTCTGTGTTTGTTTTCAAATGTGTTATCAAAATGCTTTTCTAGCTGAGGGTCTATCAGAAACAACCTCTACACCTTGGTGGCGGTAAAGTCTGCGTACATCTCACCCTTCCCTGACCCCATGTGGGATAACACTAGGTATGTTGCTGTTGTAGTTAGAATTTCAGCCACTTGTAGGTGCACTTTTATAGAGGTTAGCCACGTTGCCTATTTTCAAACCATTATTCAAGCCAACTAAACTAACATCAGCTCCTTCACACTTTTGTTCTGAATTAGGTTTACTTTCAGACAAAAAAAATTATTTAACTTTCGTGAACTTCAAACCGTGGACGAAGTTAGATACATAACTTCAACTCTCATGGTGTAAAAATGAGTGGCAATACTTGCAAATCATCATATCATATTATTATAAAAATGGGAATCCCTTAGTTAAAAGTGAAAGACAAAAATAGCCTTTAAAAATTGATTTTTTTTTTTTTTGCTCTTTAATTTAAGAAAATCCAATTAACATAGTTGTACAAAATGTGAATATAATTTGTATCTAAGTTTTTAACCTAAAAGTGATAACCCGTCTGCACATTCAATGAATTGTTAACTTTGCTTTTAATTAATGATTATAATTACTTTAATTAATGTACAAATAGAAATCATAATGTACATGTCTTTTGTAATTTTTGGTACCATTTTGTATTCTCTCGACCAAATACATGGAATATATTGTTTACTGCATATAAGTAACTACTGTTTAAGACTAATGACTAATAATTCGCTGCTTACTTGACCATCTAACTTTATTCCAAATTTTCAGTTCATATAAGAGTCTCTGCTGATTAATAAACCACATTATTGTGTTGTCTTCTTTTAATTTATACACAGCAAGTTCTCAAACTGCAACTAATGATTGGTTGCTCTGTCCAAAAATATTGACTTGAATAAAGTCTATGTAACATGTGGTATCGTCCTTTTGAAACCCTCAATAGCTCTCCATAAAAGTTTCAATTGGAATTTGCCCTCATAAAAAAAGCTGTAAATTATGATATTTAAACTTTCTAGCCTATTGTTAAAACTTTTCATATTTCTTATTATGCATATACCGGTAACATCTCGAGGCAAAGAAACATATCTGAATTATCTGAGTCACAGAGTTTTTCATATTTCTAGAAATTTGGATATGTAAAATTTGAGGATGTCCATGTATTATTGTTGTTTTCTCAATTGCTTTTTTTTTCTTTTGATATTTTGAAAGGTGAAAAGATTGAATTTAGACAAGAGGTTATATAAGGTAAGTATCATCTTTCATGTGTGGTAAATTCTTCTCAACACCAAATTTCCCTTCATATTCTTCTTATTTTTTTGTAAAAAATATCAATTCGAACTAATATTTTCTGTGTTACATCTTTTTGAGTAATTATTGTCAATACCAGATTCTCCCACAAGCTAAGATAATTCGGATATAATTAGCGATGGAAAAGATAGGCCTGTGCTATAGCGCTTCCGGCTCTAGATTTATGTGCCAAGGTGGGTTCTTTTTTTTTAATACTTATTAAAGCACAATGTTCTTTCCTATCCACTCTTAAATTTGTTGAATTTTATGTGTTTTTACTATCACTATTTCGTTGCTTGTTGTTTCCTTAGACCTGAATCTTATGTGCAACTTCTTATTTCCACTTAAGAGTTTCAAATTATACATGATGGTCATAGTACATTGGAGGACTTATATTCCTTTTGATGAAGAATATGACCACATATCTATTCATGGCAAATTTTTATTTAGAGTCTTCAATGCAGTGTTCATTTTAGCTGCTTAGGATGCCTTTTCTTTTTGCTTAGCTATGCACTTCACACGTTTTTACTTGAGCCATAGTCATCTTTAGATGACTCCGTTTCTTTGAACCCATAATTTTACTTTTTTTTTTGTGTTGAGCAATAATTTATTCTAAGATTAATATATATATAACTAATCTAGAAAATTATGATTCAATGGATGATCTCTTAAAGACTACACGTGGATTTTAAGAGTGAACTCTTTCAACTAATTATTAGTTAACTCTGTTTTTTTATAGACTAAAGATTAATTAACTTTACTAACAGATAGACTTTTAATTTCTTCTAACTTGAAGAAGAAATTTATTTCTATTTTTATTTACATTTCATTAACTTACTTATTTTTATATATTTTCGCATTTACAAGGTCACACGCGCAACGCGCATGCCAAGAGACTAGTAGTTCATAAAAGTGGCTAAAAGATAAATGAAAAGGATAATAGAGGCTACCAGGTGAAATTTTATCAACATTTTTCTCTTCAAGATATGACTTTCGGGCAAGAAAACGGTTTAATTGGTCACCCAAGCGGGTATCAAACACCAAGTGAAAAAAGAAAATAACAAAGTTTTCTCGCTTACAAACGATTTCCAAGCGCGTATTAGATGTGAAGGTTGAATAAGAAGGGAAAACCTGCAACGACAAACATGAAGGATACCGATAAAAATTTAGGGCGAAAAAGCATGGTCAATGTCAGTGTTTTGCCACACACTATAGCTAAGAATGAAGCTTGGCCAGCTTTGCCACAACGCAACGGTAAAGCTCATATTTCATCTAAAACAAGTTCAGGAAAACAACGTGTCGAGGTAACTCTAGACATCCATTTTTCTGTAAAATACATAAAATACAAGCGAACCCAACATTATTACCAAATCTGACGGTTCCAAATTTACGTATTTTACATAAAATTTTATCACCTTAATTAAATATAAGAAACAAAATGGGGTAACTAATACATAGATATTTTGTATATACTCAGGTAAAATTGAAATAACATCTAGGTGCTGCAAAAAATACGTTGAATGAGTTAGGATAAAATATCATTATATACTGTAAGAGTATACAATGATGCCGATCATAAAAATGGGAATATACAATTTCAAGACATAGCATCACCAAAGTATAAAATAGCACTGTATACTGTAAAAATATTTTTGTATACCCTTGTGCATACCCCAACGGTATACAGTGATAACAAAATAAAGGGGTGTACAATTTCAAAACATAGCATCACAAAAGTGGAAAATACCACTTTATACTGTTACAGTATATTGAATAGTCCAAAGGTATACAATGATAACAAAAAATCTTGGAGTATACTATTTTAGAGTGTAACATAGCAGCGCCAAAGTAAAAAGTAGAAGTGTGTACTATAAGAGTATACATTATACTCTTTATACTCCAGTATACAATGATATATAATAATTGTATACTCTTTATACTCCAGTATACAATGATATATAATAAAAAATTGGAGTATACTTTTCAAAACTAAGCATTCTTAAAGAAAAAAATTGTAGTGTATGCTGTAAGAGTATATAGAATAGGCCTACAGAATATAGTGGTAAGAATGAGTTAGGATATGCAATAATAATTATCTAAAAAGGAAGAACAATCAGTGTGTACAATGTCTATTCATCAAGAAAGAAAAGGAACAAGGAAGAAAAAAAAAAAGGAATCATCCAATGGCAGTACACCTAGATTTACACACTCTTAATATTCTTTTATTGAAAAAATTAATATAAAATTAGAACTAGTGGAGAAATACAAAGTAAAAATATAAAGGCATGTGTTATTATAGTTTTATGTACATTAAAAAAGAAAGAGAAAAAGAAAGGTTGAAAAGAAAAGTAATTTTGAGAAAGAAATTTGTGCATTTGGTATAATGATTAAAAAATATTTAAAGAATGATCGAACATCCAAGGATGATAATTAATACAAATAACGCTAAAAATTGTTTAAATAATGGCCGAATGGCCAAGGAGAGAAAACTCCCTTAAATATCTTTCAAAATTGCAAAGTATTTATTTCAAGTTATAATTACACTTTTAGTACTCTAGCAACCACCAGAAACTACCATTTGTATAAAAATTATAGATTACTATCAGAAACTTTATTATTTCCTTGTGTTAATTATTTGATATTTTCAAATAATAATAATTATCTAGACAATAAATTTATTCAGGGGCATGAACCAAATTCTCTCGGCGCACGTTAATAACTTTTGCTAACATGCACAGGCATGAACCAGAGAACAAGGACTTCAGCCCGGACGTCAAACAAAGGGGAACACACACCAGATCTAGCAGGAATGAAGCTTAGATACACAGGAAAGAAACTAGGAAATATGGGTAGAGGTAAAATACAGAAAGGAAGCAAAGATAAGGAGGTAGTTTGCGAATCACTTTCAGGACAGATCACGTAGGAGGAGATGGAGGCCAGCATAACTCCCCCTCCAATGCAGCTGGAAGACCGGATTAACACGGTGCAGAGTTCAAAAACAAGGAAAACGAGCTGGGCGGATGAGGTAGAAACCTCCAAAGTAGCTGAAATCAAGACCGTCAGTATGGGACAACTTCGACATGACAAAGGTAAACAACGCTGGATTTAAATTGGATTTTGTTAGCCCTAATAAGCATGTAAAAAATTACATAGGAGAAATAGAAACTGAGGATATCACATTGAAAATAGAGTATTGGAAGAATTCAGTAGTGTGCTATATGTATTGGGGGCACATCCCCCATTTACGGTACTAAATGGATTTATTCAGAGAGTGTGGGGGAAATATGGAATAACAAAATACTGATGGTGAAGAATGACATTGTGGTGGTGAGATTTGAGTCTAAATCGGGGAAAAATAAAGTATTACAAGGGGGAATATTCCACCATGACAACAAACCAGTGATTGTGAAAGCATGGTAAGCAAAGATGGAATTCTCAAGAGATGAGCTGTTTACCGTCCCAATTTGGGTAAAACTTCCAGAACTAAATTTCAAGTACTGGAGCCCAAAAGGACTGAGTAAACTGGGAAGCCTGATAAGGAAACCTATTATGGTGGATAGAAACACATAAAGGAAGATAGGTTTGAGTTACCCAAGGCTGCTAATAGAAGTAGAAATGGATGCAAAGCTACCACATAAAATTGTGTTAAAAAATGAAAGGGAAAGATTGATAGAACAGGAGGTAGTTTATGAATGGAGACCTATACTATGCACATGATGCAAGAAATATGGGCATGATGTGGAAGACTGCAGGAAGAACAGTGCAAACAAGCCAGTCCCTGAGCCAATGCCAAAACAACAGGTGGTGGTGGAGGCTAGGAAACAAGAGAACAGACCTCAGCTGAACAAGGATGCTGGAACAGGGAAAATACAAGAGGTGCCGAGGTAGCTAAATCAAGCAAAGGATGTTCCTGAGAAACAACTGAACAACACACAGTCTGAGCATCAAAAGAAGGGAGATGCTAATAGCATAACTCAACGGGAAACTGGAGGTGAAGGATGGTCACAACAGGAAAAAAGTAGGAAAGGGGTAAACAACACAGGTGAAAAATAGTACATGAGAGTAGCCAACAAGTTCCAGCTGCTCAATCCAACAGATGATGGAGACAGAAATGTGAACCAGTCAGCAGAACAAATTCCAGGTACCACCCAAATACAGACTAGGAATGTGGAGAGCTCATCTAACCAAACCTTTGGGTATGGTTAGAGTCATAGCATGAAATGTCATAGGCCTTAATAGCCTTAATAAACAGAAGGAAGTGAAATTCCTCTGTAATAAGTTAGATGTAGGCATGGTGAGACTGTTGGAGACAAAAGTAAAGCAAAGTAATGTTGATAGAACAATAGAAGAGATGTTTAGAGGTTGGCATAGCTTGAACAACCTGAACTACCAATATAATGGTAGGATAATTGTGGTGTGAAAACCAGATTCCTATGAAGTAGAGTTTGTTAGTGACTCTGAGCAGGTCATTAGCTGTAAGTGAAGGTGATTGAACTAAATAAGGTAGTACTGATCACCTTTGTGTATGCATTTAATACCAAAGAGGAGAGGAAACCTTTATGGGAGTATCTGACCAAAGAGGAGAGGAAACCTTTATGAGAGTATCTGAGAAGTGTGTAACAGAGTAGCAGGTTGCCATGGCTACTATTGGGCAATTTTAACTCAATAATGGCAATAGAGGATAGAATATGAGGAAATACAGTGGGATGATCTGAAATTGAGGATTTTCATGATTGTATAATGGACTGTCAACTAGAGGAGATGGTGCACACTGGGTGTAGATACACCTGGAATGACAGACATGATGCTAGGATATTCTCTAAGCTGGACTGGGTGTTCATCAATGAGGAATGGCTAGATAACATGCCTGCATGACAAAACTAATAGGGAAAATCACATAATAGATTGCTGAAAGAAGTGGAAGATGCCAGAGAGGAACTGAATCATGTCCAGCAAGTGTTGCAAACAAGACCTACTGACATCCAGGTACAGGAAAAAGAGAAGGCTAAGTATGAGCAGTTTAAGAGAGTGTCATATCTAGCCGCAATACAACTACAACAACAAAGTAAGGCCACTTGGATAAAGCTGGGAGATGACAGTACAAGGTACTTCTTCTCAATATTGAAGCAAAGAACACTGCAACAGGCCATAATTCATATACAAGATGAACATGGGAGATGCAAACTAACCCAGAAGAAGTGGCAGGTGTATTTGTGAGATTTTACAAATCATTAATGGGGGAATCACATGGAGAGATCAAGAGTGATACAAAGATTTATATAGTATGGAAAACAGCTTAATATGGATCAGCAACTGAAGTTAATCAAATAATACACAAAGAAATATGTGAAGAGAGCTCTCTTTGGTATTAAGAGCACAAAAAGCCCAAGGCAAGATGGGTATAACAGTGAATTTTTTAAGGCAACTGGGAGAATACTAGGGGATAATGTGTCTGAAGCTGTTTTGGAAAGCCTTCACTCAGGGGAGCTTCTAAAGCAACTTAACTCAACTATGATCACCCTAATTCCAAAGATTCAAACCCTCGGCTAGCAAGCCAATTCAGGCCAATATCCTGCTGCAATGTCCTCTATAAATGTGTTTCCAAAATGATCTGTGAGAGGCTAAAAGAAGCTGTGTCAAGTATAATGGCAGAAAACCAAGCTGCATTCATCAGGGGGAGATCAATTGTTCATAATGTCCTGAAATGTCAGGATATGCCGAGGCATTATAACAGGAAAACAAGTGCAAGGTGCCTTATGAAGATAGATCTAAGAAAAGCTTATGACATGGTACATTGGGAATTCCTAGAAAAAGTACTAGCAGGCATGAAATTTCTTGCCAGTTTTGTCAAGATGGTGATGATATGTGTGAGTACAACCTCATTTTCTGTAAGGTTAATGGGGATGGATATGGATACTTTGAAGGCAAAAGAGGGCTCAGACAGCGGGATCCAATGTCACCCCTATTCTTTTTGTTAGTCATGGACTACTTTTCCAGAATGATGAAAGCGGTTGGGGAGCTGCCTGATTTTAAGTTTCACCCAATGTGCAAGAGGTTAAAGCTGAACCATCTGATCTTTGCAGATGATTTAATGGTGTTCTATAAAGGGACTGAAAAGTCAGTACATAGAGTCACAGAGGCACTACAACACTTTTTCAGAGAGTTCATGGCTCATTGCAAACTCTGAGAAATCCTGCGTCTATATTGTTGGTGTCACTGACAAAGTGAAAGATGGTATACTCTAAAAGACTAGATTTCAAGAAGGGACTTTTTCTATGAAGTACTTGGGACTCCCTCTGTCACCAAAGAAGTGGAGTAAAACTGATTGTAAAATGCTAGTAGATAAAATAATGGCCAAGATAAAAGCAGTAGCTTCCAGGCACCTATCATATGCTGGACACAGTGATAAACTCACTTCTATTTTCTGTACACAATTTTTGGGGAGCAGTGTTTATACTACCTCAAAATGTAACCAAAGAAGTTGATAGAAGGTGCAGAGATTATCTATGGGGGACTGATGCTGAACATAAGAAAATACCATTGGTATCCTGGGAAAACATATGTGTTCTAAAGAAGTATGAAGGCCTAAACATAAGGAGCTGCAAAATATGGAACATGGCCTCTGTTGGCAAGCTTATTTGGCAAATAACAGAAAAGAAAGATACAATGTGGGTGAAATAGATTCATGAACTTTATATGAGAAGACACAATAATTTCTGGGCTTATGAAGCACCATGCAGATAGCAGCTGGCATTGGACGAAGCTAAACAAACAGAAGAGGGACATGACAGGCTGGTACTGTAATGGTAAATACATATTGACGGCCAATGGAGAATGTTCTGTGATTGCAGGTTATGGGAAGCTTATTAGACACCAACAGGCAACTCCAATTACAGAGCTCATATAGTCATCAATGTTACTACCTAAAGCCAGGTTTATCCTTTGGCTAGCAGTCAAAGCTGGACTGCTTACAAAGCATAGAATGGTGAAAATTCACCTAAACTGTGGTGAGGAAAATTGTTGTTTATGTACATCCACTGTGCAGGAGACTCGTGATCACCTGTTTAGAGCATGCCCTTGGTTTATGCAGCTCACAAGAGAGATTCATCAATGGTTGGGGCAAAGGTTATGCAATAGAACCATTCTGAAAAATCTGATCTAGATTAAGAGCCAAAGATGGAGCAGGGTAAAGAAAGAAATCATAGCAGCCGGCATTGGACTGGTTGTTTATCATACGTGGCTAGCTAGGAACTAGAGGATCTTTAGAAATTGTAGTGTTACACATGACCATGTAATAGCACAGATTAAGGAGCAGCTTACGCTTAGATTAATGCATATGCAGGATGCTAGGAAAGCTAGGCAGGTTAGGACTTTTATTTTAGATTTATGTAACTAGTTATGTTTGAGGCCTTAAGTAGTATCCAAAAAGGTGCTACTAATAGGTGCTCTTTAGGTGTAATGATTTGGCTTTGTTAATGTCATTTACAATGTTACCAAAACAATTACTATTCTCCTGTATGGCCATGAAATAGTTATGTAATTTTCCTTTCCAAAATTTTAAATTTTAATTTTAGTTTAAAATGTTTACATGGTAGAAATTTGTCTAATAATTTAGAACTTTGAATTAAACTACTCAAATTTTCGTATTTGTCAATAATATTTTTAACAAGAAGAACTAAGGTAGTTTATTAAAAAAAATCTAACATTATGTTAATTTGAACGAATTTTCACCCACATAAATAGTTGTTGCTTCCTTTTTTTCTAATTTCTCCGGTGACTACGATGGATCTGCGGCTGTTATGGTGTATTTTTTGTGGGTGTTGAATGTGAGGGAATGTATGCTATGTGTATACCTATGTCTGGTGTATGTATTGTATTTACAGTTTATATATTACAGACATACAAAGTATATACTCCCTTTGTCTTATTTTATGTGGCGGTGTTTTGCTTGCACGGTGTTTAAGAAAGAAAGTAGACTCTTGATATATGTGGTTTAAAGCAAGCCACAAAAATTTGTGTGGTTGAAAATCATTTCATAAAGGTAAATTGCTTCTACTTATAGAAATGTGACATTCTTTTTGGAATAAATTAATATAGTAAGAAAATAGTGCCACATAAATTGGGACAAGGAAAGTACATTTTACTTACACCAAATGTATAATATTTCTTCATTTATATGTTCATTGTATATGTAGTGTATGTGTGATATATTGAACATACATTGGAGATACATTAGACATACAAAGTACATATAAATAACATACTAGAATATACAAAAATATATATATATATATATATATATATATATATATATATATATATATATATATATATATATATATATATATATATATTGCATAAATATGTACGAAGCCCAAAAATGCTCCCTACCTCCAGGGGCGGATCCAGGATTCAGAATTAGGGGGTGCCACTTTTTCGCCTACCTTTAGGCACAAAGACGAAATAGAAAAGGCGAGCCGGGTCGGGTCGGATTTTTAAGTTCGAATTAAGCTTTTTTATTTGCAAAGACAAATAAATTAGGTTTGATTTAATATTACTTTTTACACTTTTTTTTTATTTTATGTTATGGAAGAATATTACGAAAAAATATTCATGAAAGAAAACCCTCATTCAAAAATTTACTTGAAAGTAACTTAATTACTAAATATTTTTTATTTTGACGAGATTAATTTACCTTCAATGATCTGAAGTTAATTTCGTCATTTGAATTGTCAAGTTTCATAAAGAAAACCTTAAATTTTAATTTATGAGAATTAATTACTCAAAATATTTATATTAATAAAATTATTTAATTTTTCAAAAGCCAATAGAATATTACTCAAATTATTCTTCAATATATATAAATTAACTTGCATCAGTAAAAGGAGAGTAGCTATATATTAATTAAATTTAAATTTATAGTATTAAAAAAAAAGTTGTCAATAAAATAAGGTATAATGATAATAAAATATAAAAGAAAAACAATAATAGAGAGAGAAAGAACAAAAGAAAAGGAGGGGAGAGTATAGCAGTTAAGGGGAAACAGAAGAAAAAGGAAAAGAAAAGGAAGAGAGGATAGTACTGTGGGATAGACGTGTGTGGTATTAACTTTTGTTACTGTTGAAAGACAAAGGGGAAACAGAAGAAAAGGGAAAAGAAAAGGAAGAGAGGACAGTACCTGCTTGCCTAAGGTGGGGATAGACGTGTGCGGTATTAACTTTTGTTACTGTTGAAAGACAAAGGGGAAACAGAAGAAAAGGGAAAAGAAAAGGAAGAGAGGACAGTACCTACTTGCCTAAGGTGGGGATAGACGTGGGGAAACAGAAGAAAAAGGGAAAAGAAAAGGAAGAGAGGACAGTACCTACTTGCCTAAGGTGGGGATAGACGTGTGCGGTATTAACTTTTGTTACTGTTGAAAGACAAAGAGACGTGGGGAAACAGAAGAAAAGGGAAAAGAAAAGGAAGAGAGGACAGTACCTACTTGCCTAAGGTGGGGATAGACGTGTGCGGGGAAACAGAAGAAAAGGGAAAAGAAAAGGAAGAGAGGACAGTACCTACTTGCCTAAGGTGGGGATAGACGTGGGGAAACAGAAGAAAAGGGAAAAGAAAAGGAAGAGAGGACAGTACCTACTTGCCTAAGGTGGGGATAGACGTGTGCGGTATTAACTTTTGTTACTGTTGAAAGACAAAGAGACGTGGGGAAACAGAAGAAAAGGGAAAAGAAAAGGAAGAGAGAAGAAAAGGGAAAAGAAAAGGAAGAGAGGACAGTACCTACTTGCCTAAGGTGGGGATAGACGTGTGCGGTATTAACTTTTGTTACTGTTGAAAGACAAAGAGTTTATAAAAAGGAGGCTTACAAGAATCGATCCCTAGCCATCAAGGATGTCCTACACACTCAATACCACTGACACCACAACACCTTTTATGATTATGGGTGCCATTACTAATATTTATAGTATTTCTACTCTGAGTATACTTATATATACACAGTATCCGTTGAAGTTACCGGGTGCCGTCCTCCATCCTACATAAATCCGCCCCTGCCTACTTCATTCCTAATACTCGCACCTTATTATATCTTTAATTAACTTATACTGTAGAGGTACATTTACCAACCTATCTTAATCTCTGGTTAAATAAAAAACGTACAATTTTATTATATTATTGTATCATGAATTTTCTTTCGACCAATTTTTGGAATAATTGAAAATTATTTTCCTTCCTCTTTGATTTATTCCTTATTGCTTTTGAGCCAAGTAATGTCGTGTGTGGACCCAAAAAACACTCAGAAGTACCCCAAAAGATCCAAAATAATAATAATAATACTAATAATAATAATAAACTAGTCCAAATTTATCCATCCTTCAAAGTTCAAACTTTTTTCCCTCTCTTCGCTCCCACTCCAATATTCACTTCCCTTCTTCCAACACCATTTCTACTGTACGTTATTTACTTGTCTTTCTTTTATTTTATATTTATTTACATATTCTCTCTTTTTTTCTTTTAATTGTTGAACTGGATATTTATAAACTGATGTAAAGTTGAAGTCTTTTTGCTTTTTGAATAAGTGGGACAGTCATATATTTGTGTAGTATGTGTTTTTGTGTGTGTATGTGTGTAAATATATGTTTACGGGGTAAAAAAAGACGGTGCACAAAGTATCCTGCATTCACGTGGGGTCTGAGGAAGGGTCGCAACTCGAATGGGTATGCAGGATGCCTTAAGTTCTTATATTGTTGTGTAACTAAAAGTTGATGATGGGGTTTGTATGATAAGTTTATCTATGATCAATGGTTGGTTGGAGTAATTTATGTTATATTTTGACCCTGCATATTCTTGTATTGGTCTATTTGTCTAAAGGCAATGTTTTTACTTTGGACTCTTTGGCTGGAAAGAAATAAAGCTTGCTTTGAAGGGAAAAAAAATCACATCTCCAGAGTCAAGAACACTTGCCTGAAGAATTTATTTTATTGGTGTAAAATTAGTACAATAGAAAATATGGATCAATATATGGACTTCTTACAGTTCTTAGGAGAAATCTGTAGCTAGGTAGAGGGACGAGATGTAATTCTTGGCTACCTTCTTGGTACATTTTCAATAAAATATTACCTGATCAAAAAAAGTTGTAGTCGAGAAAGAGTATTTGGAAGACAAATGATGGTTTGCTAGAAGTAAATTTGATTGTACAAAGTTGCAGGTTTTGAACCAATGGATCAAGAATAAAATCCAAAATTCCAAACTAGTTGGGTAAGTTATATGAATTCCATGTATCTATTCAATTCAATCGAACATTCATTTCAAACTAATTTAGGATTTAGAGGATTCATTATATTAAAACCTTTGTTTTGGTTGAGAATAGGTAATTATATGATAGATTTTAAGACTTTATTTACAATAACTGTCAATCTAGCATAGCCCTCCTCCTTTATCCAGACTTGAGGTTAGTAATGGTTTGCAAAGCTCACATCTGCAGTGTTTTAAAACAAGGATGTAGCACGAGGACTATCCATGAGATCAGCCATCTAGTACTACTCTCTCCCAATCGTCCAATTACATTTAATTGACGGTTTTAACATAACTGCACAATATGCTTTGTACTTGAGAATATAAGCATTCTTCAGGATGACAGAAGCGCTTGTCTCTTATATACGTAAATCATCTTCTAGTACCACTTCCTTCTGCACTGATTCTAATGGTGATTAGTTTTGGGTCATCCTTATATATGTGACTACTTAACACAGCAAGAAATTGTTTGATGTTTTACCTGTTCAACACTTTTTTTAATAAGGTTCTATCAGTTCAACACATTATACAGAGAAGTTAAATAGTTAGTACAATTAAAAATAAAAGGTAAGTATCTAACCATGTGATTATTTGTCTATTTAATGTTTTCCCCACCGCAAAAAGCCTCTAGTGTTAGGGACAATCAATTGACTGGCTATTTATATAACTTTACTTGAAACATTTTTTATATGACTAGTGTTTGTTCATTTTGCTTTGAAGTGATTGTCATGTGATCTTTGGTTAATTATTGCTTGTGTATCAGTATAGCTAGTCTTAAATCTCATCTCTCTTGATGCAGATTGATGACTGGTGAATGTGGTCCTATACATTGTCTGAAACTTTTCTTTAGTACCATGCGTATCAGTTAGAAGCAATATATCTTTCTTTATAATTAATCCGGACGCTATATTTCCTCCACTTATCCTGCACTATGACCACTCTTTCCCCTTTCTCCCCTCCATTTGCACACCCAAATACTAGTTCAAAATTTCAATCTCCAATGCTTCAACCTTATTTAGAGCAACTAGAAGCACCAGAACATCAGCTGCAGCCACAACAAGAGGCTGTTGAACAGGTAGATGATCAACCTCTTCGTGGTTCGTCTATCCAAGACTCAGAATCGGGTGTTAATTCTAATGATGCATCGGTCAATCATTTGGAAACTGTATACCATGTTTCGTTCAATCAAGACTATGGTTGTTTCGCTATCGGCACCAATCGCGGTTTTGGCGTATACAACTGTGACCCTTTATGCGAGTCCTTTTGTCGATTCTTTGACAATATAGGCGGTATTGGAATTATTGAAATGTTCTTTCGAAGCAATATATTAGCTTTTGTTGGACGTGGAGACCATCCACAGTATCCGCGAAACAAGGTCATGATTTGGGATGACCACCAAAGCCGCTGTATCAGTGAGCTTTGTTTCCGGTCAGAGGTGCGTAGCATCAGGCTTCGGCAGGACTGTATTGTGGTAGTTCTTGAGCAGAAGGTATTTGTCTACAATTTTTCTAATTTGAAGTTGTTGCTTCAAATTGAAACAACTACAAACCCAAATGGTCTCTGTGAGGTTTCACAAGCTACTGGTCAGCTAGTATTGGTGTGCCCTGGTTTGCAAAAGGGTCAAGTTCGGGTTGAACATTATGCATCAAAAAGCGCAAAGTTTATTATAGCACATGATAGAATGATTGCATGTTTTGCTCTTACGAGGGAAGGCAACCTGCTCGCAACAGCAAGCACCAAGGGTACGCTAATCCGTATTTTCAGCACGCTAGAAGGTACACTGTTGCAGGAGGTAAGGGATTGTTCTCATCGTTATTTGAGTTTGATTTTACTAATGCATAATCTTTTGTTAGAAAACCTAAAGAAAGGAATAACAGCATTTCTGGTACTTCTTTTCCTTTTGTGGACAAACTAAGAATATTCTGTATTTTAACTACTTCATCATTTCAACGTTTTTGAGTTTTTTCTTATTGCTTCGGCTAAATAATGTAGGGAATAATGATGCCGTTGCAAGGTTTTGAAATTTTTTTCTATTGCTGTTTTTCTGAATCAGTGTTCTCTAGTTGATGTTTTAGTCAATGCACATCACCTATTGGCAGCCATCATTTATCATGTGCTGATGATCATTCAGCATGATGTCTGATTGGCTACTCATCCATGATAGATTGTATAGTGGTTTGCGAACTTACTGGCAGTTTCATTTGCTCCATAATTTCTTCATTAGTAAAACCTCTGGCTTGCAACGTTCTGTATTCTCAACTCCCCATCTGGGTCGGACGGCACCATTTTAACAATAATGTTGGAAATCAAGAAATCTATATGGTCTCTCGCCCTTTTCCGAAAACGGAAACTAATTTGATAGACGGTGTTTGGTAGTCCATGTTTTTCTCTTTATCTTGATCGAGTTTTCCTCCCATAGTTCAGAGAGTAGCTTTTATTTCGTAATCCATAGTATGGTGCTTTCTGTTTTGTCTTGGCCTGCCTACAAGATTTGTTCAAAATTCCAACAAGAGTGAATCTTTTAACTTTCTTATCGACCAACTAACAGCATTTTACATGCTTGTCTTTTGGTAAATCACATTGCCTTTATGATCCAGGTAAGGAGAGGTTTGGATAGAGCAGAAATATATAGTGTTTCATTCTCTCCAACTGCTCAGTGGCTAGCTGTCTCCAGTGACAAAGGCACTGTTCATGTTTTCAACCTCAAGGTCAATCTAGGGAGCTTGAGCAGTAACAAGTCAGATAGTTCTCCAGACTACCGTCTTCCTGCAGCAGCCTCTAGTTCACTCTCCTTTATCAGAGGTATCTCTGAAGCATATTCTAAGCTCCCTAGTTTATATTTGTAAAACTTAGATGTATCCTTTCATGCTCAATAAAATTATTTGGCATTTTAACTTGATATTTGCAAATCCCGTTCAGCATGAAAAAATGTTTCTTGTAACTATGTCCCTAAGAGCATACCTATCCCAAAAAACTATGTTCGTAAGAGCATGACCTTCATTTCCTATTTTCATGCATCTCTTTAATATTGTAATAAGATTCTACTGACATGCACATCACTTGAGAATGCAATCACTACCAATGAGGGCAAACTTTTGTTCCTTTGAAGGACACTTTTTGTATCTGTGGAGGTCTGCACTATTCTTTTTTATTTTTTTTCTTTCTTTGGTCTATTCATCACAACCATAGAATATTTAAATATAATCTTCAAATACTTTGTATGGCTTATAAATCAGTGGTATGTATTACTATTGACTCTATGAGTTAGGTGATTTGTGCTTTCTCATTGATTAACTTGTCGTGGCAGACAGAAACTTTTTGGCAATTGTCCATGATAGGTTTAACCTTCTTTGCTTCAGCTGAACTTTTGAGTCACGGAAACTATTTGGATTTACTATCTGTTTCCATTTCTCTGGTTTGTTTGAAGAATATTGCTATGGGCCCTTTTCATAGTTAATGTTATGTTTTCGAGGAACTTTCCCTTTGCCCTGCTCCCTTCATGTATGCTAGGTTATCATGTGGCACACTATTGCCACTGCTCCATATAAACGTGAGGAGCAGTTAAATGTGAGACTGGAAAGCGGCTGTGGATGCTACTGATTTTACTTGTCTGAGGCTCTTGAGTTCATGTTTCATTTTGGTAGGTGTGCTTCCAAAGTATTTTAGCTCGGAATGGTCTGTGGCTCAATTCCGACTGCCTGGAATTTCTAAATACATTGTTGCTTTTGGTCACGAGAAGAACACAGTGATAATTCTCGGCTGGGATGGAAGGTTAGCCAACTTTGCAAGAATTTTTGTCTTATTCATAATCTTCTTTGTAGTATTTGCCACCTAAGAATTTGGTGTTTTTGTTTTGTTTTTAAGAACAATAATTGTCTTGTTTTTGAAATACAATTGTTTGAATTAGGATTTGATTTGTCTTGGTTTGTTTTCCAGAAAAAATGTATCATGAAATCCTTTAGGGGTCATTGAATTTTGGTCCACATACTAGTTATGTGCTGCAGGGATTGTTTATGCGGTTATTAATAATGAAAGGATTGTTATGTGGTGATTAATAATGTAAGATTGTTATACATGAATTACTCTCATATAAGGGCATTTTTGTTTTTAAATATCTAATCCCCACATTGCTAATGCATGTATTCTTGTTTCATATTTTATATTCCCAGACTTATCATTTGGATTGGGGAACAAACAAAAATAACGTTTGTCCAAATCCATAATGAGAGAGATATAGCAAAAGAGCATATCTTTCATTAGCTCTGTTATTCGCCCTTCTCGTAAGAAATGATTTTGAAATACGATATGCGATGTGTCATATGTTAGATAACATCTTAACCTAACTCAGGGATCTCTTTTTAACAGAAAAAGGGGAAGGCTAATATGATGTTTGTATTGCTGTCTCTCTCCCTCTCTCTCATTTAAATATTTAATGAGAATGATAAGTTAAATTCATTCTCATAGAGATGCAAAGGTAAACGTAATTAAAAGATGGCTATTTATAGTGACACTAGAACCTTGACAGGGAAGGATCCAACTGACTGAACTAGGTACTGACCTGGTCTTTATCACACTGTGCTTCCATTATACTAATTTGGTCTTTCCTATGTGACTTTTTACATGAATCAACTTTGAGTGTGAACTTCAGCAGGGGTTGTGTGCTCAATCATCAGCAATGGCACATGCACACAGTTACTCCTCGTAGCTAGCCTACCTCCATTAAATTATTGACATGTCAAATGTTTCATGCAGCTTTATTAGATGCAAGTTTGATCCAGCATCTGGCAAAGAGATGATTCAGTTGGAATATCACAACTTTCTGAAGCCTGAAGAACCTTCTAATTGAATGTGTGGATGACGTTTCATGCCCAGGAAGGATACCATGGCTTTTCACTTAGTTTGCACCTCTTTGCAAATAGTAGCTAAATGGCGTTTTAGGTACAATTTATAACTAGAGAAGTTGATAACGTAGCATTTTTATTCTCAAAAGGATAACATAGCATTTTGGTATACAAAATTGACAGTTTCAACTCGTTTATGTAAAAGAACAGTGATTTGGTTGTCGTAAATGAAAGTGTACATTCATAGTGGAGTTTTGGACAAGCAACAATTACTAACATTAAAGATGCATGAGTTTTTCCTCTTGTTTTTTTAACTTTTCCTTACGGGTGTGTTTCCTATGTTTGGTTGGTTTGTATGAGTTGGAAAATATTTTCCTAAGCTAGTTATTTTTCTCCAAATAGAGAAAAATATTTTTCCTAGAAAAAAAGAGAAAACAATTTCACAAAACACTCCAACCCTAACCCACCCTCCTGCCTTCTTAATTCCCCACAAAAAACCTCCCTTGCCGCCGCCCTACCCCCTTCCCCCTAACAAAACTCCTCGCCCGCCCCTACCCAACCTCTCCACAACCTACCACCTCCACCCCTTAACCCCCACAATCACCACGTCACCAAAAACACACTGTATTTCCATCGCTGTCGACGTAAACATACTCTGTTTCTGATGCCGGGGACGGAAACAAAGTGTTGTTTCCATTGCCAAAACCCTTGTTGTCGCCCACATCATCCGCCTTCTTGTTCTGCCATTGTCCGTGACAATCTCCGACGATCTACACAGATCTCCGGCTAGTCGCGCGATCCGCCGGTGGTTGCTCCGGCAACTGCCATTTGTACTGGTTTGGGGGTGAAAGAGAGCGGGTAGATAGGGTGGGTGAGGTTTTGGGGTAGGTAGGTGAGTGGTGTATTTGGGGTAAGAATCGAAATAATAGAAAAAATAATAATCTTTTTACTATATTACTACTAAACACAAGAAAATTAGTAAAAATATACTTATTTTCCAAGAAATTATTTTCCATGGAAAAATGATCCGGTGAAACGTTCGGATCGCGACAACGTGGACAGTTTTCTACCCGCGATGTCACGAGAAGTCCATTGAACCTTATCATTTAGAGGAAGGAGAAGTCGTAATAAGGTTCCCGTAGGTGAACTTGCGGAAGGATCGTTGTCGAAACCTGCAAAGCAGAACGACCCGCGATCTTGTTTAACCACTCGGGGAGCGGCCTCCGAATAACTCCCTCTCTCCCCAGCATCGTGCTCCAAGTGCGCGTTGAGTGAGTAACGAACCCCCATCGCAGAAAGCTCCAATGAATACTAAAATGATAGCCTGCCTTCTGCGTCCCGTCCGCGATGTGCTCGGGAGGACCTGTGCTTCTTTTTAAACTAAAATGACTCTCGGCAACGGATATTTCGGCTGTCGCATCGATGAAGAACGTAGTGAAATGTGATACTTGGTGTGAATTGCAGAATCTCGTGAACCATCGAGTCTTTGAACGTAAGTTGCGGCCCAAGTCATTAGGCTGAGGGCATGTCTGCCTGGGCGTCACGCATCGCGTCTCTCCCCCACACCGTGTTGTGGTGCGAGGGATGGATACTGGCCTCATGTGCGCCCCTAAAGTGCACGGTTGGCCTAAATGCGAGGCCATGTCGACGGACAACACAACAATTGGTGGTTGAAACTCAACTTTCCTAATGTCTTGACTCCTCTGTCGCGCGTTTGGGCTCCATGACCCTCTTTGCACTCTAGCACTCCGAACGCAACCCCAGGCAGACGGGACTACCCGCTGAGTTTAAGCATATCAATAAACGGAGGAAAATAAATTTATAAGGATTCCATTAGTAACAGCGAGCGAAGAATCGGGCGGCTCCATCGTCCGAATTGTAGTCTGGAGAAGCGTCCTCAGCGGCAGACTGGGCCCAAGTCTCCTGGAAGGGGGTGCCAGAGAGGGTTAGAGCCCCGTTGTGCCTGGACCCTGTCGCACCATGAGGCGCTGTCTATGAGTCAGTTTGTTTAGGAATGCAGCCCAAATCGGGCAGTGAATTCCGTCCAAGGCTAAATACGGGCGAGAGACGGACAGCGAATAAGTACCATGAGGAAAAAATGAAAAGGACTTTAAAAAGAGAGTCGAAAAGTGCTTGAAATTGTCGTAAAGGAAGTGGAATGGGGCTGGTGATGCACCCTGGTCGGATGTGGAATGGTGTTGAGCCGGTCCGCCGATCGACTCGGGGTGTGGACCAGTGTGGATGGGAGGGGGGCGGCCAAAGCTCGGGCTTTTGATACACTCGTGGGACGCCGTCTCCTCGATTATGGTAGGCGAAGCACGCACGCTACAGACACTGGCTTGTAGGCTCCCCATTCGACCTGTCTTGAAACAGGGACCAGGGAGTCTGACATGTGTGCGAGTCAACGGACGAGTAAACTCGAAAGGCGCAAGGAAGCTGATTGGTGGGACCCCCCTGAGGGTGCACCACCGACTGACCTTGATCTTCTGTGAAGGGTTCGAGTGTGCACATACCTGTCGGGACCCAAAATATGGTGAACTATGCCTGAGCGGGGCGAAACCAGAGGAAACTCTGGTGGAGGCATGCAGGATACTGATGTGCAAATTGTTCATTTGACTTGGGTTTAGGGGCGAAAGACTAATCGAACTACCTAGTAGCTGGTTCCTTCCAAAGTTTTCCCTCCGGATAGCTGGAGCTCGCGTGTGAGTTCTATTAGGTAAAGCTAATGATTAGAGGCATCGGGGGTGTAACGCCCTCGACCTATTGTCAAACTTTAAATAGGTAGGACGCTGCGGCTGCTTTGTTGAGCCGCACCATAGAATCAAGAGCTCCAAGTGGGCCATTTATTGTAAGCAGAACAGGCGATGCGGGATGAACCGGAAGCCGTGTTTCGGTGCCAAGCTACGTGCTAACCTAGATCCCACAAAGGGTGTTGGTCAATTAAGACAGTAGGACGGTGGTCATGGAAGTCGAAATCTGCTAATGAGTGTGTAACAACTCACCTGCCGAATCAACTAGCCCCAAAAATGGATGGCGCTTAAGCGCGTGACCTACATGCAGCCGTTGGGGCAAGTGCCAGCCCCCAATGAGTAGGTGGGTGCTGCGGTCGCTGCAAAACCTTGGGCGTGAGCGTGCGCGGAACGGCCGTCGGTGCTGATCTTGGTGGTAGTAGCAAATATTCAAATAAGAACTTTGAAGGCCGAAAAGGAGAAAGATTTCATGTGAACGACACTTGCACATGGGTTAGTCGATCCTAAGGGTCGGGGGACCCCGACAGATAGCGCGCTTCGCGCGTACTCCGAAAAGGAATCGGGTTAAAATTCCTGAACCGGGACGTGGCGGTTGATGACAACATTAGGAATTCTTGAGACGTCGGTGGGGGCATCGGGAAGATTCATCTTTTCTGTTTAACAACCTGCCCACCCTTGCAACGGCTTAGTCGGAGGTAGGGTCTAGCGGCTAGAAGATAATCGCACGTCGCGTGGTGTCCGATGCACCCCCGGCGACCCTTGAAAATTTGGAGGACCGAGTACCGTCCACGCCCGGTTGTACTCATAACCGCATCAGGTCTCTAAGGTGAACAACCTTTGGTCGGTGGAACAATTTTGGCAAGGGAAGTCAATAAAATAGATCCGTAACTTCGAGAAAAAGATTGGCTCTGAGGACTGGGCACGGGGGTCCCAACCCCAAACCCGTCGGTTGTTGGTAGATTGCTCGAGCTGCTCGCGCGGCGAGAGCGGGTCGCGGCGTGCCGGCTAGGGGACGGTCTGGGAATGGCTCATTTGGGAGCCTTCCCCGGGCAGTGAACAGTCAGCTCAGAACTGGTACGGATAAGGGAAATCCGAGCGTTTAATTAAAACAAAGAATTGCGATGGTCCCTACGGATGTTCACGCAATGTGCTTTCTTCCCAGTGCTCTGAATGTCAAAGTGAAGAAATCCAACCAAGCGCCGGTAAACGGCGGGAGTAACTATGACTCTCTTAAGGTAGCCAAATGCCTCGTCATCTAATTAGTGACACGTATGAATGGATTAACGAGATTTCCACTGTCTCTGTCTACTACCCAGCGAAACCACAACCAAGGGAACGGGCTTGGCAGAATTAGCAGGGAAAGAAGACCATGTTGAGCTTGACTCTAGTCCGACTTTGTGAAATGACTTGAGAGGTATAAGTGGGAGCCAAAAGGCGAAAGTGAAATACCACTACTTTTAACTTTTTTTTACTTATTCCGTTAATCAGAAGCGGGGCACTGCCCCTCTTTTTGGACCCAAGGCTTGCTTTGTAGGCCAATCCAGACGGAAGACATTGTCAGGTGGAGAGTTTAGCTGGGGCACAAGGTAGAACTTTTCACTCCAAATAGGGGCCTAAGAAAAGGGAGGGTTTATCTCCTTTCTTATTTGTCCTAGTAAGAAAAGAGATGATTTATCTTCTTGCTTTGCAGGCCGATCCGGACGGAAGACATTGTCAGCTGGAAAGTTTCTACCAAACACACCCTACATGTTACCTTTTTCTATTAATACCTGGTGCAATGGTAATGATGAATTTTTGCATCTTGTAACCCCTGTGTTTTGGGCTAATTTTAAATCCATGTATTACACTTTGTTTGACTTTAAACTTTAGTCGTTATAGTAGTGGATACAAAGAAGGCAGACTTAAGTATGCTTGGTTCAGGTTTCATAAGTACAGTAAAATTATGTCTTTCTTAATGGGACACAAGGTGAAACTTTTCACTCCAAAAAGGGGTTAAAAAAGGGATGATTTATCTCCTTTCTTATTTGTCCTACTAATTGACGATTTAAATAAAGTGATTGTGTGGCCTTAGTAATACGGTAAGAAACAGGCAGAGGCGGACCCAGAATTGACGATTGTTTACCCTACTATAAAAGAAGTTCGACACCAAGAGCCCGTTTGGGTGAGCTTAAAAGTGGCTTATAAGCTTATAAGTCCATTAATATATGTTTGGTAACTTAAAAAATTTTGGACTTATAAGCGATAAGTGGCTTAAAAGCCACTTTTTGAAAAGTTAGGATTTCCTAACTTCTCAAAAAGTGGCTTTTAAGTCACTTTTTGACTTATAAGCCACTTAAAATAAGCTGCTTATAAGCCCACCCAAACAGGCTCCAAGTTTACAGTTTGCTCAACTCCACAACTATAACTATATGCCCCGTTCAAATATAACATAAACCTTATACATAGTATTTTTGGTGGGAAACCTTTATATAATAGCACAAAATTAAGCTTGGAGAAATTTAAACCACGGTATCGGTAAAAAGAAAAAAAAACATAATTTTATGAAAATTCACCAGCATCATCATGCTTATTCATCAGTGAAATCATGTGCATACATGGCCTACAGAAAAAGGAAAATTATAACTTATACTACATGTGACACTGAGAGACTTGATCAATATTTTATCGGAGAAAAAGACTCGACGAACGCATAAATGTTTCGTAGAAATAGAACTTTATCGTAGTGATGATGGAGATAGGGTATGACGAGTCTTAGTGAAGATATAATAAACTGCGAAAGAGAAAAACGATGAGTGAAGTTTGAATGAGAGGTCTTTTGAAGGAAATGACATAAGTGTCTTTTGACAACATGCCATCTATTTTTGGATAAAATTTAAAAAACTAGTTAAACTATAAATAAACTAGTGTAAATTCATCAGCTTATGCCATTGATAACCTTTTTCGTGGAACTACCGAGGGATTTTTACACTAGGAGACAAGAAACAGACAAAAATTATAGAAAATGGCCCCTATTTGCAATTTTTACCCTAGATAGCAGTAACTACGCAAAATAGCAGCTCGCCGCTAGTCTATACACTTATGTAAACATGTATAAACTTTATAAATCTGTATAAGTGTGTATGTACAAATAAATGAAGTTGTATAAATTTTCAGATTTCTGTAATATTATGTATGTTTATGTAAAGTTTCGGTTTGTGTGCGTGTATTTTAGCATTTCTCTCATTGTCTATGCATTTATCTATGTATCTATGTATAATTTATTTTTTTGGGGTAGATTTGTATGTATAAACTTGTTCAAAGCAATGATTTAGACAAAATCAATCCTAGCTGCCAATTCCCCCATCTCCTGGCACTGACCCACCAGCAGGGGAGGGTGTCTGCCGACGGATCAGTGATAGGGGAAGGGGAATTGGCAACTAGGATTTTTTTATTTTGAAGGAGTGCCTAAATTTGTAAAATAGGGACTGCGCTATGCATGTAAGAAAAAAATATAGCTTTTCATTTGTAGTTTCTTTTGTTTGGGGTGCTATTTTTGAAAATCTCCCAACTACCAATAGTATAGAAGTTTTTGCTGGAAATGGACACTTCCAACACCGCTGCTATAACTTTGATCCCCATAAGAAAAATCTTACAAAAATGGTCCTTATTGCAATTGTCATATCCTTCTATTAGCAAAGACATGACGATCGCCCGTCAAATCTCTGGGCGACAAAATGTGTCATATTTTTGTAAATCTTCCAAAAGTATATCAAAAAAGTTTTATATATATATATATATATATATATATATTGACTCCCCTTGATTCGAGATCCGAAAGAAGGGTATGGAGTTTCTCCAAGGAATGCTCCCCCGTGGTGGTACGCGGATTCTCGAGGGCCCGAGCTCCCCGTCCCAGCCAATCTCCTTCTAGATCAAGGTCATACATGACCCTGAAAATATCGACCTTGACCTCGAATAGGTTATACCCTTCGACCCCTGTTTTAGCAGCTAGCGAAAAGGTTTCGTTCTGCTGTTCCCTATGAGTGGTCTAAATCAGCTGCGGTAGTATATATATATATATATATATATATATATATATATATATATATATATATATATATATATATATATATATATATATATATATATATAATAGTAGGATAGTTAATAACTTTGAATTTTATTATTTATTATTTGTATATTGTAACAATTTAGTGTCTTGTCAATTGTGATAATAGACAACATGGTTACACTTCAGCATTTTCAAGACACTTCAAACCACTATAAATCCAAAGTTGTGAAATTTTGCCAATATAATTTTAAATAAATTTTATTTATTTAGTTTAAAAGTTTCTATCATCCAAATTATTCTATCCCAAAGCAGTGATATTACAGCTCAGACTTTTACTTCTGCCACAAAATCTCAAGGTTTATGGTCCCATATTGCTAATACTCGCATAGCTAAGAGCTCGTATGGGCGAGCTGATAAAAAGTAGTTGATAAGCAGCTTATTAAAAGTAGCTTAAACTGACAAATAAATGTTTGGGTAAAAGTGCCGAAACAAAAAATAATTTATTTAAATTTAAAGCTAAGGTACTTTTAGAATAGTTAAAGTTTAAAATAGAATAAAAATCTTAGTTAACTGCAATCTGCTTATAAGCTATTATGACTTATTTTACTAATACGGGCATAATTAATACCTACATTATTACTGAGCCCTCTTGGAACCACGACCCCTAATTTAACAAACCAAGGACGTGTATAACAAAAGTCCCAGATGCTACATCGTTCCCTTCACTACTATATAGTACTAAATATAAATAGGACAGTGTCTACTCTCTATTCTGAACTGATTGAAGTGACTCACATAAGTGTTAGGGTTTGTGGGGTTAAAGGAAATTAGAGGGATGAGTGTGTGGAATTATGTGGTTACGGCTCACAAGCCAACTAATGTTACACATTCTTGTGTTGGCAATTTCACTGCTCCTCATGAGCTCAATCTTATTATTGCGTATGTATTCCTTAATCAAACTTTCTTTTTTTTGTTTATATTTAGTTTTTACTAGTTAATTAACCCTTGTAATGTAATCATGTCTTTTTGTTGTGTCCTCGAGCTTTGGTCTAGTGGTAAGAGCTCAGCTTGTGTATGGTTAGGCGCAAAAGTCGGGTAGAGGGGTGGGTCCATTGTACATCGAGTTTCCAACCTTTTGGCTATAAATGTCGATCATTTTCGGATGATTTTGGATATGGAGTACTTTGACCTTCAAGTCTTAAAGAGAAAGGGCGTGTAAAAAATGAAAGTATTAGTGAGGTGTTGATACGAAGTTGTTGCAGCTGTGGCTATAGACTAGGCTAAGGGATGGACTTCATCTCTTCTATTTTCTACACTTACACCTTACACTTTAGCTGAGTCTAACGAGGCTCAGGTGTGGAGCCTTCCACACGGGCTAGGCGTACGTGATGGGTTCGAGCTCGGGTAGAGGGGCAGGTCCAGTATCCATCGAGTTTCGTACAATGTCATTTTGATATATTAAAGATGATGTCATGTGTTAGTAGGAGTAGTATTTTGGGACCTGAATTTAGCAACGTAGGTTTTTGTAAATGTAAGTTAGCTAAGGAATTTTTGTTTTGGCTATTCTTTTTCTTTAATTATCCATTTTTTTGGTGTGTGGAAATTGGTCACTAAATGTTAACTTTTATTTTATTGATTTGATTCTTGTTAGGAAATGTACACGAATCGAGATTCACCTACTTACTCCCCAAGGGTTACAGGTGAACAAATTTTTCTTCTTGTGTTGAATGGCATGTCTCTTAAGTTTTTGAAGCAGTTACTCATATTTCGACTGTACTTTATCCAATCTTAGCATCTGTTTAGTAGAAGCTTAGAACGATTGTAATGGAAGGTTAGTTCTTGTAGGCAGTTGAACATTATTTGGTTGAATTTTGAAAAACAAAGAGTACTTAAAAGATGGTATTTGGTTGCTGAATTAGTGGTTGGACATAATGAAAAGTTGGGTTTTTGTGAGTGGAAACTTGAAATTCTCCTCAAACATGTTTTTCAAACTTCAAATCCTATACTTCAATTTTGAAGTTGAAATAATGGATCAAATTAATGAACAACCACTTATTTGAAATAATCTCCACTTTTTATTTCAAATTTAAAATTGTATCTTGGTCAACTAGTGCTCTCTGTTGGTTAGGAATAAGAAAGAAGATTGATATGAATAAGGATAGAAAAAGTATCCTCAGTGTGTTATCCCCTGTTTTATCTAGGAAAATATTGAACTTTGGATCATTTATAATTAAGAAAAGGTGAATTGTGATCAGCCTTATTGAATGTTTAAACCTAGAAGAGTGCATACCTTCAAGTTTAATTAGTGATCTCTCTCTATATTTGATATCTATTCTAGTTATAATCTTCTGGATACATATGTATTTTAAAGGTAAGAAAAATTTTAGAATTGTGTCGCGGGTACAAATATGCATCAAGCTTTTCTAAATCCTGATATTTAAGTGAAAAAGGACAGATGGGCGGGCGCATTATCTACCGAGTTTTGAACGGTGCATCACTCCTCGGGGATTTCTTGATAATTAAAAAAATTTAGAAATTGCATGGTGAGGGTCAACATTTGCGCACATTATAGGAAGTGCTAAATTCATCGACCTCTCATTATCTTGTATATGTGTTGCTTTTATCCTCTGTGAGATTGATAGTTTCTGACCCGGCCAGTTTTGTATGACTACACATCCATATAACATCCTAGTCCAAGTACTGTTTATAAAATTTGCCTTTCTCTTTGTTAGGTATGTTTTTATTGCTTAATGGTGCAGTAGTTCTTCCTAATTATCATGCAATTTGATTCTAGATGTTACATCTTCTTCTATCATATCATTCTCATGGAAGATTAAACTTAAATACATGACTATTTGCATTCAGATACTATGATGTCTAGTATCATACGACTAGTCGTCTTATTGAAGCTAAATTTCAATTATTGAATAAAACATATCAGATGGGATAAACTTTATTTATTTTTTTTAAAAAAAATAATAATTGTGCGTTACTGGGCCTAAATCACTTGGTATCTGAGGTGCATGAAATCTCTTTTATTATATTTTTTGTAAGCTCAGAAAAGGTTTCGATCATGTGTGTTGGAACTTTCTTCTATCTTTGATGAGGGTAATCGGTATAGGCAAAAAACGGGTCAACTGGATCTCCTTTTGCATATCCCTAATCAGGTTCTTCGTACACATCAATGGTTCCCCCTCGAGACTTTTTTCCTCGTAAAGAGGTTAAAATAGGGATGATTCCTTATCTCCCTTTCTCTTCATCATTGTTATGGAGGGAATCACTTTTAATGTCAGCACTGTTGTTCATCAAAGTTGGATTAAAGGCTTTTAACTATCTTTTCACCATCCCTTAGTGATACGAGACATTTGGAGAGACATGAAAGCACATACTAAAAGTTTGTGGTGGAAACAGGTTTGGAGTTTCACTTTGAAGATGGTACACTTTGGAGAGTTATATGTGACTAGTTGGCCTAGTTAATAGTTGGATATCTAAGCCACTTTCACCTTTATTAGCATTAGTTCGTGGAAGTATTTTTCTTGTACTCTGGGACTTCTTTGGGGAGAATACGGTCTTTATAGATAGGTGTTGGTAGGAAAGTAGATTTTTGCAGGACTGTTGGCTTGCTCATAGGCCATTGAGGGATATCTTCCTTACCTTTACCGTTGCACTACACTTCCAATGGCTATAGTTCCGGATCTTAGGAGTGCTAGTGATTGGTCTATCTCTCTCGGAAGGAACCTAAATGATTAGGAAATTGATGGTTACTTACAAATGCTTCAACTTCAACGACACCCTTCCTTTTCAGTAAAAAGCTGACCACTTGAGTTGGAACTTACGTCCCAAAGGAATCTTTTCTGTAAAGATTTTCTATTCTTTCTTCATTAGTTCCCTCTCTTTTGCTCTCATTTGGCCTTGGAAAACTATCAAGGAAGAACAACGTTCCTTTCAAGGTTCTATGTTTTGTTTGTTGGTGCCTAGCATCAACCTTGACAACTTATGAAACAGAGGACTTCATCTATGTAACAGACATTATGTAGGGAAGAAGTTGTAGACATCAACCACCTCTTCATTCATTGCAAGATCTCCTATCAACCATGGGATTTGGTTTTCCAACCTTTTGGGTCTTTATTGGTGTATGCCTAAATTTTTCCGATATCATGGCCAAGAAAGGACATTGTCAACCTCTCCTCTCCACATGGATTTCAATTCCTGCTGCCATATGTCAGGTCATTTGGAATGAAAAGTCAAGAATGACATGGTTCTTAGTGGCTGTTTGGCCATAGATTCTAAATATTATTTGAAAAAGAGTTTTTAAAGTTGAGTTGATAAATGATATTTGGAAGTTGAAGTTGTGTTTGGACATACATTTCACTTGAAAAAAGGTAGAGTTCTGTGAGAGGAGAAGAAAACTCTTTTTGAAAAAACTTGAAAAAGTGTTTTTTGGTTTTTCAAAAAAAGTTGAAAAAGTCATAAGATTTCATGGACAAAAATGTTTTTCAAAAACCTTTTTTAAAAAAGTGAAAAAGTTTGTACTGACAAACGGGTACTTAATCTCAAATGCAATTGTATATTCTTTGTTTTTGGTGCAACATGGTATTGTCAAATGTAGAAGAGCTTGAAGTCATGCTTGATTTTCTTTTTTTTATTATATTTCCTGCTATGTTCTCATTAATTTTTGATGTACTCTTTACTGTTTATTCAGCTAGTTGCTGACACACATCAATAATATCACCTTACAAAAAATTTATGCTAAATTAAGTTGGTGTAATACTACGATAGGGAGGATCTATGATAGGAGAATCAACCTGTGCTATGAGTGAAAAGCCTATTGTGTTTAGGTGAAGAGGGTAGATGAGTGGGTCTGTTGTCCAGTGAGTTTTGGTCTATGCGCTAGCTAACACGTCAAATGTCTGTATGTGTAATGCAAGAATAATTATAAACACAAAAAGGTATCTATTTGATACATAAATGAAAAAGTTTCAATGAAGTGAATCATATATTTTGATTAATAAAGTAATAAAACTACTGCACTAGATTGTGATTATGCACTATTTGTTTGATTGGTAATTAGGTTTTGTGTTCACTTCTATTCTCTTCATTGGATAAAGGCTGAGGCCAATGCTTAGCTGAATAATCAAATCAATTCGTTGATGGTTATGAGAGTCCTAATGATGATCCGAACCTTGAAAACCCCCTTGAGTATTAATAAATTTTTAACGATTCTAAATAACAATTACCAACACAGAATATTGTAAATCTTGATTTATTTCTTGATTTAGTTCGCTTCTCAACTGAAATAATAAACTAGAAATAATGTGAGTAAGATCAAAAACCATGTTATGTTCTTGATAGAGTTGCAAAATGCAGATTGGAGTTTCTAGTTCAAATTTTTGACTAGTTTGTTTTTTTGTTTTATTATTTTTTTTTTTTGACAAAAAATTATTGAATATGTTGTTTGGATCCATAATAAAGTGAAAGTTGCTCCAGTTCCTGGTTGAGAGTCTTGAGAATTGTATAAGGATGCATTGTAGGGGTAATCCATCATAGTTCACATGGAGCTTCAACAACATAGACATTCTTCTTAGTACGATAATAGCTTGGAGAACTTGAAACACACTATCACATTATACTTTCTAAGGTTTACACTAAATTTCTATTTCTTCATTCTAGTCGCATATATTTATGTTTCATTAACAGTTAGCTAGGCAGATAAATTTAATGTTTCTGTTATCTTCTACAATATAAGCTCATGGTTGGCAAGTCGCATGCCTTAACCTTCTTGTTGCTTGCACTGAGGTGCGTAGCCTAAGCAAGGCGAAATGCCAATCTTGTGCCACATCTAGTTTTAGGGTTTAAGCATGTCTGCAACAAGCTTTTGACAAAGCTGGTTCCACTCTTCCAAATCGTCGACAAGCCGTTAGTTCGATGTCACTCAACAGTTGCTTGTTTCAGGAAAATCGGCTTGACTCTTTGATTTAGAAGAATTGCAAACTCATGTTTTGCACCCGCTGAGTTTGAGTGGCGTGCTGAAAGCTAAGAGCAGTAATGCAATTATATTGTACCGTGTTCTAGATTCTGTTATATTTTTATCTGTCATAACTGGAAGTGTAGTATTTAGGTATCTTTATTTATTTACTAATGTTCTATACAAGAAACTTCATGCATGTTCATAACCAATCCATTATAACATTTATTTTCTCCCTTCTTCATGCTCTCTTTCATCTGTCTATTTATTGACTCTCTTCTATTTCTATTTTTTATTCTGTCTGTTAAATCTAGCTGATTCTTATTCTTCATTGTCTGAATCTTGATAATACGATCTTCTCATAAGTGTTTTCTGTTTTTAAAATATTCAAAATATGAATTCAGTTTAGTGTATGTCTCTGCAGCCCATGTTAGATGTGCCGATATATGGGAGAATTGCGACACTTGAGCTTTTCCGTCCTCATGTGAGTTTACATCTTTGGTTGTGTAGCTCATTTTTATACCTCTATATGTATTCTGCACAAAGAATAGGTTTCTTTTAGCCACATCTGATTTCGCATTGCCTGGTTATCTTGGCAGGGTGAAACACAAGATCTTCTCTTCATTGCAACGGAGCGATACAAGTTTTGTGTCCTTCAGTGGGATGCTGAGGCATCTGAAGTTATCACAAGGTCAGTCTGCAACACTATATTTCTTCCTTGTTGGTTGCAATGCCTAATTCCGACATTAAACTGAGACGGCTAAAATGTGAGATACATGGGCAATGAGGATTCTCAACTTGCTGGGGTTGAGGCGTAGTAGTGGGATTGTTGTAGTTGTGTTAAAATGCCTGATTTATATATGATGGGTTCTCTCATAAAATAGTTCTGACAATCCATTGTAGTTAGATTTTTGGTTCCTGATTGAAACCATGTGTTTGTAGAACCATGTCCTCTTACTATCGAAAGAAAAAGGAAAATCACCTCTTACATGCATGAATTATCGGTGAAGTTTACTTCAATAAGACCATTTTATTAAAGCCTCGACAATTTTGCTTAGTAGGTAGAAAACTCAAGTCAAAAGTTATGCAATAAACGGTCTTTGTGTATTCACGAAACCTTCTTGCAAATTAAATCCAGGAGTCGGTCTAGCTTTTATATGCCTTGTGTGTTATTGCTTGTTGCTGAAGGTTTTCTTTTACTTAATTTTCTTTAAAGTACTCCTAGCAGAAATTTACCTCGATCATTTGCTTTGGTCCATATCTTTTGTAGTTGGTGAATACAACTCAGACTTTTTTTAAATTGATTTCTCAAACTCAAAACTTCCCCTCTTTGTGGTGTTCTTACTGCGTTTATATGTAGAGCTATGGGAGATGTCTCGGATCGAATAGGCCGTCCGACGGATAATGGTCAGGTATTCTTTGTGAAATTCCTTTAAATAATATTATAATTTATAGGAACAAACTGATACTTTGTTTTTTGATTTCTCATTTAGTTAATGATATTCTATGTGTATCAAGACCCTAATTTATCCTTACCCTTTTTCTTTCTTTTGGTAGATTGGTATAATCGACCCGGACTGCAGATTGGTTGGACTGCATCTCTATGATGGACTGTTTAAGGTACCGTCCTCAACATACTCAAAGAATTGGCTACATGGTCATCATTTCATAGGGTGTTATTTTTGCTGGATTAGATTTTATGATGGTATATTTATGTTTGCAAAAGATTCACCTGGACTTCATTGTCAACAGGTTATTCCCTTTGATAACAAAGGGCAACTGAAGGAAGCTTTTAACATCAGGTATCCTTGGATTTACCTTTACAAGATTGTGAAAACTTATCTACAATTTTATGCTTAAATAAACCTATCCAAAAAATAAATCTCCTCTAATTATGTAGCGTCCTTTATATGTTGCTAAATATTCTCCAGTTTACTTTTCTTGATCTTGACAAATTCACCTACTCAGGACCTAGTCCGACCTGCCTATTTGTGAAATACTCCATTCTGTCGTTACGTTATATTGGTGAGGCCTGTGGGATTGATATATTTGGTAGCAAACCAGAAAAAAGAAAAAGAAAAAGAAAAAGAAAAATAGTGAAATCCTTTTAAACTGTGAGATCAATGCTTAATATGTGGCAACAATCCAGATTAGGACCTCAGCAGGTCAACTCGTAAAGACCAATTGTTCATTATCCTTTAGCAGATTAAGCGTAGAGATTTTCGTTCCTGGATGTGCTGGCATTCGATAATTAATTTTTCCTCATTTTTTACGTTTGTACTTCCTAATCTATTCCTATATTATAAATGGCAATAAGCAGGTCCCCGTCAACCTGCTTGCCGACCAAGGGGTAAAATAGTAATTTCACAACTTTCCTTTTGGCTTGACTGTGTTGTACTTAAAGCAGCTATTGTTGTACTTCAGCACACTTTGGAAGTGGACCCCTTATACAAAAAATTAGTATTAAGTATTAACCATCAAAAAATCAAGACAGAAAAAAATAAATTTTCGTCAAGATTTAAGAAAATTTAAAAAGAAACCTCAAATTTAAGAGGGTGGAGGTAAGGACTCAATATTCCAGAACCTAAAAACCAAAAAATGAAGCTTAAATTATTCTGGACTAAACTACCAGAAGCTGAAGCTCTTCATTCTCTCTCTTTCTTTCTGTAAAAAAGGATTCATTAAGTTCAAAATCAAAGTGTACTCCTTTGCTTACCACAAAACCAACAAAATTCCACACCTCACTGCCCCATGAAAAGTTTCACCATGTCTCTGAGCACTTCAAATCATAGACATCGCAAAAAGAAAAAACATTTAAAGCTATTGCATGGACAAAAAAGTGTTTTTTATAGGGAGTAGTACATAATTAAGATGAAAATTTGTTTTCAGACACAAATATAAATCTGGTTTAAAACTTTAAATAACAAATTAAGAATGCTGGAGTTACAAGTAATCTTTTTTTGGCGCTGTGGGGGTTGGAGGGGCGATTGGATTTTAATTCTGGAGATGATGATAAAAGGAAAGGTGTTATGCTGAAAATAATGCAGATAATTCTCCAAGAGACAAAAGAAGTATGAAAATATGGAACAAAGATTTGGGAACAAATATGAAAATTTGGGATTTTGACAAAGGACATAGGTGGAGAAAATGCTGTACAGCTTGAGTCAATTCACTAACATATGGACGGCCTAGGTCACTTATAATTCTAGGTGTGCATAGCTAATTAACTGTTTGTACAGTATACTTGCGTACTTGAAAGTTCTTTGTCCTGACTCTTGACCAAAGGGAAAAAAGATTAATTCGTTAAGCCAATAGGCAAAAGAGACATTTCGTTGAAGTATTTTGCTTTACCTGTTTTCACCAGTTACTACTCCCTCCTCCGTTTATGTTTACTTGTCCACTTTCAGCTTTTCACTCCCACCAAGGAAAAATAAGAAAACTTAAACTTGACAAATATACCCTTATTAATTATACTTAATTCAATTAATTGGGAAGGGATTTTGAAAAGTACAAGGTATTTAATATCAAGGGTAAATTAGGAAGAATATAGCTAATTTTATCTTGAATTGCTAAAAGGACAAGTAAATTTAGAATTTGACTTTGGTGAATTTGGACAAGTAAACATAAACGGAGGGAGTACTTACCAGTGGATACTGTGTGTATATGTCAGCTTCGTCTCTTAAAAAAAATTAATAATAACAGTTTTCTTACTAAATTGGCTCTATTTCGTACGTCTTACCTTCTTCATCCCAAAGTAATTGTTTATCTCTCTTTTTTTAGTTTGTTCAATTTTTTTTTTTTTTTATATATTTAGTAACTTTTAATTCTAAGATTTCTTTTTTACTACAAAATTTAAACGACTGATCCACAATACACATAACTTAAATTTTAAACTACAAAATTCAAAAAAAATTCCTTTTTTTTTACCACACCAAATCAAACCTAGAAATGAGTAATTTTTTACCTCATTAGTCCCTCCTACGTCAATATTCTATCCTATTTGGTTGCGTTCAACTTTCAATGATTTATTTAATATTAATTTGTGATCCAAGTATAAAGCATGAATGACCAAATTATATATTATAAAGGATAATTCATCACCCAGTTTACATCTTCTTGATTTCAATGCAATTTTGTCTAATTGTCACACAAATCTTCAAAAGGTTTGCACAAAAATGTGATAGTGCATGAAAAATAGTATCACTATTTTTTTTGTTTTGAAAATATGTTGAGTGTTCTACAAAGATGAAACAATTATTTATGAGCTTAAAACTCAAAATTCACAAGTTCAAGTTTCAAAATTGAAACTAATACCCTAAAATACAACGACTACATCATAGTATCAAATAACATGCAGCACGTTCAAATTAATTAAAAAGAAAATATAACTATCAAAAGATAACACGAAAAATATATGGAACTCTATATTTAGTCGTCAATTTTTTTTCATATAAAAGAAATGAGTATTGATGAATAAACAGTTATAATGATATCAAAAAAAGGCAATAGAAAATATTGATATCTAGCTAAGAGGCAATATTAAGAACATAAAGTGATTGGATGTTTAGAATTTTAGATTAGAACTACATTATGGCATTAATAAAATAAATTATTATCATATTGAAGATAAATAAGAAAAGTTAGATAATTATTATTATACTGATAATTATGAGATATTCGCTAGATGGGATATTTAAATACCTAGGCAATTTGCATAAATAACGATTTAGGAAATGAGATTCTTCGGTTAAAGAAAACAACAGCCTCCATAGCATATAACTATGTTCAAATAACAAACATAAAGCCTTGCGAAAAAATCAAAAAGTTTAAAACACCATAAAATGACAATTCGTTAAAGGAACATGGCATCTTTTCTAATATTTACTGAACAAACAATTGTAGTTGCAAAATTATTAATTACGCCTAAATGAATAAACTATACAATGTAAATACATATAATTAACCAAAAATAAAAAGAAAACATGTTGCACACCTTTGATTTCCTAAGTTATGCAAAAAAAAGTACTAATATTCTACAATTTGGAATTCAACTACAGTGTCTTTCAGTTCAAAGTTGCAAGTGAAAACTTAAAGACCGCATCAACAATAGTGTCCTTGACTTCGAAGAACTACGTGTAAACACTCAAATGCAACTGAAAACTCAAGAATTATATCATTCAGTTTGAAAATTGGTCTTATTTAATTCAATTTATAAAGAGTTGTCCCTATTGGCAGTATTTCAGGAAATAAGCATTTATAAGCTTAAAAAAAAAGATACAGAGCACTAAATAGGTATAATTTGCCAATCAACTTTTCATATTTTTTTGGAAAAAAAAAACTGTTTTATATAGCCAAACGCACCCTAAATATTTCTCAAATATCACTGTAAAATTAACATTTCGGTCCTAACCCAGGTAACTTCTATAGAGGCAAATTCAAAAATAATTATTTTATGTAATTTATATGTTCAATACATCAGTGTTTAAATATTTTTCAGGAATCTTCGCAACACTTGGGCCCGGGCTAGCCCGGGCATACTCGCCCTAGTAATATATAAGTGGCAATAAGCACCTCATGGTCAACATGCTTGCCGACCATGAGGTGCATTCTTGGGATTTCATGAAAACTGTGCCACGTGCTGGGCATGGAAGATATTAAGCCCCACATACCAGAATTCATTTTATATTAGCTGCACCATTTTACCCCTGATTCTTCAATTTATAAGACTATTTGCCCCAATACCTTTCCGTAAATATAGCCAAGTTCAATACCTTGTTTGTTTGCCTGAAAAGAATCAACTTTGTGGGGACCACAGCTAAATCTGACGTCATGGTAAGCTGTTTAAATAGCATAGTTGGCTTTCACAATCTTCATTTCTTTTGAGGGTAAAGTGTTTCAATGCCAAGAGGCAAGTAAACCCACATTCTTTTTTTATTTTTGGTCTTCAAATCTAAAGCTCTTAATATATGACAAACTTTTCAGTATTGTATAAAAAAGAAATGCAGGTCTACATTTGAATTCTTAATAAGCTCTTGTTAATGATGCAAATAAGTCTACTGACATCAAATATATGTAATTTGCATATACAATTAGAAGAGCTATTAAGATGCTTGGCGAGTCAGAGTAAATTGGAAACACTTCTAACTTTGATGGGTTAGTTCTGACTTATGGGACGTTGGAGAAAAAGAATTGAGCAATAAATAAAAGGGAGATAATATGTATAAATTAATGAAAAAAAATTATATGAATTATATGTATATTATACACAATAAGAAAGGTGTGTTTCTTATGAAAGGTGTGTTTTCTTTGTATTGTTGGCGGCGAGGGGAGTGATTTTAACACCTGACAATTTGAGGAAACAAAAGATTAATTATGTTAGTTGGTGTTTCATGTGTAAACGCTCTGGAGAATATGTTGACCACCTTTTGCTTCATTGCAAGGTGGCGGCTCAGTTATGGGCGGTGGCTCTAAATTGGTTGGGAGTTCAATGGGTGATGCCTGCCACCGTGAAGGAAGCGATGTATAGTTGGGCATTCAGAAGAAGGAAGAGAAGACCGAAAGCGTGGGATATTGTTCCATTAGCCATTATGTGGATACTTTGGAAGGAGAGAAATATGAGAGCTTTTGGAGGAGTAGAGAGTACTTTGAATGGAGAGGAATATGTAAATTGTATGTTTCATAAGTAGAAAGTAGTTTATACATATAATATATTATAAATTATATCAATGTTACACACAATAAGAACAACCAAAAATTCTTGATGAAATAGAAAAAGAAAAAAAAAACAACATTGGGCATGTGCTTAGCACAGGCTTACGACACTAGTGTAACCTATAAACATGAAAGCTGTAGATGAAAAGTTCCAAGGATTACTGAACTGCTCTGTTCTCATTTTTCTAATATTTATTATGCTGTACTTTGAGTTCTCTTTATGTGTTCCTTATTGTGGGGGAAGAACATGAAATTCTTTCTGGACTGAATCTTTCTCTATGACCTCATTTAGTGTACATGTCTTTTGGTAGTGATCACTTATCTGAATTATGCTCCTTGAAGTATATCCTACACTTTATGTGGAAGCATTGCTGAATAGCAGTTCTGACTCTATTTCACCAGGAATATCATGACGTTGATCATAATTCATAGGAGCTATTCTTCTTTGACTGATATTTTATTTGTGGTTTTCATCAGGCTTGAGGAGCTTCAAGTTTTGGATATTAAATTCTTGTACGGTTGCCCAAAGCCTACAATTGTTGTTCTATATCAGGTCTGTGATTTTGAATAATAATGTAGTCATAATGCTTACTATACCATTTCTAACCGTGCGCCAATGGTCCTTGGGGATTTCTTGGTTATGAAAATAACAATATCTATAATGTTATCATAGTTCAGTTTAATTCTTTGCTAGTTTAGGTAAAAGATTTGTTTATTCATCAGGGGGGAGGTCAATTGGTGTCGTCAGCACTTACCGTTATAAAATGACATTGTGCACTTTGTTTCTTCCTTTATATATATATATATATAACAAAAAAGATTTGGAGGGGAGGGGGTATGAACCACCAAAGGAATTCAATTGCACAACTGCCATGGCGGTGTCTTCTTTCTGAGTTTAATTTAAATAACTTGATTCTGATTCTTGTCCTGGACCTTACATTTGATTGGCAGGATAACAAAGACGCCCGACATGTCAAAACATATGAGGTATCCTTGAAGGATAAAGATTTTATTGAAGGCCCCTGGGCTCAGAATAATCTTGATAATGGAGCTTCTTTGCTAATACCAGTACCTCCGCCACTGTGTGGTGTACTGATTATAGGAGAAGAAACCATTGTTTATTGCAGCGCTTCAGCGTTTAAGGCTATCCCAATTAGACCTGTAAGCACATATATAACTTACTAATTTTCTTAGTGTTCTTATACAACCATTCCTGCCAACCTTTTAAAAGCTATTAATGAATCATTATCAAAAAAGCTGTTAATTAAATACTGAATGAGATATTGTCTTACTACTTCATTTGTTCATTCAAGTCTGTAACAAGAGCATATGGGCGGGTTGATGCTGATGGTTCACGATATTTGCTCGGGGATCATAACGGGCTACTTCACCTACTTGTTATCACTCATGAGAAGGAGAAGTGAGTCAGTTTTTTCTGGACTATGTCTTTTCTACTTTGATGAGTTGCTGAGAATGATATGTTTGTTTGTATCTACACTTAGTTGTTGAGAATAAAATGTTTATACGGACATAATCTGTTCTTTACAGAGTTACCGGACTCAAAATTGAGCTATTGGGAGAAACTTCTATTGCATCAACCATATCATACCTAGATAATGCTTTTGTCTACGTTGGTTCAAGCTATGGAGATTCACAGGTACTTTAAAACTATTGACTTAAAATTTAAGCTAATGTGGAACTTTATCTTTTAAGTACGATTGCTTGTTTCATCTTGTGGTTTTGATGAATTATTTACTGTTTGCTTTATATGTATTCTCTGAACTGTATCATAATTGTGCTTTTTAGTGAGATAGTATAGTGATGATATACCATTAGACAACTGCAATTGAGCCTCAATGCCTAGCTAGCTGGGATCAGCATATGAATCATCACTGCCCATTACGCTCCATCTATACCTGTCACATTTCAGCATTCAATGAATTAGGTCCTTTAACCTTGAAGCTCTCTACATTTTCTACTAGCATACAAATACCCTAATAATCTAGCAAATATTGGACTAATGCGAGCCTTACCAACAAAACGAAGACGTAATCTCCAACTTATAAAAAATGAAGACTTAATCTCGTTAGTTGAATATTAACATACATGGATCTTTTTCTTCCATTGTGCTTAATATTTGCAAGTCTATGAATTTGAAGAGATCGTAGGTCATTCACAAGAATGTCCTTCCATTGTGTGATACACCCCCAACTTGTTTGGGATTGAGGAATAGTTATTGTTCTAGTTGTTGTTGCATGTACAAAGAATATACCATTATATTAAGGTTAAATGTGAGCTATTTGACTCCTAACTGGCCTAGAGAATTTACCGCCACCGCCACCCGCCACCGCCACCGCCACCGCCACCGCCACCGCCACCACAAGAAGAAGAGACTTTTGAAACTTTTGGTGTAAAACAAGCCATAGAAATTTGTGTGGCTGAATATCATTTCATAAAGGTTAAGTGTTTCTACTTATGGAAAGGTGACCATTTTTTAAGAAAAACTAAATAGGAAAGTGTGCCACATATATTGGGACAGAGGGAGCAATTGAAATATATCTAATGTTAAATTGTAATAGGAATGTTAGACTCATCGCATTAGATGGAGGGGTACTAAAACATTAACTTGTTATAGATTTCATTACTCTTGATTTTTAATAAAGCATTCTGCCTACAATTAACACCTACTCAAATACATCGTAATTTGAAAGCTGTAGTATTATCTTCTCTAAACTAAATGGTTTGATGTCCTATTTATCTTTGAGGCACTTGTTGTACTTCAATATTTACCTAGCACCATAAAGTCAAAGCCAGAGGAGGTTCTCGTTTCTAAGAAGTCAGACTATTCAATCTACGTGGCTGGATCCTCCAAAATTCCACTGCACCCGTGTCAGATTCCTCCAAAAATGCAAATCTTTTGGAGAATCTAACACATCCCCGACAACAGTTTTGGAGGATCTGTGGAACTTAAGTTGGTTTTTGAAGTTCCCCTTCCATATTTCTCCTTATTGTAGCCTTTGATTCATTGTAACTTGTGCTTTTGAATTTTGGTTACCCTAGTTCCATTTGTGCTTCATATTAGGACACGTTTCAAGCTTTGCAGTTCTACTAATATTTTTCAATTTACATCCAGCTCGTTAAGCTCAATCTCCAGCCTGATGCAAAAGGCTCTTATGTGGAAGTTCTAGAGAGATATGTCAATTTGGGACCAATTGTGGACTTCTGTGTTGTTGACCTGGAGAGGCAAGGTCAAGGTCAGGTTGTGACTTGCTCTGGAGCCTATAAGGATGGATCGCTTCGTATTGTTCGGAACGGAATTGGAATAAATGAACAGGTCTTGTCATCTACATTGTTTTCAGGGGATTTTTGTTATGTATTCATGTTGCTACAACAACTGAATTTGTATGCCGTTGCTACTTGTAGGCGTCTGTAGAACTCCAAGGGATCAAAGGAATGTGGTCTCTTAGATCAGCTACGGATGATCCATATGACACATTCTTGGTTGTTAGCTTCATTAGTGAGACACGCATTTTGGCTATGAACCTTGAGGATGAGCTGGAAGAAACTGAGATAGAAGGTTTCAATTCTCAAGTCCAGACCTTGTTTTGTCATGATGCTGTGTACAATCAGCTTGTACAGGTATGCCTTGTGCTAAGTAGATCATCTAATTGAATCATTATCCTGAGTGAGGTGTTTAAATCCATCAACCTACTGCTAGATGCTTGTTTGCAAGTATTCAATTTATGCCATCTGGACACGTATTGTAAGAGATAAAAATGTGATACATAAATACAATTAGATGCTTCATTCTCCCAATCTTCTTGGCTTTCTGCCACTCTGGTGGATAGTGACAGTACGGAGTAATCAGCAAATCAATACTGATGAAGGATGCTGTCAAATGAGGACTGGTAAGCTTTCTTAAGAACTAAACTTGGTATGACAAAATTGAAAGGAAGGAAATTAAATAAAAAAGCGAAGATTCCCCCCCCCCCCCCCCCCCCCCCCCCCCTGCTTCTTTATTTGTTAAGTAATCTTCCATTACTCTGGTAGACTAAGGTGCGTAATGATCGTACACTCATTGCCTAGGGTATAATATTGTCCTCAACCATCTGCAGTAAGCTCCATTTGCACTTCTGGCTGAAATAGATCAAATAATGTCTATTTAATGGACAGTTGCGCATTAACTACCATGCAGGTTACTTCAAACTCTGTAAGATTGGTCAGTTCTACCTCTAGAGAGCTGAAAAACGAATGGTTTGCTCCAGCTGGCTACTCGATCAATGTTGCAACTGCTAATGCCACTCAGGTTTACCTCTATCCATGACTTCATGATAGCTTGAGACGTGCAACAAACTGTTGATGATTAATTTTAGAGAAAATATTGAATAGTTTTATGTAAAATGGTCGTGCGTTTCTCTGCCCCTCAAGGAAAAAAAAGAAAGAAAGAAACTGGCTGTTATAATGATGGATATTGATGATTGTTACACGCTGGCGGTGATTAGACACAGATTTCAATGCTAAATGATGCATTTTTTAGGTTACATAGTTTCCAGATCCTATTTCTTGCGACATAAGTCTCATTTTCTCTGTTGGTGGTAGCTCCTTTGCTTTAAATAGTGACAGCTACTTGTATGCCTACCAAACAGAAATATAGTTTTCGCCAGATGGTAATGATATTTGTGGTTAGTTTTCATTGAAAAAACCATTACATTGACTTAGAAACGATAAGTTACACTTTGTTTCTTTGTAACACTGATATTTTGTAGTGCTCATAAAATTTATTTATAAATTATACAAAATGCATAACTTGTTTCAAACTGGAGCTCATAAGTTAATAGTACTGTATTCTGTCTTTTTTAGTTTATGGTACGGATTCTTTATTTTGACAAGTAAAAAAATTCCAATTTCCTTGACCATTCGTTTTCTCCTTCATATTTATGACCTCCGTATCCATAGTTGTGTTCTTATGCACATCCGTTTTACAGAAATTCTACTCTTGTTTACGGTTTACCATCTAGCAGTTGATTTTTCCCTAATTCTTGTTTCCAAGTAGACTGCACTGTCTTTGACAAAAAAATATAGCTGTCTCCACTAAACGTGAATCACAGTGTTGGATAGTGACACAGAATCAAAACAAGGAAATTGAATAATCGGAAAAGACAACACAGATCTTTGTATATGAAAATTTCACATTAATAGACAAATAACATGCTTTATGTGAACCTTTTACATTCGTAACGATGAACATGCGTTTTGCATGCATCATCAGTTTCATAGGTTCTTTTTGATAAATTATGAGAACTTTCAATAACTGTTCTAAGAAAGGTTTTCTTACCAATCAAAAAAAGACTGAGAAAGATAAAAGCATCCATAATTTTTCCACAGATAGGTGGAGCATATAACAGTATTTAGGTATATGGTCAAATTTGTCATCTTTATTGATCTAGGGCTTTTGTCATATAAAGGTGACTGGGGATTCTGTCTTTTACACAACTTTCATAAACTATAGAAGGAACTGCGTTTGAAATACTTTATTTTGTATGTATATGAATTATCATATGAAGTAAATGGGTGACACAGTTCCTAGATTTAAAATTTACATAAATTAGGAACTGCGTAATCTTACCTAATACAGACCACTCAAGTCTGTGGAATGAGCATAAGAAGTAATTTGCGAGAGATGGGCTGATCTCACAATAATATTGATAATGAAACCTTGAGTAAATGAGTATTAGGTTTTCAAGTCATGAATTCGGAAGACTTATACAGTAAATTACTTTTTAAAGTAGTTGGAATTTGTTTTTTTTTTTTTAAAAAAAATTAGGATAAGAAATAGCTGATAATATGTAAAACAAGAGGATTTTAATTTGGATTTCTAAATTAGAACCAATTCATGATTTAGCGTTTTTCCTTGTCTTTCGTCACGATTTACTTTTTCTATTTGCAAGCCTTTGTCGCTCCACTCTTCCACCGATTAGCTCACATGTGGCTATTTGTTCTTACAGGTACTGTTGGCGACTGGGGGTGGCCATCTGGTATACCTAGAAATTGGTGATGGGGTGTTGAATGAAATAAAATATGCCAAGTTGGATTATGATATCTCATGCTTGGACATAAATCCAATTGGTGAAAATCCAAACTATAGTCATATTGCAGCAGTTGGAATGTGGACAGACATAAGTGTCAGGATATATTCACTTCCTGATTTGAATCTCATTACAAAGGAACAGTTAGGAGGGGAGATTATTCCTCGTTCAGTTCTAATGTGTTCGTTCGAAGGGGTATGTCCTCTTTCTTTTCAGTTACATTGTATCCCTGAAACCTGTTTTTTGTTTTGGAGATTGACTAGCAGCAGGGGTACTGGGTTTCAAATTAGGGGCTGCTTCTCTGTTAAGGTTTTTTTTTTTTTTTTTTTTTTTCAATAACATGAATATTTGTTGTTCTGATGAGGCTTTGGTGGCTTTCTTAGCAGGCTTCTTCAGAGAGGAAATTAGTGACTAGTTATGATAGTTTTTAGTGCTATAGGCTTATAGCCTAACATGAGTGATCATTGGCACATTTTGTAATTGTGCTCTAGAATCATGCTAGGGTCCTTAGATATCCATCTGAAAAGGGGCTTGTCGTGTTAAAAATGATAATATCATAAGCCCTAAACAGTCGTGATGTACTGGGCTTCCTCAAGTATTCTTCAGCTTCAGTTAGCCCCTTAAGCTAACTCAACCACTTTTTTATTTTTTCAGAATTCCTTTAGAACATCTGTACTGTAGCTCAGGCGTCTTTTAGAATTTCCAATACTGCTTTCGATTTCGTCACTATAATAGCATAGAACTCATTTTTATTTTTCACTTTTTACAAGAATTTGCAATCGCTATTTGAAAAGAAAAAAGAAGTAAATTTTGGTAGGAAGGAAGAGTTTAAAAAGGGGAAAAAGTTGCATTAGATTGCATCTTTTCAACACTGCTTCCACACTTCTTTTCGTATTGTATGCTTGTTTTTCTCTCCCCCTCTTATTAAGAAAATGTATTTATTGTTTTTCTCTCCCTCTTTTAGCTTATACCTTTCCACTTACATTGCGGTGTGTGTATTCTTATTAAAGATCTAGGCAACATACCTAAAATCCCCTAAAACTTGGCACGACTTATTAGTTGCACACAAACTATGAGGAGTCCCAATTACCAGCACCACCCCCACCCCACCCCTGTGCACTTGGTTATTTGATATCTTTTTTATCAAATGGACTTCTGATGGAAAGAATAAAGAAATGTATAATAGCAGATTTGGATGACGGATACTGGAGTAGAGTTTTGAAGTAGACTCCTTTAATATGTTTGTTTGCCTCTTCTTTTTGGGTCTAGTAGAGTTTTCAAGTAGGCTCCTTTAATATGTTTGTTTGCCTCTTCTTTTTGGGTCTAAACCTCTCTCTATCTCTCTCACAGATATCTTATTTGCTATGTGCCTTGGGAGATGGTCATCTCTTGAATTTTGTATTGAGCATGACTACGGGTGAGCTTACAGACAGGAAAAAAGTGTCTCTCGGAACCCAACCCATAACACTTCGTACATTCTCATCTAAAGAAGCTACACACGTCTTTGCTGCGTCCGATAGGCCCACAGTTATTTACAGCAGTAACAAGAAGCTACTTTATAGCAATGTAAATCTTAAAGAAGTTAGTCATATGTGCCCATTCAATGTTGCAGCTTTTCCAGACAGGTAATTTGTTCCTTTTCCTCTCTTACCGGTAACACTGTGTTGGCGGACTTAAACTTGAATGTGCTATTCTATTGGAAATTTCCATCTCCGTCTCTTGATTTAAGTGCTCAGTAACAATTTGAGCATGAATTGCTAGCTCAAGCACCTATTACTGGCGTCGACATGTTAAAGAATCAAAGTGTCTTCTATATATTGTTAGCTAGCTTACATTCAAATTGGTGTTTGCTATCTTCCTTATCTGTCTCAATTAAAGAGTGTTAGAAGTATATTTTTTGTTGTTTGTTAGTTTCAGTTTTTTTAAACAATTGTGTCCGATTTTTTCTATGCTCAAGAGCGTTAAAGCTATTTTTCCTTTGCCAACAGCCTTGCAATCGCTAAAGAAGGCGAGTTAACAATTGGCACTATCGATGAAATTCAAAAACTTCACATCCGTTCAATACCCCTCGGGGAGCATGCACGCCGTATCAGCCATCAAGAGCAGACGCGGACTTTTGCTATATGCAGCATAAAGTCTACTCAGTCAAATGGAGATGAACCTGAAATGCATTTTGTCCGCCTGTTAGATGATCAGACTTTTGAGTTCATATCGACTTACCCCCTTGACCAATTTGAGAATGGTTGTTCCATACTTAGCTGCTCCTTTTCTGATGATAGTAATGTGTATTATTGCGTTGGGACTGCATATGTCATGCCCGAGGAAAATGAACCTACCAAGGTAAGTTTAATTGATAAAAATGTCTCTAATCGTATGATTTGCTTAGATCCTGTGGGTTGTGATGAAATATTGATTGCATAGTTTTTGGGTGTCGAGCCATGTGGTTTTCCTCTTTGGAATTCATCTGGCTTCATACGTATTGGTAGAACTGTTACATCTTTCCGTGACCCTTCCCCTTTGTTTTCTCTCTTTTCTTCTTCTTTTTGTTCTGAAAAAAATAATTTGACTGGTAATGTGTCTACTACATGGGGCCACTGGCTCTCGGGGATGTCTCTGTTATCAAAGGTAGAAAACAAGTTGCTTGATGAGGTGATGAGTTTAAGTCATCAGTAGCATGTGTAAGCAAACTAATCCTTTACTAGAGTTAGAAATCGTGGTTGTGAACAATTTTCACACCTCGAGGTTGTTCAGTTGATGGTCTAAGTTCTGTTTCAAATTTCAAGTCAAAAGGGATGTGCTTGTAACTCTACACCTTCAATGTAATGAAGTTAACTTCTTTGGGGCTGATATTCATCTTTATGGTTATTTAGGTACTTTAATCTATCTGTAATTGCAGGGCCGAATTTTAGTTTTTATTGTTGAAGATGGAAAACTGCAACTAATTGCAGAAAAGGAAACTAAGGGAGCTGTCTACTCTCTGAATGCTTTCAATGGGAAATTGCTTGCTGCAATCAATCAGAAGATTCAATTGTACAAGTGGGCATCCCGTGAGGATGGCGGCAGCCGAGAATTGCAGACAGAATGTGGACACCATGGTCATATACTAGCTCTTTATGTTCAAACACGCGGGGATTTTGTTGTTGTTGGCGATTTGATGAAGTCCATTTCTCTACTTATTTTCAAGGTAATTTTGTGAAGTATATATAATATTCCAGTGCTTCAGCTCGTGCAGTTACAATGTAGACTCTCAATTCCCAGCTTCTTATGCTTGTATTCTTTACTATGTTGATTTGCCTAATTTATCTTATTTCACTAAGAGTGACTGACATTCACGATATCGTTCATGTTTAGCATGAGGAAGGTGCTATAGAGGAGCGAGCCCGTGACTATAATGCAAATTGGATGTCAGCTGTCGAGATTCTCGATGATGACATTTATCTTGGTGCTGAGAACAACTTTAACCTTTTCACGGTCAGGAAAAACAGTGAGGGTGCTACAGATGAAGAGCGCAGCCGTCTTGAGGTGGTTGGTGAATACCACCTTGGTGAATTTGTTAATAGGTTTCGACACGGTTCACTTGTCATGCGATTACCAGATTCGGACGTCGGCCAAATACCCACTGTCATATTTGGCACAGTGAATGGTGTGATAGGGGTCATTGCCTCGCTTCCTCATGAACAATACTTATTTTTGGAAAAGCTGCAGACAACCTTGAGGAAAGTGATAAAGGGTGTGGGAGGATTGAGCCATGAGCAGTGGAGGTCGTTTTGCAATGAGAAGAAAACTGCAGATGCTAAAAACTTTCTGGACGGAGATTTGATTGAATCATTCCTAGATCTTAGCAGGAACAGGATGGAAGAGATTTCTAAAGCAATGGCAATTCCAGTTGAGGAACTAATGAAGAGAGTGGAAGAGCTGACTAGGTTGCATTAGTTAATCTTTTAGTGATATACTTTCCTGTACTTTCCCAGCTTGTAATATTCCACATTTCTCCCTTTTGAGTTTTGTTTTCTGTGAGGTTGTTGATACAAGTTCTATCTATATATTTGTACTTATCATCTGATCATATGTATGCACTGCTGAGGTTCCATAAAAAAATTATGGTAAGATCATATGGTAGAATAATTATTTTCCAAACCACAGGTTTAGCGTTTGCAACTCTTTGTATTTCTGATTTCCTTTTCAGGTTGTTGATACAACATTAGTGCTCTGGGCTTGCTATGGACTATGTATATGATTGTTACAGTTAATTTGTACTTCAGTTCTTTTCTTGTGCCATAATTTATTTGGAGATGACTCAAGATTCATCGTTTCCAGTTGACCAGCAGTTTAGCCAGCAGATCGTGCGAGGTGCAAATTGCAATGAATATTATTTTACCTTTTGCTTAATGGGAATTAACAAAAAAGGACGCTTAACAGATTGTCCTTGGTGTTTCAGCGTTTCTCCAAGAAAGGTTGTAAAGAAAATAACCTGGGAATATCTGGTGATTTGCACCAGTAGCCACTTATAATGTTGGTAGTTAATATGTTTGCATCAGTGGCAACTGTTAATGTTGCTAGTTCACAGACAATTTAAAATGTGGAGACAAATATAACTATGCCAATCCCATAGGTTATATCTTTCATTTAACTAACCCTAACAAAACATCGTCATAAAATTGTTAGCCATTCACTAAATAAAGAAGGAAAAGCCCCTTCCCAGTTCGTTACCATTTTTTCTGGATTCTCATTATAAAATCACACTAGTGGGTCTGAGGTGGATATTATTTATCTTCTAACATGTTTTTTTTGGATATTTTACACAAAAGTATAATTTTTAGAACTTAATTACCAGACATAGCAACATTTTAGCAAAATTACCCTATGTAGAGGAAAACACAAGTTAATTACAAAAATAGCAAAAACATAGCAATATTTTCCCATAACATACCAAACCCTTACATTCTTCCTCCTATTTCCCCCACTATCACTTTTGCTCCTCCCATTTCCCCCTATTTCACTTTTCCTCCCACCATTTCCCCTAATTTTACTTTTACTCCTCATATTTTTCCCAATTTCACTTTTAAACTGTATCAACTCCTTTTCATACTGTATCAACTCCCGTTTTAGACGGTATCAACTCCGTTTCAAACTGTATCATAATGTTTCAATGTCGTTTCAGACTGTATCAGACTGTTTTAAATTGTATCAACTCTGTTTCAAACTGTATCAGACTGTTTTGAACTGTATCAACTCTCGTTTCAGACTGTATTAACTCCGTTTCAGATCGTATCATACTGTTTCAACATCGTTTCAGACTGTATCAAACTGTTGCAACAACTGTTTCAATATTTCAACGATGTTTCAAACCGTACCATATTGTTTCAACGCCATTTCAAACTGTATCAGACCGTTTCAATAATAAATATATAGTGACTAGGTTTTATTTACTTTTGAAATAGTGGTTAAGCTTCAATGAGCAGTGTAATCAGTCATGAGCAATAGAAAATAAGAGTTTAAATTTATTAAACCACTATAACAAATTTGTACAAACAGAAACAGAAATTGAACAAATATGAAGATCATGAATAGAAATGGAACATAAACGAAATCTGAACAATTTTGAAGAAACAGAAATGGAACAAAAATGAAACAAATGTAAAGAAACAGAAACGGTTGAAAAATCCCCATCGGCGCTGCAAAAGGTTTAGATCCAAATTCCTCTGGCCTAAATGATGAAAGTATCAGCAAGGAGAGCATAAGCGAACTTAGATCCGGGTACAATGAAGTTTCTGAACTTAGAACTGGTCGGAAACTTTTTACAATTTGTATTTTGGTGTTTGCTTAGCTCTTAAGCATACTGTGTCTTCTTCGTTTTTATCTATGTTCGGCATTCAGAGTTTCTGGCCATAGATCCGGCGACGGCTACTGCATTCCTCCATTTCTGTCTATCCTCAGCCCGCCTCACTCTTTCGATCTCTGGAGTGGTGGGGGCGCTGGAGTGCTGGTGGTGGGGATGGGGGTTATAGGTCTGCGTGGGAGTGGTTGCACTGTTTCTGTTAGGATCGATGGTTGTGGTGATGGGGGCGGGGGCGGGGGCGGGGGCGGCGACTGTTTGTTTGCGAGGAAGTGGGAGAAAGTGTTTTAGGATTTTTTGGAGAGTGGGGTGTAAATGTAGTTATCAAAAATGAAATGTGTTAATTATTGAAGAAATGTGCTAAAAAAATATTGATATGACTGGTAATTTTAAAAATATTGCTATTTTTGTGTAATTAGGGGTGTATATTTGTATATATGGGTAAAAAAACCCATTTTTTTCTTCTTCTTCTTACATCTTAATTAACTTCCAAATTTGTAGTTCTCACAAATGAATAACATATCATTACAAAAGTCAATCATAGATGTATACATGATAGATAATAAGTTAGATATGCTAAAATGTTTTGGTAATTATAAATTACACAATAAAAAACACTCATGATACTAAATGAATAGAGATTACATATCATTATATCATGTTAATAATATGGGAACACAGAATAATAAGTAGTGAATAATGGATGAATACGTGTTAAATAAAATATGTTAAATAAAATATGAAGTGAATAAATGTTGAATACGCAGTTTGTCCAGACTTGAGTATTCAAAATAATTCTTTTGGTAGCCATAACTAAATGAATACAACTTATATAGCAATTGTATACATTAGAAAACAACACGTGTAATATGCATTCATGAGAAAATATATAGGCTGCATAATTATAAAGTAAAAAAAGGTAAATCTTTGTATATTCCATGTATAATATGTATATAATAAATATAATACACTTATGTATTTTGATTAGGGCGGCTATTTATGTAAAGTTTCCAATTACTTATTTGGTACTTGGCTTTCAATCATCAGACATTATATGTTATATTTAAAGTGGTATACATATACAACATATGCACATTTCATAACAATTGTACATTGTAACAAGTTAAATACACATACACAAGTAAATCATGAGAACATACAGAATTAACAACAAAATACTTGGTAAGCATCCACCACAATTACTATGTAACACGATAAAGAAACAACTATTGGATAAAAACCCATTCACTATTACCACGCGATGAACTTGATTCCCTACATGAAAAGCTCTTCCACACGCACATAAACTGCATTTGTTAGAAGGAAGTCCGGAATAAAGTGAAGAGAGTTTTGGTGATTATATCTGATTATGCCTAAAACTGGACGTGTAGGTTGAACACTTCAATTTATGAATGAGTCACAAGCAATACAGTAAAATACGATGAAAAAGTAAGTAAATAGAGAGGAAAATAATAGACAAGAAAGTAAAAAGTTTTATTCCTTGAGAATGGTCGGATTCAGTGGTGAATCGCTTGATGTACAATACAATATAAGGAGGGGTATTTATAGTAGAGATTACCAGTCCTAATTATGGTAAAATACCAAGACAAATAAAAGTCATGGGCCTATAAACTCAAGGCGGTGGTATATACGAAATCCTAAGTAGGAGACTATAACACTAAGGCGACTGAATGTATGCCTTATGGCCTAAACTTCCTTTTATTTGACAGAATTTCTTTCAAAAATTTAGCATAGAAAGACATCTGAGTTAATGCTTCAGTGAAAGGGACGTTTATGTACAATTGTTTGAGAATATCCAGGAATTTCTCGAATTGTTTGTCCAACTTTTCCCTCTTTTGTTTTGTGGAAAATAGAGTGCTACTTCTTGAGTGCATTCATAAATTTTATGTGGTGATTCCTATTTTCTCTTTTCTCCCTTCTTCATATTTCAATTGGCTCTTGTTCTTTACGTTCTTGATTTATGTCCTCTTGTGCAGCTTCATCTTATTTTTCTGGGTATGGTTCAGGTAAATCTTTCCCACTTCTTAATGCGATAGCTTTTGCTTGCTCCTTTGAATTTTTCTATGTATTGCTTGGGAGACTTCCAGGATTCCTATCTGTTAGCTTGACTGCCAATTGTCCCATTTGAATTTCGAGGTTTTGTATTGCCAATCTTTGGGACTCCATCTTTTCACCAGTATTTTTGATAAATGTATACATCAGATCTTCAAGATTTTGTCTCTGAGGTGGAGGTTGTGCTTGATATCCTTGATGATTCCTAGCTTGGTTTTGAAATCCAGGAGGTGGCTGGCTTGATTGTCCTTGATTTCCTGGTTGCCATGGATTTAGACTTCCTCTATTATTACTCCATAAAAATTCGGGATGCCTTTGTCCTTGTGGGTTAAAGCTGTTGTTATTATAATAGTTTTTATTTCTATTATAATGGCCAACGGCGTTAACCTGTTCTCCATTCTGGCACTCATGGTTTGGGTGTTCTCCATCACAAAAATCACAACGTAGTTTTGACTTAGTTTTGGATGTGCTTGCTTGTATTGCTCAACTTTTCTTATCAAGTTTGTTATTTGATGAGCTCGTAAG